>OV179146.1:3919166-4569444 GCA_921972225.1 Euplexia lucipara | reverse complement strand
TGTAATAATTGTTAGGTGGATATACCGTAGAAAAGAAATATTTCTTCAGTTCAAATGTAAAAGGGTCTAAATGATCGACCGTCGCCCATCATCGTGATTGATATTACGGCTCAATGCTGGATCCCTAAGCTGAACGGTGCAAAGTAAAATATCGTGGCTTTGGCCTACATTTCCCTTATAAAACGTGGTAATCAATTCTATTAAATTATTTGATACCGGGCTTCGGTCAATTTTCACGAATCTCGCGTAAAAATATAAATTTACTGCATTTAAGTTCTTTAGTGTAGTCACTATTACTAATGTATTTATTCTATTCCTAATACCTCTGTGATGCACATTTTTAATTTTAGGTAATAGCTTTATTACTAATCTGTTTTCTTCTCCTAACATTACAATATAATCTTCTAAAACACATTTAAACTTAAAGAAATACACGAGTTGAAAAAAAAATCATTTCACAGCTATCGTTAGAAACATACTCGACTCCTCTTTTATTTAGTTTAAATATAACGTTTGTATCTTTAACACAAATATTTACAATCTCAACACAATCCGGAACACTCTCAAACTTATTTTATATGTTAGATTTATGAATCCCGCCATCAAATCAACCGGGATTAGTACTTCTAGAAAAGTCGTAAATAAGTTCATGCATAGCTGAACATTAATTGTTCTTTGTATTCGCTCCTATTTTGATACTGAATTCAATTGTATTTCAGTTATGTTTATAAACCAATTCCATCCATTCTTGCACGCTACAGAAATGTCTCCCAATTTTCTATTGAAATTATTAATGAGTTGTTATGATACATTAATTTATTAATTAGAGTCTCATACCTACAGCGTTACTTTCAAAATGTCATGCATTTAAAAGTAGGACCCTGTATTCTGTGCCTCCAGTGTATTAAGTATTTACATTGTCTATGATGTTGTAATGCTATCTCATTAATCTTAATGCTCCCTCCCTTCTGTGCATATTAGAATAAGCCATTAAAATCACTTTTGTATCGTTGTTTTGTGCCCTTAATATATTATATACATTTTGTACCTTTCCTGATAGATTTTCTGAATATTCCGCTTATAGATGTTAGAAGATTTGTGCTTAATAATAAATCCTTCATTTGATTTGAATCAGGTTTCATAATTATGAATCACAAAAACTTGTGAGCGTGAATGCAAACGAACCTCGACAATAACCTGTACATCAAAGATTTCACTTGGATGTTCAGTTCTCCTTAAAAATGTTTGTTCTGCATTATTAAATTCTTCAACAGACTCCAGAAGGGGAATATTGAGTTTGAGTAACAGCAAAGTATTTTTTTAAAACCTTAAGTTGATAACTTTTTGGTGTGATAACAATCCAAAATCCTATACCAAACCAAAAATTATTTGTTGACGTCGGAACAGAATAACTCTGACGTCATACAGTTGTTCTCAAAGGCAATTGCAACATCATAAGACTATAAAAAGTCAGTAATTATACAATGTTGTGTCCGTGGTGGGCCAGGCACGAGACGCCAGTGCTCGCTAGTCCCTTGAGCATCATACACGTGGATGAAGAGCTTCTCGTGCTAGACAAGCCTTGCTCGCTGCCGGTGAGTCATGCGTTGGGACCGTTTTGCCATCGCCATCATCGTCGGACTCTGACTGGCGCTTGGACCCTGAAACACATTTTACTATGAAAGACTTTAAAATGTTGCTATTTTCATTCCCAATCCAACATCGTATTTAACAAAAATTGAAAGCATTTTCTTTAAAACTTAAGCATTGCCAAAAACCAAACCTTTGTGAAACCTTTGTGAGAACACAGAAAATCGTTGGCAATTAAATAATCCCTCAAGTTTGTAATACCTTTTTTGTAACATTATGATTTTTCCCACAATAGAAGATTTCTTTTTTTTTACAAAGAGAATGTAACGTAAAAGAAAGACCGCTGAAAGTACAATAAGAGAGAGAAAATAAATCTGCGCAAAGATAGCTCACAGAAATTCGTGGGTTAATTCTTTTTTCTCGGTCCAAACAAAGTACGCTGTCAGAGTCTGACAAGATTGTGATCTGCACAAAAGTTTGAAACATAACACCACAAACAGAGTTGAAAATGTGCGGTCTTGTCGAAAATACCACTTGAAAGTGGTCCCGAACTTGGTATTGCGAGCCCAAATATCCCTATTTTATTTCATTTCTTTCAAGCGGGTACCGTGTCATCCAAAAATATTATAACCTGATCCAATTATTGTTGTTCAGGAATAACTTTGCCAATATTTTCGTTTACATTTTGGTAAATTGAGTTGCAGAAGCTTACGTCGGTTCAATTAGCAGTAGTACGCCCTCTTTTGTCATTTCTGAAAACTTTTCGCCCAAATAATGTTTACAATTTGTGAGGACGGTGCCGATTTATACTGCCTTTAAATAAATACAAACTCGAATACATTTACGAATACCACATAAAAGGCAATTATGCAATATTTGTGAAACGGTCAACGTTTGTATGCGTAGTACCATATTATATAGTAGGTATGTTATACTATTATGGATTATATTGTTACCATTCAGACATGCATGTGATTTGATTTGTGCAATACTACATTTAAGAATCAATTGGCTGATTTCGCTCAAAATTTAGTGCTTTTCTCCTAGCTCTGTTAAATGTTAAATTGATGCAATTCAATCTCTCGAAATGTCAAAAGTTTCTTATATAGCTCGGTACTCGCTTTCCTTCACTTATCTTTGTACTATAGTTTTGCTTTCACACTTCCCTATGCATGTACCTACATGAATAATAAAATATATAGATTTGCTGTGTTTATTGTACTGTAGCGTATTTTTATCGTTTGGACTACGTGAACGAGGTATTAACTTATTTAGTGTGCATAATTATCATCAATGAATACTCATTTTGTATTTGCTTGCTTCATCAACATTGCTTGATTTTGTAATATTACTTATTTATTATGATCATCAGTTATCTTGTATGTGTTATGTCTTTACTAGTTTTATTTTCAGTCTTTTAAGTTTTGTTATCAACAGAATGAAATGGTGAATTGTCATTATTAAAAAATAGATATGTCAAATTGTGTATGAGTAAATTGTTAATCATGTCCTCTACAATTTGAACAATGTGTTGATCCTAATTTAAAGCATGATAAAGGTTAAATTCAAAGAGCATTTTTTGAAGCTTATCTCAAAATGAAAATCCAATGTAATAAGAAATATTTTACTAGGTGCATCCATGTGGCAGATACAGGCACAACACAGTCGTTTTCATACTCGCAAAAGAGTACAACTTGAAGAACTTGAGGACCATTCACAGACTCGACAGGCTGACGTCAGGTGAGATTGCTCAAAACTGTGAATTCTTTGCTTACGGCTTCAAAAGGAGCCGGTTAAAAAATTACGTTCGTTGAATTTTTAATTAGTGTAAATGTAAATCTGATTTCTGTTTCTTTTTTGAGACGTTAGACGGGATTTTGCTTTTGATTAATGTGAAAAAAGTAGCGGAAGGTTTAACTTAAAAGGTCCTTTTCATGTTATTTATATTCTTAAGATTTTGAAGATTTAACAAAACAGCAACAACATTATGGTTGATTTAAAAAGGGCAAATAAGCTATCATAATGGATTTACCATTATACTAGAACAACAACCGGCAGTAACTTCCACTTCAAATTTCTTTATTGTAATGTATTATTAAATGCTAATAGGTAAATGAAGAAAAATAAGAGCAACATTTCCGTAAAACATGTAGTAGTAGTTGAAGGTTAGTGTCCAGGGAGAGGAAATCCGAAATAATGTCGATTGTCAACAATAAGTAAAATAATAATCTTGTAATACCAGGTCTTCTACTATTTGGGCGGAGTCCAAAAAAGGCCAGACAGATGGAACATCAGATCAGGAACAGACAAGTACAGAAGGAGTACGTCTGCAGAGTGGATGGCGAATTCCCTGAGTGAGTTGCTTTTTGTAATTATTTATTTTGTAATTTTGGTTCATATCTTTTATCTCCAACATTGGCACTTTAGTTTTTAAACTGTCTAAATTGGTCCTGTAAGTAATAAAAAAATTGCTAGGCATCAATACCGTATTGCAAAGGATGTAAAGACATGTTTTTTTCCATTTCAAATTGAATTGAACATCAGAAAATCCTTCAATTTTCTTGCATTAAACCAATTATGTCTACTAGTTGAAGCATTAATGTCTAGATATATTTAAATAAAACTATGTAAATCAAAAATCACAGGACAAACAACAGTATTATCTCGATGGTTCCAATTAATAATTGTAGGTCATAAATCCCGAATTGCGTTGCTTTATGTGTATAGATATTTTACCAATCCAGATTGTCATTATTTAAACACAGTCTTTGGGTGTGTTATCTTAATAACTGTTACTCTTCAGATTAAGGGAAGGTTCATATCTGACGGAACATGCGCCGAGCGTTTGCGACAATGTACCTCGACGCACTAACGCATCATCTGTTGAGTGTGAACCGTCAAGTGTTTTTCTATACATTTGTCTGTTCTGGCGTTACGCGACCGATAATACGCGACGCATGTTCCGTCAGATATGAACCTTCCTTAACTCTATTGCTGTTATAGTTGTTACACTCATCGTCTATATCCTTAATTACATGTCCTGGTTCACAGACTTCATCGTTAAATTCTTTAGTATCGTAAAACGCAGTATAAACACTATTGCAAATGAATTCATACATAGTGTGTTGATCTTTTCTCGAGCACTGAACTCGATGTCGATCTTGTAAATCTTCTGCAATAATATTGATGGCGCGACCAATTATGTACGTTCAAGGCAATTTTAACTTTAACTCGTTGATAGAAAGTTTGTTTTGCTGCTTGCTTCTCTAACTATGATAGTCTTCGTTTGACAAGCCAATCAAAATGTTTATTGATTCATGAACAGTCTCTTACTTATGTCATTTTAGTCAAGTGGTTTTAGTTATGTGTCGTCTTGGTATGGTCGGGGTCGTTAATGCTTACAAATAACAATAGTTTATTTGTGTATTGATAAATAAATAATAAATAAATAAATATTCCACAACTTTTCACACAACGCCATCTAGTCCCAAGCTAAGCTAAGAGCTTGTGTTATGGGTACTAAACAGCTGATAAACATACTTATATACTTCTAAATACATACATATTATAGATAAATTACACCCAGACACAGAACAAATGATCATGCTCATCACACAAACATTTGTCCTGGGTGGGAATCGAACCCACGACCTACAGCATAGCAGTCAGGGTCACTAACTACTAGACTAACAGGCCAGTCAATTGATCAAGTAAACACACTATTATTATAAACTTTCTTTGGCATTTTAGTACATTAAGAGATGAAATTATATTTATTTCTGAAAGTAGATTATTCCAAAAACTCTTACATGTCACTTTTAGAAACAAAATAGTACTGCATTTCCAAATTAACTGACCTATGAGAGGAAATGCCAAAAAGGTCATGGTCTCTTCTAGAGTCCAGACATGAGATTATTTAAATATATTATGCGAGCCTAACAATGCAGAGCAAAGCCTGGAAAGTCCTTATGAAGACCATTGTAGCTTTGAGTTGATAAATCAAGGCCTCGATAAGATTATGATTCCAAATCCGGCCTATTTCAGCTTATCTTGGACATCACTGATAACGATGGAAGTAAACACTGTTAGGATCCAGAACTTATTATAATTATTGTCGTCTAAAATCGCCAATCTGCCTTGCTGTCTTTTTGCTTACTACTCTTTATAAAATACCTTTTCTGTATGGGAAGAGTTTTTTTTTGCCCTAAGACGGACTGAAAATATTGTTCTATTTAAATATTATGATTTTACCAGACAAATTCTTTAACTTAAAAGGTTAAAAATATCTCAAACATGACACAATGTATATTACTATGTTACGTTTCTGAACGAAATTGAATCAGAGGTGCATTATATATTTTTTCATCTATAACGAGAGTCTCCCTCAATAAGAAGTTTTCAGTAGATTGACAATCTTCCAGTCGAATCAGCAGCTTTTAGTCTAACTAGATGTAAATTCGCGCTTCAATACACGACACTAATTCTTTATAAGTTTCGATGTTGTCACTTGAAATATATTGAGCATCGTATGTACTTAAGATGTATGTTCTATTTGAGTATTTTTCTGATGGTTTTAATACTAATAATCACAGAATCTCAACATTTGCTAAATTCAAAACGTAGTCCCCTCATTCATTTGGTTTTATTTTCATTCATTCTGTCTCTTGTAAAACCATTTCTTTTTAATCATATCAGCCATAGGATGGCCACTGCGTAACATCGGTCTCTTCTATTCATTTTCAATAAGATCAGTTGGAAGCTGTTTGCATCCAGCGCAATCCTGTAGTTTAGTATTTTTCTTATTGCAAATTAATTTCAAGACTACAAAAAGGTTGAACAGGTATTTTGGACTCCTTGGTATTTTTTTTCTAATCAACCCTTTAATTGCAGTGACGAAATTGAATGCCTGGAGCCCATAGAGGTGGTGAGCTACAAGATTGGAGTATGCAAGGTATCACCAAAAGGCAAGGATTGCTCCACGGTATTCAAGAGGCTGGGATACAACATGGCCAGCAACACGAGCGTGGTACTGTGCAAACCGAAGACTGGCAGGATGCATCAGATCAGAGTGCACTTGCAGTATTTGGGTAGGTTTAGATATTCATCAAGATACAAGAACTACGTAAATACGAAAATCAAAAATAATTCAAAACTTCCACTGAATGTATTTTTCATTCTCATATACACCTTTTTCAACCGACTTATTACAAAGGAGGAGGTTCTCAACTCAACTAAATATGTATGTGTTTGAGAGGGCTCAAACAACATATTGTTTCAAGTCGGTCCATAAACGACGGAGTTATGAGGTAACACACAGCCGAGTAGAGAACTCCTCCTCCTTTTTATACTTCGTGAGTGGGTCCATTTCAATTTCATCGAAATGGGTCCATTTATTATTATCATTATATTCACAATATATGGTAATATTACCTTTATCTCCCCAGGATATCCAGTAGTAAACGATCCCTTATACAACCACCCGGTGTTTGGACCGCTTCGAGGCAAGGGGGGAGACACTGGTGGCAAGTCCGACGAACAGCTGGTTAGAGACCTCATAGCCATTCACAACGCTGAGAATTGGCTTGGAGTGGACGCGGCTGATGACGATCTGCTGTTCTCTAAACCAGTGTCGGATGATAAAGGTAAGTTAGGAATAGAGAGGTTAGGAACACGCTACAAACAATTTGTGGTGTGGTGTTGTCACAGACTAAAATAAATATTAGAATATCTTTATTGTGGGGATAGGTTTCCGACAGATGTGTAACAATAAATTGCAGTTCCAGTACGTCTTGCCTAATAGGCATACAATTATTACAAAAAATAACCATATTAAATTCCATTTTAAGACGTGGAAGAACCCCTTTGATTTAAGATGACATTCCGTTTCTATGTTTCATTTAATTTTTGGTAACAAAAATCTGTTTTATTTATAATCTACGAAATATATATTATTAACTCACCTATAATTTGATTCGAATGAGTAATCAATCCAACTTCAATACTGTCGAATATCGGCAGTTTAGCGGCAAAGTTTACATTTAGATTCTCAACAGTTGGCGAGGATGACTGCGACACTGGAATCGCTTCGAGGGAGTCATCACCACGACTTGAGTCACCAGCTCCAGGAGTCACGCCTTCGTCTATCATGACCCGTAAGTGGTTTTGTTACCATAATGAATTTTGGCAAGGAGATAAATCATATCCTGAAATCGGATATATAAAAAAACAATGGAAAATTTTACAATAAAGTTTACAATTCGCGTTCTCTGGTGCGTATCTTGGAAGACGTCATCATCATCTTAATACCAATGTTTTACATGGAGCGACTGCCTTTCGGACCTCCACAAACCAGTACCTGGGTAACACGATACCTAGATTTTCGGGTACCTATATCTATCTGTACAAGAAATTGTCATCCGTCAAGTCATCCAAGATGTTACAGTCGTACCATCTTGGATGACTTGACGGATGACAATTTCTTGTGTTAAAATTAAGAAGATTAGAGTTTGCCGGGGCAGTTAGTGCTAAATACTTACATATAATATTGTCACTAACAAAATGCACCCAAATTCATCGCCTTCGTATCCTGAACACCATTTTTTTCACCAGCAACATTGCCGAGCCCATCAAGTGCTGCAGAGGCCCCATCAGGCGTGAACTCCCCTGCACCGTGCACTATGGCATCTTCACCAGTCGCATCACCGTCTTTCAATGAGGACTCCAACGATGCTAAGGTATGGGACAGGATATTACAATACCGATACTAGATATTAGATGCCGACTGTGTTTTTAATCATGGGACAAGTTTTATTCGCGCTTACTAATTTGCTCCCATAGTAAAAGTTGTTCATATTCATGGGTAGAACACTCTGTGAAAATTTGTTTCGTGACTTGAAAAATACACCTTGTAGATATTTTTTTAGGATCTTGTGATAATGGTCTTAAGAGACCATTGTCACAAGAAGAAGCGCTGAAGGAGCGCAAAAAGGAGTTCATGAGAATCAAAAATCAAAATCAAGTCATGTATTTAAATTAGGCTGAGGATCAGCACTTTATGAACGTCAAAAACTACGTAAGACAGTCCCCCAAAACGCCCGCCCTTCGCCACTTCCTTGTGCTTTTGCTGGGAAGCAGAAGTGGCGGAACAAACTCCCGATAGGTTACTCCTCCCAATAGGTTACCTTAGCGATAGGTTACTTAAGCAAGTAAAACAAAAACCTGGTGTCATTTTATGCCAGCCATGGGCCCTCTGACTTGGCTTCACAGCAGTTGGGAAATCTTTCAGGCATTTTGGCTTCCTTACGATGTTTTTCTTCACCGGGTTTGAAGCAAGTGTTGAGTCCCAAAAATCAGACGTGCGGATCTTGGGTTTGAACTCGAGTTCCATAACTTGGCAGTTCGGCGGTTATATATCACTAAGTGGTTACTGCTTACGTGTTCGGCTGATTATTATGATGATCATGATGAACAAACGATCATCTTTTTCTCAACAGTCGGATAAGGTGACGGTGGCAACGCAAACTGGATGCTCGCCGGCCGCGCCGAGTCACGCCAGTGGGCTGGCCAGCAGCTCGGCGAGTGGCTCGACTGACGCACTGTCCTCAGACCCACACTGCTACGAGTGCCGCGTCAGGTACAGGGACCCCAGGCCCAGGGACCTTGTCATGTATCTGCATGCTTGGAAATACAAGGTAAGAAGTGTTTCTTCTCTTTAATTTAAAGAATCGGGACTACTTCATATAGATTTTGGTAGTTTTATGGTGGTTATTTTATTTTATGTCCACAATTAGTAATTTTTTGCAGCATCAGCAGAACAATGAGTCCATTGGCTATATAATTTAGTTCATAACAAAATCAAGCTCCGCATATATTTTTTTTAAGATTACGCACTTACTTCTTGGTTTCGTCCGCATAAAATGTAACTTTCCAAAGATGCAATTTTATCCAAATTCGTTCAACGAATAGTATGCACTAAAAGCCGTTAGTCTCGGCTGTCACTACAGTCATTACAGATAGACAGAAGCCCGAAAGTCTGACAACCAGCCAAGGGGCCTACCTGTCTAACATCCACAACCCAGTTACTGGTTGTCACACTTTAGGTTTCTGATTACCCGTATCGACTACAAAAAATCTACAATTGACAGCCGAGATCAATGGCTTAGCGTGCTTTCCGTTAAATGATTACCTAATAACATACCGATCTCGGCAATACTAGCCTTACCTTCGGTCGACCTGTGCGGTTCTTATTACTTAGCAACAAGCTCCTCTGCTGAACTGTTCACAAGTTCAACAAGTTCTTTCTTTTTCACAGGGCCCCGGTTGGGAGTACGAAACTGAGCTGCCACTGTGGGCGAGCATCGACTGGGAGGAGCCAGAGAGCTCATAGTTACAGGAATTGACACCACTCGGGAAGCGCCTCGCCTCAACACTGGTCATCACTAATTAACTAAATATATTAAACTCAAGACATACAAAACAATATTTTATACAGAATACTTTTAGGCCTATTTTGCATTGTCGAAGTTCTTGATTTAAGACACAAAGGTTTAATGTCGCTTAGGGGAAGGTGGGGCAGCTTCATACAGTTTTTCTATTTTGTCTCATAGATTATTCTCTGGTATCAATATCTGAATAGATTGAATAAGAACTAGTTCTATAACTATCTGACTTTCTATCAAAAACATATAATTTGTTTAAATATACATCTGTGACTTTTTATAAAAGTTTAAAAAAAAAAACAGGAATGTATGAATGTGCCCCGCATGCGGGGTACTTTCATACAGGCTATGGGACAGATTCATACATGTGAAAAAATACACAAATTAAGGAATAAATGTTTAATTATTTATCAAAATAAAAGTATCAAAACACAACGTATTCGAAACCAAAAGCAATTAGACTCTGTGAGTAACTAATACCTAGAAAATAATCAATTAATAAAGAAAAAAGTAAAAAAAACTAAGTAAACAGAAAATAACTTAAATGTAGGTAGTTTTTCCTTTTATGGCACTGAAAGAAACTTAGTTAACCTAACAGTCTTTCTGATCAGTCAAATAAGTATATCTATGTCCTATAATTCATACAGGCACATTCATACAGTATGAATGTGCCCCTCTTATTACTGTATGAACCTGCCCCATTCAATGATTTTGAAAAACAAATATTCTTATAAAAAAACCAAACACATATATTATTATTTACGTATCAATTCACAAAATACATCCTATTATCTTTGAAATAAAATAATATTGAATAATCTAGATAAAAACTTTCATCAAAATAAAGATGTTTAAAGTGAGGTTATAAAATTACTTACGCGTTGCCGAATCACGTTCCGCGTCACCTCGTCGCGAGTTTCACACTGACTGCTGTCAAAATTCGTGAGCCAACGTACACGTAGGTAAGTCACGTGTACATGCTTAAATCGTTCAGTTAACGCGCGCCTAATAAAAGATGTCGCTAGTGTATGACGGTGCCCCGTGTATGAATCTGCCCCACTTCCCCTACATCTCCTTAGACCATAAGGCCTATTTATTCTATGCGACATTTTCATAGCTGTGCATTGTTTTGTTTAGGCAGTTTGTTTTGTCATCTTCGTAAGTAATAAAATTGATTTACCGCCTAAGGATTGAATTTTGCTTACATCTCTAAAAATGTTATGGCCTAAACTGTCTATACGAAATTTTCATAGTTGTGCATTTTTGTCAAAGTAATTCCTTTTAATAGTTTCAGTATTTTTTGTTTTGTTAACTGTTGATTAATTTACCACCCAAAGTTTGAATGTCGCTTACCTATGTATTATAAAACAATAAAATACCTATTTTATCTATCCAATAATTCATATTATATTATTTTCAAAAATGGTACGAGGTTGTAGCGTTGTAAAATGAATTAAAAATTATTTATTCATAATTATTTTTAATTCATCGTAATACTCGGTTGCGAACATGTTAACATTAATGTACTTTTTCCAAGTAGATTATGCCATTGTGTTTCAAGCATTGGTCCCTTCTTATAATATGTTGCATAAAAATTTTGCTTAAGGCCACCTTGTAAAATGTATAATATACATTTTACAAGGTGGCCTTAAGCAAAATTTAAAAAAAAAAAATTGTATGAACAATATTCAAATAATATATTTGAATCTTGTTCATACAATTTTTTAGTTGATGTAAACAGTTATAAAGTCGCAAATGACTTGTAAAGTACCCCCGCTGGCACTTGGAAAAATGTACCTTGAATAGAACTTGTACTTTATACTTTATGCTGACATGAAAAAGTGACCAAGTACCAAATTGCGAGGCGCCCTAAAAATGCTAACTTGGCTGTTATGACTACAGTGCTCTAAGGTAAGTTTTGTAATTAACATAAGTGAGAGTTAGTGTAAGGATACAGTTATTTTATCAGCGTTGAAAATCGCAGCTCTGAAAAAAACGTTAAATAAATTTTAGTTGAACTTTAGAGCACATTTCGATTATCTCTATAGCGTTTTTATTTTCAATTATTTTAGATTTATATTATCATTTTGTCCGTTCAGTTCCTATCGGCCTAACAATATTTGGTCAAAGCTTTTTAGTGACGTAGTTATTATAAGGGAAATGTAACAATTTGTAATATGTACCATTAAAATAGTTGAATCGCTTAAACGAGGCAGGGTCAGAACCACATTCATAAATGAATATTATAAAAATGATAATCATTTTAAAAAAACGTTTCAATGGGATAGCTCTTCTAAATTTAACGACCGCATATAGGGGATTTTTTTACAGAAGACCCGCCAAATGTAATTTTTTTAATGACTAAATGACGAAATATATTTTAGTCATTTTTAAATAAATATTAAAGCTGGGACTTCTTTGACGAGAACTTTTGTGTAAGTCGTTTTTAAATAACTTTTGGAAGGGTTGAAATAATTTTATTTCAATTGAATATTGGACCACTGCTATATTTTCTTATTATCTTGAAGAAAAAAAAAAGTATAATAGGACCACTGTTTAATAGAGAAGCTATCTCTGTAATATTAGATGCGTACGTTTACAATAAATGCATAGGTGAATAAAGTAACAATAAAAAAATATTATGTCGCATTTTTGTAGGTGGCGTGTCTAGCAACACCACCAGTTTTGGCTTCCATAGTTTTGAAGTAGTGATTTTAATATTTGGAGAATAAACCATAACATTTTGTACTTTACATACATCAAATTGTAATAAAAAATCATCACTGACGCTAGAGGCCAGTTGTGGTATGCATTTAATGTAACTATTATTTTAATAACCATCTTGTAAAAGACAGCTTTCAAAAAGGTTTTTTCTTATAACATGACAGAATAATAAAGACAGGGAGGGTAATTCCGCAAGTCAGTTCAAAGCAGCAGATCCTAAAGACATCGTTTGTTTATTTTTTTTTCTTAAGTTTTCGAGTGTGTAGGGTAAGTGAAAGGGCGTATACAGTTTTGGGTTTTTAGTCGTTTTTTTTTCAATAGGTTCTAATGAACCTGTATAGGTAATTTATTATGTATGTATTGTCCTTGCCAGTTCCAGTTTTTTCTTTGTCTAAAATTGGATTGTTTTGGTACTTTTTAAAACGCGGGAACGTGTATGATCGTTTATATTTATCTATTAGTGTATCGTAGTATTAAAAATGTAAAAGACATTTCTTGTGACACTAAAGATTTTTGTGTGCGATGCTTTTTACAGTTTGTCAAAAGTGCTTGCCGGGAACTTCATGTCATCGTCATGATATGGTCGAATAACGTAGAAAAAAATGCTTTTATTGATAAACAGCTTCATACTATTAAAGCTTTAAAGCATTTGTAAAAAGCATCGCATAATAAAATCTCCTAATATATTATTCTCACGAGCTTTCGTAATATTAGTTTGATAATATGAAAAGTATATATTTTTCTTACTTCTAGCGTAGTGGTAGCGAGCGTCATACTTAGATACATTGTTTTTGTTATTTATTATGAAATTGCCTATGATGTTGAAATAAAAAAAATCTTATGAAATACTTGTGCCCTCCGGTATTAAAATGTAATAAGTTCTTGGTACGTGTTTCATTAAATATTTTTGTTTCCAGAATATTAAATCTCTCATATTCAGATAAACGACCGAGCATGTTTATATTACCACAAATTTTCATGAACATGAACATATATATATTTTTTTTTTGATGTTTGATATTTGTTCCATGACGTCATAGGAAATTTCATGTTATTGCTATCGGCTATACATGTACATACGCTAATTGTTATTCTGCTATCGGTTCAAGCTAATATCATGCTGGCAAATCATTATCTGTTTTGGGAACAAAACCATTGATATATAAGAAACGGTAATGTTTGAGTAAAAAAAAATATATTTAACAAAAGAAGTCAAACAAAATACCTCTGTTTTAGTTCAATAATCCAAATATTTGTGTTTTAATTTTTATATAATTATGTAGAACATTGTAAATTACGGTAGTGTATACAAAATAAGATATTGTCTGTGGCATATCAACTAGGTACCACTCGAATTTGTATGACTTGTTGATGAGTTGAGAAGGCCTTTGGAAATGTGTATGACTGTTTTCATAAAGGTTTTGGCACATAATTATAGTAGAAATCGAACTAAAAGCGAAATATACCGATTACTTGAATGTGCAAGGTTTATACTGCATATTTTATGATGTATCGAATTTGAAGAAAATATGTAAGTATATGTTTATAATTTTGAACAAAAACGTATTGTTGTATACACATAACATTAATGTGTCAAATTCAAAACCTTATTTATAAACTGAAGCTGGTAAAGTCCATCTTTTCATACAAACAGACAATTGCCTTGAAGTAACTATCAATATGTCAAACAATTTTAATCCGAAAATATATTGTTGTATTTTTATATAGTATGTAAGATCCGTTCATATTATAGGTATATATTATATACTGTTACACATAAAGTGAATTACAGAACGATAACTGAGCTTGAAGGAAGGCTGTTGATGAATTTGCGATTTTCTTTATAGTTAACTTGCGGTAACACTTGCGACTAATTAATCGCAAACTCAATCTTGAATAGTGAACAATTAATTTATCTTCGCTTTTTAGTGAACACTAGAATGAGTTGAAAACTTAAAGATTATGTTTGTCGCGCTGTTGATTCATTTATTTATAAGAAAATTTTCATGTGCCTTCTCAAAATAATGGTAAAAAAAATAAAGATAAAATTGTAAAATGTTTTAATTACAGTTATTACATAATATTATAATTGTTACACTTTTAACATAAGTAGTGTTACATTTGGCACTGACGAGCTTCGTAATGTAAAATGAAGATAGAGGACAACGTGAAACTACTTAACTACGAAATATAGTGCAACGAAACAAATACATTTTTTACATTAGTGAAAACAATAAAAAAATTAGTACCTCACTGAGAGAATTAAACCCATTCTGTAAACCGGCTACTAACGCTATGAACATCGTGAAATTTTAATGGATCTCCAGTTTACGCTGACCTGGCGTTGCACGGAAATCCTATACAACGCGAGTTCAGATTATACTGGAAATGTAAAGCTTGATGTGTAGCCGGGTGTACTAATCATTATGAACAACTTTTACGATGAGACTGACCCTGAAATATAAAAAAAATATATCAGCCGTTTCATACATTTCCCTTTGGTAAATATTGAATTTTGTACGAAACAGCTGTTATTTTTTTATATTTAAGGGTTAGTCTCATAGTAAAAGTTGGATAATCAGTACTTCTGTGCTGCAATGGAAAAACAACTATTAAAATTCCATGGTGTGAAGGGTGGAAGGGAGGCATCGCTGTATATCCTAATCTACACATCAGTCCATTGTCCATTTCCATTTCCAAGTTTTTCCAGTCGATCGATTCAGTAAAAGTCACCAGGTGAAAACTTGAGTGAAGTGAACTGATAATACCCTAGTAAGGAAACACAGTTTTATTCGACTTCACTTTACCTACCTATTCACGGGGTAATGTTAACAGAATCACACTGCTGATTGTTCGCTTTAAATTTTATAAAACTCTGATTTCTAAGACTTTGTTCGCCACGCCGGTCACCGGTGAGCCGCGAACAATAAAAATTATATTGTGTCTGGAAGTCTGGCAGTTAAAGTCTTAAAGAAAAATCTCAATGGGTCAGATAAAAAAGATGAGCTTTTATGGTTTTTACAGTTTCATCATCATCATCATCATCACCATCATTTCAGCCATAGGAAGTCCACTGCTGGACATAGGCCTCCCCTATAGATCTCCGACCGGTTGGAAGCGGCTCGCATCCAGCGCGTTCCCGCGGCCTTAATGAGGTCGTCTGTCAACCTTGTGGGTGAACGTCCTACGCTGCGCTTGCCGATATGTGGTCTCCACTCGAGAACCTTTCGACCCCATCGGTCATCAGTCCTCCGTGCTATGTGCCCTGCCCACTGCCACTTCAACCTGCTAATCCGCTGGGCTATGTCGGAAACCTTGGTTCTTCTACGGATCTCCTCATTTCTAATTCGATCTCGTAGAGAGACTCCGAGCATAGCCACACACAAACAGTTTAAGCGATAAGTATCAGAAAAATAAAATTGGGCCTAAAGTGACGACAAATTTTTACACTCGGGTTAAAGGACATAAAAGCACAGCAGTGCAATCCGGTTTAAATCGCACCGTAAAAATGAATATAGGTGAAGTGAAGTCGAATAGAGCTGTCTACTAACGCTAGACATTGACAGTTAACTTAACTCAAGTTTTCACCCTGTAACATATCTCGTAAAATTTACAAATGGTCTGATATTTCTTCTCTTCTACATTTTATATAGCTGTTGTCCTCTACTAAATTAAAGAAGAGCTCGTTGTCGGCACAATTTTGCAAAAAAAGATCAATGTTTGTGATTTTAATTTGCATAATTTATTTTTTTGTATTTGTCGTTTTTTTTTGTTTTATTTTTCAATTTAGATAATTATTATTGTCATTGTGGTCGTTATTCGTGCCATAGAAAAAATGGCTTGCGTTTCTTATTAGCTGACACAAGTTGTGTTGTATTGTTTGAACGATGACAAAAATGAAAGACAATTTGTTAATTTAATAAGTATTTCGTAATTAAGAATATAATAGTGTTTCCTTCTTTAGATTCGTGTTATAAGAATTCATGTTTCCACTTAAATTTAATTAGAATAAAAGTCATCATTGAATGTAATGTTTTATTTCACAACGATGGTAATTTTCCCTGTCTAATTACACATTTTTTGCTACCTTAACTATTTTTTCTCTGTCCATACATTTCCATTCAAACGTACCGTACACATCTTTTATTTTCCAAACAAATACATTTATCTGTCTCAATAAATAATTATTCCACATTCCTGTTCAAACACATACTTTTTTTACCGCCTAAACATCATCAACCCACACCTATTTTCGACAAAAATACACAACTTTTCCTTTAGAAACACAAATGCATTCTTCTGTCTAAACACAAACATGTTTCCTGTACAAACCTATAGGTACATTTTCCTAATCCAAAACACACAACTTTTTCTTTAGAAACACATGTATTTTGTCGCCTAAACTAGACCAACTGACCAAACCCATTCATTTTATAGTTCAAACACAGAACTATTCCATTCCTAACACGTGGTTTTTGCCGCCTATACACGTGTCAAGATAAAAATAAATCTGACACTTAGAAATAAGAAACTAAATACCTATGCTTATTAGCCATAGAGGGCGAATGATGAGGACTAACATATTAATAATGAAAATAATACCAGCCCGTTATTTTCCTACAGATAGGCAAAGGCCTCTTCTCATACAGAGATGGCACGAGAATTGATCACTACGCTTGCTCAATGTGGATTGTTGATTTTAAACCTATATTCACTTTAAGTCCAGATTTTCTCACGATGTTTTCCTTCACCGATGTCAATGATGTCTAAGATTTATTTCGAAAGTACAGACGCCAGCACGTCAAGTTACCCCAATGTGTCAAATTTCTTTGATAGTTTCTCAACTTTACGTTAAACAGAATACGGTTCATATTCAAACGGGAAAATTTGACACATTGGGGTAACTTGATGTTACATATGAATTGAAAAAGTCACATTGGTACAGACGCCAGCACATCAAGTTACCCCAATGTGTCCAATTTCTTTGATCGTTTTTCAACTTTATGTCAAATAGAATAAGGTTCATATTCAATTGGGAAAATTTGACATATTGGGGTAACTTGATGTGCTGGCGTCTGTACATAATACTCTCATTGGCACTCACATATTTGACTAAAAATAAACCTAACTACTCATCATAAAATAATACAAAACTCTCCTTTTCTCATCTCTGT
The DNA here is from genome assembly GCA_921972225.1 of Euplexia lucipara. Lineage (NCBI taxonomy): Eukaryota > Metazoa > Arthropoda > Insecta > Lepidoptera > Noctuidae > Euplexia > Euplexia lucipara. The sequence goes on along the minus strand of OV179146.1, from coordinate 4,551,518 downwards.
AGTCGGGCAAAAGAGATATCTTCAAGTTGTAACTAGGTAGGTTCCTAATACGTGTCCCACTAGTGTCGAATCACACTATTAGCCTTTAACATGAGTGGTGCCCCTGGCGTCCAGTTTCAATTACATGTTCAAGTGGAAACCGAGTGGAAACCACTTCGATGAAGCCGAAATTGGTAGGTACTACGGAAGACATGATGTACTTCTCGCCCTGTGTTAAATTTGAGTCACTGGTTGCGTGCGATCATCATGCTTAAGCAAGAAAAGATTATGGTCTGCAAAGCCTTTGTTCAACTATCTATACAATATATAGAAAAGCGAAAGTTTTGGATGCCTTTTTTTTGGATGCCAGGTATGCGTGCCTGCTGCATGCTGGTGGTCGGGATACCCGTTGAAGCCGTAGATGCTGGCTGGCTGGGTGACTCGCTGCTCGAAAGCTTTGAGGAAGTGATGGATTACGTCACGATGATGTTGCACGAAGGCTGCGCTGACGTTCATGCTCGGGGTCACCAGTTTGGAGGTATGAGGAACAGGGTGTAAAGTTTCTCATCCACCATTGAAACGGGAGGATCCTCCTACCAGACGGGTGTTGTGTCTGGTGAGCTAACTACTGCCCGACGGTTGTTGTCGGGTACTTGTATACGATCAAACTGCGCGGATAACTTTGATATCGCGATGTAGGATAGTTCGTATGTGGCGAGATAGATGTCGCTACACCTTTTTAGGAATTTTAGGCACATAAAGAGTGTAAGATTTTGCATAGTGAATGTTTATGTGGAGGAAAAGTGCAGAACCCTAATATTTTATGAATTTGTGAGGATGTAGGGGGTTGGAGGAGCTTGTGGCTAAATTATAACAGCCACATGGGTCGATCGAAAGTTAAGCTACGCTTGACGAGGTCGGTCCGTGATGGGTGACCATTTATTACGTACCAAGACTCCTCCGTGCCTCGGAAAGCACGTTAAGCCGATGGTCCCGGCTGTCATTTGTAGATCTTTGACAGTCGATACTTGTAGTCAGAAGCTTGAGTCTGACAACCAGTTCAACCAAGGGGTTTCATGTTACCCAGTTACTGGGTTGTGGAGGTCTGACAGGCAGTCGCTCCATGTAAAACTCTAGTATTCAGCTGCATCCGATTAAACCGGAAGCCGACCCCAACATAGTTGGGAAAAGGCTAGGCAGATGATGTTGTGAGGTTGTAGGGGGTTAATATTAAGGGGTTATAGGGGGTAAGGTCTGGATCTTCTGAACTGATATTGGAAATTCTTTTACCAAAAACACCACATTATTTTTGAGTTGCATAGGCCCAAAGAGATTGAAAAGATAATAGAGCGGGCATGTCAAGGAAATGTCATAGAAAAACTTTGATCCCATGTCTCAGTAACGCCATCTAGAATAATGTATGAATATTGGAGCGGCAGCGGAGCGTACTAAAAGAAACTCATAGACTTAAATTGTGACACGCCTTTTCGGACGAAAATTTTGTTTGCGATGTCTGGTCTATGGGTATTGAATGTCTTTGCATAGGTCATATTTAGACAGTCCAAATAGTATTAAACATACATACATAAACTCACACGTTTTTTCTTCTGGGGGTAGGCAGGAACTACAAAACGCCACCTGCAGCTATGATTCTTACATACTTATTTGGCTTTGTTAACATTCGTACTTTCATGTTGTCATACACTCACGCCGGTTGCACCTGACCTTACTGAAAAGAACCTTACCAATAAGGTTTGTGAATGTACTTCAAGGTATTTGTAACGCTGGAAGGGGCTGCTCCCAGGGTTCCACCTACATCTGCTTTACAAATACCCATCGTTAGTCGTTTTTCATTCATCCTTTCAACGAAATCAATTAAGGACTAAATCAAAGGTCATTAAGTTTTCATATTATTAGGCTGAGGTTCAGCACTTTTCGAACACCAAGATTTACATAAGAGAGTCCCCCGAAACTCCCGGCCTTCGCCACTTCCTAGTGTTATTGTTGGGAAGAAGAATTGGTGGACAAACTCCCAGCAACACGACCGTCAGAAGAATTTGAGCTTTAACAAAATTGGTAAAATATTAAGTTCTGTCCTTTTAAATATTCCCAAATTTAAACAAAAAAAATTGCGAGCGACGCTTAAATAAGACCCTAAGGTACCTACTTAACCTTTCGATTGAACTCAATACAGTGAAGTCCACTTGACACCTTAAAATACCTTTGAAAGGTTAAGTGAAGTTTTGGGTCGGTTTCGTAAAGTATCATCACGGTCGAGCCTCTGAGGGGTAGACAGGAGTGGTTGATAAATGATTGAGTGCGGTACCCAAGTGAATTGGTAACTAATCTAATATCCCTTACAGGTAACAAATAGGTAACTGGTCTGTATACCATTAATTGTCATCGTAGACATATAAGTACCTACTCTTAGCTTATACTCGTAATGGTGTTTCTAAAATTGTACGTATATCTATACTAATATTATTATAAAGAGGTAAAATTTGTAAGTTTGTAAGTTTGTATGTGGGGGATCTTCGGAACTAATGATCCAATTTTAAAAATTATTGTACTGGTAGAAAGCTACACTATTACCGGTGGACATGGTCATTTTATCCCCGTATTCCGACGGGAACGGAAACTACGCGGATGAAACTGCGTGACGTCTGCTAGTTTATAAATAAAGCGAATAAAGCAAGCGGCAATAGCCTAATGGCTAATTCATCGGCCTGGCGATCGAGAGGTTGTGAGTTCGATCCCCACCCATTGCCCTATTGATGGTAAACCTATCCCAGACACAGGCATATTTAGCTTAGTACCTAACTGAGATTTAAGATACTATAGAGCGGGCATGTCAAGGAAATGTCATAGAAAAACTTTGATCCCATGTCTCAGTAACGCCATCTAGAATAATATATGAATATTGGAGCGGCTGCGGAGCGTACTACAAAAAACTCATAGACATCCAGCAGGACACACTTTTTCGAACGAAAATTTTGTTCGTGATGTCCGGTCTATAGGTATTGAATGTCTTTGCCTAACTATAAACCAACGGAACAAAACTAGACTGATACTACCCTTCGCAACCTTAAAAGTTATCAGGAAAAGTCTATATTCAAGACTAGCCAACATATTGTCCGCCCTCCCCGGGGCGGGGGACATCCATGAGGATTTTCCACCCCTCAATAAAATAAAAAGGCTTGTCGAGGTCAGTGGATAAGTGACAATTCATTACAAATCAAGACTCCACCATGCCTCGGAATTCAAGTTAAGCCGTTGGTCCCGGCTGTCATTTATAGATCATTGCCAGTCGTTACGGGTAGTCAGAAGCCCGACAGTCTGACAACCAGTTTAACCAAGGGGTATTGTGTGACCCAGTAACTGGGTTGTGGATGTCAGATAGGAAGTAGCTCCAAGTAAAACACGGGTATTCAGCTGCATCTGGTTGGACTGGAAACTGACCCAGAACACCGTTGGTGTTGAAACCTCTTTGACATGTAGGTAGGTATACCAATTAAAGCACTGGCCAGTTTTGTAAGTTCTGTTAGTTTTAAATATTTTTACAAAGCTGTCACCTATTTTTTAACCGACTTCAAAAAAAGGAGGAGGTTCTCAATTCGACGGTATGTTTTTTTTTTGTGTGTTTGTTTCGCGATTACTCCGCCATTAATTTATGGACCGATTTTCAAAATTCTTTTTTGATTTGATAGGGTATACTAACAGATTGGTCCCATTTGTATCAAAACTCATATCTGATGAGGGATCTTCGAAGAATTGAGGGAACTCCTCAAAAAATATAGGCACACACGTACCGATTTTAACATTTTTAGTGACAAATCAAGCTTTTTCATTTAGAAAGTATCATTTGGTGAAGAAAGACTGATGAAGAAGACAGGCAACGGAACTCTTCAACGCATAACAGCAAATTATTCGAATATCAATGATTATTTTAGGTTCAAAGACTTTCTTTTTGCATACAAAGAAACTAAACTCGGTGGCCAATAATGAACAAAACAAAACCACCAAAGCCACAGACTTCCGAAACTGGAGTTATTTTTCACTTGTTAGTTTTTTTTAAGAAGTCGGTTGTATTTCTTTGGTAAAAAGTTTTTATTTCCTCAGGCTAAGAGCGCACTACGACAATAAATCGTCGCGAAAAAAAATCGTCAATCTGTGAACAACAGAAATGTAGGTACCACAATCCGCGCACTGCGAAAATAAATCGTTTGCGATTTAAAATAGCGGCTAACTCCATACCAAATTTTATTAAAATCCATTCAGTAGTTTTTACGTGAAAGATTAACAAACATCCTCACAAACTTTCGCGTTTATAATATTATACCTAGTAGGACTATCCATACAATACCGGGAAAACATGTAAAAAGAACGCGTTACGCAACAACAGAATCACATCCTATTCTTATTCGCGTCACGTCAACCCTTCTCAAATATAAAAAAAAAATGGCCGACATAATTTTCTGGTAGGTACCTAATCTGTTTTAAAGAATGAAATTGTTAGATTAATGGGTTGGCGTAAGGGCGTTAAAAATGTAACACAACTGAAGGCTTGTAATCAGGTTTGCGTGACCTACCCCCCTTTTTCACCCTTATTCCCCTTCACCCCCAAGGAAGTGTCGTGATGGATGACGCTACGGTTACTATGCATGTTATATTTTTTTTTGTTGTGCTTAGGGTTGTCACACTGCTTTTTGTTTCATTTGATTCGGGCTTAGCATCTTAATAGGTCAATCTCGACTACTTTTATAAAACTAAACAAAAGTAAGTACTTATTTATTTCTCAATATACACTTATTGGGTACTTAAAACTTTAAGACATACATTTATTTGTTAGAGACGAAGAGATTTAAAATACTATAGAGCAAGAATGTCAAGGAAACGTCAAGGAACAACTTTGATCCCATGTCTCAGTAACGCCATCTAGAATAATATATGAATATTGAAGCGGCAGCGGAGCGTACTAAAAAAAACTCATAGACTTGTGTCCAACCAGGACACAAGTTTCGGACGGAAGTTTTGATCGTGATGTCCGGTCTATAGGTATTGAATGTCTTTGGTTAGAGACTTGCGCCTAAACTAAGCCAAAGTATATATTTTAGGACACCATAACCCCGATAAGACAGTTTTCAGTATTTAGCACATACAGAGGGTCTTACTTCTTCCTTCCTTATTTTATTTATTTTTATTTTCAATTTTTAATTATTGTATTTATTTGTATGACTAATTAATGTATACATTTGAATGAAATTGTAATTAAATCATGTGTAACGGGTGTCTTAATTACCTAAATTAATGAATTTATTATTATTATTTTATTATGTACCTAATAAGAGTAAATACTAAAATTATACTAATTTAGTGACTTAAATATTGTTATTATCAATATGTAATAAGTACGCATGGCAATAACGGTGAAGGAAACTATGAGGAAACCGCCATTTCTGAGAGATATGTTACTGTATTTTAATGTAAAAGAATATTTAAATGATATATTTAAAAAATAAAAAAAATACCTAACACGTGTTCACATTCACATTGTGGAATGCAATAAACGTATTGAGTACATATTTCTCGCCGGTATGGGAAGCCCAGTTAGAGGCTTATGAGCGGCATTAAAACTCTTTTTTTTAGCCATAGTAAGTCCTTTGCTGGACATAGGCCTCCCCTATAGATCTCCAATAAGACCGGTGGGAAGCGGCTCGCATCCAGCGCGTTCCCGCGGCCTTAAAGAGGTCGTCTGTCCATCTTGTGGGTGGACGTCCTACGCTGCGCTTGCCGATACGTGGCCTCCACTCGAGAACCTTTCGACCCCATCGGTCATCAGTCCTCCGTGCTATGTGTCCTGCCCACTGCCACTTCAACCTGCTAATCCGCTGGGCTATGTCGGTAACATTGGTTCTTCTACGGATCTCCTCATTTCTGATTCGATCTCGCAGAGAGACTCGGAGCATAGCCCTTTCCATAGCTCGTTGGGCTAAGAGAGGGCTTGAGCTTGGCTTGGCTTCATTATTATGAGGCTTTGAGCTTACTCATAAGGCCCATAGTGAGGTACCACGTTTCAGTGCCATAAGTCATCACTGGCAACACACACTGGTCGAAAAAAAAACTTAGACACCAGAATCACTAAACACACGATAGAAGAACAATGTTGGTGTTATTTCATTTTCTATTAAGGATTGCAATCCTTACTTTGATAGTACTGACCACCAAACAGAATTATTAGAAAGCAAATAAAAAATTTAGTGTCATCTTTAAATTGGCTTTCGATATATTTGTACACACGGCTAATACACAAGCTATACATTTCCAGTTTAAATTGACCCCACATTGTACTGGAACCTTACACAACGCGGGATTAGTATTTATACTTTTAGTACCTACTATATTATTATACTTTAGTTAAGACATCGTCGTACCGATTTCTTTACGTCTGGTTGGGACGTGGTCACAAATTCTGATACCATAAATTCACTAAATCCATCTTAACCTAGTGTTAATTTTTTATAGGCTTTTCTCGTGACGACCGCAGCTCACCCTGACGGGGAATTCGTTTGCACATAACTTTTAAGATGGTCTTTTTGCCCACATTCGTCACATTAATAATATAATAATAATAATAATTTAATTTCGGATTTAAAATACATAATTTTGTTAGTAACACAAAAATACTTACGGGCTAATGTTAGTCAACAAAACACAAAATATAAAACAAAAATAAAACTTAATTAAATATTGGGACACTCCAACACCAGAAATATCTGCTACTTTACTGCATGCAGTCGTATCCAGCGTTCAAGCATCGGAGAGTCCCACCGGTCCGTTAATACGCTCAAGATGCTGTTGGAACTAGCACATTAATAATTTTTAAAACTACTTACCGCTGTTCGACCCATTTTGCACCGCCAACAGTCTGCTCCGGCGCCTGTTGAGCCTCGTGCGTGGAGGTGAACGAGGCGTTTGTTCCATCGATGTGCCGTAGTTGTGCCTCGTTTCGTCACGAGCCGGTGCATCAGCTCGGGCACACTGGAACCCGCTTGCTGGTGCCGTTCAGCTGCTTCGATTGCGAAGGCTTCTTGTACGATAATGTCTGCTCGGTGAATAGCCACAATCTCATGTTAACACTCACAAGAACACACAAATTGATCTCCCGCACAAAGAGATTTAAGAGACTATAGAGAGGATTTGCGAAGAAGTCTCATAGAAAAACTGTGATCAGTAACGCCATCTAGTTTATCATAGCGATACTAGAGCGGCAGTGGAGTTCACTAAACTAGACTCATCGACTAGGACACAAATTTTGGATGAAAATTTTGTTTGTTATTTTCTATCTATAGAAAGTAGGTACTAAATGTCTTTGGTCTTGTAGGTTTTCTTCAAGACCACTTTCAAAATTGCACGCTATGATTCGAGATGGTCGCCAACTATGTTCACTAACTAGTAAAAACTTTGGGTCTCCGTATTGTGTGGCGCACAAAGATCACTCATCACATCACCCACTGACGTGACACACGTAGCCAATCGTAATACTAGTATGATTTTCGTTAAGGGCCAATAAACTGTTCCACGCGGCAATTGCCAACTCTGCCAACTTTTATTTGCTCGAAAAATTGAATTGTTCTATTACTCGGATCGTCATTTTGTTGTCACTTTACAATAACACTCAACACTAACTGTTAATGGTAACTCGTCACTAGAATTGTTTAGAGAAACAATTACGGCAGTGTACTCAATAAAACATCAATTCAACAAAATAACTTTTTTAATTCCCGCCTACCCGCAACTTATATTTATTACACAGATAACATATCGAGTTTTAACCATAGGTTAGCTTTGACTTTTTAAATATTGCAATCAGTTTTTTAGTCCTTGAAGTGGAGCATAGTGAACCAAAAGATTCTTTATTTAAATATTTTTAGCTTTGATGCCTACCACCCCTACAGTAAATAATACTTAAGTCTGAAATATCTCAGAATATTTATATCAGTAGATCTAACACGTCATTGCATAATCATGTTTGTTTTTATAACGAAAACAGGGAAAGAAAACAGTGTAGTAATTAATAGATTTTATGGTCGACCATTCAACATTCATGCCCTAAAGATCATGTTAAGCCGGTTGTACCGGCATAGATTTTTAAATTATAGCAAATGAAGCCGATGTCGACTATTCTGCCAATGTCAGAAGTGAATTGGACGGCAAGTCCGAAAACAAAAACTGTCAAAAATTAAAAACCTTCAATTGATATACTTAGTTGAACTCAATGTAGATCATCTTAATTCATGGGTAAGTACGGTCCGCTATTATATAGTTACAACAAGTCAAAACTCTAGTCTGACAATACAAAGAAAAGAAAGAAAAAAATATTTTTATCACATCTATTCAAAAAGAGTTAGTTTATTCCTCGTAAACAGGGACCAAAATAGCTCATTAAATCCCTAGGGACCAAAATTGATTTGAATTTGGAATGTGGATATTGTTAGTAAATGTTTCAATCAGCAAAGAGGTGAATCACAAATCATGCGGGAACAATGTATTGAATATGTGACTGGCTGAAAAACTGCGAGCGCGCCAAATTGAAAAAAAAGTTGAAAAGATGAAAAATAAACAACGCGCGAAATTAAATGCATTCTGCTTTCGTTCATAATTGATTCATATTAAGATTTTAGAATTTTATAAAATGAGTGCGTCTTCCTCAAGTGAAAGTATTATTATGTCTTATGGTTCTGAATTGTACGTAAATAAATTCTTGTTATAAGTTGGACTTGCTTATTTTCTCATAGAGGGTGATAAAAAGAAGAGTGTCCACCTCGGGAGCAACACTATTTTAAGCTCGAGTGACATACTTTTAATCCGCTCCGCTCTGGATTACAAAAAAACACTCTCGCCTTTCAAATAGTTGTTTGCTCCCTAGATAAACAATCTACTATTTCGTACCACTTACTCAAAAAAGTGACATTCTATGCCACAAAAAGCGAACATAACAATAGTCATTTTTAATCGGTTAAAAACAGGGAAAGAAAATTGTACTGAATTGCATTCATCCTCTAGGGGGAGAATGGGATTTAAATTTGGAATGCTTACCAAATTTATACTGAACTACATCTGAGTTTACACCATTGAGTTTGTATGTAAGCATTATACATCTTTTTGAAAAAGGAATACGCATTTATTATGCAGTTATGATTATTATGATTATTAAATAAAATTACGAAAACCGACGAGGCCGTATGAGCTCGATGCCTTTGCTTTTCCGACAAAAGCTGCTTATCTCATATTATTATTGTGTTAATTTTTTCGTAAATGGCACGAAAAGTAGAGTATTTTCCTGGGTGATAAAGCTGTCTTAGTCTTGGGTGAACTTAAATCCCTCGCTACACTCGGGACTCGTCTTAAATCCCTCGTTTCACTCGTGATTTAAGTTTTTAACACCTTCGCTATGCTCGGGAGTAAACCTCGAGTCCTTCGTTCGCGATTTAAATCGTCACCCGCGACAGAAGACACAGCAATAGCGTTCTGAAGGTGTTTTCAGAAAGATTGGAAGGGCCTACGATGGATAGGTTTATCAAGCTGCATGTCAGACATGGGTCTTGATAAATCTTCCGCGAGCTGTTTATTTTTTTGTGTATTTGTGTTCTTGTGTGCGTCTAGATGTTACTACTAACATAGTTGTTAAGTTATTTTTGTACTGAATACTAACACGCTCTGGGCCATCGATGCCTGAAAGTAAAGATTTTTTTTTTATTTATTTTTTTATTATAAACCCTTGGTTAATAATCCACTATTATTTCGATGTTGGCAGAGTAGTTGATATCGGTGCACTTGCCAAAGAGGTAAGGAAAAAAATGGAGACACCCTAATGGAATATCAAAAAACGATAAGTAGTAAAAACCTGTGTAAGATCAAAAAGGCACGTACTGATTTAAGAGCCCAATAAAAAGGAGGCATAATACAAAAAAAATATATTGTTACTTGTTAAAAATAAAATATTACAACAAACATTGAAATATATACAATTAATTTAAAAAATAAATTCCAAAATGGAAATAATATAGGTACCTACCAATTACAAAAAAATAATATAATATATGTCAGCCATACTCCTGCTTCATTTGTCCAATATAATCTGTGATCGTATCATCTAATATTTAACTAACATATTTACCACGTCTGTGAAAAGCCACCATTTTTTTTTAAAAAAAGTTAAATAAAGAACCTTACCGAATATTTCAATAGCTGATTCAAGTCCTAAGTATACTAGATTGTATAGGTATAATGTTTCAGCTCGACCATAACATTGTGTTGCCTCACCAATAATTCGTTTTGTCTCATAAGCATTTCACTTTGGCTCCGTTCCCTTAGCAAGAGTTCCTTTTGATCCATGAGGCCTTGTTTAATTTGGCTGTCATTGGCTAGATTTGTGAAGGGATCTCGATCTTAAAGGCCGTAGCTTTTAAGAATAGGGCTTTTGTGGATTTGTAGGAGGTGAGCTAGGCCTGGGAGCAATGGGATCTGGTTTGAGCAAGACTTGTTGCTCGTCATCCAATAAGGATTGGGAGGAACTGTCTAGCAACGAGTGACTTTCGGTCTCCAATTCATCTAGTTCGCTGGACAGGAAGCTCTCCGAGTCGTTGTCCAACACCGGCGTGATTCGTCTGAGTACTACTAAGTATTGTGACTGAATGCTTTGGTATTGGTGATAAAATTATAGCATTCATTTCGCCGAATACTTTGGTATTGATGATAAAAATATGAAATACTTTTCGCCGAACAGTTTGGTATTGATGATAAAATTATGAAATACTTTTCACCGAACACTTTGGTATTGATGATAAAAATATGAAATACTTTTCGCCGAACACTTTGGTATTGATGATAAAAATACAAAATACTTTTCGCCGAATACTTTGGTATTGATGATAAAAATATGAAATACTTTTCGCAGAATACTTTGGTGTTGGTGATAAAAATATGAAATACTTTTCGCCGAATACTTTGGTATTGATGATAAAAATATGAAATACTTTTCGCCGAAAACTTTGGTATTGACGATAAATATATGAAATATTTTTTGCCGAACCTTTTGTTTTAATTACGTCGGAAACAATGACCGTATGCGCAAAGCAGTAATGTTTGATAAGAGTAACTCTGATAAGGTATCGAGGACCAAACATAAACTCACGCCTTTTTTCTATGTGTGTGTGAGGTGTACTCGTACAGGATAGTGGCACAAGTGTACAGGATGTCTCATTCAAATGGGTCAGTATGGGAAAGTCTGAAACTATAAAGTCAAAGTCAAAGTCAAAGTCAAACCATTTATTTCAATTAGGCCCCTATAAGGCACTTTTGAACGTCGAACAAAAATTAACTTTAAAAAATGATTCTAGTTGCCCCATATATAAGACATACGAAGATCTGTTCTGAGGAACTATGTCATCGATTTTAATAAAAAAAGAAACTGCATTTATACATTTTAAAAAACATCTGTACTCCGTTCGGGAATCGAACCCGGTTATTTTCAAAAAAAAACCTACACTATTTCTATTTAGATATCGATTGTGTAGGTCTTAAGCAGTAAATGTTTGTATGAAACATGATGTCTAAAATGAATAAAATGCATTGTTTCCACATACTTTAATTTACTTTAGTAGGTGCCCGAAGTGACCACCGCCTTTTTCAATACAATATTCAACACGTTTAGGTAACGATCTTACAATTGCATTTTGTATCTTCATGTGGTGAATTTGCGTTAAAATTGTCTCTATGGCTACTTTTAGGTTTACAACGGTGTCATAGCTTGTTTTGTACACTTCATCCTTAACGTAACCCCACAAGAAATAGTCCAGAGGCGGTATTGAAAAAGGCGGTGGTCACTTCGAGCACCGACTAAAGTAAATTAAAGTATGTGGAAACAATGCATTCTGTTCATTTTAGACATCACGTTTCATACAGACATATACTGCTTAAGACCTACACAATCGATATCTAAATAGAAATAGTGTAGGTTTTTTTTTTCAAAATAACCGGGTTCGATTCTCGAACGGAGTACAGATGTTTTTTAAAATGTATGAATGCAGTTTCTCTTTTTATTAAAATCGATGACATGGTTCCTCAGAACAGATCTTCGCATGTCTTATAGTTTCAGACTTTCCCATACTGACCCATTTGAATGAGACAGCCTGTATATAATCTTTATCTAAGTATACTATAATTGACAACATTTCAAAATTGACATGACCCTAAAACAAAAATACTGTTTCTTCATTTTTGTATGCTGAGTTCAAATATTTAGTTTTTCAATTAACAACAATTAAAAAATATTAACCCAAAAACATGCGTTGACGTCACTTATACGGTGGAATGAGGTAACCTTTGCGTAAGCAAGCTAATTATTAAGATTAAACCATAATGTCAACCATGACATATCTAATGTCAAACAAGACATATCTAATGTCAAACAAGATAATATCGAACGTCAAACAAGACATAATTATTTAATGGCAATGTATGACATTGACAACTGCTAAATGATATTGACATCTAATTAACAGTTTTTTTGAAAATGTTGTCGATTATAAAGAGGTTAAAGTATGTGAGTTTGTGGGTTTGTGACGTTTTGTAGAGTAAATTTAATTTGTAAGACTGACGTGCATAAATGCCTTTTTAAATGGATCTAATTGAAATAAATGATTTGACTTGGACTTTAAATGGAAAGTTCGTTTTCTCAAACATTTTTTTAATTCAGCGCCATTTTTGATGACATGACAGACGGTGGTAAATAATAATAATATTGCACAACTTTTTCACACAACGCCATCTCAGTCTCAAGCTAAGCTAGCTTGTGTTATGGGTACTAAACAGCTGATAAACATACTTATATATTTCTAAATACATACATATTAAAAAAATAAAATAAAAAAAAAATATCAAAAAAAAAAGTGTGTGTGTAAATGTCTTCGCAGCCCTTTAATATGTGACAATTTGACAAGTCTTAGGGCGCCTTCAAATGAGCCGCAAAGAGCCAGAGATAGGTATCTAATAAAAGTTCAGATTACAACGCAGGTAAGAAAAAAATAAAATAACATCTAAGAATATGCTGTTACAATTTTTTTATATTTTATTTTATTTTTTTACACGTAAAACTGTTTTAATAAATACATCACTATTATTTAAGTTAACCTTGCTGTCGACTGGAAGTGTACCCAAAAGACTGGCCGAATCCTTAGTCATTGACTAAGATAATAGTCAGTCATTGGGTCACGCCTAGAGTCTATTAAACATTTTAAGAGATCTTTAAACAAGTCATGAGCACTCGGACCCACGAGCTGAGAGTATTTTATAAAATTAATATATATGACTAAAATATACAAAATCACTGAAGTCCTAAATAAAATCAATCAAAAAACAAACATTGAAAAACAAATATTGATATAAATTAATAATATGAGTGGAAACGAACTGATTTCATTGATTTCAAAATTATAAAAATATCTATTGGTTGAGTACAAATTCATATAAAAACAAAGTAAATAAACTTATCAAAAAGTTTATATCGGGATTCAATATTAAACATCGTAATATTCAATAATAATAAAATTTAAGATTTAAATTATGTCTGGTATAAATATAACCATTCAGTTTATATTTTAACCTAAATCGCAGGAATGATCAATATTTCCAATAAGTCAAAATCAAAATCAATCATTATAAGCCGTCCCTTATTATACACCCAGTTATGATAAACATACATTGATGTTCTTAAAAATATGTTACACTGAGTACTCTTAAGTTTTAGTTTTTAAAATTAAAAGATAGCTAAGTATACATCCTGTTTTTTATCCCAAAACTGTAGAGTATGTATGAGAACATATGGAAGAATCAAGTAAAATAATATGAATTATTTTTAAATTATATTTATTTTATTATTTTTATTTGTCATGCAAATTTTTTTTTATTCATATTCGCGCACTTTTTGTGTTGTTTTTAATTAACAATTATTTTTATAAACCGCGAGTTACGGGATATCGATAAAAAACAGGTTGTATATTAGTGGTGGTAAGTTTGATTTTGATCAATAAAGTTTGTTTTTAATTTTTAATCATCATAATATTTTTTTTGAATTTTGAACGTTGAATCAGATATAAAAGTTATACTAGTTGCCCTTTCCAAAAGGTACTTTAAGCTATGTATGGAGAAGAATGGGCAAGAAACTCCATACTTGATTCACAGACGCCAGCACATCAAGGTACACTAAACTGTCAGATTTTTCTAATTAAACATGAACCTTATTCTGTTTTCAATAAAGTTGATAGATAAACTATCAAAGAAATTGAACACATTGGGGTACCTTGATGTGCTGGCCTCTGTACCTCGACTAAAACTAACAATACTAATGTTACATAAAAGCCATGAAGCAGATAAATAAACTGTTGTGTTAATAGAAACATAAATGCTTTATTTCGTTTGTACCCTTTGTCAAATATTAACAAAATTGGAGAATAACGCTGAGGGTCCCTTATTCGAATATGAACAGATTCTTGTTTGGGAAGATTCTTGTTAAGGCAGATTCTTTATTTGTCAGATTCGTTATAACCGAAGTAACGAGCAATATTTAAAGCCAAAATCAAACTAAAACACTTTATTTAAAACGCAAGTACAGTTACCGGCACGTAACTTGGCAAGAGATTTTCGTAGGGGGGGAAGTTCGCGCATATAAAAATGTATGAAATAGTGCGTGCGCAAACTTCCCCCACTACAAAAACTCTTGCCAACTTACGTGCCGGTAACTGTAATACTAGCTGTGCCCGCCCCGGCATCGCAAGGGTGATTTTTTTATTGTTTTCTTAAAAAAAATTACAATAATAAAAAAAAAGTAGTATTGGGTGCAGTCCCAGGAATGCACCAAATTCTATAATTCTTTCGCAGGAAAGTTATGCCGCTTACATACATTTCGGCGAGTCATTTTTATTTATATACCTAGATTTCTGTGGATGGCTGTATAATCAAGAAGAAGAAAGAAGAAGAAGAAGAAGAAGAATATAGCAAGAATCTACCAATAGAAGAATCTGCCGTAACCAGAATAAATAAATGAATAAATAAATATTCCACAACTTTTCACACAACGCCATTTAGTCCCAAGTTAAGCTTAAGAGCTTGTGTTATGGGTACTAAACAGCTGATAAACTTACTTATATATTTCTAAATACATACATTTATAGATAAACACCCAGACACAGAACAAATGATTGTGCTCATCACACAAACATTTGTCCTGGGTGGGAATCGAACCCACGACCTCCGGCATAGCAGTCTGGGTCACTAACTACTAGACCAACAGGCCAGTCAAATCTGGCCAGAATCTGTCCTTATCCGAATTAGGGCTGAGGGTTGCTGTGGCGCGGTGAGGAAATGCTGTGATCATATGAGCAACTAAAATTACACAAATTTTGACAGATATTTTACCCGCTCTGATGCGATCAATTCATATAAAGATTAGTAACAGCGGAAAAGTAAAATTGTTTCTTATTAATAACAGTTGATCTCACTTAGTCTTTTCATAGCCTTATTAAAAGCATCTTACACATTAGAATTTGTTTAATTAATATCTAGTACATAGTGCAATATAACATAAAGCGTGTTATCCCCGAATGGTCAAGCATAGGTTTAGCTGTAGTTAGAAGTACCACAGGTACATTTCACTAGTTATAATAATTACTGTAATGTATTAGAATTTGTTAAAAGTGTAACGCTGGCCATTTAGAGAATATACTTCAGATTCAAATGTGAAAGCTGGCGTTCATTTTGTTAGTCACGCGGCAACTTTTCTTCCTATGAAAACATGTCGTATGTAGGTTCAAAGAATCTTTATTTCTCTTATTATTCTAATGTAAGTAATTAATTCTGTTTATTTGTTAGTGTTGTTGTAAAGTTATTTTTTTGTTGTGTTATTTTACGTGTTATTATATGTATATATATTTTTTATCAGTAATTTTTAAGTAGGTAGTATTTAATTGTGTTACTTTGAATGTTCATTTTTAGTTAGTTTTTTTTTTTATAATTATTATTATTTAGTAGTACGATTTGATGGTCTTAATTTTTAAGTTAGTTTTTTTTTTACATTTATTCAGATATTACTTCAATTACTTACTTGTGCATATATAATCCTTAAGTTTTCTTTAGTAAATATTAATACTTTTGGACTCTTTGATTTCATTTGGAAGATTATTATATAATTATGTAATTTTATATTAATATATACCTATTAAATATTACACTTCTTTCCAACTGTGTTTATCACTCCACTCTACATTCAAAGTAATAGGATTCCCATAAAAATATTTGATTTTGATTTTCTGTTCTATAAAATATTCATATTCATTGAAGCGTTTTGGTATCTTGCTATTTATACTATAAGCTTATATTTTTTAATTTAACACTTTGACTTGCAGACTTCCAGACGAAATAGAAGTTTATTTTCCGCGGCTCACCGGTGACCGGCGTTTTTGGCGTTCAAAGTGTTAAATAAAAAAAATATTCTGTTTAACATTTTAAAATTTCAAAAATTTCGTTGCGGTGCTAATTGTCTCCGGCATTTGTTTTCCAGGATAGCGGTGTGCCACCAAACTTTTCATGATGGTGACCATTTCAGCAAAATGATAGTTTTTTGCATGTTTTTCGATGGCCTTGCAGAGCTCTTGGATCATGGGGGTTCCATTTACGTAGCGGTAGGATACGTAACCTGTGAAAAGCAATACGAATTAAGAAACATTTCTTTTGTTTTGAGCACCACAATCTCAAGAATGAAGAGAAAAAATGTGTCGGTTCTTCAGTTGACAATTTTCTTCTTAGCATGTCGATGGCAAACATTGATACTAAATTTATGCATATATAGCTGTTAAATTTTGTGTTCGGCCCAGTATTCTAAATAATCTACAATATCGAACATTATTTCTTCTATAATAGGCAGAAATGTTACTACCATTTGTCACTTTGTCGTTTTTCCCGTTCCTACAGTTTTATGCTATAATATCAAGAAGACCCTTCCGTGTCTCGGATAGCACGGCCGTTAGTTTTAGCTGTCATTATTAAAACATTGACAGTCGTTACAAGTACTGAGAACCGTCAAAAGTTTGACAACCAGTTTTTCCAAGAGGTATCGTGTTACCTAATTACTGGGTTCCTAACAACCCAGTTATCAGATAACGATAGTGTTTTGTATGGTGCGTCAGATATGTAGTCGCATCATTTAAATAATTAAGCACTGCAGACCCACCGTACCCCTGGCCGTACCCCTAGTGGTACGGTGGGTCTTTTAAAGTTAAACGGTACCATCAGGTAATAGTGTCGTACAGATAGTTAAAACGACTTCTGGCAACAAAAAAAATATTTGGTATTTTTTCACAGATATTTAAGTAACACTATTATCGACAATCTACCACTAAAATATAAACAATATGTGCAATAATAAACAAAGAATAAGGGCATAAAAAATAAGGCTGACTGTGTTGCCACGTTGAACGGAATGCTGATTCTTTGATCTTTGATTCTGGATACGTGAAGCATCGAGCGGCCGTTTGGCGATGCCACGAAATTTTTGTTCATATTTTTAATTTTTAAATTTCCTGTCCGCCAAAAAGACCCACCGTACCACCAGGGGTACGGCCAGGGGTACGGTGGGTCTGCAGTGCAATCAAGCAACATTGGTTTAGACTGAAAGCTGACTCTAGCGCAGTTGGAAAAAGGTTAAGCAGATGATAATGAGGTTGCTGGTGGAGGCTGGGTGGTGCAGCGTTTGTTACCTTTTACCGAAGCGAAAATAACAAAAGTATCAGCATTAGAAGTCTTATACTGAAGCCGGCCTTCTTCTTCTCTGCCGGTGTCGTTTGGAGTCATACGTCCACCTCCACAAGCCTGTTGAAACGTTTAGTTAGTTGGGTGACATTTAGAGAAACTCTCGATCAGTGACAACGATATTCAATTGATCAGAAGCCATAGCACAAACTCTTGTCATAAGCGTGACGCAAAACTTTGCAAAATGTTTAAATTGAGGCAAGGCGAATTATTAACAACCATTTTGTGTATAATGTCTGATTACCTACTAACTTAATAGTACCTATATTTGAAATGAGTATTTTAAATTCGTTCGTTTCGAGGTTTGTGGCACGCTTTCGTGCTAGAAGTACTAAAGTGTGTATTAGTCAAACTTTTTAAACATGTTAGTGAAATCTCAACTTTAACGACCCCATTGTTTAAGTTGAGATTTCACTGTAATGAGCCTTGTTAATCTTAAGCGACCGCCTATATTATCAGCCGTAGAACTGATGCTCGTTCAGATTGGAATGTTATTGAATGAAGACCGTAAATCGGTAAACGTAATATAATACTACACCCTGGGCCTAGGCTAGGCTGGTTGCAGCTAAATGGGAGTTGCCGAAAATCAAATTAAATGACATGCAATAGGAGAGTCCTTTGTTCATCAGTAGACTGCTATAGGCTAATGTTGATAATGATGATGAACTTCAAACATATTATTAGTATTACTTGAGGTGACAAAACACCAATTCATCGGTAATAATTATTTATATATACTATATTTATTAGAACAAAGTAAAGTGGTTACAATTACTTACCCTTAAGAAGTTAGCAGCTTCAGCTATCCATAGGGACAGCCAACCAAGTGCATTACCATCAGTTTTCAATAAGTAGCCAGGATCTACTCTGTCACCTCTGCAAGCCTGTGGTTCAGAAAATGTCATGAAAAATTACTGTAACATTTTGGGGTAAAATGAGTTCTGCGTACGCTTTAACATGAACCCCGTAGAAACAGTTTATGGAAAAATCGACAAAGTATGTTGAAAGTGTGTTATTTTTCTGCAATCAATAGGTAAGTACTTATTACTTTTAATAAACAATTCATGACCGCTGATGCGCGTTCATGATCATTTTTATTGGTGGTAAACAAAGAGATTTAAAATACTATAGAGCGGGCATGTCAAGGAAATGTCATAGAAAAACTTTGATCCCATGTCTCAGTAAAGCCATCTAGAATAATATATGAATATTGGAGCGGCAGCGGAGCGTACTACAAAAAACTCATAGATTTGTCTTCAGCAGGACACACTTTTTCGGACGAAAATTTTGTTCGTGTTGTCCGGTCTATAGGTATTGAATGTCTTTGGTGGTAACCTAGACTCGAGCCGCTACTTACGAACGATTGCGTGGGACCAGTAACTGCCAGTGTCCAATCTTTCCCTATAATATTTGCCACGGTTACTCACAGTGACAGTGATAGAAAACAAGTTATATGAGAATCCAATATAACACCTAGTGGATTAAATTTCCCAACCTTTTCCATTTTTAATTTAATGGTTGCAGTCGACACGATGATGATAATAATGCACTATTCTGAGATTGTACAGACGCGAGCATATCAAGCTACCCTAAGATTAACTTTATTCTAAAATCTATCAAAGAAAATGACGCATTGGGGTAACTTGATGTGTTGGCCTCTGACATGCGTGTGATTGTTTTTAACAAAATTTTTTTGAAACTTATTTATATTTTATGTCCCACATTGTCCACGGCGACA
The DNA here is from genome assembly GCA_921972225.1 of Euplexia lucipara. NCBI lineage: Eukaryota > Metazoa > Arthropoda > Insecta > Lepidoptera > Noctuidae > Euplexia > Euplexia lucipara. The sequence continues at coordinate 4,531,939 of OV179146.1, read as the reverse complement.
GTTATGTCGCGTCTTCATTGCTGATAAATAGCGCCCGCTGCGGCTCTATATTTGTAGGTATCCAAAATAAATTCTCTCCTGTTTTTCTTTCCTTATCAGTTTAACACCTACCTGTACTAAATATATCTTCGGTTTGTTGGCGAGACTTTTCGTCTCGAAGATGGCCATCACTTCACTCAATGGGTACAGTCTGTCTGCTGCACACAGCATACCTCCATCCGCTCCATGAGTGAGGATCGCTACACAGATGCATGATGTGTTTGTGTGGTCACGAGCGCCGACTGAAATACAGAAATACATAAATTATATAAAAATATTTTTTTTCTTCCTATATTAGTAAGAACAACATTCTTATTAATAGTTCATTACGATCTAGCCTAGAAGGAATAAGCAATTTAACTCTTACTTAATATGTTACGTGATAGATTATGGTAATAACTACGAATAGTGTCTATTTCCACTTTTACTCAAGTTCGTAGCACTTTATTAGAGTCTGATATAGTTTATTTAGAAAACACTATGTTCATGTGTTATTTGTATAGCACAACATTGTCACTATTATTCATTCACTTTGTACACTACACTAATTCAAAAGTTCAAGTTCAAGTTATTTATTTCATAACAAAAATACATATATGTTTGCGTTTGTGTTTTCTCGACTTCGTCTCGTGCTTACATTCGTCTACTCGTTTGTTAAAACCAGCTTACCGCACTTATATCATAAATAACTATTACTAAATAGGTAATCAGGGATATCAATGTTACGTCAAATTAATTTTATTAATGACTAGCTTCTGCCCGCGACTTCGTACGCGGATCCTGTTGCTTATGCCAGCGACAATGGGGTCGTCAAAATCGAAGATCTGAAACGTCTGACGTCGAATTGTAAAAGCCCGAGGACGGCAAAACAATGGAATGCGCGAGACGATCCAAGACGTTCCAGATTTTTTATTTTTGTTGGTCAACAGGAAATGCCATCAGACTTAACAACTTTTGCTAAGACGCCATTTTTATTATGTATATGCTATATTGTCGCTGGGCTTTAGAGTTCCACTACAGGTGCTCCAGATCTTCAAATTTAGTTTCACAGCAGAAAACACTCTTCACGTGAAATAGTTTTAGCAATGGCACCATTTTTATATCTCTTTTACTTTAGGTGTTCCATTTTCCAAAATAAATTATAGCCTATATGTTGCGTGACGTTCACGCTCAGCGGTCAGTCGCGCATCTCCTTCCCCCACTTATCTCTAGAGTAGATGCGTATTTACGCTGAAAACTCAAGTGTCATGCTTTTTCCGTGAACGTGTCCAACTCGCGAGACAGTGCATGATGTTCATGATCAGCGGTCAGTCATATATTCTTCACTGGTGTCTAGAGACCTGGATACCTGGTAGATGCGTAAATACGCTGAGAATGCAGGCGTGCTTCGCGATCCCAAGAAGTTTTCACGGAGCGAGTTGCAACCTCATGTTGTCGAACAGCATCAAGTCCCTCCTAACGCTCTTCGGTAGATTGTTGGGATCTTATGATCTTTAATCATTTAGCACTTTTGGAACATTGAGAAAGATTTGACCTCTTTCTAGGTATGGTTATAGTTTTATTGTGATGATACCTGATCAATTAAAATCTAAGTGGCTGCTCCCCAGCGTTACCGGGTAGGCAACCATGTAACAAAGATAAAGAGAAAAGTAAATTAAACACTCAAATAACATAAGCCCGAAGGCATATTTATACGATATAAAAAAATGGAAGTTTTGGCCAGTAGAGTCTAATTTTTAATGATATACCATCGTCATCGAAAATCAGCCCTGAACTATTCCCGCCTTCACCGCGTGGAGGTTCCAGATCTTCGATATTTATACGTCAACAGCGAGTGCTCATAAGGCTGAACAACTCTTGCTAAGACGTCATTCCTATATATGTTATAGTGTAGCTGGGCACTTGAAGTTCCACATCAGGTGTTCCGGATCTTCAAATTTATTGTCTCAGCAGAAAATGCTTATCACGTGGAACAATTTTTGCTATGGTACCATTTTTGTATCCCCTATAGTTTAGCTGGTCTGTTGCGGTTCTGCATCAGGTGTTCCGGATCTTCAAATTTATTCTCTCAGCAAAAAATGCTCATCACGTAGAACAATTTTTGCTATGGTACCATTTTTGTATCTCCTATAGTTTAGCTGGTCTGTTGCGGTTCTGCATCAGGTGTTCCGGATCTTCAAGTTTATTCTCTCAGCAAAAAATGCTCATCACGTGGAACAATTTTTGCTATGGTACCATTTTTGTATCTCCTATAGTTTAGCTGGTCTGTTGCGGTTCTGCATCAGGTGTTCCAGTTTCCAGGATAAATTATAGCCTATGTGTTGCCCAGACTTAATATCTATACAACAAAAAAAAATCATTCAAATCCGTCCAGTAGTTCCGAAGATTAGCGTGTGCAAACAAACAGACAAACAGACAAACAGACAGACTTTTTTTTTTGGATTCCTGCTCTATTACTGTTTCTAAACCCCCCTCAATTATTATTTTTTAAATATATTCAATGTACAGACACAGTTTTTTTACAGTCTTATTATATGTATAGATTAGCTATGTTTTTCTGTTTTATTATGAGTTTTAGAAACATGGTACGCTGCAGAAAACTTACTTGCAGTTAGATTATTGATGATTTGCTGATATGTCAAGTCCTCGAACACAATTACTTTGAAGCCAAGTTTGGAGAACACCTTCTTAAGGCGGTTTACGTCTTTGTGGGTATAGTCTCTATCGGACGGCTGGAACCTGTAATATAAATTTATTTTATATTGAAAAATCAAATTACATTAATCCCCAGAGTAATAATAATACTAATTTATTTAACAGATCATACAATCCAGTTTGTTAATAGGTAATCAGTACACAGCTTAAGCACTAATGTTAGTAGGCACACACATTTGGAGAATAATTATTGATAATAATTGCTAATAATGTCAAAAGAATCAGCAATAATAAATTCAAAATCAGAAAATGTCAAAAACAATAATGACAAAATCAAACAATGTCAAAACTACCACTAATCATGCCTGCCTGCCTGTAATATATGTCTGTAAAACAATTAAATGGGCACATATTAAACTATTGGGCACGTAAAGAAATAACTATAGTTCCGTTTGTTTAGTTTTACCTAAGCTTGTTTTTGTTTAAAAAAAATATTTTATGCTACTTCGTTTTTGTTTTTCTCTGTAATTTTATTAGTCTAGTTCGTCGTTACCTGAATGTATTATTAGTATAGATATAGACGATTTGATGTTAATTGTAAGCTTATATTTAATGAATAAATCATTAGGGAGTGGGGGCCGCGGCAACAAGCCGCGTTTAAGCGCACGAAGCTAGAACTCGCGTCGGAGCGCGTTTTATCGCATTTTGATCCCAGCGCGCCGCTCGTGTTGAGCGTGGACGCCGGCCCCGCGGGGCTCGGCGCGGTGTTGGCTCACGCGTCGCCCCCTCGTTGTTATTCATACATAGAATACAGACTTACTGGTCCACAGTTTTTGCACCTTGGGTGCCGTGCTTGCCGATGTTCAAACTCGAACACAAACTGTTTATTGCATTTATGTGATCTACATAGTTGTTACATTAACTAAATAATGGATAGTTTCAACATGAGACTGGTAAGGTCATCGCAACCACGGCAAAAATTATGTCAAAATTTAAATGTCAACAATAAGTAATGAGTAGTTTGTAAGTTGTTCGTGAGTAATACCATGAACCACGTGTTATTGAATGAATAGTGTGTTGACCCGCGACAGCGCATGAATCACCGAAAAACGTGCCGAGCTCCTGTTTTGACAACTTTATTCAAGGGATTTTCGTCATTGGATGTTTGATGTTAGAACTCAAATTAGGCTCCCTCAGAGCTCTTACACATGGACGGAATCTTGCCGCTTAACGGCTTCTATGGCAACAGCAGCCAATGACGCGTCGCCGGCGGCTGTGGACATGCCAACTTCAAAGATCAGGGGCAGCCCTCTTCGTCAGCTCTCTTAATATAGTCCGAATCAGTTGCAAAAGGGATTCCGAAGAAGAGAAACTGTTAATGTTTTTACTTCGTCGATGTTGACAAAAACAACTAAACTGTTCTTATGTTATTTTGACACTCTTACAGTATTTGCAATCGACTATTAAAATGGCTGACCAGTTACGCAACAACTGCAAACTATGTCGCTATTTGGTCGACGGCTGCAGTTACCCCTGCCGTTGTCTTTACCGTTGCCGTTGGCAACATTTGACTGGTGTCCAAGATCTCTACCACTTCAATTGTCTTTTGAGGGACTATTTGGGATATTCAGAATATTTCACTTATATAAAATTTAAATTAAGTTGATACAATTTACCTAGGGGTCTTTTGAAACATGTAATGGTTCGAAATAATCAGCAACTTTTCACCGTCCATGGAATAGTAAATTTCAGCAACGGCTTTTCGGTTTTCAATCGATTCTTCTCTTTGGTCACCACCATTGTCGATGGGCTTTTGGCTAAAAATAAAACAGGAGCACTTTAGTATTCATAGAGTAGCTGTTAATAATACCAATAATAATTTATTAATTTTCAAATTAAAAGGCTCATAGAGGGTTTTTATTAAAAAAATATTTAAAACGGTGAGACAGCCAACTGATAGCTGTAAAACATATAATATGGTTCGATGACGCCGCGCCTATGACAGGCAACAAAAAGATGGACACGTGTTTACGAGCCACAGTATAGATACCACGGGAAAGAAACGAAGCCCCGTGAGCGTCTGTCGATATTCTGTAGCAATCAATTTCAGAACTCTCACGACTCGGGCCACAAAGGTCAATAAATTAAAAATAGAAAATAATCTCCAGGCTTCGATCCCGAAGTCGGGCGAAGTATTATTGAGTTTTTCCACCTGGAATTTCTTAGCAGCAGCCCGTAGTCTGACACGCCCTCTACTGGGATACCTACTACTACCATCAATCAACATGGAAGTGAAGTCTTTGGTTATGTAATAACATAGGACATAAAGATAACTGGCGAAATGTGGGTGTACTACCAGGTTCACCTCTGCCTAGCTCTTCGGGAATAACAGGCGTTTTCTTATGTATGTATGTAAAAGAGCCTTATAAAAATAAATTAATTCATAAAATGAGAAAACACGTTTGGTCGTCAACGTATTAAAAAGTAAAGATGTCTTTTTGTCAAGGTAGCGACAATTTTTTGTATCTAAAACCATATTTGTAGTGAATGAGAATATTAACAAATAACACTCCGCTAGTGACTTCGTCCCTTCGAACTTTAACATCTCCAATAACCTCGTAGCTTTAAAAATGAATTATAACATAACATGAAATATAACATGTTTTGTTATTCGGTACCTAATTTATTATTTGATTATTTATTTTATTTTATTTTTTTATTCTAGGTATGTACATCGTATTCATATAATTCTAATGTATTTGTTTATTGTGTATGAAAATAATGTAATAACTATTTTAAAAGATTATGTAGGGGTTCTCGTGATGTCGTGATGGCCCATTGGTTAAGGCGCCTACCTCTCATGCACGAGGTTGTGGTTCAAATCTGGTCAAGTACCAATGTGACTTTTTCAATTCATATGTACTTTCTAAGTTTATCTTAGACATCATTGACGTCGGTGAAGGAAAACATCGTGAGGAAACCTGGACTTTATAGTTAATATAAGTTTGAAATCACCAATCCGCCTTGAGCAAGCGTGGTGATCAATGCTCAAGCCTTCTCTGTATGAGAAGAGGCCTTTGCCCTGCAGTGGGACAGTAACAGGCTGGTATTATTATTATTATTATAAGTAGGGGTTCTTGCCGATTCTTCTCCATACGAAACTACCTTTTGGGAGGGGCAACTAGAATCATTATATTTTATTATCTTGTAAGTTTAACATTCAAAAGTGCTTTTTAAATGGCTTAAATTTATATAATCAAAAAATAACGGCGGATACATCGAGTCAAAATGTCGCATGACGTCACTAGCCAGTACAGTTTATACTAGATAATGACTGTACAGGCTTCTTCTCAACTTTAATGCGCTTAAACTAAGCAGTTTTCCATCCATTTCAAAAAGAAAAAAAACGTGTCGAATATTTTTTAAGTAATCTAGATGACGGACTACTAACTAAAATTTTGACAAATACCCTTCGATCAATAATAGCACATAGATCGAAGAAAATACCCCAATAAAATAAATTATTTGTCTTTGACTCCGAATATTAATAGAGCTTTCTAATGCTGATATTAAAAAAAAAACGGTAGTATTTGAGTTAAATTCTACAAAAAACGAACTAAAACCTCCCCCCCTTTTTTGTACTGTAGATTTATATACAATCTAAATTTAAAATAATAATACTACGACCTCTATATTTCAATACCGAATTAAAATGAAATCGGCATATAGCTTTATTACCAATGTATAGATTATTGCCTTATTATATACCTACCTTTATTGCCAATACCGATATTCGAACAAATTCAGATGAATTTGTTAGAAACTTAGCTTTATTTGTTAGTAAAATTAAAACAACAAAACGTGTTCAGCTACGGACACCAGATGACGCTAGCTAACTCATTTTACTGCTTTAGGGCGTTTAAGTAGCTGCCTTTGAATTTAATGGCTTCAATGGATATTAATGACATTGATCATCTTATTTGTTTGTAGATACAAAATATACAGTCATAGAAAAATTCTGAAGGTGGTACACACAAAATACCTATAATAGGCATTTGACAAAATTTTAGTTTTCAGTCGTTCATCTAGATTACAAGAAAATATTCAACACATAATATTTTTACTTTTTTCACGTACCTAATCAAAAAACTAACTAACCTAACCTAACTCAAAATGTCGCATGACGTCACTAGCCAGTACAGTTTAAGTATACTAGATAAAGAAGTTACAAGCCAGCTCTCCTCAACTTTAATGAGCTTAATCTAAGCAGTTTTCCCATCAATTCCAAAAAGAAAAAAAGTTTTATGTTTTAGCTGGTTATTTACTAAAGTCAATGAGGCACCATACCTACATAAAATAGGTATTTACACAAGCAAACACACACAAACCACACTCTAAACGTAATAATTTTTATAATAGTAAAACTAAGTTTTGTAAACTAACCACACTTAAACACACTTATACCTACGATAATCTACCAATTAGTCCGGTCAAATTAGACTAAAAAATAGGGGTGAGGTTACAAAAATTCCCACTTGGCTGAATATTGGTAGGATTGTTCAATACTCTATTATAAAGGAAATGGGAAAAGTCCTCATCGATCCGGCACGTGCAAAAAGGGGTAACTTGATGTGCTGACGTCTGTACAAACTGTCAAGGCCGGTCATGCTCCATTGTTGACATGCGAAGTATCATTATTGGGACAATTTATTAACACCCAGAATGAACAAGATAAACAAGAAGAAGAAGAAGAAGAATAAAAATATCAGTTATTCAATAGTTTCAAATTAAACAGAATCATAGAAGATCAGTGGAATAGGCCTACCGGGAAAACCACATTAAAAAAACCGCGCTAAGTACACCCTCAAAGGTGGCGTGGAAACGTGCGCATATTATGACTCAACTTTTTGAATCGTTATATCTAAAAAACGGTGGCTCTTAGGAAAAAAAGTATTTAGACATTTTTTATAGATAATTATCTGATCTACAATTTTTGTCTAATGAGCTAATTTTATGATAAAACTTACCATTTTGCTGAAAATCGCGAAAAACCCGCTTTTGTAACCTTTGACCCCGAGTATTTTTTTTTGCACGTGCCGGCGATCGATGAGGACTTTTCACATTTCCTTTATAATAGTGTATTGAACAATCCTACCAATATTCAGCCAAGTGGGAATTTTTGTAACCTTGGATGTCTAAATTGACCAGACTACAACTAAGGGCCCGGCACTGTCTCACCTTAACACAGGCTAAATTTTAGCCTATCTAGGAGAACAGTACTTCACCGACTCCACCCGTCTTTATTTTCTTTACTTGATCCTAAAATATGTACATAAATTTAACATCTGTAACCTTTGCAATCTCATTATGAAATAAAGTTTATTATCACTATTATTATGTATAGCAATCTTGCTGAACAAACTAACAACTACCGGAAGCTAATTCATGTTATAAAACACAATCAAAACCTAGTGGCTATCTCATCTTATCAATAATAAAAAAATATTTTGACAGATTGAGTTTCGGATTGGCTGTCTCTAGTCACAAATAAAGTTAAACTATACGTTCTATGCCCAATGCTCTGTTACCCAAGAGTATTAATAATAATAAACTTCAATAATTAATTTCACTTCTAAAATCATTGTTCAATATTTTAATGCACCTATTAACTAACACTATTTTTGTTATGTACACAAACATTGGTTAACTTTGACATCTGAAATATCTTTTTTAAAGCTAATTCTAGCCATGGAACACACGTGACACGAGCGAAACACAGGTTTTTCCCAAAAGTCCATATCTGGTACCAGTCTCTCACAAAGATAGGATACCTACAACTAAGACTAAGTAAGCCAGCTTTTTAAAGAGAAAATAATTGATATTTTATTATTATTAAATTACTATCTTATTATTTTGACTGCATCTAATTTTATATTTGATTCTATTCTGTAATACTTCATAATCCTATAAGAGGTTGCCTCTATTGTCACTTCTTCATACATATTACTCAGTGATATAGCTAAGAGAGCAGCAGCCCTTTACCACAATTATTCAGTTGTACAACTTTATGATTTAAAAATGCTTACTTATTAACCCATGTACCTACTACAAAACCTATTTATGCTTAATTAATTACTATTTTGAATTATTGAGTGACAAACGATTGGTGTTTAAAATTTCAATGCACTGTTCAATAATTCTACACTTTCTTCTATCAAGGAGCAGTCTGCGATAGAAAAATAATATATAATATCAAAACTGATACCTATCATTAACAGAAAAAAAATACCTGTCTAAAAAGTTTTTAAACTCTTTGTCTAAACAAAATCATAACCTACAATTACGAATAATATAGGTGTGAATCACTTAAAATACATTACTATTACTTACAAGTTTTATTAAGTAATGCGTTATCAATAAGACTTAATAAACTTTTTGTTTTTCTATAATATTATTAATCTACAGTAAAGTATTCACATGAATAACAGGTAATAAACAAAAAATATAGTACTTACCCCGATTTAATTGAACTCACGTTATGATGCATTGTAGAAACACATAAACCAACCAATAATATTAATAAATCACAATTTATAAGCGGAACTCGATATATCTAGTTTTAGTTGAAGTAAAAAAGTTGTGAAATTAAATAGGTACTAATTGTCATGATAAGTGAAAACAAATAACGTTGTCTACACAAGCAAATATGTTATTTATGAACGGCGCGCGGCGGCGCCCGCGCCGTCCTTTCCCCCCACTTCGTTCCTGTTGAAGGTGTGTTACACACACCCTCTTACACACACACACTCACGTCGCAGTAGTATTGTTATCTTAACCCGCCAGTACTCGCGCTTTATTTTTTGACACGAACACGAACAGTCGCACGCGGTTTAAAAGGATCTCTAGACATTTAACATTTTGTTTCCTATTTATATTAAAGCAATCAACATTATTTTATACGAATATCTCGTAAAGGGTATAATTGTGAGATATTTGGAAAACATGAACAACCTCGCAGGACCAGATAGCTAACATTATAAGCAACAACTTTTGTCCTACGTATTCTGTTAAAACACAATACATGAAAAAAAAAGTTTTCTTTGTTCTCTCGTAAAATTTGTAAGTCTATGTTTCATTCATAAATGAAAAGACGACAACCCGACGCGATGTTCATGCGCACTTTCGCTGCTAATGATAATAACACTTTCTTCGCTAGTTGTATCAATTAGCTTGCGGGGTTTGTAGGCAGTAAGTTCCTACCCCTACCTACACTGAGTCAGTAACTTCGATGTACAACTAAAGATAGCCAATAGACACACCACAAATATGTTTTACATACATACATACATAAAGTCATATTTTTTCCCATTGGGGTAGGCAGAAACTACAGAGCGCCAGATGCTACGATTCTTACATACTTTTTTTGGTTCGTTTACATTCTTAAATGCTGTCGTAAATAGCTTTCGTTAGTCGCCTTTCAATTTTTGTAACTACATCTTCTTTTAAAACACAACGTTGCTTTATCATATCATTCCTCAATCTGTCATTCATTATTACACCACACATACTTCGCAAGGAACGCATTTCTACAGCATTTATTCTGCTTTCAGGTCTCTTTTACCATGCTCAACATTCACTTCCATACGTTAGTGGAGGCACCAATCACACTATTGTGAACAGCCATTCGTGCCTTTTCGGACATCGACTGGCTGGCCACAATGCCATGTGTAGCGCCATTCACTTCATTTCCCGCATTCACTCTCTCTTCCACATCAGCATCAATCTTTCCATCCCTTCTAAACAGACTTTCCAAATAAAAAAAGTCATCCACTTCATCTACACTCATATCGTTTATTTTCTCATCGCACACCGACACGTCTTCGTTTCTTTCAAACATCATTACTTTCGTCTTATTCACATTTATATTCATCCCTTTCATCTTATATGCTCCATTCATCTTGCAACTGTTTCGCTGACGATGCAAGAGGAACTTGATCGTCTGTGTAGAGGTGGCATTTGACAGGCAAATCATTCATCCTCAATCCACACTCTCTTTTAAATCTGTCAGACAACTGTATCTGAAAATCCATGTATGAGTTGAACAGCCAAGGCGAGCCTACACGGCCCTGTTTAACTCCCCTAGAGATGGTAAACCAGTCTGTGTATGCCCCGTTTATCCTGACACAGGCACTAGGATCCCTATATAAAAATTTCAGTGCCCGAACCAAGCACCAGTTCACACCATAATATGGATAGTGTCGACCACAGCTCGTCCCTCCACGTACTATCATAGGCCTTCTCCAAGTCAACGTAAGCATAGTGAACATTCTTGTGTTTAGCCAGATATTTTTCATCTATGCACCTCAAGGAGAAGTTCTGATTCTGAATGCTTGCTACCCCGTCACAGCCCTTCAGCATTTCAACGGACAATCCCCAATCTAATACCCTGCAGCTTTTTCAACTTTCATTTCATCTAACGCTCTTACGATCTCATCCATTCTTATTTCATTATCTACACGTACATTTGGGTTTGGGTCTTCACCACTCTACTCTGCCCAGTTGCACTTCTTGCGCACTATCCTGAAAACTAAATAAACTTTCAAAATATCCTTTCCAGCGTTCCAGGACTGCACATTCTTCACTTATCAAACAACCATCTTCTGCTTTTATAACATTCATATTCGACATTGGCATCGTAACATCTTTTTCTTTGAATTTGTTTAAATACAATAATAAATGTCTAATATATACTTTTTTTTTAGTATGGTTCTACCCAACTAAAATACGTCAAAATAATGCCGAAAATGTCGGTTAAAATACCAATTATTTGCAGTTAATTTTTGGGGTCTCTGAAGACCCCACGCGACGGATTACGTCATAAAAATGGCGCGATGAGAGGAGTGTTAGTAATTACGCAGTGGCAAACTCGATGGGTATTGTATTTAGTTTAGATAAAGGAAAATATTGTTCTCAATTGAATTTCCATCGAAAAAACCATCTTCTTTTTATCGTGTGGTGATTGAATAATCTGGTGTAAGAGTTTTAATGCAGCCCATGGGTGTCTGACTTGGCTTTAAGTCGAGAAGTATATCTTAGGCATACCGGTTTTCTCACGATGTTTTCTCTCAACGTTTTTAAAGCAAGTAAGAACTATACAATAAAAACTCAGAGGTGAAATGGTCTTGAGTTTGACCATCAGTTTGAAACTCAAGACCATTTGGCTATCCGGAAATAAATAATACTTGTATTTGAAAAAATCATCGTAGGTACCCTACAACATTTTTGTTCCAAAAAGTAAATAAGTCACTTTTATTAAAATCCCATTAGTTTGGGCAGAAGTCACGATTTTACACAATTTTAATCAAAAATAAAATAGGGAAAAACTTGGAAATTGATGGGTCTAAGATATGTGCGCGAAGTGCGAGTTGTTTTAACGCTAACGCAATCGAAAGGTTCATGACGTTTGGCTCTCTGATTGGTTCTTTTAACCTTGGAGCGGGCCAATTGGAGCGCCGAAAATAATCGTGTCGATCGCGTGAACGTAAAACACACAACCTGAGTGCCCGTGCCGACTCAGAATCATGACTGAGTCATGGTGGTGTGCTAAGATGTATAATCACACATACAGGTCTCCTTTAAGAACGTATAAGATAGGTGTACTGTCCCCTGTATTTCTTCTCGCAACCCCTACATTCCCGGACCTTTGGGAGGCATACTAGGTGCCGAAGCCAACTCGAAGAGGCCCAATGTCGCTTTTAATTAACCTTAGAACCGTACCCATATAAGAATTACATTGAAGGTGCCCTGGGGTACATACAAATTTCATATGATAATTTAATACACTTTTATTAAAAAACAACTTATAAATAAAATAAAAAAAAATATTCCTCAACCTTCAGACAACACCATTTAGTTCCAAGCTCAGCAGAGCTTGTGTTATGGATACTAAACAACTGATAAACATACTTAAATGTTTCTAAATATAAACATATTATTGATGAATGCTTTCTTGTGTTATTTCAGCCTCATTTAACACAATAATGGTACATCAAATTAGGAAACCAGTAAATTTGCTCTTGGTGCTTATTATAAATAAAATTTAAACACACAGAGGTTGCTTTTAAGTATATAAGATGCATGTGCTGAGAAACCTCATATTTTTTAATCTACAAACAATAATAACGAGTTTAAAGGCAACTTATGGTAAGGAAGGTATGCACGTAGATAATAGTGTGTGTGTGTGTGTGTGTGTTTATGTATGCCTAATTGCCTATGTATCAGCGTGTGCACGTGAGTCAGTGTGCATTTACTGCGACGCTTACTTATCGTGAGACACTGTTACGAAGTTTCGATGTCGTCATAGTTTTTGCATTTTAGCCAGTCTATTAAAGATAAGATAAGTCATGGAATAAATATTTAAAAATGTAAACTGCAGGCGTAATCGATAAGGCGGCAATAGAAAGAAAATGGCGTACCTATATGGAATCAGCTGTTTGTCAACTGTCAAGTGTTAACGAGTAGAATTTGTAATATGACTGAAAATGTAATAGGTACACTTGACAGTTGACAAACAGCTGCAGGCCTAGTCATATTACAAATTCTATTTCTAAGGCGATAATAGAAAGAAAATGGCGTATATGGAATCAGCTGTTGTCAACTGTCAAGTGTTTACGAGTAGAATTTGTAATAAGGCTGAAAATGAAATACACTTGACAGTTGACAAACAAGTGAATCCATATACGCCATTTTCTTTCTATAATAATAATAATAAACATTGATTTCAGACTAGGTCCATATTATGTTAGTACAATAATTGTACTTAAACAACTAATGTTAGTAAAACAAGAAAAAAATATATTAAATAACGGTATGAAGCCGCACCCACCTTTGTAGCAGGGGGGACTCCCACCGATCTGTAAACACACCCAGTATACTGTTGGTACTGCCACGAACGTGAGCGAGTAGGGAAGCGCAACGTTTTCTGAAGATGGCGGCAAAACCATCCACCCGTGCCTCAGCAAACATTCCCGACGCACTGCAACGCCACGGCAGCCCCAACAGTACCCTGAGTGCATTATTATATTGGACATGCAGGTCGTTGCATGCCCGCTGCGAGTAAGTGACCCACAGGCTGCAGGTGCAAATAGACTGGCAAAATGCCTTAAAAAGCGTGATTTTTATCGAATTAGTACACCGTGCAAATCAATAGAAATAGAATAGAAATATAATTTGTGATATGGCTAGGCCTGCTGGAAGCCGACCCCTACATTGTTGTGAAAAGGCTAGGCAGATGATGATGAAATATTTAAGTTTATATAATTTATTGAAAATCGAAGCGGAATGTCTGGCAAACTGTTCTTTTGTGTTTGAAGTTTGAACCAAAACTTCTGATGCAACTGGATATTTTCTTCTTTTTTTAATATGAATTATGTATCAGCGAGGTTAAATCTAATTATAATTAACTTCAATTAATAATAATTATGTAAGTGCATATAACTAACTAGTTCTAAATATGTTATTCTTACTGTTTGTTTATTTAATAAATACTTTGTTTTTCGTACTATGGTGTTAGGTTAATAAGTATTAGCTATAGATATAGTTATGTGACCTGCGTGTCATGCGCGCGCGCGCATAGGAGTGTGCGAATAAACACCTTGTTACCGAAGGCCGTGTCTTATTTAACAGTGGCGACGAGTTACGGTTACCCACGCACGGTAAAAAACAAACCATGTCAAATTTTATTGGATCAGTTCCTACTTTTGAGCTCGGCCAGGACTGGAACATCTTTAAAGAAAGGATTTCGCAATGGTTAACAGCGAATACGTTGTTAATAAAAGCAGAAGAAAAGGAAGATGGCCAGCGAAAGGCGGTACTTCTTAGCGCACTCAACAACGACGCGTATAAGCTGGTACGCGAGTTAATTGCACCAAAAACAGTAGAGGAGATATCTTACAAAGAGTTAACCACAGAGTTAGATAAGCATTTCGTGCCAAAGAAGTCAGTGTTAGCAGAAAGATATATTTTCCATACGGCGGCGCAAGATGCAGGCGAAGATATGACGCAGTGGGCGGCCCGAGTGCGGCGCCTGGCAGTGGACTGCAAGTTCGGAACAGCTATGGATGAAATGTTGCGGGATCGGTTCATAATTGGCATGCTGCCGGGACCGGAACGAGACAAATTGTTCATGGACGAAAAGGCATCTATTACATTGCCCAAGGCGTTAGAAACTGTAGTGGCTGTAAACAGTGCAAAACGGGCGGCGCGACAGTCAGCTTCGGCAGCAGCATCGACAGAAACCAACACGGACGTGTTTAAGATAGCGGCAAGACCGGAGAAATTGTCGACGAAGTGTAGTGTTTGTGGCTATAACAATCATACAGCGGACAAGTGTCGGTTTGCTACATATAAATGTAAAAAATGTGGGGTGAAAGGACATTTAAAAAAAATGTGCAACAAGAAAACTGGACAAATTAATTGCCTACAAGCGTCAAATGACGAAAGTGATGACGACGGTAAAGATATTTTAGTTTGTAATATACGTAGTTACCGCGGTGAGCCTATGATGCTGTCTGTCGACGTAAACGGCCAGATGATTACATTCGAAGTAGACAGAGGGTCTTGTGCTACAGCCATACCACTGAATACTTACCAGAAATATTTTAGTAACGTATTATTAGATCAGCCAAAGTCAGTGTTAAAAGCATACTCGGGTGAGAAATTAGAAGTAGTGGGAGTAATGAAAGTTCCGATTTTATATGTGGGGGAAAAAATATATATAGATATATATGTCATAAAAGGGGCCGGCCCAGCATTGTTAGGTAGAAATTTTTTATCATTATTTAAATTACAGTTATCTAAAGTCAATCATTGTCGCGAGTTAACGGAACTGGACTATTATCAAAACAAAAATCCAGCACTGTTTTCAAATACTTTAGGTAAATTTAACAAATACAAAATAAAACTTCCCTTAAAACCGGACAGCAAACCAAGTTTTTATCGGGCTAGAACAGTACCCTTTTCATTAAAGAGTAAGGTGGAAATGGAATTAAATAGACTAGTAAAAATAGGAGTATTAATTCCGGTAAAACATTCTGAATTTGCGAGCCCAATAGTCCCAATACTAAAAAAAGACGGTGAGATTCGTTTGTGTGCTGATTTTTCCGTATCATTAAATAAATGTTTACAAATTGATAAGTATCCACTACCAAGGACAGAAGAACTATTCTCAAAATTACACGGGGGTATACAATTTTCGCAGTTAGATTTAAGTAGTGCATATTTGCAACTGATGTTAGAGGAGGATTCACAAATTTATACCACAATAAATACACACAAAGGGTTATTTAAATTTACGCGTTTAGTTTTCGGTCTAGCCAATGCCCCGGCTATTTTCCAAAAAACTATGGAAAATTTGCTAAACGGTATTGAGGGGGTACTTTGTCTATTGGATGACGTTTTGATAACGGGACATACAAAAACAGTACATACAGAACGGTTACAACAAGTTTTTCATCGCTTACAAGAAGCGGGGTTGGTTCTAAATAAAAACAAATGCAAGTTGTTTCAGGATTCGGTAACTTATTTAGGTTTTGTTATAGATAAAAAAGGGATTCACACATCATCGGATAAAGTAACAGCAATGACTAACACCAAAGCCCCAAGTAATGTGCAGGAATTAAAATCATTTCTAGGGTTTGTTAATTATTACAGAATGTTCATTCCGAATGCGTCATCTATACTCAGCCCGTTAAACGATTTGCTAAAGAAAGATGTCGGCTGGTATTGGTCGGAGACTCATAAGGCTGCTTTTAATAAAATCAAGAAGGAACTAACATCGGCTCGAACACTAGCACATTTTGATCCGGGTTTTAAGTTGGTTTTGACAGTGAATGCATCTCCAACAGGGTGAGGTGCAGTTTTAGCTCAAATAGAAGCAAATGGGGTAGAACGACCTATCGCCTACGCGTCGCTGTCTCTCAGTAGTGCAGAAAGAAATTATAGCCAAATTCAAAGGGAGGCAACAGCAATAGTTTTCGGCATTAGGCGATTCCACCAATATTTATATGGCGTGGCAAACCCATTTATTTTGCGCACCGATCACAAACCGCTTATGTTTATATTTCATCCCGATAAAGGCATACCAGAAGTGTCCGCAAACCGGTTACAACGTTACGCCTTATTTTTGACTAGTTATAATTATGAGATACAATACATTCCCAGCGCTAGTAATTGTGCCGACTACTTCAGTCGCGCTGTCACCACAGGAGCGTGCAGTGTGCGGCCGATCACTGATAACAAAGAATCATTCTCAGAAGTAGGCCAAGTAGGTATCATTACGGATGACTCAGTTGTTTACAATAATAAGTTAGACGACAAGGCGACGTATATTAATTTTGTAGCAGATGGGCAACTACCTGTATCTTTAGAAGAAGTTCGCTTAGAGACAAGGAAAGATAGTATATTGCAGCAGGTTTTAAAATATGTACAAGAAGGTTGGCCTCAATTTAAATCACATGACAATAATATAATGCCATTCTATAAATGCAGATATGATTTAACTGTGGAACGTAATTGCCTGATTAGGGGACACAAATTAATAATACCAAAGTCATTACGAAACAAAATTTTAGACGAAATACATAGACCGCATTTAGGTATTGTAAAAGCAAAGGTTGAGGCAAGATCTAGATTCTGGTGGCCACAGATAGATAAGGATATAGAAAATAAGATAGCTAACTGCGGAGTATGTTTAAGTTTACGGCCCACACCGCCACGGGCTCCGTTGTCACCTTGGCCTTTTCCAGAGCGACCTTGGCACCGGGTACATTTAGATTTTTTTGGTCCATGGCAAGGAGAAATGTACTTAATCATTATTGATGCATTTACTAAATGGGTAGAATGCTATTCCCTAAGCAGTGATTACTCGACAGCAGCAGTAATAGCGAAACTACAAGAATCGATGGCTAGATTTGGGACAATTCATACGATTGTGACTGACAATGGAACCTCGTTCACTAGCAAAACATTTAAGGATTTCTGCCATCTAAATGGTATAAAACACATAACTTCGCCAACTTATTCGCCATCTAGTAATGGTCAAGCTGAAATATATGTCAAAATAATAAAAAAGTTCTTAAAGGGGCTAGTAGCACAGAATACACCCAAAAACAAAATTAAAGCACACCTGTCAGAATTTTTATTTAGATATAGGAACACTAAACACACGACGACAGACAGCTCGCCGGCCGAACTAATGTTAGGACGTAAATTACGTTGCAGGTTTGATTTATTAGAGACATCCGTGGCGGCGCCCGCGCGTGACGTGTCAGCGTCGTCCTCACTATTGTCACAAGACTTACAAACAAAAGTGCGCGAGAAGCAATCCGTGCAAAGTAAATATTATAAAGGCAGTAGAAAAATACATTTTGAAATAAATGATGCAGTATTGGTAAAAATAAATAACAATAACAAATGGTTACGGGGTATAGTTCAAAAAAAAATTGGCAAGAGTTTATACGACGTGTATGTACCAGAGAAAACCCTAACAATTAAAAAACATAAAAACCAATTATATAAATTAAATCACAAAAAACACGAGGTACCGCACGACAACGACATGAACTGGTCTCTCTCAGACTCCAGGTCAGACGAAGAACAAGTTCAAGTTATGGCACATGGTGCTCTTTCATCAGGACAGGAACGTCTAGTCACTCCGGGGGAAGAGGAAGAGTGGAGCGAAGCTAGCTCAGAGCTAAGACAGCCAATAGCTGAAACAGAAGCAGAGCCAACAGCTGAGCAAGGGTCAGGGGCAGCTGATCCTAAACCGGATCTCCGAACGGAAACGGAAGTTCGTCCAAAATTAAGGAATATTACTAGAACCAACTACCGGAAATTCTTCTAGTAATGTAACTCTGTAGTTTAGAATATATGGTGGAGGGATGTTAGGTTAATAAGTATTAGCTATAGATATAGTTGTGTGACCTGCGTGTCATGCGCGCGCGCGCATAGGAGTGTGCGAATAAACACCTTGTTACCGAAGGCCGTGTCTTATTTAACATATGGCTATTATTTTCTCACAGTAGGTGTAAAAAGTAGAGTATCCTCCTCTGGGCTAAAGGTGTCTTTGCCTTGGGCTAGCTTGAATCCCTCGCTGCATTCAGGATTCTTGTATTAACTCCCTCGCTTTGCTCGTGAGTTAAATCCTGAATCCTTCATTGCGCTCGAGATTCAATATGACGCCCGTGACATAAGACACAACTTTAGCCCCTCGGTGCATAATCTACTATTAACCAACTTCTAAAAAAGAAGGAGTTTATCAAATCGGATGTTTGTTTTTTTATGTTTGTTAATAATAATAATAATAATAATAATAATTTATTTATTTGCCAGAAACACGGTACAAGGTTGTAAAATTAAGTTTAAAACAGTTCTTCATGTCTCGCTGACACAGCAGCATGCAAAATAAGATTTATATCAATTGAAATGTTGCCAAAAGAAAAAAAAAAAGAAAAATACTACAGATTATAGATTCATCCTATCACCAAGCAATAACTTATAACTTAAATAATCATTTATTCCTGTATTTTGATGCCAGTCCAATCGAAAAGAATTTACAGGGACACTTTACAAAAAATTCGTTAATTGAATAAAAACATTCCCGCAACAACCATTTCCGTAGTTCCGAACAAAATTTATTGAAGGGTAGCTGGGTAATCGATTTTGGTAGACCGTTATAAATTAGGGGAGCCATGTAGATACAGCTCTTTCGAAAGTGTTCCAGTTTAGGGACAGGTATCTCATAATCTAAATGTGCAGCTTTTCGCCTATTTGTGTTATCCCTTCGTTCGACAGTGCAACATTAGATCTTAAAAACTTAGCAACTTCAAAAATATATATGCAAGGAACCGTTAAAATATTGTGGGCCTTGAATACGGGCCTACACGACTCGGACCACTCCATATTAAAAATTGCGCGGATACACTTTTTTTGTGCAATGAAGATTCGATCAATCTCTGTGGAGTTTCCCCAGACAACTATACCATAACGGATAACTGAAGAAACATAAGCGTGATAAACCATTATAGAGGTCTCTCTCGACGTAACATTTTTGACCTGTGTGTTTGCGCATAACTTCGTCGCTTGCCTACCTATTTCAATAAATATTTTTATCTAAATATTTATTTAGATATATTAAAACTAAATCGTCCTCACATATAATCTGATTCTGTATACAAATATTGTAAAATATATTTTAAGAGAGTAGGTAAGTATGGAGTTTCTTGCACATTTTTCTCCATAAAAAACTACCTTTTGGAATGTGCAACTAGAATCATATTAATTTATTTAATTTGTAAGTAAGTACCTATAACGTTCAAAAGTGCCTTATTAGGTTTAATTAAAATAAATGATTTGACTTTGACTTGACTTTGAGGTCCCCAAGCTTGTTTGTTGACGATGGTGTCCCCTTAAATACATTTAAATCAGTGATCGCCTAATTTTCCTGTACAAAATTTAGCATAGCATTTAGCATTTATTTCAATCATTCCAAGGTTGACTTTCGAGTGCCTTATTACAAATTTACAATCCTCTCTGCTGCGCTCCTCGCTGTCTGTGCTCACCCTAAGACAGTTAAATAGTAACATTACATAGAATACAAAACCATGCAAAATTCAGAGCATGTGTGTATTATTAGTAAGAAATTATCTCCAATAATATATTTAAAGTACTACTTGCTCGATTTGTAGTAAAAAACATAAATACAGCCAACTACTACTGAATGCACTATAGAACTTCCTGCTTAACTAGATATACAATGTAAACGATATACGACATAATATATTACGTATTGTAAGTACCTACCTCTCATGTAAGTGAGTATGAGGATAAATTTCCTAAAATACTAGTTGTTCGGGCATAAAACAATGAGGGAATATTCGATACTTAAGACGGCGAATTCGTGTCGTATTCTTTTGTTTCATTTTCAGACCGGCCTATCTTTTAGTTAGTGGCTCTGACTGCTATCAGAGCAGGTTACAGGTTCAAGAAATTGTATTATGACTGTTGTTTTGAAAGTTCCAGCAGCGTTTGTGCGATAAAACGTTTCGCAATAACTTCCATTCGAACATGCGTTCAGGGGGTCGAGTCTGCTATTGCAATCGTGTCTCAATGACCGGTCAATGATCGATTTTTGACGTATAACGTCAAACTTATGACACATTTCCCATACAAAAACTGTCAAAGTTGTCAAATATTCGATCAATGACCGGTCATTGAGACACGATTGCAATAGCAGAATCGAGCCCCAGTCGACTTTCCATTAATCGAACATATGACTCTCGAAGTTAAATTACGGACCCATGCCGGAGGTCGTGGGTTTAATCCCCACCCAAGACAATGTTGGTGTGACGAGCACTATCATAATTTGTTCTGTGTCTGGGTGTAATTTATCTATAATATGAATGTATTTAGAAATATACTAGCAGTATATTTATCAGCTGCTTAGCTTGGGACTAGATGGCGTTGCTTAGAAGTTCTGGAATATTCATTTTATTACTAGCAGGCACCAGGTAGGTAGCGTAGGTCTCGTTCCCGTGAGAATACAGGGATAAAAAGTATCCTATGTGTTAATCCAGGGTGACAGCTAACTCCATACCAAATCTTAAATTTTATTAAGTAAAATCCGTGTTTCGGAAGGCGTCTAGAATAGAAAGCTAGTCGATTTTGTTACTGGACCTTGGTGGGTCATGTTTGGGTTTCCCCATGTCAAGGTATAGTATAACAGCGGTAGTAGGGGATGTACTAAATTAAATAAACTATCCAGGAAGTTGTCTATATTTTTATAGGGTGGGGAGTGGTAGACGGCTATAAGACATAAGTCATTGCCAACGTGGCATACCAGACAATTGGCATCTTGAAATCGTGGCTCCAAAACCTAAACGTTCAAAGGGCTTTTGGCGTAAATCACTATTCCGTCACTTTTAACCGACTTCAAAAAAGGAGGAGGTTCTATGTTCGTGTGTATGTATTTTTTTATTATTTTATTTATGTTACCTGATTTCTTTCCCATTTGTGGACCGATTCTCAAAATTCTTTTTTCCCATTTTAATTTGGTGAAGATCTGGTGCTGGTCTTCGGAGATATACAACGGAACTCTTCAAAAATAGAATGCAAATCTGTCGTGATTGCTGGAATCGCTTGGATGTTTATTGTTTATACAACATAAACGTATCATCACGCCTGTATGCTCGGAGGGGTACGCAGATGTGTACAATATACCTAGATTTAGACAGTTAGGTATGTTAAGTTTCATTTATTAGGGATAAGTGGATAACCCTATTACCATGACATGTATTGTTAACAATTAACAATATAAAATAAATTCATGGCAAACATTTGTATGTGAACAACTAAAAATCGAAAAATATAAAACTTTTTTGTAAAAAATAAAACCGACTTAAAAGAAATCACTAACAGGTACAACACAGACTTCCTAATTTAGAGTTATTTTACACCAGTTAGTGATTTTTTTGAAATCGGTTTTATTTTTTGCAAAAAGTTTTTTTGAGATATGGTTTGATGTGAAGAAGGTGGTGTATCCATCTATTGTTGGTAAAGGACCAGTAACCTTTAACCAGCATTCTGTTAGTACGAGGATATCGAATTCAACGTTCGTAAGTGCGAGTGTAGATAAAAACAAGTTAATTTTTTTCTTGATACTCCTTATGTTTTGGTGAATGATTTTCATGTATTTGTTTGCATTTTAAAGTAGAGCAGTAATCTGATCGGGGGGGATAAGAGACGATTTGGCTATACTGTAGGAGTCTATTTTGGAAAATAAATCAATTATAATAATAATAATAATAAATCTTTATTTCTCCTCACAATACCATCATAGAAGTAAATTAAGTACATCATATTTGTGGAACATCAATTAAGATTCACAGTATGTGAGAAGCTGGTGTCCGTTATAGGTGTAACCCTGTAGTACAGACCACCAGGTCCTCACCCCTTGGAAAGTTGGTAAAACAATATTATTGATAAAAATATAGGTTAAGTGGCACGTAGTAATTTACAAGATCGAAGTAAACATTAAGAATCACTTTGTTGGAGATAAGACAAAAATAAACAAAAGTAACATATTAAAGAAGCAGGTAAATTGGTAAAGCCCTTTTAAAAATGTGTGTGTATGTGTGTGTGTGTGTGTGTGTGTGTGTGTGTGTTTGTGTGTGTGTGTGTGTGTGTGTGAGAGAGAGAGAGAGTGTGTGAGTGCGTGCGTGTGCGTGCGTGAGTGAGTACATTAGTGATAGAGCTCGGTACACCGTTTATTAATACAGTCAACATAGAAGTTTCTCTGTAGTAGTATAATCTAGAGATTGCAACCAGTCTTTCACTGTGGTTTTAAGTTTAATTTTTGATAGGGAATAAATTGATAGGGTTTTGTTTAATTTATTATACAAATGGCCACCCTGATAGCAAAAGAAGCGTTGTGCAAAACACGTTTTAAAAGAGGCGTTAATACAAACTAGGTCTTTCCTGCGCCGTTTTTCCATTGCTGTAGGTTCATAAATCACTAAATTGAATTATTCATATAATTTATGTTTTAGACAACAAACAGGTGTGCATGTGTGATGCGATAAAGCCGGTGGATTGATACGGGTTTTGCCAAAGAGTTTTGAAGTCGGGAGTTCAGTGTGATCGGCCTTGGTTTTATTTATCTTGGTGACGTGAGTGGGAGTTGTGATTATTGTCAAGTTTTTGTGTTTTATGTAGAGTTCTGAGAGGGAGTGTGTTTGTCGTGTGTGTTTGGTTGAGTGTAAAAGTGTATTAGAGTAAAGATAATGATCTAGCAACGTGAGTCTAAAGTTTAAAAATATAACATGGTCTAGTCATTGGTTGTCTTATATGTCGAGTAGGTTTTGTGCGGAGTTGATAAAAAATTGTTTCGTACCCTTCTCCTTACGTAAGTAAATTTTACAGTTATTGACCCAACAGAATTTAAATCCGTTCTGTTTGGCGAACTCACGGGCCTGGAAGAAAAGCTTCTTTCCTAATGGTGGGAGGTGTTCATCTACATAGAAAGGTTGTTTGTTTCCAGGCAGGCCAATGAGGTGGGTGTTTAGTTTCTCACCGAGATCCCGCGCCTTGTTGTAATTCCTT
The DNA here is from genome assembly GCA_921972225.1 of Euplexia lucipara. Taxonomy (NCBI): domain Eukaryota; kingdom Metazoa; phylum Arthropoda; class Insecta; order Lepidoptera; family Noctuidae; genus Euplexia; species Euplexia lucipara. The sequence continues at coordinate 4,508,089 of OV179146.1, read as the reverse complement.
ACTGAGGATAAAACGTCATATTTCCTTTGTATGCTGGAGAATTCCACGACGATATTTCTGGTGGTGGTCGTGGCTTTGCAGGTGCTTGGTATATATCCCGAAGATCGCCAGCTTTCAGCGGTGTTTCGAGAAAGTTTCCAATCTTTATCATAATGGCAGAAAGGTCATGCGCATTTTCGTAAACTTTCTGCGGTACATTTCGTATCTCGATGTTTGCGCTGCGGGTGGCGGAGTATTGGAGTTCTGTAAGCTTTTTGTCCAAGGAAATGATGTAGTTTTTATTATCTTTGTTTTCAGTTTTAAGCAGCTCGACACAGTTTTTTAGGTTTCCGTAGTCAACTACAACCACCCAACCGCCGTCCGAACCCAACGCCATGTCTGCCTGTCCGTCCGTCCGTCCGTCCTCGCTTAATCTCTGTGACCGTTAGCACTAGACAGCTGAAATTTGGTACCAATATGTGTATCAAACACGCCGACAAAAAGGTAAAATAAAAATTGGAAAAAAATGTTTTATTAGGGTAGCTCTCCTATATGTAAAGTGGGAAGTGATTTTTTTTTATTTCAAACCTAACGTGTGATATATTGTTGGAAAGGTATATAAAAATGAATAAGGGTTTACTACAATAATTTTTTGATAATTTCAATAATTTCGGAAACAATCGCTCCGAATGTAAAAAACAATGTTTCCCCCTCCCTCTAACTTTTGAACCATAAGTTTAAAAAATATGAAAAAAACTGAGACGTAGAACTTTATAAGGACTTTCTAGGAAAATTATTTTGATCTTGGATGGAAACAGTTTTTGTACAAAAAAGACAAAAAGTTGTACAAAATAATTTCTGGACTAAGTTTGTAGTATAATCGTATATGCAAGCATTTTTTTTAACTTCGTTTACATATTCTACGGAACCCTACACTGAGCGTGGCCCGATACGCTCTTGGCCGGTTTTTATTGCTTCATAGTATTTGTTAATGAAATCCATGGAGCGGTCGATTTCTAGGATGAATATTTTTGCACTGATTTGAGGTCGGTTATGTCTTGAGCTTCAGCACTTAATTTAAAATAGCTAGCGAACAGAACTTAAAACTTGTAAAGGAGTAATACCTATCTTAAAATACTAGTAGACTGGTCTGTTGTGACGTCATCGTGTACCTACCACACATGGGTTTTGTAGGCGCGACTGGATTATAGCCTAGACTTAAACTTAGCTTTGAAGTAACCATTTTTTTTCCAAGTTCTGACTTAATAGTAAATAGCGTCTTACCTTTAGTATTTACAACTTTCTAAATACTTTCCCTTTGTAATTTAACAGTTTGTAAAGCCATTGTTTTTTTTTTTTTATCGTGAAGGAGGAATTATGGCCGGAATCACGGGTGTATCGTCAATTCCGCGGAAGGCTACAAAACACTATGACTCAACACAATACCTACGTCAACTTCAATAATAATTTTAGCTTATTATTTACTATGTATTCATTTACTATTTAATAAGATAATAATCGTTTATTTTCTCACTACAATCTACAGACAACAAAAACAGTTGCATAAGTATTAAATACATAATTCTGGTAAGTATGTATTGTAGGAGACTGGTGCCTAAGCTGGGCTCGAGGCCTGTATTTCAGGACACTAGGTTCCCACCCTTTAACATTGAATTATATCGGTGCTCTAACCTACTGAGCTAACCAATAATGGGCTCTCTAGAACGGCCGCTAGGACATAGTGACGTATCGACAAGAGGGCAACATGTCCTGAGGTGCTTATCTTTAAGCACCTCAGGACATGTTGCCCTCTTTATACCGTCCTGATAGCCGTGGAATCCCGCTACACTCTTGTGTAGCGGGATTCCACGGCTATCAGGACGGTTTCTACCAACACCTTACTGGAATGCTTCCTTCCTCCAAGCACGTTTGCTCTTGCGAATCTCCACTCTTGCCACCCAACTAAGGCAAGAAAGAGGTGGGAGCTTCGTACCTCGTCAGAGTTCACTCTGGCAAGCCAATTTAGGCAAGCCAGAGATGAGGAACAAGACTTCTCCCGGGATCAGGTCCCTGGGGTCGGTACTGGCCAATAATAATAATAATAATAATAATGCTTTATTTCAGACCAAGATAGTCCATAGAGTGTTAGTAAAACAGGCACTTAAGAACTAAGTTAGTAATACACAAGAACACTAAAATACTAAACTAAACTAAACTAAACCAAATTAAACTATAGAAAATTATCCTGTATGTAGGTGGATCCAATGCCTCCATATAGGACTCTCCAGGTGCTCTGCAACCACCCTCAGGTAGCTGTTGGGACTGTCTCTCACTCTTCGCATCAGCGATGCTGTTCTTTTCCTAATTATTGCATAATAACCATCTACATGCACTACAATAGCTACAATAGCACGCCACAAGCTGCCCTGCGGGCATTTTTATTATTTCATATAAAAAAAACATTCAAAAATATAAATAATAGTTGCCCACCGGTATCGGGAACAGGGTCAGGGCTCCAGGGAAAGGAATCGCATAACAATGCGAGCCGTGTCCACTGTATCCAGACGTACTGCTTTCTGAATCAAACCCTTGATCCAGCTGCCCAACGAGGGCCTCTTCAGGTATTGATCGAGGCTCTTGGCTATTAAACCATTGGCAGCTGCTGTTATGTACTCCCCGAGGCACGGCACGGAGAGATCGTGATATGTAATGAATGGTCACCCAGCGATGATACGACCTCGGCAAGCAAAACTTAACCTTAAATCAACCCGTACGGCTTGTATAACGCTATAATACAATTTTGAATTTGAGTTTTATTTGCTTTGATAACGGGCCAGTAGTTGAAATTAGTGTAAGGTTCATCAGCTAGGTACCTACATACTACATTTGTAACCTATTACTTAGTCCTAAACTATGAACATGTTGATATGAGAATAAGATTAGAATGATTCGTTTATTTAATGATATTGTTTAACTTGTTATTTTATTTACCGAATTATAAATTTACCTATGACAACACTATGAATTGATTTTGACGTATGAGAATTAAAAAGAAAACCATGACTGACATGAGTGACATTAATGATGGAACTGTTGATTTGAACGTTGTTATTATTTTAATAAATTAGTTTAAATTACACCAACCCTGGTTTCATTTCTGAGATTTAGAACTGATCTTTTATCTCAGAAGTGGGATAGCTACTTAAACGTCCACCATTTCGATGAAAGTTATCTACAAGACGCGGCAACGAAGAAGAATTGATACGAAGATCACGACAGCGTCGTGATCGCAGCCCAACAGACTCGTGGGCTGAAAAAGCGAATAGATGACATGACAGCTTTTTGGAATCCAAAGACGGCGGAGGCAGACGTTCCCGCAAGTCAAGGCGAGTCGTCGCCGAAAGAGTCGCCGTGGTCGGTGCTGCAGTCATGCGATGTCTTCGTGTACTGCGTGCGAGCTGGAGTGCAGACAGGGGGCATGCAGGCAGGAAGCGAGGTCCCATAAAAGGCGCTGGTGTTGCGGGTCACGCTGCCTGAATGGTGCAGCAGTGTCGGCGGTGGAGCGGCGCGGCCGAGAAATGCGCGCGGAATAGCTAGGTTTACAGCAATCTGGTGAGTCGTGTAATTTTTGTTTGATTTCGGTACCGAATGTTTTCTTACCAGACAGAGTAGGTAGATATGATATTGAGTGTATATTATATTGATACTACATTTATACAGACCTACTACTTCTGATTTTAGATTAGATTAGTTTTTTTTTTAAATGGAGATTTTTTTTCTGGCATAATCCTCTGATCTGATAACATTGGCCACCAAGCGAGCGATAGCAGAATAATACATTAATATGCTAAGCAAAATCTATGGATCCCTTTTTGAGAAAATTGAATGTGAGGAAGCGTGTGAAATAGTGATAGTTTATGGGGCAGATAATAATTATTGTAGAAATGTAATATTTAATTGATGCTAGAAATTTATAAAATGAAATGAAATGAAATATTTATGCATAAACAACATATGTTTTAGATGTTTAGAAATTCTGCCAACATCAAGTTTATAACATAACCACAGAGATCAACCCTTTAGAAATAAACAAAAACTTGACAGCAAATATTATGTTAGTTGATATTGACATACCTAACAGAAATACAAAGCAAAGTTGTAATTTTCCTTTAATTGTAAAAAAGTTTAGTTAAACTAAGTTCTATATTATTCAGACTCGAAGAACCAATGTTGGGTTAAAATGCGTTTCTTGATGTGTGATTGTTTATTTATGATGATTGGAAAATTGGTATATGTTGAAATGAATGCAAATGATTGTATAAAGGAAACGAATAGGGACGGTTCCAACGCGCGGACGTCTAGAGAGTATATTTTAAATAAGGTTTCAATTATGAAGTACAGCGCACAAATTTCCAAATTTTAAATTTTGAAAGCCGCATGTTGTGATTCGTGGATGGTGCTAGCTAGCATTGCCTCCTTATGGGCGCTAGTCAATATTATTTTAATGAAACATGTAATTCGAGTTTCTTCTATATTATGCTAGGGAGAGACATGAGATCACAGTTTTTCTATGACATTTCTTTACATGTTCTCTCTATAGTAGCTTTATAATAAATTATATTTATTACTCTAAATAGGTTCACCTATACAAAAAAATATATGAATGTAATTTTTAACTAGGAAGTGTTTTGCGGTTTTTCACTATAATGACTACTCTGAGAAAAGATTATAACAATTTTCAGTCTCTTCTAAAGTCCAGACATTGTCTTGGTTAGATCATGAAAAGAACAGATTAGTGTCTAAATCGTTTTTGAGGAAAGAACCTCACAGATATGAGGGGACCAGATCAGTTGGTTTAAGCATTTATCATAAATTGTGAGGTCAACTCTGAACTTGTAGAGCTTCACGTCTTGACAAACAATACCAAAGTAAGAACATTTAGGATGGTCACATAAAGCCTTCAAATTTCTTAATTTCCTTGCTTAGATAAATACACTAGTCCAAGAAGTATTAGACGTATATTTCATAGGCCCCAGTAAGCCCGTTTGCGAAACCTATTATTTTAGCAACATAAAGGTAGGCTACTCGAAGTAAATTAGCCTTGTAAAAGTTGGCAATAATGCGATCGAAATTTTGTATTACGTTTTGCCTGACGTTTGTTTACGTAGGCATATTATGTTACGTTGTGATAGTTTACGTTTAATCACTGAATGTCAATAAACCGTGACGTCATTTACAACTTTTAAAAAAAAAAAAACATCATAATGAACTGATAACAACTAGGTACCCAGATATCCGTTTCTTTTTTTTTTCGTAGACAGCGTAGGTACCTAATTTCTTTTCAAGAATGTTAAACCGAACTATTTAATGTTAATACCTACAAGATTTAGGTGAAGATAAAACATTAGAATGGTTTATATTTCTATTGGTGTGATGGTATGGCGCGATACGTTACAGGTCGACTGATAATTACGTTACGTAGGTTTTAACCAAGAAAGTTTATAATGTTTAATTCCGAGTCATTCGATTTATTGATGCTAGAAGCAAAGCAGTATGAGGGCGGATAATGCGTTTACAAGGGTTGATTAGATGTCTTAGCTATATTTAGTACATTGACGTGTACCTACCTACATTGCTGAATAAAAACAATATTTTGCGAGATAAGTGTTCAAAGAATTTTGTAATTCTAGTAACATTGATTTACACAAACTACTGGTTCAACAACAGACAGTTTGAACATGTTATGAATGACAGTTTCAAAGTCGATGCTCACAGCAATCGAAATACACGGTAGTCGCTTTTGCAAGACTCGGTAATCGAGATTCAGTTAGCAATAAACTAAACTCCGAATTAAAGGGACCGTTCATAACGTATTTGCAAGTACGCACATGATAAGTTAATTAAAGCGGATGCCTGAGAGCTAAGTAAGTACTAAGTGAAATAGAAGAGAGGAACCGTTTACTAGCGGTGAGTTTTAGGTCGTCTGGTAGTAGGAGCGAACCAGTACCAACAGCCTCTTCGTAGCCGTAGTTTGGTAGAATTCTATACATGCTTTAAGAAGTAGAGACCATAGAATCCTTCGTGGGACTCGGCATTGATGAGAATGCATAGTGACAAACACGAGGATTGTTGGAGCTTAATGAAAAGTTACAGGCCACGAATACGATTCCTGCTTAGTCTATTGTGATATTTTAAAGATGTTTTATGTGGCTGCTAGCATATGTGTTATGTGTTCATGATCTTTATTTAATCAAAATGAAGAATGAGAATGAATGAGTTTCGATCTTTGAGTAGAACTGAAGTCAAATAAAAGAAAACATAAATCTTAAAAGATTTCCGGTTTGACATTAAACTTAAAGAAAACGAGGAAGATTTTTTTAGATCATAGAAATTCTTAATGGTGACTTGACTGTAACCGCACTTGAAAAAACACGCACATAAACAGAGTATAAGCTTACGTGATGATGAGACTGTACAAGAGTTGTGTCGTGTAGCCATAGCTCTGTAGAAGTTGTATGTAGTCCGTGAGTATGTGGTAAGCAGTCATCTCAGGCGGAGATCGAGTTTCAGTAGAAACCATGGAATAGAATAGAATAGAATACTCTTTATTGTACACCATGAAAACTTACAGGTTATAACTTTGAGGGGTATATAGGGTGTTACAATGGGAGGCCTTATCGCTGAAAGCGACCTCTCACAGACAACCTTTGGATGGACTTGATAGTGGAGGAGAAAAGATGAGTAGGCAGTTTGTAGTGTACTATATACATAAATATATGTCGTGGAAAACGATATTCTTGAATAATAAGTTGTGAAGTTGATTAACTTAGTACAGAGTCTATGGTGACCAGCGTGACGTTACTTGTCATTTGAAAATGGCGCGAATGTGTTTTCGGTAATGTCACGTGGACAGAGTCGTGCTGGTGCGTGGGAGCTGGGCAGAGCTCAATTTGATTTGAGACACCGACGAAGACACACATCCAGCACGAAACTGTCAGTTACCTAGATTTGAATTGTTTTGTGGTTAAGATTGTTAAGTGAGGTTATTACTGCAATGAAGATTGCTATTCTACGTTATGAACTCTGTACCACGAAACCCCCATCGGTGTCAGCTCATCGCTCAGCCATCGCTGGCCCCGACATCAGAAGTGGAATAAAGAACTTATTGCTTCCAACTTTACTGGCGAGCTTCACCGAGATGTGATGAGATCTTCGTCGTGATGCACCAGAAGAACAAGATGCAGTGATTGAAGTCTGTTTGCTACATCGGGCTCCATCAAGAGAGTATGCGAGGTGCAAGATGCGAGGCTCCTGCAGCGCGGGTTGGCAGCGCGGCGGCGCGCGGGCGGCAGCGCGGCGGTGCAGCGTGGCGCAACTACAGATGTGCAGTTGTGCATGAAATAACTGGTATTTTCTGGTAGTAACAACAATCCGGTGAGTCGTGTAATTTTTGTTTTGATTTCGGTAGGTACCGGATGTTGTCTTGCGACTATTGTCGCAATTTTAGAGGTCAATGCGAACGTTTGTGTAAAGGGCATACCTAGGTAGTACCTAGTAGTACCTACAAACATAGACCTAGTACCGAACGAATTATTTACGAAGTTTTAAATAGTGGCAATAGTTTATTTTACATGCGGGTAGCGCGTACTATAAGATAATTAATCATTTCAAATATGTGTGTGATGGTAATGATCGTTCGAGAAATGTTTTAAGGAGGTTATCGCAATCAACAAAATGTTTGTTGGTTATTTCGAAACAAAAATGTGTGGTGGATTATGGGTGTTTACCTAATCAGTTCTTTGTTTTAAAAGTGTCGATACCGCGGGTATGTACAGAGATCCTATGATTACTTTACGTTATGAATATTGCCATAATTTTAATTAGGGAATGGTTTATTGTGCAGGGGTTGAGTACCTCTTGTGAATTGAGAATTAGACTTCAAACTCAAACCTTATCGTCTATAGGCCAACTTACAAACCCAGCCTAGACAAAAGGCAATAAGTAGTGTCAAAGGTCAAAGGTCCAGGAACTATTGGATGCTTACGGCATGCGTTCGTGTCAGTCACCTTTTGAGAAAGCTATTCTTTCTCTTCTTGAAAACATCCACCATGTTAGGCGGTTCATAGGTTTTTCGTATAGGTTTTCTTTTTTTTTAATTTACCCTCACTGTTTTTATTGATGACTAGTAAACAATTTGGTCCATTTATTTGGAAATTGGGACACTGACAGTTAAGATAACAAACAATTTCAATTTTAGCGACTATACCTGGTTGATTATTTTCTTATTATGAACTCTCAATTTAAATGAGATTGAAATTCAAACTGATGCAAGTGCGGCGCTATTCCCTTTATTTTGTAAATCGTATGGAAACCTTGTTGATATCACCACGGTATCAGAAAGCTGGTTGTTAGCCTAAATTTAAATTGAGCAAAGATTCAAATCGGTTTGACCACAATATTAGGACCAGGTTTTTAAATTAGCTTAATGATTGTGTTTTAATTAAAAATGAGGATAGAAGTCAAACTAAATTAGATTCAATTATGAATGTCCCGATCACCAAGTTCCTTGAAAATTGGTACTGAAACCACATCTGGTTAAGAATAGCTTGTATACTCGTACTCGAAGCTTCGGACCGCACCTCATGACTAACATGTGGCGATGGGTCTATAAGGAATCGTTGGTGCGATGTCTGTCTGTGTTGGTGTTGGTGCACAGATTTTAATGAGTTGAGTATGCATTGTTTATAAATGATGATAAAGAGTAGCAGAACTGTTAGAATTACTGTGTTGTAACTTATTGGTCGGACCTTTTCTAATGACTAGGTAATGTAGTGCGCAGTGCAGTTATTAGTAGTGTAGTTATTAGCAGAGTTCAATACTGTGCTTAGACATGTGAAGTACCTACCAATAGGTTATTAGCTCGTTAATTAATGACAGAAATTCATTTGAATAAACTTAAACCAATGTTTCACCGACTAGGCGACTGTCCAAGATAGTCGTGAGCGTCTATTAACTGAATTACAATCGCGACTAATGGGTGGTTTACCATTCACTCTGGTAACTTACAAAAGTTCCAACTCGTACTCGTGTTGTTTATCGCTGTCCTTACCAACTCGATCTTCGCGAAGTAGAGATAGTATCGTACGACTATCCGACAGAGTAGTTCCCGCTTTTCTAACCTGTTTCTTCTTCTCGAAAAGCGTGATGGTTTCGTGTGTATGTCAGTAGATGATTGACAGTCAAATTTAGATAGTAGGTACTTTGGGTAAATTCCCACTACCGTGTAAAGAGATCAAACTTCTGAGATTACCATTGTCCTAAGTCCCGTTTTGATAGTACCTACTAAAATGAAACTTAAGTGTTAGTAACTTGGTTTACATTAAAAATGAAAAGCTTAGCTTAACTAAGCTTGACCCGAAGTGAAGGTTCTTTTAAACGCTTGCGGGCGACCAGTATGTTGTAAAGTCAAGTCGTAAGATGCCAACCTATAAAGTTCAAACGAGTTAGAAGAAGAAAACAATGTTTCTGAGGGCAAAGGAACCTCGACAGACCTATGATACGCTTGTTGGCTATCCGGTAAAACCGCATCCATAAGATGCAGTCGCAACTGCATACGTTGTCGTTCAGGGCATGATGAGCGGCTTGTGGTCTAGCGGGGACCTGGGCCTTGAAAGAGACTAGGTATTTGTACGGTCATGTAATGACTTGAGAGTCGCGGACTCTAGATGAAAAGTGTTGATCGTATCACGTGAGGTGATAACGATATGGGTGGCAATACCGAATTGTCAATAGCTGAGGCAGGGCCATGAGTAGTGTTTATTTTTGAAATTTGATAATTATGAGGCTTTAAAGAACTTTCCGTGTTTAAGTTCTTAAAATGGCTTAGTTAAAGTTCGTTTAGTTATTGTGAGTACTGAGTAGTCATTACTAATGATTATCTGTAAAGTTTTGGAATACAATTCGTCTTACTTAACGTATACTCTATGGATTAAGTGTGAGTGTTTGGTGACCGATCCAGTTGCGCCGGAGCATGTAAGAGGTGCGCGTAGTCTGCTTTTTATGCGCAGGATATCCTTTCCGAGGGGTAGCACTTACGCGGCTGAGATGGTTAGCTTCTGGGGTTGGATCACAAGCCGATAGCCTGAGTGGCAATGACTAGCCTGAGTGGCAATGACTAGCCTGAGTGGCAATGACTAGCCTGAGTGGCAATGACTAGCCTGAGTGGCAATGACTAGCCTGAGTGGCAATGACTAGCCTGAGTGGCAATGACTAACCTGAGTGGCAATGACTAGCCTGAGTGGCAATGACTAGCCTGAGTGGCAATGACTAGCCTGAGTGGAAATGACTAACCTGAGTGGCAATGACTAGCCTGAGTGGCAAAGACTAGCCTGTGTAGCTCCAGTGAGCCTGTGTGGCCCCCGTGAGCCTGTGTGGCCCCCGTGAGCCTGTGTGGCCCCCGTGAGCCTGTGTGGCACCTGTGAGCCTGTGTGGCATGTGTAAGCCTGTGTGGCACCTGTGAGCCTGTGTAGCACTCGTGAGCCTGTGTGGCACTCGTGAGCCTGTGTGGCACCTGTGAGCCTGTGTAGCACTCGTGAGCCTGTGTGGCACTCGTGAGCCTGTGTAGCACCCGTGAGCCTCCGTGGCACCAGTAAGCCTGCGTGGCACCTGTGAGTACCTCCTATGTGTGGCACTCGTGAGCCTGTGTGGTACCTGTTAGCTTTAGCCTGTGTGGTATGTGAAAGTCTATGTAATACCTACTATGTCGTGCATTTGAATAGCACTATCTTAGTACACTTTCAGTTCTAGTAATGTTATCGGTCTTAGTGACGATTCATTCTGCCTGGATTTGTTTCGATTAGAGGTGTCAAGGTTTGACATACACCCTTGAAAACTTAGTTGTGGTCAGAATGACCGAGTTTTGAAGTATGTGAAAAATGCGTGCGTGCGTGTTTTTTTGAATTATGTGACCAATACGAGCGTGCGTGCGTATACGTGTGTTCTGTGTGAGTGTGTTTTTATATTTTTCACAAATATTGAAGAAAGTAGACACGAGGACGTGTGATGGTCATGATGGCCGTGTCGTGGAAAACGATATTCTTGAATAATAAGTTGTGAAGTTGATTAACTTAGTACAGAGTCTATGGTGACCAGCGTGACGTTACTTGTCATTTGAAAATGGCGCGAATGTGTTTTCGGTAATGTCACGTGGACAGAGTCGTGCTGGTGCGTGGGAGCTGGGCAGAGCTCAATTTGATTTGAGACACCGACGAAGACACACATCCAGCACGAAACTGTCAGTTACCTAGATTTGAATTGTTTTGTGGTTAAGATTGTTAAGTGAGGTTATTACTGCAATGAAGATTGCTATTCTACGTTATGAACTCTGTACCACGAAACCCCCATCGGTGTCAGCTCATCGCTCAGCCATCGCTGGCCCCGACATATATAACATACATGACTATCTCAATAGATGTATAAAATAAGCGTAGATAAGAAAAAAAAGAAAGTAAAAAAAAAACAATAAAGTAAATACAATACATAAATACTAATCATTTAAAGAGTAACGAACTGTTATATTAAGACGTGTTAGGAGAGAGGTAATAATTATTGAGCATATTTTTAAACGATGGTAATGTTTGAGCTTGTCTCACTGACACAGGCAAAGCATTCCATAGCCGAACAGCTTCCACTGTGAACGATTTTTCGTAGAAATTAGTGGTAAGGCAAGGACATAACTAGACTCAAGTTTTCTGATGACCTAAGAGATCAATTATGTGTGTCATGAAGGAACTTGAAACGTTCTTTAAGATAATTGAGAATAAGAGCAGTACCATGTATCAGTACCATGAGTAAGATAGTAACTGGAAGTTACTGGGCTGAGCGTAGCCACGTGGCCAGACATCACTGGTAGAACCTGATTATTTTGGCTTATCTGGTTGGTCTGATTGTAACTTGCACTGTGCCTTAAGTTTTCCAATGTTTTCGTTTGTTAATTATTGGTAACAGATTTTAGTAAGGATTAGATTATTGTTAAATGCAGAGTTCAGACCAATCCTGAGTTGAGTTGAAGGGTTCTGTCAAATATTGTGTTTGATGGATGTCCGACTAGATAAAGTCAGAAACGATCGAGCTATGTGATACTTTTGAATGAATTGATTTCAGATAAACACACGAGGTCGGGTGTTACCCAAGATGACAGAATTGGAGACGTTATATGAAGATGGATAGTATGAAGTTAAAATAACGTGCAGCACGAGTTTCGAGATAAGACAACACTGCACCGTTGCAATGACGGTTAACTTCGTCCTACGACGGAGCCAATAAGATTTAAATGAGCAATCAGTGCAGATATTGAATGACGTTGAGAAATTGACGTCGCACAGATGATTGCAAGACATTGAATGAGTTTCCATGATGCGAGCGCGAATTGGTACATTCAGTCAGTGCAGTCATTGAATGGTATCAAGATAACGATACCGGCACAGATGACGTAGATGTAACAAATTACGCATGAAATATCGCAAAGAACATATGATTAACAATCAGTGCAGATATTGAATGGCATTGAGAAATTAATGTCGCACAGATGATTGCAAGACATTGAATGAGTTTCCATGATGCGAACGCGGATTGTTACATCCAGACAGTGCAGACACTGAATGGTATCAAGATAACGATACCGGCACTAATGATTGTAAATGTAACAAACTGCGTTTGAAATATATAACAAAATAGATTTATGATAGAATAGATTTTGACAAGATGTTGAATGGGATTTCATGATGCAAATGCGGATTGGTTGGTACATCCATTCAGTGCAGACATTGAATGGTATTAAGATAACGATACCGGCTAGATGACCGTAGATCTAACAAACTGCGCATGAATATAGAACGGAACTTACTATGATATGAAAATCAACCTGGTTGCTAATCTAATAATGTACCTATGTAATGTGTTCTATTTATTATATCATTTTTTTTTAATGAATGTTATTACATATAATCTAAGTAATGTATACAAAGTATTGTAAAATCGATTTTAAAAGAGTAAGTATGGAGTTTCTTGCCCATTCTTCTCCATACAAATCTACTTTTTGGAATGGGCAACTAGAATCATTTTCTTTTTTTTATAGTTCATTTTTGTTCGACGTTCAAAACTGACTTTGACTTTGACTTTGACGTTGATAGAATAGATTAATGATATTGATTTAGATTGTGATACGACTTACCGAATTATTTTGACAAAAAGAAAAAAAAACTTAATTATATTTAGATTGTTGTATGAACAATGATTGTGTGTGTGAGTAAGTGAGAGGACTCACTTAAGGGAGGATGGCCGAGCTGTAAGGTTCATCAGCTAGGTACCTACATACTACATTTGTAACCTATTACTTAGTCCTAAACTATGAACATGTTGATATGAGAATAAGATTAGAATGATTCGTTTATTTAATGATATTGTTTAACTTGTTATTTTATTTACCGAATTATAAATTTACCTATGACAACACTATGAATTGATTTTGACGTATGAGAATTAAAAAGAAAACCATGACTGACATGAGTGACATTAATGATGGAACTGTTGATTTGAACGTTGTTATTATTTTAATAAATTAGTTTAAATTACACCAACCCTGGTTTCATTTCTGAGATTTAGAACTGATCTTTTATTAGGTACCTATGATATAAACCACCGGTCACAGGATCATGGCCTAATAATGTTTGATAAGATAACACCACCGGAATAACCCGATAACTCGGTATTTTATCAACATGTTCGTTAAAAATGAGTTCGGCACCAAACAGTTGTGATGTCAAAACAAGCGAACTCGGATTCTGACTGCATGGAACAAGTTTTTTTGCTTTTAAATTATAAAAAAAGCAGTATTAATATTTGAAAGTGGGTAAATTTTAGTTGTGTGGATTTTTTGTGTTTTGACAATGTTAAACGTGAATCAAAGTGCTGAGAACCTAAAAGGATATGACTTTGACCTTTTGAGTAAGAGGTAAGAATTGAGTTAAATACAAATACAAAATAGTTTATTGCTTCATAAGTAAACATGTCATAAAAGTTTAGTGTATGATGTGTGTGTCCCTTTAAGCAAGTAATACCTGTGTTGGGAAGCACCGCTCTTATAATAGCAAAGCAAACTACGTATTTACAAAAAACAAAAGGTACTTACAGAAATTTGATATTATGCATAACAAAGTTATAATTTTATTTTAAACTTAAGAAAATCTTGCTTGCAGGTGTGAGTTCAGTGTTATTTATGGTAGTGTGTTGTGTATGAAGGATAGTAGTGTTATGTGTTGAGTTAATAGTGTAGTAATAATACATTTATTTATTCGGAGTAGGTAATCGGTGTATGTACATAAAAATAAACCGATCGAATTGAGAACCGCCTACTGAAGTCGGTTAAAAATATACTGAGTATGAAACTTCATCATCATCTGCTTACCATAAGTACCATTATTTTATATGGAGCGACTGCCTGTCGGATCTTCACAACCCAGTAACTGGGTGACACGATATCTCTTTTCGAAACTAATTTTCCGATATTGGGGCTTCTTAGTCTATCTATTATACCTATTGGTGACCTGTAATACAGGTTTTTATTACCTACCACAGGCACCAGTGATTCACAGCAATGTGTACAATTGTTTATGCCAATAAATAAATTATTATTATTATTATTATAGTTTTTAGTTGACTGGCGCATACATGCTGCTTACTCAAATTGTTTCTGACACTTTCCTCAAAAAGCTAAGCCGGGCACTGCTCTGCATGGTTTGTTACACGAAAACTTTGATAATATTTTTAATGTCTGGACTTGAAAACAGCCGATGATAGGGATCATCAACTAGGGAAACTCGGGGGAGTTTGTTTCCGCTTTTGTTCACAGAGGTAGTCAGTCTGGAAATGCTGCAGCAGCAATGTACTTCACCTAGCTATTAAGGAAAAAATGACGTGTCAAAGTGATTTCCTTATCCTACTTGCTATAAATAATTTCATTTTTATTTATTTATTTATTAAAACTTTATGCACAAGTAAAAAAAACTGTACAAAGGCGGACTTAATGCCTTAGGCATTTTCTACCAGTCTACCTTAAGGTGGTGCAGAGACAGAACATGGTAGGTGCAACAGGGTAAAGAATTAAGGACAAAAAAGAATAAAAAGTTACACATAAAAATAAATACACAGAATTTCATTTTATCACGGCTATCATAAATCTACAAATGACAGCCGGGACCAACAAAAGACCAAAAGGTGGGTCGAAGGTTAAGCCGCGTTTGCCAAGGTCGGTTTCGTGGATGGGTGACCATTCATAACATATCGAGACTTCCACGTGTCTAAAAAAAAACAAGTTGAAGGTCCCGGCCGGTCATTTGTACACACATAATAGTTGTTTACAAATTCCTTACATTCAGGAATCAATGAGACCAATGTATAAGTAGTATGTAATAGGAAAACTATGAATAACTTAAAACCTAAATGCATGTGGTGTTTGAATCATCTTATTCACAAGGAAAATGGTTGAACCTAAGTTTTCGAGTCAGTGACGTAGGCGCGTTAGGGAAAATTTATGAGAGTAAATTTTTACGATGCGCACGCCTGACCCTGAATTTAGTTCTAGTCAACATTTTAGTTTTTCTTCTATTATTAGTGTTGTTTTTTCTATAAACGATAAGATAACTAAGATAATATAAGACTTGATTATTTGTAATTTTTCACTCACATGAATGTTGGTTGACCTGTTATTGGCGTCTGTATAAGTCTGATACTTTTTACTATTATTCTTATGTAATGCTGTATACAGAATCTGTTGGTTTACCTTAAAAAATAAATAAATAAAAAAATAACGCAAAAGACAAATTTTTTAGAAAAGATTTTTATCTTGTTACACCATAGAAGTATTTAACTTGTAACGCGTGTACCTACATAAGTAGGTATACACAAACTTTTTTTTGTGAATTAATTTAGTATCTTTAACAACTTTACTGGGGCGCAGACTGATGGTTTTTTCATAGCTGATGAGTTAAGGCGTGTGCGTGGCAGCCCGAATGGTATTATTCTTAACGCATTGTTCCAGAGGTGGGATGAACCAATGTTGAAGAGGTGGATGCGACTGCACGCTAGTGGCTTAGGTCTTTACCTATGAAATTGCCGTTCTGCAGTACTGGCCATTTCAAATCAAAATAATTTTTGTTTGGCTAAGAATTCTAATTTCAAATTAATTTTAATTAATAAACATGGTTTTTTTTTCCAAAAGTAGTCATTTGTTTATTGATTAGTGTTACATTTTCATCGCATTTCAATCTTTTTCGTCATCATGGATACGTTAAAAATTCGAGTAATTATGGAATATGAGTAGGTACCGTCGCAGCAGCAACGCGGCACAAGCGGCACGCAAAATCAACGACATTTACGGAGCTAACACTACAAACCAACGCACCACATGTTATTGGTTTGCTCGCTTTCGTTCTGGAAATTTCGACCTGAAAAAAGAACCTCGCGGTCGTCCGAAGACTTTGGTCGACAATGACGAATTAAAGGCGATTGTGGAAGCTGATGATACACAATCTACGGCTGAATTAGCAGCAGCTTTCGACGTTAGCGTCAAAACAATATTGGTCCATTTGCGTCAAATTGGCAAGGTAAGAAAGCTTGACAAATGGGTGCCCCACGAACTCAATGATCGCAAGCGCGAAGTACGCGTCGAGACGTGCCTTGCACTGCTCAACATACACACAAATGAAGAAATTTTGAACCGCATTGTTACCTGCGATGAAAAATGGATTATGTTTGATAACCGCAAGCGCTCAGCAAGTTGGTTGGATCCTGGTTCAGCACCTAAACAATGCCCTAGACGAATACTTACCCCTAGAAAAGTGATGGTCACTGTTTGGTGGTATAGCGCCGGTTTGATTCATCACAGCTTCTTACCAAACGGGGTGAGCATTACTGCAGATGTGTACTGTGAAGAACTGAACACAATGATGGAGAAGCTGGCACATCTCCAACCAGCATTGGTCAATCGCTCGTCTCCGCTGCTCCTGCACGACAACGCGCGACCTCATACTGCACAGCAGACGGTCTCCAAGTTGCAAGAACTGGGGTTGGAAGCTCTCCGTCATCCGCCCTACTCACCATCATACAAAACGGCAATTTCATAGGTTTTAATTTAAGACCTATTATGTATTTTTTTTTAAATGTGTTTTGACTATCTATTTGTTTCTGTATAAATTATATTTGATTATTTTTATTTTTATTTGATTTAATTTATTCTTTTAAACATGTATTGACATTTACGATCAATTTTTATATTATTTGTTTTTTTTTTAATTTTTGCATTTTTAAATTTTATATTCCTCTTATGTTTTTATATTGTTTTATGTAATGTTATGGATTTTTATTATCTGCAATAAATAAATTGAATTGAATTTAACCAGAAATAATAGCCAAGGGCTTCGACCGACACCTTAGGAGGCTTACGATGGGCTTGATTTATAAGGCTGTACTCTTGGACACGGCGTTCATAGTTAGGCGTTTCCTCCTTCAGGAGCCTGACCACCGGTAGCTTGGACCCTGTTCCCGATACCACCGAGTACTATTTAAATATTTTAAATGTTTTATTATAATTATATCTGTAGGTAGGTATTTAAATATTTGAAAAAAAAATACATAGTAAATAGGAAATATTTATAATTTCAGGCAGATAATACCTACTGTTGTCGTCATAGGAAAGTGAAGTGTCGATTTTTCTTACCTACAAAAAACTAACAATCCACTCCAGCCCTAACAACAATACAGAAGCTAGTAGGTTATGTTACGTCACAATTATTGTAAATTAATCGTGCCCCAACATTTTTTTTTAATCGTTGTATTCACACGGCTACATATCATACATATCCAGTACAAGCTGATCGCGCATTTTATAGGACTTGCATACAGCGAGAGGTCAGTTTACATTGGAGATGTAGCCGTATGTATGACAAAATATAGGTACAGATTTGACCCAACTTTGCATGCTTAACTATTAAAATACTCTGGAAACCATATAACAAAGTGTTATCGATCTAAAATATTTTAATCATCTTTTGCGATAAAATAAAAACTTTACAATCGTATGATAGCATTACAGTAATAATTGATAAGATTACAAACACTAGCGCTCAGTCCGCCACTTGAAATTCATATTTTTTTCTTGAAACTGTAACAAGTCTAAATAAAAAAAAAGCTAACTTCAACTTCAACTTCAACTTCATATCTTTATTGTGGATCATAGGTTTGTACATAATACAGGTCTTAAATAATTAAATCGATCAGCTACGTCCCGCCCTTGGGGCATACAATAGTCATATAGGAATACATTATGTTTATAGATTAGGTAATAATATTTCACAACACACATATTTGGTACGCTATTTTTACAAATTATAAATATTTCATATAGACAAATCGCAATAAAGTGAAATAAGGTTGGTAGGTACACATTAGTGGGCTACTGAACACATCACGACTGAGGAGAACTGTAATGAAGCAGTGAGTTGTCAAATAAGTAGTCTTTTATAGAGTAGTAGCACTTGTCTACTAACAGATCATAATAATACAGCTTCCAATAACAATATAAATAAATAACGTTCCACAACTTGCGTTATGACTAGACAACTGATAAACATAGTGTATACACTACAGTGTGTGCACTACATGTGTGTGTGTGTGAGTGTGTGTGTGTGTGTGTGTGTGTGTGTGTGTGTGTGTGTGTTAGTGTGTGTGTACTCACTATGGTGTACATATTTATGTATTTTATACTGAACATATATATTTTGTTGCTTTATTTTCTCTTATTTTCTTAGTAAAAAAAAACAAAAAAAAGAAATAATCTAAATGCCAGGGCATTAAGTCCGCCTTTGTACAGTTTTTTAACTTGTGCATTATGTTAATAATAAATAAATAGTAAGCCAAAGAGTTAAGCAGATAAAATTCATTTTGTCTCTGCGTCACCTTAAGGTAGACTGGTAAGGCGAGTACTATGTCTAGCCTGTAAGCTATTCGACCTATTTTGTCTTTATTTTTTGTGTTATAATTGTGTCTAGTTATCACTTATTTTGCTAAAAAAGTCACCATGGTACCTGGCACCGTAAACTTAGTAATGAAGGAACAGTCATGAATAATAGTAGATTATTAACCAAGGGCTGTATGACATCAATTGCATACGAGGTTTTTGGCGCCTGAGCGAAGCGAAGGCGCTAATTAACCCGAGTATGCAATTGATGCTTACGCCCGAGATAAATACTCTGCTTTACATATCGATTGTGAGGTAAGTAAACAACAAGACAGCAGGTTTCAATGAACATTTATTAAGAAGAAAAAAATGTGTATTTAATTAAAATTAATAGTAAAATTAATTATTTTCGCGATGCTTTCGCGCCTACTAGTAGACTGCCTTTTTTTTTTCACGCACGCAAGCGCGTCAAATCTTGCTGGCCAGTTTGATTTTTAAATCGATTCCATCTAACATACGATGTGGAAACAAATAGTTCCATATTTAAAATAAAATCTTTATAAAATAAATTGTCTAGATTCCGATTCGAGTAAGTAATCGATACCGAGAAAAAAAAAATAACTTTTTAAAAATATTCTTCGTGCAGTATGAGTATGACAGTTCTTTTTTCAAATTCCAAAACCTATGCTGTAATGATAGTCATACACCCCGGGATTCAGGGGTGTAAGGGTGTACTTACAGAGCAAGAGATATGTAAATTAATTTATATTGCGTATTATGCTACATTACTGTTTTGCATCAAATTCCTCTTTCTTTCTTTCTATCTTTAGAGAAGAGGAAGGAGGTCCCGGGTTCAATCCCTGGGTCGGGCAAAGTGGTATTGAGTTTGTCATCTACAATTTCTCAGCCGCAGCCCGGATTCTGGATTTGTGCCCAATAGGCAATTTAAAAAAAACAATTAAAACTCCGCACGACAAGGTCTCTGATAATTTCACAGGAATATAGCTCGCAAACTCCACCTAGCGTGGAGAGGTACGAAAAAGAAACAAATAAATGGCAATAGGCTCGCCCCTTATTACATGGGATTCAACATAGGTAAGTAACTAGCGAAATGTGGGTATACTACAGGACACCTTTGCCTAATCCTTCGGGGATGACAGGCGTGATGTAATGTTATGTTCTGTCCTCTTTCTTAAATACTTTCTTTAAAGTCTCTATTTTAATGCGAGGGTTTTAAGTTGTTACCATTTTATTATTTGTTTATTAGTGTGCGGGTTGCGACAATGCTCGCCGTACTTCTAACAGCTTCGACTGTTCTGTGCAATGATGTTATAAGTAAAAAGGTGTAGATAGGTTAGTACCCACCCAAACAATATTAGATCTTTAAAAATGACACACTTACGCACGCACGCGTCCGTTGACACGCGACGCGACACTGAGGTCAAGTTGGCTAAATAGCCACATTTTAATGTGTCGCTTCCTGAGCGCTTCTTTATTTATTATTTATTTATCTATTTATTAAAACTTTATGCACAAGTAAAAAAAACTGTACAAAGACGGACTCAATGCACCCCCCCTGCCCCATGCCCCTTAATGCATGGTGGCTTATCACACCTTTTTACTTATAATATAATTGGTTCTGTAACATACGCCTTCTGACTAGAAAATTAAACTAATATTTCACTTTATTCGTAATTTCAGTAATACCCTACTTAATGGCGATGAAGTAAAGAAGTTCAACAACGCTCAGTTTGCTGTGATATTAGCAGCGAGAAGCACTTATTCAGGAGAACCAGGAACCTGAACACATACGAAGAGCATATTCTTGAGGTGGGTATTTCAATGCACTTTTGCAGCTTAGAATAGAATATAATGTAATAAAAAAATAAATTATTTATATTTCAAATAAAATCTTAACTATACATACTTACACTAGAAATGAAAATAAAAACTAAAAATAACTACTGTACTAGCGTGTATGTACTGTATTCTGCCCGCGACTTCGTTCGCATTTAAAGAGGAATAATTTCGTAATACTTGATTTTTGCGTGACTTAACCGTTTTCGCAGCGCACGCAAAGGAAGCTTTTTTCGCGCTTGCAACATTTCTTATTGCTGCTCCGGTCCTACTGGTCATAGCGTGATATTATATAGCCTATAGCCTTCCTCGATAAATGGACTATCCAACGTAAAAAAGATTTTTTAAATTCGAGCCGGTAGTTCCTGAGATTAGCGCGTTCAACCAAACAAATAAACACACTCTTCTGCTTAATAATATAAGTATAGATTTTTTTTTTTTTTTTCTTTTTCTTTTGTATCTGCAATCAGTCTTGTGTACTTTAAGCAGATGTGATAAGTGACATTTGGCAGTTGGAGTGTGCTCTCCAGCGAGAGCAACTACTCATAGGTGTAGCATGTATTTATGCCACTCAAGAGGGTATAGACAGGATGTCTTTTCTTTTGAGACGTTTTTGGTACGTGCGTGTTGTCAATCCAGCGGCCAGTTCATTTGGATGCCTCTCCAGTCTTTCTAATCTAATAAGTATAGATGAAAATAAATAATGCGCTTAGTATAGACTAAGCTGAGGAACCTGTGGCGAAACAATAACAGCCGCACGGGTCCATAGAAGGTTAAACTACGGTTGACAAGGTTGGTTCGTGGATGGGTAAACATTAATTAAATATCAAGACTCCTCCGTGCCTCGGAAAGCACGTTAAGCCGTTGGCCTCGACTTTCATCTGTAGATCTTTGAGTCATTTCAGATAGTCAGAAGGTCGAAAGTCTGACAAACACAAAAACGGAGTAATTCAAGTCATAAAGATGTAGCTTTTAAAATACAAAACCGTTGCGTACGAGCTATGTTTGGGTTAAAAACTACTGACAGTTGTAAGCCAATGTTTGTAAAGCACAAAATTTTGTCGTAAGACAGATTAACAGTATTGGTTTACTCGTTTGTCGGATAATTGCGTTAGAAGTCGACGCAACAATGATCTCTGCATACATCCTTCTTGGACTGCAATGCTGCACAAGAGCATAATCTGTATGGCTCCTAAAATATATAATAAAATTCCAAAGAACATCACACAATTAAATACATCTTTATTTAGGTCTAAGTTAAAAACAATGTTGGCCTTGAAATGTTACTATAGCATCACTGACTTCTTAACTGATAAATAATAATATTTTGACTTCTATAATTTGTGACAATTTACAATAGCAAATGCAATTTAATGTTTTATTATGGTTTTAGTATGTGTTTATGGACCATGTAAAAACCTGTAAGATTTGTACACCGACTATGGTATAGCATGTAGCACATCCTCATATTTATGACCATTGCATGCATTTATTTGTATTGTAATTTACTCATGTTAAACAAATAAATTGATCTTTATCTTTATCTTTAACAGTGTAGGGATCTAACTTTCAACAGCAAAAATGTTATATACTTGTTATGTACATTTGTAAGGATTATCTATAATAATATACTAATAATAATATTATAATACAAAGAGGTAAAATTTGTTTGTTTGTAAGTTTGTATGTCGGGGGTAATCTTCAGAACTAATGATGCAATGTTAAAAGTTATTGCACTGGTGGAAAGTTACACTATTCCCGGATGACATGATCTAAGGCTACTTTTTATCCATGTAATCCCACGGGAACAGTACTACTAACGCGTGACGTCTGCCAGTTATCTTATAAATGAGTAGACGAGTGATTTTCGTGATAATTTTTTTGCTACTGAATTATAATTTATTTACTTATTTTATTGTTACTTAATACGGGTACAACACCAAATACACTTAGTAGCATAGACACAATTTGCATTTACAATACGATAAAAACTAAATCAAAAATAAAAATCTTAAAACTAACATGAAACAGTAGACTCCCTGGCATGCTTACTCTCACATAACACCGGACATACACGCATAATTTCAATCCATTCATCCGCAAACACATCACAATCATGGTTAGCAGCAAGAAGGGTATTCAGCACTTTAAGACTACGACAAATTGGGGATTCGTCTCTGGCTACGGTTTTGGCTGGCAGTTGCACAAACGTTTGTGCCGACGGCTCTCACGGTATTTGTTGGGCACAAATAGTCGACAGAAAACATCAACGAGATCCATACAGTCGCTTACGATAGTGGTCAAACGCGTGCCTATCAATAATAATAAAAAAAATAGGGCATAAATTCTATAAATAACTAATAAATTCCAAGCCTTTTACAATTACATGACTACGCCCAATAGGCGACGCTGCCTTTTTGTGTGTGTGCGCACTCGATAAATACATTACACATACACTGTGTCATCTGTGGCGTCAAATGACACGGTGTCTACGATGCTTCAGTCGACCTCCTTTGCACTGATTCAAATCACGTGGTATATAATATGCTATATGCGTATGTTGTATGTAAAATAGCAGCTATCTATGTAATTCATTTCTTGGAATTGATACCTATAGTTTTGTTAGGCTCTGCAATTTCTAGACAGTATCTATGACGTCTTAATTATGTTTGTTTCGAAAAAAATAAATACCTATGAATTTGTTACTTATATATTAATAATATTATAAATGCGAATGTTTGTTTGGATGTTTGTTACTCTTTCACGCAAAAAATGCTGAATGGATTTTAACGAAACTTTACTATAAAAAGCTTATATATATGAATAGCACATAATGAAGGTTAAAAAAATTGTGTGAATTGTTCAAAATATAACGACAAGTGTTCAGCCCAGCGGTAATCTGGCAGTGACTAAGCGCAAATTGCAATGGCAATCGCAATTGGCAATTTGCGAGTGACGCGCAAATTGTGTTCTCGCAAATTGCGCGTCACTCGCAAATTGTGTTATTACCCAGATTACCGCCGGGCACTAATACATTTATGTTGTAAGTAAGAGAAGTAGGAACGAGTGACGTCAGTTACAGTGAACTTACTCCGTCTTATTATAAAACTTCCGTAAGTACCAGGTTTAAACCAGGACTAAAAGGTCTAGGTTTGTTACGGTACTACTAACGTTAATTAAGAATTTGACGTTTAACAATTTAGTACCATAGTTAAACTAGGGGACACGATGGTCTAACATTGGTACAATAGATAGTTCTAGGACTAGCGATGAACTTCGTTTTGTAATAACGTTTATTCAAGTACATGGTTTAAACCTAGTACTAAACCCGGTACTTTTCTAAGACCATGTTTTATAATAAGAGTGACTGAGAATAGTTAGTAATTCGAGTACTTTAAATATTTTTCCTCAACTCTTTCAGGGTCTGTAGTTAGCTACTCTCGCTAACCACATATTTCGGATTATTTTTTTTTAAATTATTTCTTGACTTATCGTAAAAATACAACTGATTCTTGATCTAGTTTAGGCAGTAAGTGGCACCGATAGTTGTTCATGTTTGTATTGTTCGCAAGAATAAAAAATGTTGATAGTGTTTTCGGCAGGTACATGCTCGAAAAAAACTTTCAAAAATAAGGTGAGACTATTTGATTGTTTTATTAGACGCATTTAGATATATATGTGCTAAATAATGTATGCCATTTTGTGTTTCTAATGTAATATCCCACACTAATGTTAGTATTTCGAAGTGGGACAAAAAACTGTTTTCAAACTGTATGAAGTGGGATAAAAGATCAGTTTTCATACCGCTTTCTACAATCATACTATCATTAATCGAAGAATCCTAAGAATCACACATTATTTCCAAAAAACTTAGTAGATACTACTTTACAATATCAATGTGGCAATAATTTTCATATATATAGGCAAAGAGATTAGCCTATAACCGTAGCACCATTCCTCACGAGTTATATAATACAATAAAAAGATGCCAAGTATTGGAAGAATATAAAACAATGAGATCTAAAAAAATACAAAACATGGTTATATAAAGGTAATTTAAGTAACTCCTTAGCTAGTATTTTGTAAGTAAGGATAAGTAAATAAATTTTAGTATTAACCCATCCCTAAGTTCCCTAACCCACCCATATAAGTCCATTATTGATGGATTTAGTATTGTGTGTGTGTGTGTGGTGTGTTTGTGTGGTGTGTGTGTGTGGTGTGTGTGTGTGGTGTGTGTGTGAGTAAGTGTGTTGAAAATGTGTTGCTATGTATTTATGCTGAACATATTTGTGTATTATAATTATGTTTATTATAACTATAGTGTACATATTTATGTATTTATACTAAACATAAATTAGTATTACTTGCATTATTTTCTTTTCTTTTTTTATTTTAATTTGCACCTACCACTGCTTTTCTCTGCATCACCTGAAGGTTGACTGGTAGAAAATGCCTATGGCATTAAGTCCGCCTTTGTACATTAGTGTGCTTGAAGTATTAAATAATTATATCTATATCTATACATATAATAAGACTGTAAAAAAACTGTGTCTGTACATTGAATATATTTAAAAAATAATAATTGAGGGGGGTTTAGAAACAGTAATAGAGCACGAATCCAAAAAAAAAAGTCTGTCTGTTTGTCTGTTTGTCTGTTTGTTTGCACACGCTAATCTTCGGAACTACTGGACGGATTTGAATGATTTTTTTTTTGTTGTATAGATATTAAGTCTGGTCAACACATAGGCTATAATATATCTTGGAAACTGGAACACCTGATGCAGAACCGCAACAGACCAGCTAAACTATAGGAGATACAAAAATGGTACCATAGCAAAAATTGTTCCACGTTATGAGCATTTTCTGCTGAGAAAATAAATTTGAAGATCCGGAACACCTGATGTGGAACTTCAAGAGCCCAGCTACACTATAACATATATTGGAATGACGTCTTAGCAAGAGTTGTTCAGCCTTATGAGCACTCGCTGTTGACGTATAAAAATCGAAGATCTGGAACACCTGTTGTGGAACTCCAAGAGCCCAGCTACACCATAACTCAAATAGGAATGACGTCTTAGCAAAAGTTGTTCGGTCTGATAGGCATTTCCTGTTGACTTATAAAAATCGAAGATCAGAAACATTTGATATAGAAATTAAAACTATCACTAATTTCATTGCATAATTATAAAATAACATAAGTAGGAGGTACTACGCGGTGAAGGCGGGAAGAGTTCAGGACTGATTTTCGATGACGATGGTATATCGTTGAAAATTAGACTCTACTGGCTAAAACTCCCATTTTTTTTATTGTATGCCTTCGGGCTTATGTTATTTGAGTGTTTAATTTCCTTTTCCATTTATCTTCGTTACACGGTAGCTTACCCGGTAACGCAGGGGAGCAGCCACTTAGATTTTAATTGATCAGGTATCATCACAATAAAACTATAACCATGCCTAGAAAGAGGTCAAATTTTTCCCAATGTTCCAAAGGTGCTAAATGATTAAAGACCATAAGATCCCAACAATTTACCGAAGAGCGTTAGGAGAGACTTGATGCTGTTCGAGAACATGAGGCTGCAACTCGCTCCGTGGAAACTTCTTGGGATCGCGAAGCATGCCTGCATTCTCAGCGTATTTACGCATCTACATCCAGGTCTCTAGTGACCAGTGAAGAATATGTGCGCGATTGACCGCTGATCGTGAACATCATGCACTGTCTCGCGAGTTGGAGACGTTCACGGAAAAAGCATGACGCATGAGTTTTCAGCGTATATACGCATCGACTCTAGAGATAAGTGGTGGAAGGAGATGCGCGACTGACCGCTGATCGTGAACGTCACGCAACATATTATAGGCTATAATTTATTTTGGAAAATGGAACACCTAAAGTGAAAGAGATATAAAAATGGTGCCATTGCAAAAACTATTCCACGTGAAGAGTGTTTTCTGCTGTGAGACTAAATTTGAAGATCTGGAGCACCTGTAGGGGAACTCCAAAGCCCAGAGACAATATAACATATACATAATAGAAATGGCGTCTTAGCAAAAGTTGTTAAGTCTGATGGCATTTCCTGTTGACCAACAAAAATAAAAAATCTGGAACATCTTGAATCGTCTCGCGCATCCCATTGATTTCCCGTCCCCGGGCTTATAGAATTCGACATCAGATGTTTCAGATCTTCGATTTTGACGACCCCGTTGTCGCTGGCATAAGCAACAGGATCCGCGTACGAAGTCGCGGGCAGAAGCTAGTAAATAATAAAATACTCCAATGTAATTTAACCTTTTCATAATATTGACCATTGTCAATACTGGCCATTTAGCATATTATGTATTATATATTTACCTAAGAAAGTTATTTGAATTGTTACAAGTTGTTTTTTCAGTTAGTTCTTCTCAAATGTTCTAGTGGGTTCTATATATTAAAATACACATTTCACATAAGACTGCGTTATTTATTTTATCACAACTGGTTATGGGCCCAGGCACATACCCGTGCAGTAATAAGATAAATTTTACAGGAAGTATTCGAAGCGAAATGGAAGTTAATATAAATACGAATAACGGCTTGATGAAGCTGGAAGGTGCTCAGAACTGGAACATCTGGAAGTTCCAAACTACAGTTTTGGTACGTGGTCAAGGCTGGTTAGATGTTGTCGAAGGAAAAACTGTAAAACCCGAAGACCCCAGTGAACAAATCGTCTGGGAGAATAAAGACGCGAAGGCACAAACACTGTTAGTCACGAGAATGACTGAAAGTGTAATGTTACTTATTATCTCATGTACCTCTTCAGCCGAAATGTGGAGAAAGCTGCAAAGTGTTTATGAGCAGAAATCAGACACAAGCATCCATATTATTCAGCAACGGTTTTTTCAGTACAAATTTGAAACCGTAATTGAAATGTCACAATACTTATCCAAAATTCAGGAATTACAAAATAATTATTATTGATATCAGTACAGTAGGAAGCTGAGATAGTAGGTATTATGGAAACCAAATTCATTCCCTGTAGGTCTTTACCATGACCGATAACTGACACTGCTGTCACATAGTTTTCTACTTTGATCGCAAATGGGACAAAATCTTTGTGATAATCTGGAGATATTAGCGTAAGCTTATTAACAGTTAGTACTTCTACTATCTTTGAAATGATGATGGTCGAGTTGCCAAACTGTAATTCTAAGGTGGACATAACGATTTCGGGTGAGGTAGCTTCGATCAGCAGCGTGGTTACATATCCGTAAAGACATTTTCGTAGCCTCCACAGATTCTCTTTGGTGTTGAAATTACACTATTGTGTTGATTCCTCTTACGCCTGTTTGAATTGAAGCCACTCCATTGGGTCACTGGAGAACGGAGGTAAATCCCGCGGTGAGCACAGTTGGCTTGAAACTCCAGCGCCAGAACCACCAGTGGTGGGTACAACGGTTACGTCCTTCAGTTCAGTTGCCAGAAGGTGAATTACTGTATTCTGAGTGCCGACGAAACCTGCGGCGGCGAGTGGGGTCTGCCCATTTTGCTGCTATTCTGCAGCACAAGCTGCGGTTCCAGCTCTTGCCTTAACTTCTTTATGTGTGTATTTCACTTGCTTTGGACTGTGAACTGTGTTGTCTTCTAGCTAGTGGCGAGTTGACTAAATTTTAGTTTTTCCCTCATCTGGATTACAAGAAAATATTAGAAACATATTTATCCTTTTTTCACGGAATATAAAAATAACGGCGATACATTGCGTCAAAATGTCGCATGACGCCCCCCGACAAATCCCCTTTCCTTAATTTTAATGCGTTTTGTCTAAGTAGTTCTAGTAGTAGTAAGTAGTTTGGCTTCATACCCTGGCCCACCGGCGCAATGTTGCATGTCTGTCGGTTTTTTACAGGCTGTATTTCGGTGAGTGTGCTCTAGAGCTCCACGAGCTCATTCCACCATCTCCTTTCTTCTATCGGGAATCCAGACGTACTGCAGGTTATCACCCATTCCTTGTAGATGTTCCACACATTCGCACGAAGCGCTTTGCCTGTTCCTACATTATGCGCACAGCCAAGGAGTGGAATTCCCTGCCTGCATCAGTGTTCCCGAGTTCATATGACCCCAATCTGTTTAAGTCGCGAGATAATAGGCTTCTTATGGGTAAGCTCGTTCCATCGTCGACCTCATCTCTGACCTCAGGACAAGATTGAGGTCAAGAGTACACCCATTATACATAAAAAAAAAAAAGTTTTCCATCAATTTGAAAAACGTTAAAAACACCTATTATTTTTATTATCTCACTGATGGACTAAATATAATTTTGATATTCATACACCGTCAACATGTCTACTATGTTAAATCTGCAGCAAGTTTCTTTTTCTGCCGCTTCTAGTTCTAGCTTCTTTTTCTTGCTTTGACGGACATCGACGATTTTTTTAAATGTTCGGTACATTGTTTTTAATTCTTCACCATCAATAATAACCTATGTCTGAATTAAAAAGTGTTTTAAAATTGTCTTTCTTTAAAAATGAAATAAATAATAAAAAAAATAATGAACTGACGAAATCATTGTTTTCTACATTCCAGTTGCCAGTACTTAACTACGACATAAAGATCTTATACACCGGTGTCTCGCTTATGAGGCGTTGAAGGACGTTCATGGAGCAGAAAGGACTGATGTCATCACCATCTTCGACCAGCAAATTGTTGACATGATTGTATTGTAAGTATAATAAATTAAACCACTGCTACGTATGATAGTGGATAGATTCACTATGTGTTATCTGTGAAGATTGTTCGTTTACCAACCACGAATTTGCGCGCAGCGTGGCTTCAGATCTATGAGTACCTACATACAAAGACTTAGGTAGTACGGACGCCGGACGGGACATAACGAACAAAATTTTCATCCGATAATTGTGTCGTAGTGGACACAAGTCGATTAGTCTAGTTTAGTGCGCTCCGCTGACGCTCCGATATCGCTGTATTATGCTAGTTGGTGTTACTGCGACATGGGAGCACAGTGTTATTCAAAGAGATTTAAAATACTATAGAGCGGGCATGTCAAGGAAATGTCATAGAAAAACTTTGATACCATGCATGTCTCAGTACCGCCATCTAGAATAATATATGAATATTGGAGCGGCAGCGGAGCGTACTACAAAAAACTCATAGTCTTGTATCCAGCAGGACACACTTTTTCGGACGAAAATTTTGTTCGTGATGTCCGGTCTATAGGTATTGAATGTCTTTGCAGTTTTTCTATTAAACTTCTTCGAATGTTTTCTCTAGAGTATCTTATAATATTATACAACCACTTGATGTTGCACTCTCTAGAGAGGAATAGTGAAACAAATTGTGATAAAATACTTTTATAACGTACCTACTAGTAAACAACTCAATACAATGACGCATCGCCGCCAGCGCACGCACACATCCAAAGAGCGAGTCACAGAGTCCTCGTACAGCAGCTGACAACTACGTCACACGGGACTATA
Organism: Euplexia lucipara; assembly: GCA_921972225.1. NCBI lineage: Eukaryota > Metazoa > Arthropoda > Insecta > Lepidoptera > Noctuidae > Euplexia > Euplexia lucipara. The sequence continues at coordinate 4,477,776 of OV179146.1, read as the reverse complement.
TAAAGGCCAGCGGAGGCCTACAAGATTCATCCCTTCTATGTCCGAAATGATATTCTCCACGTAGATCCTTAAATCCCTACGATTCAGCAGTTCATGAAACGCCTCACCAAGCGCTTCCTGGACGCTGCTGAAAAACACCCCAACCCCCTCGTGGTGTCGGCCGCCCGATACACTCCGTCCCGCATCTCTAGAATACGGCGACCGGGGCATACCCTCACAGTCCCTGATGTCGCTATCACCCTCCTCCAGGAGAGCGATAAGTCTACCAGTACAGTTCGCAAGAACGCAGCCCGATTCCGGCCTCGCCGTCGAGGCCCGTCGCGACGACCCCGATTATTATCCTCCTTCCGTCCCTTGCTTGTGCCAGCCCGCGAGCTGAGCCGTAGATATATAAACTCGCTGCCCCTAAATAATAACCACCCAGATCCAGCTGTGCCTTGCTGTACTCTCCCAGCGACGCCCTAAGCCGAGGCTCGTACCCCGCAGGGGGTGCCTTTAGCGTAGTCGCTTAGTTTTTAAGTTTTTTAACCGACTTCAAAAAAAGGAGGAGGTTCTATGTTCGTGTGTATGTATTTTTTTTTATGTATGTTACCTGATTTCTCCGCCATTTGTGGACCGATTCTCAAAATTCTTTTTTTATTTGAAAGAGTATACTCCTAAGGTAGTTCCATTTTAATTTGGTGAAGATCTGGTGCTGATCTTCGGAGATATAGAATGGAACTCTTCAAAAATAGACGGCAAATCTGTCGTGATTGCTGGAATCGCTTGGATGTTTATTGTTTATACAACATCAGGCCGTAACATCACGCCTGTATGCTCTGAGGGGTACGCAGATGTGTACAATATAACTAAATTTCGACCGTTAGGTATGTTAAGTTTCATTTGATAGGGATAAGTAGATAACCCTAATACCATGACATGTATTGTTAACAATAAAACAATATAAAATAAATTCATGGCAAATATTTGTGTGGGGACAACTAAAAATGGAAAAATAAAAACTTTTTTGCAAAAAATAAAACCGACTACCTAATTTAGAGTTATTTTACACCGGTTAGTGTTTTTGTAAGTCGGTTTTATTTTTTGCAAAAAAGTTTTTATATACACTGGCTTTTTTTAAGTCATCTCTACAAAAATGCCCGGTTAAGCTGTGCACGTCCTCTTCTAGGACACGACAGCGAGATGCCCCTCAAATAAAAAACTACAAGATTCAATTGCTAACTAGACGGATCCGAGTGCGATAGCCCCGCAGTCCACTCGTATTCAGTAAGCACCCTCTTATACGATAGCCTAGCGGTCTTTAAGAGTGTGTCTAGAGAGACTAAGTTGCGATACTACGTGTCCTTCTTAATTCTCACTGTAGGACTGTAGTTACATAAGTAAAAGTGCAAGTACATCTTTGTAAAACATTGTGAAGAAGTTAATAAAACCACAGTCCTGCAAAGGTGCCTTTAATTTAAACAACCACAACTCTTATACTTTGTTTTAATTGTCATGATTTACAAAATTTACAATTTGTACTATAAATATATAGCTTATATACCAATAAATTAAATAAATAGAAAGGAATGTTTGCTTATTGTAAGCTTTAACATGTAGCTATACAACTGGATTTACATAAATCGAAATAAAAATGTATTGTACAAATTAAGGAAATAAATATACAAATATCTGATCTACTGTTTATAAAAATTTGCAATGTCTGAAAAGAAATAATTTTGATAAAGCTTAAAAATGTGTTTGAAGGGATATTGTTGCACTGTATACTACTCATGTTACATAATATGAGTTCCGTATACGATTCTAAACTCATTGAAATATTCTTCAAAAAACTAATTTTATCCTAAAAAATCTAATGTTATTTTTGCTTTATACTATAAAAGGTACATGACCAAAATCATCAGTCCTATCCAACCCGATGAGATTGTTCTTTCAAAAGTAAACAGGTCATTTCATTCATTAAAAAGGTCCTTCTCTTTTGGACAGAAAACTGGATTTTATACAGTTATACACAGATTTTAAAAAGAACAAAATCTTACACATTAAGGTATCAACGCTGGGAGGAGGAATTATGTAAAAAACTTAAGGTGTGGGGATATGCATTAAAGTTCTTCCAACATGTCTGTTTCACTGTAAGTTGTATTGTTTCAAATTTTACTTACAATATAGTACATACATACCCAAATTTTTATCTATGCTTAGGTACCTATGTACCTGTATTCTATAATATCTCAGGTTAAAAAAGAAGAAGTTCGGAATACATAGAAGAAATAAATAATCTTGTCCTAGAAACCTTTACGTATTTTTGGAAAACAATTTTGACCAGTATCCATGTAGTGTGAACGCCATGCTATTATGTATGGTTTAGAATTAGATCCTTTGCTATACAACACTAGGTATAGCGTAGTCTTAAAAGAGCGTAAGGTGCAGTTCACTAAAAGGATTTCAATTGGGATTTTTTTAAAGTTTAAAGTTTGGATGATTAAAATTGATAACGCTAAAAAAGAATCAGGAAATCAGAGGTTGGTCAAAATATAATATACTAGTTGGTTCCACTTGAATGATACAACTCTAAAACATGTTTCAACGTGTTTGTATTCAACCTTAATAATAGTGATCGACATTTTGGAAACAAACAATAAATTATGACAGCAGTAGGTACAGTATGCGAGTTTACATTGTAATGCATGGAAGTGCAAAGTAAAGTCGTAATTTTCTATAAAACATAAATTTAATATCACTAGTATTTATAAATAAAACAGTTTAAAAAAATATATACCTAGCTAGTATCCGCAAATCCACGTCGTCAAAGCGCGTATTTTACGTATTTTTCGTTTTTTTTATACTGTTTAACAGTCTGTATAATCAGAATTGTATGTAATCAAATTTAAATAGCTAAGCTTTTACATACGAGGTACCTATAAGTACGTAGCCCAAAACTGTTAATCAACATTTATGACTAACGGAACATTGGAATAGTAAAATAAAGTAAAAAAGTAAGTCTAAATTAAAATTTTAAAAATCCTGTCGCAGTTTTAAATATTTGCGGTCTTTGTATATAACACTTTCTACTACCACCCACATTTATATTTTCCACCATTCGTTGCATGAAGATCAATATTTCTAGAAAATGATTGTTGTGCTGGCAACCGACTTCTATGCAGTGGCAAAGTGCTTGGATCATTAGGGATCCATCCTCAGGAGTGATGTAGGATGCGTAACCTGTAAAAAACGGTACATATTATTAATTTAAACACAAAGAGATTTAAAAGACTATAGAGCGGGCATGTCAAGGAAATGTCATAGAAACATTTGATCCCATGTCTCAGTAACGCCATCTAGAATAATGTATGAATATTGGAGCGGCAGCGGAGCGTACTAAAAAAAACTCATAGACTTGTGTCCGGGAGGACTCGTTGGTCTAGTGGTCGCAAGCGCTACTGCTGAGCATGAGGTCCAGGGTTCGATCCCCGGGTCGGGCAAACTGTTATTGAGTTTTTCCATCTGGGATTTCTCAGTAGCAGCCCGGAGTCTGAGTTTGTGCCCGATTGATGGCAATAGGCTCGCGCCCTATTACATGGGACTTAAACATAACTGGCGAAATATGGGTGTACTGCCAGGTTCGCCTCTGCCTAGCCCTTCGGGGATTACAGGCTTGACGTTATGTTATGTTTGTGTTATTTTATTAGTGTAATGAATAATGAATAAATTAAACCACATCGTTTTAAATCTTGTTATTTTGTTATGTTCCGCATCTGAGTATTTCTAATTTACAAAAGAGAGAACCGTCAGAACGATTTATAATCTACAACGTTGCGAATCTCTTTGTGAACTATTCAAAAAGATTAAAATTAATAGTGCAATTATTAATGCAAATACAATGTACGTATGAAAGACATACTTCCAGGTACCATTCTCATTCAATGCCCAACACTAAGCTACCTAGCTGCTGATGCTACCTTATCATACGCTTTTCATAGATCAATGAAAACCTTTTGTAAGTTCCTATATGCAAGTCTGCGCTTCTCGCCCAACTCGTGTAGTGCAAAATTGGTAAATTGCTGCGATAAGTGGCACAATAAAACACAATTAAAATAACGAACTTGTGCCATTATAAAATCTCCGTTCCATGTCGTGGTCGGGTCAGGGATCACAACACTATTCACTGGGCATATGTATTATTATATATACCCAAATTTATAATACTCGTAGGTAATTTCACTTTCCTCTCGCAATCTTTTCTCTATCATTATCATAAACTTTCATACTATATGAAATGAGTTATCCTTGGTAGGTGGCGCAGTCTTATACGTTGCCTTTATTCTTCTAAATTCGCACTAGTGAACTATTGAATAAATCTTGTAAAGTCTCACATCGCAAACTTTTCATGATTTATTGAAGAATTAAGTCAGTTACGGTCACCAGTCTTATTTCGGAACCATTCGTTCGTCGACTGGTACGTCATCTGGGTTCATGGTCTTTTCATTTTTAATACTTCTATCTTTCCTTCTCATTTCATCATTATTATTCGCTATCAGACTTCACCCACTGCTCAGTATTGGCCTCTCTTTGCTGGTCACCTACCACACACCACACTTCATAGTCACACTGCTCCTCATTTACTTAAACGATATTAAAAGCCGATATTGTTTTGTGGCTTTTGAATTATTCCATTAATTTATAAGAACATCCACAAAAATAATGTTTTCTCATATTTCTTGACAAGCATACCTTAACCGAAAATCAAAATAGCTTAAAATTCAGGATTATTGTTTAAAATAATATCCGTCTAATAAACATCTGCACTTAAAAATAAAACGATCATGAAACCTAACATTTTTTTTTATCATCGATTGCAGTCCCACAATCTCACACCTCAAACAAAATAAAACGTTAAACACTATGAAAGAAATGTGTAAAGAATGATTATTACATAATAAAGATTTTTCTTTAGATCTAATAGCCGATTTTTCAACCACTATCTAGCATAATATAGCAATATTGCTCCTCAAGTTCCGAGTTGAGCTCACGATTACTGACTGATCTAGTCTTCTCATTCTGTGTGGTTCTTTACTCAAAAGACCATTTCAGACACTAATCGGCATGGATCTTACATGATTTGACCAAGATAATGTCTTGACTTTAAAAGAGACTATGACCTCTGAGTTTCTTTCGGTGTTTCTTCTCAGAGTAGTCAGGTAGTGAAACTCCGATCTTATCTACTAGTTAAAAAAAAGACGTGTAAAAGTGTTTGTGAAAACCTATTTACAGAAATAAATATCATTTATGATTTATCATTGAAGCGGCAGCGGAGCGTACTAAACTAAACACATCGACACTAGAACACAAGTATCGGATGAAAATTTTGTTCTTGATTTACCGTCAATAAAATAAATAAATAAATAAATAAATAAATAAATAAATATTCCACGACTTTTTCACACAACGCCATCTAGTCCCAAGCTAAGCTAAGAGCTTGTGTTATGGGTACTAAACAGCTGATAAACATACTTATATATTTCTAAATACATACATATTATAGACTAGCTTCTGCCCGCGACTTCGTACGCGGATCCTGTTGCTTATGCCAGCGACAACGGGGTCGTCAAAATCGAAGATCTGAAACATCTGATGTCGAATTCTATATAAGCCCGGGGACGGGAAATCAATGGGATGCGCGAGACGATTCAAGATGTTCCAGATTTTTTATTTTTGTTGGTCAACAGGAAATGCCATCAGACTTAACAACTTTTAAACTTTGCTTGGCTTTGGAGTTCCCCTACAGGTGCTCCAGATCTTCAAATTTAGTCTCACAGCAGAAAACACTCTTCACGTGGAATAGTTTTTGCAATGGCACCATTTTTATATCTCTTTTACTTGTGTTTCATTTTCCAAAATAAATTATAGCCTATAATATGTTGCGTGACGTTCACGATCAGAGGTCAGTCGCGCATCTCCTTCCCCCACTTATCTCTAGAGTCGATGCGTATATACGCTGAAAACTCAAGCGTCATGCTTTTTCCGTCAACGTCTCCAACTCGCGAGACAGTGCATGATGTTCACGATCAGCGGTCAGTCGCGCACATATTCTTCACTGGTTTCTAGAGACCTGGATGTAGATGCGTAAATACGCTGAGAATGCAGGCGTGCTTCGCGATCCCAAGAAGTTTCCACGGAGCGAGTTGCAGCCTCATGTTCTCGAACAGCATCAAGTCTCTCCTAACGCTCTTCGGTAGATTGTTGGGATCTTATGGTCTTTAATCATTTAGCACCTTTGGAACATTGGGAAAAATTTGACCTCTTTCTAGGCATGGTTATAGTTTTTTTGTGATGATACCTGATCAATTAAAATCTAAGTGGCTGCTCCCCTGCGTTACCGGGTAAGCTACCGTGTAACGAAGATAAATGGAAAAGGAAATTAAGCACTCAAGTAACATAAGCCCGAAGGCATACGATAAAAAAATGGGAGTTTTAGCCAGTAGAGTCTAATTTTCAACGATATACCATCGTCATCGAAAATCAGTCCCGAACTGTTCCCGCCTTCACCGCGTAGTACCTCCTACTTATGTTATTTTATAATTATGCAATGAAATTAGTGATAGTTTTAATTTCTATATCAAATGTTTCTGATCTTCGATTTTTATAAGTCAACAGGAAATGCCTATCAGACCGAACAACTTTTGCTAAGTGTCATTCCTATTTGAGTTATGGTGTAGCTGGGCTCTTGGAGTTCCACAACAGGTGTTCCAGGTCTTCGATTTTTATACGTCAACAGCGAGTGCTCATAAGGCTGAACAACTCTTGCTAAGACGTCATTCCAATATATGTTATAGTGTAGCTGGGCTCTTGAAGTTCCACATCAGGTGTTCCGGATCTTCAAATTTATTCTCTCAGCAGAAAATGCTCATAACGTGGAACAATTTTTGCTATGGGACCATTTTTGTATCTCTTATAGTTTAGCTGGTCTGTTGCGGTTCTGCATCAGGTGTTCCGGATCTTCAAATTTATTCTCTCAGCAGAAAATGCTCATCACGTGGAACAATTTTTGCTATGGGGCCATTTTTGTATCGCCTTTAGTTTAGCTGGTCTGTTGCGGTTCTGCATCAGGTGTTCCGGATCTTCAAAATTATTATTTCAGCAGAAAATGCTCATCACGTGGAACAATTTTTGCTATGGGGCCATTTTTGTATCGCCTATAGTTTAGCTGGTCTGTTGCGGTTCTGCATCAGGTGTTCCAGTTTCCAAGATAAATTATAGCCTATGTGTTGACCAGACTTAACGTCTATACAACAAAAAAAAAATCATTTAAATCCGTCCAGTAGTTCCGAAGATTAGCGTGTGCAAACAAACAGACAAACAGACAAACAGACTTTTTTTTTTGGATTCGTGCTCTATTACTGTTTCTAAACCCCCCTCAATTATTATTTTTTAAATATATTCAATGTACAGACACAGTTTTTTACAGTCTTATTATATGTATAGATAAATTACACCCAGACACAGAACAAATGATCGTGCTCATCACACAAACATTTGCCCTGGGTGGGAATCGAACCCACGACCTCCGGCATAGCAGTCAGGGTCACTAACTACTAGACCAACAGGCCAGTAAAGAAAGCCAATAGCCAATAGTAAAGAAAGAAAGAAAGAAATCATATTTATTTGGCACATGCCACAAGTGCACAAAACAAAGTAAACAAATAATAATTTAAAACTAAGAACTAAACTCGAAAAAGATTGTTTATCTCACGGCTGCGCCAAATAGTACCAGTTCAGCAAAGTGCCGAGCAACTCGTGCCCGACGCTGGTTTCAACTGGCCCTGAGATGGTGATGTGACGGAAGTAAAACAGCTACTAAGTAACAGCTAGTAACTTTGTGTTATTAGTTAGTTGTGTGTATAAATAGGTACTTATTGTATATGCAGAATACGTGTACAACAATAACAAACAAGACTTTTTAGTAATAAAATAATAATAATTATTATATACAGGGTTGTTTGTAAAACACCAACAACCCCGCAGGAGCAGACCACCAACATCATAAACAACAACATCTGTTCCACGACCATTTCGAAAACAGACAAAAAAAAAATCAACCCTCCATACAAAACTCGATAGTAAGTAACTCATACTCGTATACCTGTCTTAGGGTTCACTCAAGTTAGGATCGATCTGATATTTTTAAAATTTTAATTTGGCACGAGTGAAAAATATTCATAAACGCCTAGCGCCACACTGACCCACTACAATGAGTCCGTTTGGGAAGCGCCGAGCTCATAACGGCTTAATTATTATCTATACAAAATTGGTCAAAGTACCATTTTTATTCTTTGATATATTATAATTTTTCGATTGAAAATTTGGCCCCGTCTTGAACAAGATACTTACAGATTAATTACAAAGTTGTACTTGTGTTCAAAGAAAATCTAATATAGTTCTAGTCTTGTGTACGTTCATGGATATCTTGTATGTTAGACAAATAATACCCCTAAGATATTTTTGAGAAATTGTATACTGTACCGACTGGTGAAATAAAATAACGAGCGTTATATTATGATATTTCAGCTGGTTTGATTCCTGGTTTAGGTAAGCTTGTCAAGAAATTTATTACTGCAATTTAGTTTATTTTAAAAAATAAAGCAATGTTTTCTTTCAAGAAAATATCTGAAGGATCTAAAGTAGTTTCCTTACGGGGCATGTTGATTATTTCAATGAGTTTTTCCTTGCATAATGATTTATTCAATGAGTGACAATTCAGCCCTTTTCTCTTTCTTTTTGTTTTTCGAAAGATGTTCTTTTGACCTCTTGGTATTTTTTTTCCTGCGTAAAACGCCCTAGAAACTAATTCTAAACGGAATTAGTTTGCTTTATCTATCATGCCTTACCTATGGATATTCCAAATACATCCTCTGCTACTTATATGCAATATGCAATCTGCCATACTCGTAACTGCTTATATACAGGGTGTAACGGAAAGGGTATATACATACAAACATGGTGAATAGAGTATTTAATAACGAGTCTTTCCTCAAAATTTCAGCTCCCAACTAATAACTTTGAAACTTCACGATATTATTTAATATCGACAGTTTATTAAATGCAAAATCATAACAAACGTGTCACCGCATGGGGGTCATAATCCTGTCCGGCAAGGTTCAAGTATATCTATCTCGGGTTCTGCGCGCCTAGTACAGACCTATCGGGCTCTGCCTAACCGACGAAGGCGCGACGGCGCGGGCGGGCTCAACTTTACAATTATGTATGTATAAAAACGTTGCCATGTCGTTTCTTATCACCAAGAGAATCCGTGCCCTTCGGATGTATATACCCTTTCCGTTACACCCTGTATATCCCTTTCAGGTTATTCATTTGTAACTTTTTATATCACTAGGTTCTTAGACATAGGTAGGTACTAGCGCGCCATCAAATTTTTGGTGGAAACCATTTTTTATATCGCTGGCAAAGATCTTTAACATCCAAAGCAATGAATAGTATAAAACCTCTGGGAGCAAAGGGCGTATTCGGGGCATTTTGTCATTTTGTATCTCACTCAGTTTTTGATTCTCTATCGATCTGTTTAATCCTCGTGGCAAAATTCACAAAGAAAATCGATTACTACCTCAACATTTTTGATACGTTAGCACATTTCATTAAACTGTTTTGTGCTAAACACCCTTTGAGCCTAGAGGTGCCTTAATACTTATAATTGTAAATATTTTTATGTAAATATAAATTAAGACTTCAAAAGAGACTCTGGTGAAGAAATACTTATTTTAAATTTGTTAACCAGGTGGCGCTGAGCTGAGCCTGTGCCAAACAAGCTGCTACAAGCTGTACATACATAAGTTACGCCTATTTCTTACCTTCAGCCGAAGACTGCACAAGAAAAATGTTTGCATAGGAGGGAATACGGCCATTTTCATTGCTAACAGAGTCGTCGTTGTTTTCTAGAACCACACTGACGCCTCTGTAGACCTGTGGTAACGTTTATTTAGTAAGTAAGTATACTCCATTCACAATATAGCAGTAGACAGAAGTTAATACAGGTTATATTTAATGCATACTTTGTAACGAAGGTACAATTAAGCATGTTACAATAACGTTAGAGGCCGAAATTATTATAATCGTTTTTTACTGCAGTTGTCACTAAGGGAAGGTTCATATCTGACGAAAAATGCGTCGCGTATTATCGGTCGCGTAACGCCAGAACCGACAAATGTATAGAAAAACACTTGACGGTTCACACTCAACAGATGATGCGTTAGTGCGTCGAAGTACATTGTCGCAAACGCTCGGCGCATGTTCCGTCAGATATGAACCTTCCCTAAGTGTGACCATTTCAACAATTTATTTATTTTATTATTTATTTTTTTTTTTATTTTTTTTAAGAAATGATATGGATTTCATTTAGATATATCATTTAGTTGAAAATTGTAATGTCAATGATAAAAACCTCAAAAAAGCAGGGGTGAACAATACGTGGACATGATCTTCGTTTTACTTTTATTCTTCTAAATTTAAAATAAAACAATCTGAATAAAAATTGTTTTCGCTTATCTTTAAGATAGAATAATCTAGGCTCCTGCTTCTACGAGCCTCTTTTTTGGAATGGAATACAGTGCTTTATAGTTATTATTAATGTTTATTCACGATGTAAAAATGTAAGAAATAGAATTTGTAATATGGCTAGACCTAAAGGTAACACAACAAGAATTGATTCTGAGGCGAAACAAAGTTTGCCGGGGCAGCTATAGTCCATTTGAAATAACAAAAGAAACTTTAACATACCAAAAAAAAAAATCAATCAACCGATTTTCTATTTCGTAATAATAAGGATGGCATTATGAAAAAAACGCCGATACAATACCAATTGTTTCCTGCGGCTGCCATTTGTCATACCACCCACGTAATAGAACTCAAAATCGGTTGAAGGAACTGCAAAAAAGGCTAATTAGAATTTGTTTTCTAATTTCAAATGGACTTTAGTATTATTATATAGCACTAGCAGACGTCACGCGGTTTCACCCGCGTAAGTCCCGTTCCCGTGGGAATACAGGGATAAAAAGTAGCCTATGTGTTAATCCAGGGTGTCGGCTAACTCGTTACCTATTTTTATTAAAATCCATTTAGTAGTTTTAACGTGAAAGGGTAACAAACATCCTCACCAACTTTCGCGTTTATAATATTAGGAGAATTTGAAAAAGTTTAACGGTGATGATCCAGAATCATAATTACTGGCGTTTTGATATGGTATCTGATCAGGTGTCGATATCCTTCCACCCTGATATATTATTTTAGTAAAATTTTCGGGATGTGTAATAGGTATGTATGATACTTTATTACTTACATTCAATAAACGATAAAAAAAAATGACAGCATCAACCAGCCAAGAAGCAATAACACAAGCAAGCGCTTTGATAACAATGTTTATAGTGATGACACGGCGGCCGTAATTATTTCTGACGCCTCTGCAAGCCTGTAATTACAAAAAAATATATATCAAAATGTATGTTCAGATTAAGTTTGGTCTTAGGTTTTGATGTATTATAATTTTGATTAGTTTAAGTTCTTAGCTGTCGCATTAGGGTAAACCCTGTAATGATAGTTTAAGGTTTTTTAAATAAATAAATAAATGTAGATGGTACAGATCTTTGATTGAAGTTAGTATTGGAGGTCGCATATTTATGTATACGCACTGGCTTGTGAGAATAATCATATTGTAGCGACATCTGTGTCGCCACATACGAACTATCCTACATCGCGCTATTAAAGTTATCCGCGCAGTTTGAACGTATGAGGTTTGAGATATCTTTATTTCCCATAAGAATTACAAATTCACTTACATGAGAAATAGTACATAAAACATTATGGATTGATTTACAGTAACAGCTTTGACAAAAATAAAAAGTATTAAGTATACATCGAAATATTTTAGAGGTGTAGGGTAAATGAAAATAATTTAGTCAAGCGAGTAATTTAGTAGAACGTAATGTACCTACACGGAGCGCACGCAACTGGAAGTGGCATGTACTAAGGTGCGCTTACAGTTTGAAAAATGTAACATTTTAAAAGATTTTTAAACATTGCCATTGTTTTTGTATTTTTAATGTTGTATGGTAATTTATTATATAATGCAGCACCTTCATACATCACATTTTTTAACGTTTTACAACGCATAGATACAAGTTCCCGACAACAACCGTCGGGCAGTAGTTAGCCCACCAGACAGGTCGAAGGATCCTCCCTTTTCAATGGTGGATGAGGAACTTTCCTTTCTTACTTGTACCTGCTTACCTATCTACACACGCTTACTTCATTCCTACATTGGTGACTTAGCATAGTTACGGTTTGTTTATAATCTTATAACTTGTCTTGTAACCTGTAATTGTGAACCACGAATGTATATTCTCTAATATATCCTACTGCTGCTCTTAATATTCCAATAGGTTATGGGCCCAGAGTAGGAAGCAAGCGACAGTATCTTTGTCCACCACAGAGGCAGAGTACGTAGGATTGAGTCAAGCTTCGAAGGAAGCTCTTTATTTACGTAGTTTATTGAACACTTTGACGGCTGTGGATAGTAAAGTGGTAGTAATTTACAATGACAATCAGTCGGCGCATAAAATTGACGCAAAATTGGCGCATGACAAAATGATGCTTAATAGGACAAAGCATAATTATTGACATCAAGTATAATTTTATTCGTGAGTACACACTCACGAATAAAATTATACTTGATGTCAAATGTCAACTGGCTAACAAAGTTGAAATAAGGTACAAATCAACTGATTAGATGATAGCGGACATCTTAAATAAAATTGTTCACAGCCTGAAGCTTAGAGATTTTTTAAAGGATTTATCCCTGTCAAATTATCCTATTAAGGGGGCGATGAGTATTTAAATGATTTGATGTTTAAGTTTTTCTAGAAGTGCTTTGTGTAATATATACTTTTCTAAGTGTAGTTTTGTTATGCATACTTTATTTTGTTAGATTTCTTCTGTTTTTGTATTAAACTCTTGGATACAGCGTAGTACAGTTGAAAACAGAAGTATTTGTGATTTATTAAGATTCATGTACAGAGTACTAACAAGTACAGAAGTAATCATACGCATGTGCAATAGATTAACCTTTCAATCGTGTGAATTAGAGACACAATAGAAAGACAATGACACCGGACACCGGTATCCTCTTGGGGTTTAATTGGGCGTAAGTATTGGAGGTTGCATATTTATGTATACGTACTGACTTGTGAGAATAATCATATTTAACCATATTTAATTTATACAGTTATTGAGTATTAATAGTTGCTACATTGTTTAAATAAATGTTCAGAATAACGTATTTGACTTGCGTAAAGCAGTGCAATTACAACTTCAGGTGAGATGGGTGGATACGCTGTCTGACGAATATAGATTGGAATGCGGTGTAAGGCAGGGCGGCCTCACATCTGCCGGCCTCTTCAGCCTATATGTTAACCAGTTGATCGAGGAGCTCAGCAGGACTCATGTCGGATGCTATATTGACGGCACATGTGTCAACAACATAAGCTATGCTGACGATATGGTTCTGCTGGCCCCCTCGGTCAACGCCCTGAGGACATTGGTAAAAATTTGTGAACGGTACGCATCTGAGCATGGTCTGAGGTACAATACGCTGAAGAGTAAGGTACTGATTTTCAGGGCAGGAAAGCAGGGACCTAGTGGGGTGCCTCCGGTCATGGTCGATGGAGCTGTTGTGAAAACTGTTCGGGAATTTAAATATCTAGGTCATCTGGTCACGGAGGACCTAAAAGATGACTTAGATATAGAAAGGGAACGCAGGGCGTTGGCGGTAAGGAGCAATATCCTGGCCCGTAGGTTCGCTCGATGTTCTAAAGAAGTGAAGATTACACTTTTTAGGGCGTATTGCCAATCATTTTACTCGAGCGGACTGTGGGTTCAGTATACGCAACGAGCCTACAACGTCCTGCGTATACAGTATAATAATGCCTTCAGAATGCTGCTGGGGCTACCGCGCCACTGTAGTGCATCGCTAATGTTCGCAAATGCGCGTGTTGACGGCTTCCACGCGATAATGCGTAAGAAAGTGGCGTCACTATTTGCAAGACTGCGCGGCAGCACCAACAGCATTTTGCAAGTGATTGCTTCCCGCCATGACTGTCCCATACAGGCACACTGGGTTGGAATAGTTACGGGAAGATTGTAGTGGTTTTTATTTTTTATTTTAAGTTGATTGTATACACCTACTAACATAGTTTTTAAGCATATTTTTACTAACACTCTTATGGATCTCAATCTGAAATAAATGGATATTATTATTATTATTTTATTTTAACACATGTTTGTCACTGATTTGAACTTAGCATAGTGACGGTTTGTTTATATTCTTATAACTTGTAACCTGTGATTGTGAACCACGAATGTATATTATATACTAATACATATATCCCACTGATGCTCTTATTGTTCCAATAGTTAGCACCATAGTCAAATTTTGGGGCGAAACTTACTTCAGTTTTGGAAATTTATTTTGCTTTTTGACAATTGACGAAATTGTACTGAGAGTCTTGGTTCCAGTTACTGCTAGAGTATAACTTTCCAGTACAATATTACGTGTTGGGCACGCCGGCACCGTGACAAAAGCTGTTACCACCTTAACAACTACTTTCCAGTAGGTACTGCAATTGCGGCGTTTATTTATTTGTCTTTGTTTAAATAACATGGTACTGGTACTGAGGTATTATAATTGCTAATGTGAGAGGTGTCGTGATTTTAATTGTATTACTCTGCGCACTTTCAAGAACCACGGTTGTGTCATAAATTGCATATAAGCTTAAGTACAAGTTCAGTCAACATTATTAAATAAATAATAAATAAATATTCCACAACTTTTTCACACAACGCCATCTAGTCCCAAGCTAAGCTAAGAGCTTGTGTTATGGGTACTAAACAGCTGATAAACATACTTATATACTTCTAAATACATACATATTATAGATAAATTACACCCAGACACAGAACAAATGATCGTGCACATCACTCAAACATTTGTCATGGGTGGGAAACGAACCCACGACCTCCGGCATAGCAGTCAGGGTCACTAACTATAATAATCACTAACTATTAGACCAACAGGCCACTCAGTGGCCTGTAGTAAGTGATTATTGTGATTGAATTGATCGAATTATTGTGAAGATTCAACTACTAGGTAGGCAACATTTCCTTCAGATGAATTGTAATGTGTGACCATCTCATTTTTAACCGGGTAAGTAAGTCTATAGTTAAGTTTATTTTTGTTATTTTGTGAAATGATCATCGTTATAATAATTTGCAACAATTTAAACACAGACTCAACTCCATTTTCAATACCCAGCTACACTCCAAACATACTGTCAAAGCAATTAATAGCTACGCAATTCCTGTTCTTACATATTCCTTCGGTATTATAACCTGGACAAAGACTGAACTAAAAAATCTACAACGCACCATTAATACTACTTTGACCAAACACCGAAAGCATCACCCTAGGTCTTGCGTACAACGGCTAACATTACCAAGGAAAGAAGGAGGACGCGGTATAATAGACATTACAAACCTACACAATAAACAAATTAGTATCCTAAGAAAGTATTTTAACACAAAAAGCAACATCTCTACCCTACACAAAGCAATAGTTCAAAATGACCGAAATCTAACCCCACTAAAAATGTTTTATAAAACTACTCAAGGTAATGAAAAACAGACTGACAAACAAACAAAGATACTGGAATGGACCCGGAAGACACTTCACGGAAGACATCGCCAAGACCTGTGCCAACCAAACGTCGACAAGTTAGCGTCGTACGAATGGCTTAGGAGAGGAGATTTATTCCCTGAGACTGAAGGGTTTATGACAGCAATCCAAGATCAGGTAGTAGTAACCCGTAATTACCAAAAGCATATCATGCGAGCCCCCCTTTCATCAGATATTTGCAGGCCATGTCATAACTCACCCGAAACAATTCAGCACATAACTGGAGCGTGTAAAGCAATAGTTCAGACCGACTACAAACATAGGCACGACCAAGTGGCTAACTTATTTCACCAAAACTTGCTATAAGATACCAATTAATTACCACACCTCCAGTACCTTACTACAAATATAATCCTGAAACGGTTCTCGAAAACGCAACACACAAGCTATACTTTGATAGAGACACCACACTACAACAGAACACACAGACAGAACAACACACTACAATAGACCAGACATAACTTTACTCGATAAAATTAATAAAACCGCAAAAATTATTGATATAGCAGTACCAAATACACATAACCTACAAAACACTATAGCAGAAAAATTATCAAAATATACAGATTTAAAAATTGAAATCAGTCGAATGTGGCGATTAGGTAGCGTTGACATTGTTCCTGTAGTGCTTTCAACTACGGGTGTCATTCCCAAACAACTACACCAATCTTTGAAAACTTTGGACTTGGCTCCTTCCACCTACCATACTCTACAGAAAGCTGCTATTCTGAACACCTGCAGAATTGTCAGAAAATTCTTGCAAAACGACAATGACACAGAAATATCACTTTCACAAACCCCATGCAACTCAAGAAGACACACACATCTATCACCAGTCACACAAGTAAACGATCACACTAACGCAACGCAAAGTCATTATACATCATCACACCATATATTATCATCTATTACTTAGGTTAGTACTTTTGGGTTAGCACTTGGCTTCGGCCCGTGTTATCCTAAAAAAAACCGGCACATATTAGCCGAGATTCAAAAATGCATACTAAGCAATAATAATAAAAATATTTATTCAAAATTAAAATAGGTAAAATAATGTACAGACACCAGCACGTCAAGCTACCCCAATGTGTCAAATTACATTGATCGTTTTTCAACTTTATGTCAAATAGAATAAGGTTCATATTCAATTGGGAAAATTTGACACATTGAGGTAACTTGATGTGCTGGCGTCTGTACAAAAATCTTAAAAATAAATTAACAAAGGGATTTAAATGTAAGATGCCTGTACTAGGTTAGATAAACCTGTATCACAAGCGACAGGAGCTCATTAAGGTTATGACGTGAATAAATCCATTTCCAATCTATCTTTTTTTACTTTACCCAAAGAAGATGTTACCTGTACTATAAATGCCTTCGGCTTTTGCACCAGGCTTCTGGTTTCGAAGATGTCCATGACTTCTTTGAGGGGGTACAATTTGTCTGCTGCAGCCAACATGTTTTTTTCCCTTCCATGCGTCAAGATTACGAGAAAGATACACGATGTTCCAGTGTGGTCCCAAGAGGCGACTGAAGATTAGAAATAGGTAATTAATATTTCATTCAGTCAACAAAATTGTATACAAAAAAGGGGTAGTTATCATCATTTAGGCTTTGGATTGTTCTAAAAATAGTTTTCTATTTTTAGAACAATCCAAAGCCTAAATGATGATAACTACGCCTTTTATTGTACTCATCAGCTGTTCACTAAGTTGTATCGCGTTTTATGTACCTATGTTCAATGTACAGACGCCAGCACAGCAAGTTACCGCAAAGTGTAAAATTTTCCATTTCTTTTTATCATAAAGTTGAAAAACTATCAAAGAAATTTGACACATCGGGGTAGCTTGATGTGCTGGCCTCTGAACGTAAATACGCGAAAAAACATCGCGATCTGAGGGTTTGTTGTTAGTATTCATATAAGAAGTAAAACAAACCCTTATCGGGTTTTCTACACATATAGATAGATGAACTAACTCACTTATGGGGACACGATCTCAGAGGGGCAGATTATTGTTATAATTTTACAATACAGAATTAGTTACTGTTTATTTGATATTTTATTTATAAATGAGAGGGTTCATTTGGAAGATCAAATATTTGGTGTTCGTTGTGGTTTGGTTTTTATCTTTGCATTTAAATAACTTACAATCGGTAAGATAATCCACAATTTTCTGATGGGTGTAGTTGTTCTTTATAAATATCTTAAAACCTAGATCACCGAACACTCTTACTAGGCGGTCCACGTCATGTCCGGTTCCTAATCTCTGGGTCAGCATTCCCCTGTAACATAATTAAAAACTTTTATTAAAAAAATGGAATAGAATAATCTGTAACTCTGCAAGCGCTAGGTTAGGCGAAGACGTGTTTTTAGCATGAACTGTATTTTTTTTATTTGGTATTTTACTTCACTCCATCGGATTAGGTAGTTAACTAAAGGTAAACAATCTTGACAAGTCTTTTTAGTTATTAACACAGTTTAAAAATAAAATGCAGCTGAAAACAAATTTAGATACAACAAAAACGATTACATGATCAACACAATGATGAATGATGATACAATTTGTTTACTTAAACAGTAGTTGTATTTAATAAAGGATTTTTATTTTTATTTCATACACTCATACCATTACATAATTGTGTTACATGCTGATGGAATAATAAAGGCTTTTTTTATTATAATTTTTTTTATTTATTTAATTAATAAGCGTTTATGTAAAAAAAACTTGTCAAGATTGTTTACCTTTAGTGAACTACCTACTCGGATGGAGTATAGGTATTTAATAATAATAGCCTCACGGGACAATAGAAGGTAAAGCTACGCATGTCAAGGTTGGTACGTGGATGGGTGAAAATTTATTACATATCAAGATTTCTCCGTGCCCCGAAAAGTACGTATAACCGTTGTCATCCCGGCTGTCATTTGTAGATCTATGACAGTCGTTACAGATAGTCAGAAGCCCTAAAATCTAAAAGCCTGTTTAACCAAGGGGTATCGTGTTACCCAGTATCTGGGTTGTAGAGGTCAGACTGGCAGTCACTCCATATAAAACACTGGTATTCAGCTGCATTTGGTTAAACTGGAAGCCGACCCCAACAGAGTTGGGAAAAGGCTAGACAGATGATGTAATTTTATCAAAGATTACTGGAGCCATGTAAAGAAAGAAAAGAAAGATAGAAAATACAATTATTGACAACAGCTGGATACACGCACAGCAAACACACATTATCACAAAAAAGACACAATAATGGCATGTCTCACGGCTGCGCCAAAAGGTTCATTTCAGCGGTAATGCCAGACCAAAGACATTCAATACCTATAGATCGGACATCACTAACAAAATTTTCGTCCGAAAAAGTGTGTCCTGCTGGATACAAGTCTATGAGTTTTTTGTAGTACGCTCCGCTGCCGCTCCAATATTCATATATTATTCTAGATGGCGTTACTGAGACATGGGATCAAAGTTTTTCTATGACATTTCCTTGACATGCCCGCTCTATAGTATTTTAAATCTCTTTGTGCCAGACAAATGCTGAGATGCTGCCTGACGCTGATTTTCAAATGAACCTTTGGGACAAGTGACGGATGAGTAACAATTATCAATATACTTCATGAATAAATAATATTTTACGTATATATAAATAACACTTAAATAAATAAATAAAATTATCACATCATCATGTAAATCACATTTGTTTTTAATAAGCTAGTTTTATATACGCCCGTCTAAAATAGATTCTTATATTGGGATATCATAGCTGTACTTCGTTCTCTAGTAGCTATTTCTGGAATTAAAATTCATACATAGTTTTACCTATTCACTACCAATTATGATAATGATTTCTTACGGGTAGACTAGAAACCAAAAATAACTATGTTAAAAAACCACTGAACCGCAGATTTTTATTTTGCGAGTTCAGGATGTATCCCATAGCAAAAGTGTCTATAATGATAAGAAGAACAACCCCTGGGTTTCACGTAAACGAAACATAAGCTTGTAGCTGGATAAAAGCTGGGCTATGTAGAAAATACATTGTATATACAGACGCCGACGATTATGTAAGTAAGGTCAAAGTAGCCCAACGAGCTATGGAGAGAGCTATGGCTCGGTGCTCGGAGTCTCTCTGCGAGATCGAATCAGAAGTGAGGAGATCCGTAGAAGAACCAAGGTTACCGACATGGCCCATCGGATTTGCAGGTTGAAGTGGCAGTGGGCAGGGCACATAGCACGGAGGACTGATGACCGATGGGGTCAAAAGGTTCTCGAGTGGAGGCCACGTATTGGCAAGCGCAGCGTAGGACGTCCACCCACAAGGTGGACAGACGACCTCATTAAGGCCGCGGGAACGCGCTGGATGCGAGCCGCTTTCAACCGGTCTAATTGGAGATCTATAGGGTAGACCTATGTCCAGCAGTGGACTTTCTATGGCTGAAATGATGATGATGTTCAGACGCCAGCACATCAAGTTCCCCTAAACTGTCAAATTTTCCCAATTGAACATGAACCTTTTAATATAATAATGTAGTAGTCTTTTAATATAATAATGCGTTCCTTGCGAAGTATGTGTGGTGTAACAATTAATGACAGATTGAGGACTGATGTGATATAACAACGTTGTGGTTTAAAAGAAGATGTAGTAACAAAAATTGAAAAGAGTATGCTTAGATGGTTTGGTCACGTTGAAAGGATGGATGAAAGGCGACTAACGAAAGGTATTTACAAGGCAGATGTAAGTGGGAACGCCGGGAGGGGACGCCCTAGAAGGACATACACAGACCTTATTGGTGAGATTCTTCAGAGAGGTCAGGTGCGTAGTACTCGCAACCGGCGTGTGTGTATAACAACATTTATGAATGTAAACGAAGCAAAAGAAGTATGTAATAATCGTAGCATATGGCGCTCTGTAGTTTCTGCCTACCCCCATGGGAAAAAGGCGTGAGTTTATGTATGTATGTATGTATGTATGTAGTAGTCTTGTAAACCCCTTCAACTAACTATGAAATATGCTATGGTTAGCATAGCATATTTCATATAATGTTATAAATATGCTTGTGTCTGGAGTGGGTTCAGGTCAATAATGAAATGTTCGACTGCCAGGCTTTAGCCATTGGGTTTTTCCCGCTTATGTTGTCATATTGTTTGTAATAAAGTTTAAAAACTGTCAAAGTTTGACACATTATTGTTGCTTGATATGCTCGCCTCTAAACATGAAAATTACACACACACACACACACACATTATAATATGTTTGTATCTTGCGCCTACCATGTTCAGTCTCTGCATCACCTTAACCTTTCGATTCGCCATTTAGAGACACAAAAGAAAGACAATGACAGCGTGGACGACGGCGTCCGCTTGGGGTTTAATGAATCAATGTAGACTGGTAGAAAATGCCTAAGGCATTAAGTCCGCCTTTAGACAGTGTAATAATGCATAAAGTTTTGATATAACATAACATAACGTCACGCCTGTAATCCGCAAAGGGCTAGGCAGAGGTGTACCTGGTAGTACACCCACATTTTGCCAGTTATGTTTAAGTCCCATGTAATAGGGGGCGAGCCTATTGCCATCAATCGGGCACAAATGACCGGCATAGTTAACTCAAATTTTTTGATGTATGCCGATGACATTAAAATATTTAAGACCTGCTCGAATACTCAAGACTGTGTACTACTTCAAGAGGACCTATGCAGGCTTTCACAGTACTGTCTTGACAATAAACTTCACCTTAGTATTCCAAAGTGTCACTTTATTTCATTTACTAGAAACAAAATAGTGATCAATTTCCCGTATAGTTTGAATGATATAAGTTTGAGTAAAACTGAGTGCACACGGGATCTTGGCGTACTGCTTGACAATAAGTTACACTTAGACACCCATATAAACAACATAATTAACAGAGCCTATCAGATGTATGGTTTTGTCATGCGGTCGTGCAGGGACTTCAAAAAACCTTCTACTATTCTTTTCCTTTATAATAGTTTAGTTCGTTCCCAGCTAGAATACGCTGTACCAATTTGGAGTCCCTATTATGCTAAATATAAAAATTTAATAGAAATGGTACAAAAGAAATTTCTTCGCTCCTTACATTACAAGTGCTTTCGCACAAGAATTCCTTACACGGATTTGTTGAAGCATTATAGACTGTTGAGTTTGGAGTCCCGGCGGTCACTGATCATGGTTATGATGCTTTACGGTATTTGTAACAACAAATTTAATTGTACAGAACTTTGTAATAATTTATGTTACGTTGTTCCCAGGACTGTTCATCGGCGGGAGGTGCGCGCACCCCAATTATTTTACACGCAGAGGTGTAGAACTAATGCTGGTGAGCGGGCGCCTCTCCGCCGATTATTAGAAACCTATAACTCGCATTTTATAGATTTAGATATTTTCGCGGCATCACAGACTAAGTTTAAGAAAATGGTTGTGGAATATCTTGCAAATGGTCCATGAGTTAAATCATTAGTTGCACTGAGAATGGCACCGCTGCGCTGGTGTTAATTATTGTTCTTTTTTTCATTTTTAATGATTTGTTAAAATTTCGCCCGTCATTTCCGTTATCTAGTAACTTCTAACTCCTATATTATTCCGTGGACAATAGTGTGGGTTATGCGTTTTTACTTTTATATACCACTATATTTTAAGAATGCTGTATCGTATAACTGTTTTTTGTCCCAAATAAATAAAATAAAAAATAAAATAAAATAAAATCCAGACTCCGGGCTGCTACTGAGAAATCCCAGATAGAAAAACTCAATAACACTTTGCCCGACCCGGGGATCGAACCCGGGACCTCATGCTCAGCAGTAGCGCTTGCGACCACTAGACCAACGAGGCAGTCCGGCAGTTTTGATATATAAATAATAAATCTCGAGTTAGAGTGTAACATTATATTTTATACAAACCAGAAGGTAACGTGGTTGAGGATTATCAGGTACTTGTCACCGCTCATGTCATAATACCATTGTTTTTTTTTATCGACCGCAGGTTCGATGCTACAAATAAAACAGAACCAATTTAGTGTTCATCCATACTAATGCTAGGGATTAACAATGTCTAGAATTAAGTAAGGATGGTCAGTAATTTATTAATAATAATACCAATAATAATACCAGCCTGTTACTGTCCCACTGCAGGGCAAAGGCCTCTTCTCATACAGAGAAGGCGGAGAATGGAAGTAATTTATTGTGGTGTCTTTATTGGGGTAAATTTTATGAATCTACCGGTACATGTGCTATGCTATGTAAATCTGTCGGCGGAAAGTTAGATTTATTAATCTGTCAATCCTTAGCATTTATTATTTTATTAGTCCGAGATTCAAGCTCACCTCACGTTCATATTTTTTACCGAAGAGCACTGTGAATTTGCAGGACATTTGCTTAGGCAATATAAATAGTACTAAGAACCACTGAACAGATAAGGAGTACCTATTATATCTAGAATTTAGGATTGATA
Organism: Euplexia lucipara; assembly: GCA_921972225.1. Classification (NCBI taxonomy): domain Eukaryota; kingdom Metazoa; phylum Arthropoda; class Insecta; order Lepidoptera; family Noctuidae; genus Euplexia; species Euplexia lucipara. Next base: position 4,454,526 of record OV179146.1, on the reverse strand, counting down.
ATTGCTTGTATGTTTGTAGCTTTACTTTGCGAGTTTCGTATTGCTTCATAGAATTATAAGTTAAAGCAAAAACGGACACTTTTCAGACAAAGGGCAAAAGTACTCGAGTGCATCTAAATCATCAAGCAATCATCATTATTTCATTATCAAGATGGCGCTGGTATTTCCTAGCTGACCCATTCCTTGGAAGAAACGCCGAAACAGCCTCAAAAGCCTCCATTACTGTGGTACATCTTACATTATCGTGGTCTATTCATTTATACGAGACTCTTATAGAATTACCTACAGTAGGTACCTACATTACCTACATTATTTTCATAATTTTATGTTTTAAGAGAACATGTTCTTACCTTGAAGCCGCTCGGGCCATTTTCTAAGATTTTGTATTCACTTAACACTTTAATGAAGTATTAGATTATGAGCTTTTCTTTTTTAGTTAAGTATGAAGTTGTATGAAGTTATCAATGTGGTTATTTGTTACGTCGCATTTGACAGCCCGCCGTTTGGACGCGAGCTGATACCTTATCATTCTGTAGATTAGTCATATCAATACTTGCCCGTGTAAAATTATAAATTGACTACACAATAGTAACATAGCAATGCGCATTTATTAAAAAATTAAATAAATAAAAAACTCAAAAATAAAATAAAAAATAAATCAAATAAAACAGCCAAAGCTATCGTCGCGTTCCGAATCTAAAGTTGCATGTGTTAGTGTTTTGTTTTTATTTTCTTATATTTAATCACCGTAAATGTAGGTACTTAATACAAGAAATTATTCATTATCAATTATTATGTAAACATATAACTATTTGCTAAAACATAAGTACACATTACAAATATAATAAATTGTTAGCAGGCAAGTGTTGTTAGTAGGCAAAGTTTTATTAGTAATTATTATGTCTGCCTTAGACAGTGGGTGTTAAGGTTTTTAAATGAATAATTAATCAATGTTTTTCTTATTATTTAATAAAATGCCTATTTTATATTTTCTTTATCCAAAATCATCTTTATAAAAGAAACAAATACATAGCAATCAAATCACTATTATAGTCAACAAATTATTAAAAATATATTACGTAATTAAACTAATGTCAAATAGTAAAACATGTCAAACCAATAAAAGAAACAATTAAATAACAGTCAAATTACACACAAAAAAAAATCAAATCGAAAGAAAAGTCACAATAAATTACTATTTAAATAATAATACTAATAATAATAATAATTTAATTCTGGACCAAACTTATAGTACATAAATTACACCCACCAAACTGCGTAACAGTTTGTCGGTCGGGGAAATGAATATATCATGTCAAAGATTAAATTACCTTAATTTCTTTTTCACTAACATTATCAGAAACTCTCATCTGAACCTCATTCAAATAAAATTTATTGGCTTTATCAAATTGTTTTACTTATATAACAAAAAAAAACCACGGTAATATAAAATTATAGTTTTCGTTTGAATATAATTACTAATCAGCTGTTAGGTAAATGTTAGTAGTATTAATTTTATTCGATTTTTAACATACAGTAAACATTGAAAAAAATTTCGGAAAATACCACAAGCAAATATTGGACATGTAATTAATAGGTACCTAGAAAAAAAAAATGTTTAAGTATTCAAAATTCAAATAGGTAAAATAAAAATACAAAAAAACAACAATAAAACCACAACAACAAAACGAGTAAATTATAATTATAATAATACATCGAATAAAGCGACAGCATAAAAATATGATAAATGTAACTGAAAAAATATTGCTATAATATTTTAGTGTTCCGATTTTAAATACACCCACGATCGTAAAGAGAAATTCTAAATTCTTATCGTAGGACAAAGTGTTTTTTTTAATTGAAAAAGGCATTATTCTGATACATACATAAGGAAACTAATGTTATGAGCAAGGCACAGACTATATATTACAAATGAATAATAACAATCAAAGCAATAGGCATGTGAACAGTGTACGAATATCAAAATCATATTATTAGTCGATCAGTTCGATCATGAAAACTAAAACACAAATATTTATTTGCTTAATCAAATTAATGGAAAACTATTTAGAAAATTAGGGAGAATGGGCTTAAGGCGAATTCAGTAAAAACTGTACGGGATAATGATGTCGTGCGACATTTAGACTCGGTGTATCGTTGTTATTTTTTTATTATGTGATAAAATTAAAAATACGTGTCGAATATTTTCTAGTAATCTAGATGAGGGATTAAAAACTAAAATTTAGTCAACAGTACTTATTTAGTCTAATTACGGACTTCCCCCACACTTCTCCAGCTAAAGAGCTATTTATAAACATACTGATAAGGTATATACGACCTTATCATTCAATGTTTTCTGTTGTCTGTGTCGGCCCAGATAAAATGCAAACATTTGACAACACACTTTGTTGTTCTCATCGTGTTTTGATTTATTAAACGATTAAATTATCACAATAGGATTATAGGATGGTAAAGTATACATGTGCGTTTTGTATAACAATTACTTTCTCCAAAAACGGTGAAGAAAAAAAAACCTGGGGAAACCGCAAAGCATGCCCGAACGATATTACTTGAGGGAAAGTGATGTCAAGTCAGGGGTCCACGGGATGCATTAAACTCTGATACCAGCTCGCATTTTTTCGCCTGCACATCAAGTTACCCCAATGTGTCAAATTTCTTTGATCGTTTTTCAACTTTATGTCAAACAGAAAAGGTTCATATTCAATTGGGAAAATTTGACACATTGGGGTAACTTGATGTGCTGGCGACTGTACGTCTCACCAGCACATCAAGTTACCCCATTGTGTCAAATCTCTTTGATCGTTTTTCAACTTTATGTCAAACAGAAAAGGTTCATATTCAATTGGGAAAATTTGACACATTGGGGTAACTTGATGTGCTGGCGACTGTACGTCTCACCAGCACATCAAGTTACCCCATTGTGTCCAATCTCTTTGATCGTTTTTCAACTTTATGTCAAACAGAATAAGGTTCATATTAAATTGGGAAAATTAGACACATTGGGGTAACTTGGATGTGCTGGCGTCTGTACTAGGTTAAGATTTCTATCGGTCTACCCGAAATAAAGTTATAATTATTATTGTAGGCTCACCCCCTGGAACTTAAACATAACTGGTGAAAAGTGGGTCCACTACAAACTATTGTAGTAGAACCACTTTTCACCAGTTATGTTTTTCCCAAACACGCCTGCTTAACCATAACAGGTGCGCGATCCTAATACATCGCAAATTAAACCATTTTTGAGCCGCTTCAGGTTGAAACTGCAGCCAAGAGGTTGTTCGACTTATCACGTAACTGAAATGTTAGCTTTTTTTTATCCACCGGGTAAAAAAAAATCGACGAGGGCCTATAACATAGTAGTTTAACTATCTTGAGGGATTAAATCGGAAGCGATTATATAATCAAGTAAATAAATATAGGTGACTAGCAGACGTCACGCAGTTTCACCCGCGTAGTTTCCGTTCCCGTGGGAATACGGGGATAAAAAGCAGCCTATGTCCAACGGGAATAGTGTAGCTTTCCACCAGTACAATAACTTTTAAAATTGGATCATTAGTTCCGAAGATTACCCCCTACATAAGAACTTACAAACTTACAAATTTTACCTCTTTATAATATTAGTATAGACAAACTCAGAAGGACTAGTCCTCTTTATTTTTAGAATAATAAGTCATCACATTGCACAATTTATTGCATGATGATGACATTTTGACATAATACTGACGCAATTAGATTAATTGCGGTGCAGCTACAAGTATGATGTAACATTGAATGTGGCCTAGACGATGGTACCCTTGAAACATGTATGATGCCCATCAACCCAACTTCCTTCTGATTTGTACCCTAAACTTCCCAAAATAAAAATCACTCACACTACAAAGAGACTTTCGTTTCCTCCTGACTAATTTTTCTCCTTGTACAAGTCCTGTCAACATTTAAACGATATTGAAATTAAATTTTAATCTAGTGAATAATAATCCTACTAATATCACAAACGCGAAAGTTTGTTTTGGATGTTTGTTATTCTAAGTAAATGATTTGTCTTTGTCTGAAAAGACAAAGTCAAATCATTTATTTTAATTAGGTTTGATAACAGGCACTTGAACGTTCACGTTCGTTTCGTTCTCTCACGTAACATAAAGTTTAAAAAAAAACCATTCAGTGGTTGTCTGGTTTTTTTATGAAACTTTACAGTAATCAGAACATAACTGTCCAAAATATGACGTAGTAAGTAGGAAGAAAATCTGCCATTTGCGAGCTATTCTGGCGTACTAATCCAGCGCAGACGAAGTCGCAGGCACCATCTAGTATAATATTTGCGAAAATTTGTTTAGATGTTTGTTACTCTTTCACGCAAAACTACTGAATGGATTTTAATGACACTTTAACATAATATTGCTTATACATCAGAGTAACACACAGGTTACAATATATTGAGATATTAAATGAATTGTCTAACATATAACAATAAGTGTAAAGTTAGTAGGAAATAGTTCTGCGAGCTATTCCGGTATAGCCCGGTTCCCACAAAGAAAATGAAACTGAAATTATACACATTACTAACAATTTCTACTATGTGACGAACCATGAAATCACACATTTAAGTAAGCACATATCGTCAAAATGTATTAGAAAGCTGGAAAAGCTTTTTCGCAACCCTGACAGGTTTCATCCCAGAGTAAAAGTTGTTCGTAATAATACAGCAACTCCTTTTCGACATATAACATCATGCCTAGAATCTCCGAAGGGCTAGACAGAGGTGTACCTGGTCGTACACTCACATAGGCCTATTGCCATCAATAGGTCAGAAACCCCGGCTACTACTGAGAAATTTCAGATCGAAAAACTCAATAATATTTTGCCCGACACGGGGATCGAACCCGAGACCTTGTGCTCAGTAGTAGCGCTTGTGACCACTAGACCAAAGAGGCAACCAGTTTTTCAAGTTTCGCATATATTAAAATTAAAGCTAGTTTCGCTAATTATAGTATCTTCAAAGCTTGAGCGAATAGGCTCGTAATAAACTAATGCGCGCAACTATCAATGATTGCGTCACTACGTACCGTCAATTGGGATCGCAATCAAGCACTATAGTTAATGTCATTTAAAATAAAATGTAGTAAGTTAGCATTTTATTTTATTAATGATGATGTGAATGATTATGATTATTTGCTTTTAGCTCTCGGAACCCTTGGGTGAAAGGCTTACGATAGGCCTAAGCCAACTCGTAGAGGCCTATTGTCGTCTTAGGAGTTATTCTAGGAGCTTTAGTATTATTTTTACCTACAGAATATAACCCTAGATGAACCCTGAACGTTATGGGATATAAAAAAAACACCTTGTATATACACGGATTAAATGGCAGAGGGTGACTTGCACACTGCTAGCACGTAGTGACTATTATGATTATTATTAATTCAATAAGTATTATTTAATAATGATTATAAATGTGTCTCATAAACTGTGGCACAAGTCATTATGTTTTATGTTTTACGTTTTTTTAATGGCCTATTCACACTTATAAGTTGACATAAACAATAAACATGCGATGCTACTTCGTTTAGTTTATGTAAATAAATAAAGATGAAAGATTTGTTTTTTTTGGAGGAATTTCACTCTAAAATTTTTCAACCGATTTTAAAAAACTTTCCCTATTAGAAATCTATATTATCAATAAGTAACATTTATGCTATATTTCATGATGAAATCGCAAGTGAATTGTTGGTAAGTATATGAAACGGTATCGCGCGTTGATGTCTTGTCTATGGCACAGTTTTTATTGCAACTTCATAAAAGCTACCTAAGTATTACCTAGTATATCTTTGACATTATCAAAATCTAAAATCATTTATTCAAATAAGGCTGACGATAAGCACTTTTAGAACGTCATAAATTACATTAGACGATCCCCCAAAACGCCCGCCCTTCACCACTTCCTAGCGTTTTTGCTGGGAAGAAGAAGTGGCGGGGCTTACTACTATAACTGATAGAATACCATCAAGAAGACAGGTTCATGATATCAAAGAAACAGCAAAAAAAAAAAAAAAAAGATCAATATCAACTTAAAATTATTATTAATAAATTAAATTATTATTGTTGCAAGTAACTATTGTAAAACTAAATAAAAATTGGGACATAATAAAAAGCTTTTTTTGAATTAAAATGTGTTTATTTCCGATAAAAGTGTTAGTAAATAGTTTGCTTACAATTTATGTTAGTAAAGTGAGAAAACTTTCTGGAGCCATGCCGAAATTTCGTGGATATACGACACTCAGCTTTATGCTAAATGGCGAACAAAATAATGTTAGCTCTCAAAGATCATAATAATATATAAATAGTGGTATAATTATAGTTACTTGGCGACACTCAGCTTTATGCTGAATGGCGAACAAAATAATGTTATCTCTCAAAGATCATAATATGATCATATAGCATATTATGCTATAAATCGTGGTATAATTAAAGTTATATGGTGACTTAAAGAAATCGGATATGTTCGAACATTATCAATATATAGACCAAGTTAAAAGCAAAAAGTGTCAACAAAGTTAATAACAAGCTGTGGCCGTGCGGTTTATTAGGAAACTCTCCATATCTTTGGGAAGTCCCGTAGACAGTGGTTTTTTCAAATCACTGCTATCATATTGGCATTCAGAAATGAAACTTTCCATTTCTTTTGGCACGCTCGTAAACTGAAAACTATTCAAAGCTTCGGCATGAGGGAGTTTCGAGGAATAGTTTTGAAATTTTAAAAATTTCGTCGCAGTATCAGTAATTACCGGCATTTGTTTTTCACGATAACCGGCCACTATCCTTTGCATAATAGTGACCATTTCAGCGAAATGCATGTCCTCTGAATATTCCTCGATGGTATTACAGAGCTCTTGGATCATAGGGGACCCACTTTCGTTGTCACGATATGATCTATAACCTGTGGAAAGCAAAACAAAATCATTATTTTACTGTACATACCTTTGGAGATAAAGTTAGAGGAGAGAGGATAGGCGTCATCGAAATTCAAACCATTTAGGATTCAATTGATGAAACTGAGTAACAGCAACGCATGCAAATCTAAAACCGATAGAACACTACCCCATTAGGTAAAACAAACAGTTGTTCAGTACATTTTTTTATGCTCACGTTATTCGACAAATTGAATAGTAAAGGCTGATTTATTTCGTGATTTGAGGGTGCCTCTCATAGTAAATATTGATCGTATGGATGCGTACATAATACTTTTTCGGGTTCAGTCACAGACATAGATAGACCTAGATACCGCAAGAGCAACTAAGTACTATGCGTGCCACTTCGCGTGCCTAGCTTACGTACAAAAATCTTAAGTGGGCACTTTCACGCTCCGTTTTCTTCCATCGGTAAGTCATTTTAATATTATTATTATGCGTAATTAATTAAAAAAACAATGATTTTTATTTTAAAACCCTCAGTAATACCTGGTAATTCCAAATTGGAGAAAAACAAAACATTCGTATTACATTGCATACAGTCAAAAAATGGCACCCTTAGTTTTCATACAGATCATGATGTTTGCGTTAGCTAGGTCTATTTATATCTGTGGCTTTAGTAAACTAAAACTAAAGTTGTATAATGCTGGAGGGTAAAGATGAAAGGGAGTCGTCTGTCTTGGTATGGACATGTGATGAGGACGGATGGAGCACATGTGACTAAAAGAGTGATGAATTTGAAAGTTGATGCCTGGAAAGGAAGTGCATGGATGGATTATGTAAAAAATCATATGAAGGAGAGTAAATGATATTAGGACGAATGATCGAGGAAAATGAGACATTTCGCCTACTCCAAATAACATGGGACAAGGGTAGGAAGCTGATGGTAAGGTTGATCCGTGACTATTTACGCATTCAAACTAGGCATTGCTGGCCAACAAATGAACTGCGCAGTAAGTCCTAGCGCTGAATTAAGTCTCTTGTATTTTTTTCGGGTGTTCTTTTTTTGTTTTTAGATCGAATTGATTGGTTTCTATTAAGTATAAAGTCCAGTGTGCAAGTTCTTATTCTGTGGGTAAGTAGTTCATCTTTTTTTTTCAATCTCTAGTTTGATAATCTCCATAGAAATCGCTCGCCCTGGGGGAGCAGAAGTCTGTCAGTCTCTTACTGACTAAAAACCACTTCTGTGTTTCCACTTCTGCTGGCCTTGCCAGGGCAAAGTGTTTGATTTCCCGTGTGACGTCTACGTGGTGAACGAGGAATAGGAGGCGCCGCCATTTTGGGTTCTTATACGTGGCGGGTAACAGATCAAAAGGTAGCTGTATCTGGGTACGTAAGCTGTTTGCAACGACTTATATGTGGATTATATGCTAGTTTCTTACCTTCTACCGATGAACGTATCAAAAAAGTATCAGTATATTTTGACAACTGAGGCTGAATAAGGCTACTTTTATTCTTGCGGAAACCAGCGGTGTCGTCTGTGACCATGCCTCCCCAAGCCTGTGGTAACGTTTATTTTATTAGATTATTGAAGTACAAGAAATACTTCAGCATTGACTTTATTTTTGAAGTCTGATGCTAATTTTAAGGATAGTAGTCATTCTTCAGTAAAATTTCATGAGAGTTCCATGACGAGCAAAAAAATAAATTCAATCTTGACACGAGCGCGTTCTTGTTATAACGGCATACTAAGTCATTATGTTGAAAGGGAAATTTGACCCACCGTTAATGTCGAACGCTGTGGAGTGGAGGGATCTTCTCTACCGCACGCGTATCATGATGACCATAGAAACGGAATCTGTCTACAGAAAAATCGACAAGGTGACATATTGTTAGAAACATTTCTTCTGTTTTGAGCGCGAAAACGTCAAGAATGAAGAGAAGAAATATGACGTTTCTTCAGTCGACAATAGTCTACAATATCGAGTATTAATTCTTCTATAATCGGCAGAAATGTTTCTACGATGTGTCACTTTGACGATTTTTTTGTTCGATAGACAAACTATAGACGGGACATCACGAATGTCCTAGTGGACACAAGTCTATGAGTTTTTTTTTATTACGCTCCGCTGCCGCTCCAATAAATATATAAAAAAAAAACTCAAGTTAGGGCTTCTGACTGGACGTCAGAAGACCTAACTTGGTTTTTTTTTTGTTTTATGTCTAATAATATTATTCTAGATGGCATTACTGAGACATGGGATCAAAGTTTTTCTATGGCATTTCCTTGACATGCCCGCTCAATAGTATTTTAAATCTCTTCGATGGTGACCACGCTACGCGTGCTGGACGTCTGAAGACCTAACTATTTTTTTTTTTGTTTGTTGTGTTTATTTACTAATAATATGATTCTAGATGGCGTTACTGAGACATGTGATCAAAGTTTTTCTATGACATTTCCTTGACATGCCCGCTGTATAGTATTTTAAATCTCTTCGATGGTGACCACGCTACGCGTGCTGGACGTCAGAAGACCTAACTTTGTTTTTTTTTTGTTTTTTGTGTGTGTTTACTAATAATAGGCCAAGTAAACAAATATCTATGTATCATTATTTTTTGTTCAATCTGCTATAACTTACTTTTAATGAAGAACTCAACAGGTTGGCAGCTTTAGCCAGAAACGATGGTACAACATGATGCTCACTGCGATGACTATCTCTATCTATATTGTAGCCAGTATCCACTTTGGTGCCTCTTGAAGCCTGTGGATATAATAACATAGGTGTTGCTTAGTCAGTAATTTGATGAAATATTCACTACTGCACCTTTACTTCTGGTACCTACTTGCCAAAGAAAGAAGAAGAAATGAAAAGCTCCAATAGGATTCGGCACAAAATACACACGTTTATAAATAAAAGCACATAAAAAAATGAAACACAGACAGTAAAAAACAGAACAAAAAAGAATAGGTCCAGTTCAGCAAAAATGCCAGACAACTAATACTTGACGCTGGTTTCCTACTGGATCTGAGGTTGTGAGGTGTCGCGGATGTAAAGCAGTTGAAATGTATCCATGTTTGTGTAATCATAAATCAAAGGTCTTCTTTTGGCTAAATAAAAATGGAACCTACCTGTACTATGAATAACTTCGGCTTGTCAGCGAGCGTTTTCGTGTTGAAGACATTTATTACTTCACTTAAAGGGTATAGTCTATCTGCGGCAGACACCATACCGCCTTCTGTTCCATGCGTCAGAATCACGACACATATGCACGATGTCTTCTTGTGGTCTGAAGAGACGACTGGAATTCAGAAGTTTAAGTAAGTAATTAATTTGAAATGAAATGAAATGAAAATAATGATTATTTATTTCGGTAAGTAGATCTTCCTAGGTACCTACTTTTTTTTATAAATAAAAAAAAAAAACGTTTATTGATGGCAACTGGGCCCAATTGTTAGTAACAATGTTCTTAAAAGCTACTTTTAGTAAAAAACAAAACTCAAAAAAAAAAAAACTAATTACTAGGTGTGGGGTCTTCTGACCAACACCTCCACAGCGTGCGACAGCCAAGGTGCATCGAACTTCTCTATCAACGTACTTAGGATGCTGTTAGAACTAAATCGCGCTCTTGACAGTATGGAGTTGGTTTTTTTGCGCATTACGGCGTAAAAGTCATCAGTATGCGCATCTGCGAACATACTGGACGCACTACAATAGCGCGGTAGTCCCAACAGCATCCTGAAGTAGTTATTATATTGAATACGCAGGGCGTCTAGCGACCTCTTAGTATGCCTTACCCACAGGCCGCGTTTACATGTCATTTTTTTTAACTAAATGGCATTTCCAAAGTGACTGATCCCTGAGAAGAAATGCCGAAAGAAACTCAGGGGTCATAGTCTCTTTTAAAGTCCAGACATAAGATTGTATTCATGTATTATGCGAGTCTCGCGATGCAGGGCAAAGTCTGGAAAGGCCTTTTGAAGAAAGAATCAATTCAGCTTTGAGTTGAATTGATTCTTTCTTCAAAAGGCCTTTCGTATTGTATTTTTCCTAATACCTATTTGATTAGTTACAAATTATGCAACGTGCTGGGCTATCTTTTCATTATGCAACTGACGTCCAGTTGCACACTGAACTTTACTGACTACTTAAAGCCCACTCAGAATTGAGTGGACACACATTGAACACACATCACGCACACACACAAACACACACACACACACACACATACACACACACGTATGCACACACATGTGCATGTCACATTGCATTGTTGTTCACATTGTTATTACACTTATTTATTTATGTTTTCTCTATAAGTGAATTTGTAATTCTTTTGAGAAATAAATATCTTTAACCGTAGAATGAAGAAACATTTTTTTTGCAAAATCTCAGTTGTCATCATCGTTCAGTGAGCAACTGAGATATTACAAAAAAAATACTTTTTTCATTCTAAGTGGACTTTAAGTTACGGTGACTATCAGACAGGGTACGGTGCGCTTCTTCACATCTCTGCGAGTGCGCATGAAGTCATTCTAGATAACCACAGATGCCAATACGAAACTAGCTGTTTGACAGTTAATCGTTGAGCACATTGCCCAGTGACTAACACTATGAACTGTCCACTGAGATATGCAATAACCTTGCTGATCATTAGATACAATGAAATGTCAAAATTAGAAGTTTTTTTATTTTTTTTTATATTCTAAACCAGTGCTTGACTGCAACCCCACCTGATGGTAAGCAGTGATGCAATCAGTGATGGTGAAGCGCACTAGTTTATTAAGAGCCTATTCACTCAAGCCTTGAAGACACCTAAATTATAATCGGACGGGAAGACCGCAGCAGGCAAGTTGTTCCAGTCCTTCGATGGACCTACGCGGTATAAACGACGAAGCGAAACGCTTTGTCCGAATCGTGGGAGTGCCAACGATGTAAGGGTGGACACTTGCCGTACGCCGGGTTGTCCTATGGTAGAAAGGTGATGGCGGAATCAAGTCATGTAATGCCCGTGCACACTCTCCAAAATGTATCCTATAGAAAATCGAAAGGCTAGCTATCCTACGCCTAAGCTCAAGGCTTTGCAGATTGGCTCTAACCAAATCTGGGTCACCAATAAGCCTCTTCGTACGCCTCTCCACTGAGTCCAAAGCTGCTAGATGACATCTGGCAGCACCAGCCCATATGTGGCTGCAGTACTCCACACACGAACGGACATGTGCTTTGTATAAAAGTTTTCTTGATGTTTAAAGGAAACTTACTTTCAGTTAGATGATCGATAATTTCCTGATATTTCAAGTCTCTTTGCGTGCTTATCCGAAAGCCGAGTTTACTGAAGACCTTCGTAATGCGTTCTTCATCTTTTATTGCAGCTCCTTTAGAGGACTGCAAACCCCTGAAACAAAATTGTATATCTCTGATGAAAAGTTGAAAGATATCCATAGTATATATCTGGAAAAGTTTCATTTATAATACCTAATATAGCAATTTGTGCCTAGTGCCTAGTTATGTTCGACTGTACGACTATCACCTGACTTTAGCGCTGTACACGTTTAAACAGAACGATGTCGTTCGGTGACTGTAGTCCCATGGACAGTTCAAGCAAGAGTTTTTTTTGGGAATGTAGTAAACTGGGACGCTAGAGTGGATGGTACAGAAACAGTGAGAACAAAAATCCGTCGTTCATTCAAGTTCGTGGTTCCCAGGGACAAGTACAAACCTACCCACAAAATAAAGTTCATTCATGACAGGTTCTAAGGATTGCACGCTGTTTCCAGGAATTTGATTCTTTGGACTAATAAGTAGATATTAGAATCGGGTGCACTTTACGCATGTGTTTTTCCGTTAGGGAAAACGTCTAACAAAGCTCCCTTTTACAATTCAATCGTTTTCAATGTTGGAACATTATCCTTTAGAAGTACTTGTATTGTAGTATTTATTATAAAATTATTACAAACCTGTACTGTTGAGCCATCTCAAATGCAAGATGGTTGAAAATGATCACGAACTTATTGCCGCTCATGTTATAAGACCACGAGTTCTTATCAAACCCTTTGTCATCAGGACTGCTGACATCACTAAAAGTAAAACAGAACCAAATTTAGTTTCAATTGCAGTAATAGCTGCTTTCCCACTATTAGGCTTCTCTGTGAGAAGTGGGCCGTTATCTACCAGCCCCTCTAGCCAAGTTACAAACGATTCGTATCTATTCTCTTTCTACAATCGAGAACGCTTCAAATCCCTTTGTTTTGACCACGTGACTTATCACCTTTGGCTAAGTCACGTGGTCAAAACAAAGGGATTTGAGAAAGAGATTGTAGAAAGAGAATAGATACGAATCTTTTGTAACTTGGCTAGGGGGGCAGGAGCCCAGTGTCGATTGGTGGATGCCACATATCTTCAAACTTTTGGTTCTAAGACATGCCGGTTTCCTCTCGATGTTTTCCTTCACCGTTTTTAAGAACAGTGGTGATAAATTAATTTACACAAAAAAATGCGCCTGTATGGTTTAGTACAGACGCCAGCAGATCAAGTTACTCCAAAGTGTCAAATTTCTTTGATAATTTTTCAACTTTATGGCAAACAGAATAAAGTTCATATTCAATTGGAAAATTTTGACACATAGAGGTAACTTGATGTGCTGGCGTCTGTACATACTTAACATTAATATTGTTTTTTAAAAAAGTAAAAGAATATATCTAGATAATGATTGTTATAATTACTTGCAAATTTGTCCAAGTAAGATTGACTTGAGTAAAAAACAATACACAGGATGACTTTGAACAATTGCGACAAAACGAAATGGGAGCTTAAGTTACAGTAACTTAGTAATTATGAACTGTTTTTTCAACAATCTAAATAGTTAAAAAAAAACGTTACATTATCGTAACATTATCGTTTTAAAAGAGTCCATTGACGCTGTTATCTTCATTTCAGTACGAACTATCGGTATTCCAGAAAAATAAATTATATGCAAAATAAATAAGACAAACTAAAGTATCAAAACACTCGTCCGACTCATCGCAGTGCTCAATAATCATCGTCGAGGACTCATATTATAACGTTGCTGTTCATAGTAGTCATTTACCTAATTGTGTCTATTTTCTAGTGAAGTATCGCGCGATTATTGAGCACGTATTTAACGTTTTTTGTAACACTGCTAAAAGTTAATTAATTTTGCATTTGATATGTTCCAATTTTTTTTGACAACACAGTGAATTTTAGTTGAATATTCAAATTTGTCGCATCTATTCAATTTCACCCTGTATATTCCACAACTTTCATACATCGCCCTCTAGTCTCAAACTAAGCAGAGCTCGTGCTATGAATACTAGACAATTGATAATCATGCTTATATATTTCTAAATACATACGTACTAGAAAAATTACACCCAGACAAAAGACAAATGATGACGTGCTCATCACACAAACATTTGTCTTGGGGGCATAGCAGTCAGAGCCACTAACAACTGGCCAATCAAACAGTAACTAGGTAGTTCATTTTAATTTCAGTTTATTATTTATTTATTTAATACTTCAAGCACACTAATGTACAGAGGCGGACCTAATGCCATAGGCATTTTCTACCAGTCAACCTTCAGGTGATGCAGAGAAAAACAGTGGTAGGTGCAATTAAAATGAAAAAATAAAAGGAATCAAAGAATACTAATACATATTATGAGTATAAATACATAAATATGTACACTATAAATTTAATATATATAACAAATTAAATTACGAAGAGATAGAAAAAAGAGAAAACATTAGCGCTGTGAAGATGACAATTTTTGTAGTCGATCTCATTAATTTTATACAGCATCTAATACAAATGTACAGAGGCCATCACGTCAAGTTACCCCAATGTGTCAAATTTCTTTGATCGTTTTTCAACTTTGTGTCAAACAGAATATTGTTCATATTCAATTGGGAAAATTTGACACATTGGGGTAACTTGATGTGCTGGCGACTGTACCTACGTCCAGAGCAAATGAAGCTACGATTATTATGATTCATAATAAAATTATTTGTTAGCTTTTATGGTATGATAATAGTGATTCATTATGCGTAAGCGTCATTGAATTTAGCTCGTATTGCCAATTTGCAATTTTTTTGTAGTATTGTTTTGATATCAGTTGTCAGCTGTTAGGAGATGCATTGGTAGATCAGACACAGCTGCAGGCTGACAAGCATGATATGGTGTGAGATTATAGACAGCTAGCGGTAACTGAGATACTTAATTAAGAGCAATGCACAGTTCTTTCTTCCGAAATAGACTATTTCTAAAAAGCCCAACAATCACAAAACGGGAGACTCTGAGTGCCCTGCTAGGAAAATGGCAGAATATAGATATATAAACTCCATTGACTATGAGGGCGTGTAGGACGTCACGCTCAAGCCCAGACTTCCGTGTTTAACGCCAGTTGCTGACTCAACATGAACATTGCACTTCGCTGGCCTACAAGCCCCGATTTTGTTGATTTCTAAGTATTTAGTCACTAGCTGCAAAAATAACGTTCAATTACTACCTATCTATACCCGTTTATACGACGTTTGACTTTTATTTATTTTTATTTCTGCTGACGCGCGAAAACACAGCTGTTTTAAGTAGAGCAAGGTAAAAATAAACAAACATGTTGCATTAGTTTTTACAATAGTTTTTAAGTTATGAATAATATCATCTATTGTTATCATCTTTTATTTTAAATATTGTTAATAATTCTTTGTACTACAATTACCAACGTTAATGAGCTCCTGTCGCTTGTGATACAGGTTTATCTAACCTAGTACAGGCATCTAACATTTAAATACCTTTGTTAATTATTTTTAAGACTTTTGTATTTTATTTTACCAATTTTACTTTTGAATAAATATTATTATTATTATTATTCTCATTTATTATTTGTACATACATATAAATTACATTTTTAAATATTGATATAAAAAATATAAAAACATTTAAAAATATAAAAAATAGTGAACCACCGATGGCGGGAGCAGGGTCCAAGCTACCGGTGGTTAGGGCTCCAGAGACAGGAACCTCCTCACGATGCGGGCCGTATCAAGAAGTACTGCCTTCTGGAGCAGGTTCTTGACCCAACCGTGCAACGAAAGCCTCGAAAGATGCTCATCGAGGCTTTTAGCTATAAGGCCATTGGCTGTTACGACTATCGGCACAATGACAGCCGAGTCCACATCCCACATGTCGACAACCTCGCGTGCTAAGTCGAGATATTTTATTTTTTTCTCTTTCTCAGCTTTCACGAGGTTCTCGTCATGAGGGATGGTAACATCGATTATCATTGTGCGGCGCGCTAATCGATCTATCACCACTATATCAGGCTTATTGGCAACAATAGTCCTGTCAGTGATGATAGATCGATCCCAGTACAGTGTAACATGGTCATTCTCGAGAACTGGGTCGGGCACATACCTGTAATACTGTACTTCAGAATCCACAAGCTGGTATTTCAAAGCAAGTTGCTGATGGATAATCCTGGCCACTTGGTTATGTCTGTGCAAGTACTCACTGTTAGCCAGACGAGAACAACCAGAGATGATATGTCTGATAGATTCACCCGGACAGTGACATGCCCGACACACGTCAACTGTCCCGTCCTTCATAATATATCTCCGATAGTTATTCGTCAAGATAACTTCGTCCATAATTGCACAGACGAACCCTTCAGTTTCTCCGAAGAGGTTACTAAATCGTAGCCAGGATACGGACGCTAAGAAGTCTACATCGGGCCCATGAAGAGCCCGGTAGAAGCGCCCGTGAAGCTCTTTGCTTTGCCATACCTGTCTGCGGTCATCAGTACTCAGTACTATAGGTTTGCGCCAGTTCTCGTTAGCCATGGATAGCGGGGTAAGGCCCTTGTCCACTGCGACCACATCCCGATGCATCCCCACGTCGGTTTTCAGAAAGTATTCTCGGAGGCTGTACACCTCACGGTTGTGGAGGGTCTTAGCATTCAGGAAGCCTCGACCCCCGCATTTCCGCGGGATGTACAGTCTCATAACCGAGGATCGTGGGTGATGCATCCGGTTTGCGGTCATCAGTGTACGAACTCTCCTATCCAGGGCGTCAAGTTCCGTTTGAGTCCATTTGAGTATGCCGAAAGAGTACATCAACACTGGCATGACCCAACCATTGAAGGCGCGCACCCTGTTTCCGCCTGACAAAAGGCTATTTAAAACCTTCTTCAGGCGGCCAAAGAAGCGCTCCTTCAACGATTGCCTCATGTCAGCAGCATCGATGCCTAACGCTTCCGACATACCCAAATATTTATAGTTTTCGGATAAGGAGAGGGATCTAAGGTGTATGGAATCCGAGAGTTGAATTCCCTCGGATTCCACTATCTCCCCTCGCTGTACATGCAAGACTGCACATTTGTCCACACCAAATTCCATCCTGATGGCACTACTGAAAGTTTCAGTTACCTTCAGTAGCTCCATCAGTCGCAAATTGTTGGGGGCAAATAGTTTCAGATCATCCATGTATAGGAGGTGAGATATGACCTGACCACCTCTCCTTAACCGATAGCCTAGACCTGAATCCTCCAGCAGCGTGCTAAGCGGATTCAAGGCTAGGCAGAACCAAAGCGGACTCAAACTGTCACCCTGGAATATACCCCGCTCAATCCTGATAGGTTCACTGTTTCCCCGGATCTGTCGACATCCTGGATAGCGTAAGACCGTACTCCACTGCCGCATACACGATATCAAGAAGGTGCGAAGAGTTGCATCTATTTTGTACAACTCCAGCACCCTAATGAGCCATGTATGCGGCACCGAGTCATAGGCCTTCTTGTAATCTATCCAACATGTCGACAGATCCTTGCGGGATCGGCGAACCTGCTGGCTTATGGCCATGTCAATGAGGAGTAGCTCCTTAGTACCGCGGGACCCGTTCCTACATCCATTTTGAGAGGTGGACATGATAGAATTGCTGTCAATGTGATCGTTTATTTTAGCTCTCAAATAGGATGTAAGAACTTTATAGACCGTCGGTAAACAAGTGATCGGTCTATAATTTTTGGGTTCCGCAGTACTACCTGTTTTATGGAGCAGGTGGGTTATTCCTGTTGTAAGAAACTGGGGTAGCGACCCTGACTCTAAAGCTGACTGAAACTGGGAAGCCAAGCAAGCATGCGATCCCTGGATCCATTTGATCCAAAAGTTGTGCAGTCCGTCCGGTCCCGGAGATTTCCAGTTAGGTAACGGACGGACTGCACAGGCTACATCTTGGGGGCTGATAACGATTGCCCCCATTTCAGGTATAGAATCACACGCTTGCTCTACCACCCGAGTCCAGTCGCCCTCAGCGTGACTGACAGGCACCGACCAGATGCTGCGCCAGAATGAACACATGGCGTCATCATCCGGTAGGCGCGTATCAGCCACACCTTGGTCTGGTCGCTCCCAAGCCCTATAAACCCTCCTTTCGTCGCTCTGGAACATGCGATTCTGCGTATATCGGTCAACCCGTCGCTTATACCGCCGGATACGGTTTGCCCATGCATAAACTTTCTGCTTTAGGAAGTCGATGCGCTCTGTGACATGGGATATGTATTCTCCAGGACTGATTCCAGTCCCAGAGAACGCTCGTCTCACAAAGCGCATCACTCGTGGCCGTGTATTGCCCTCCCTAAAACAGTATAGTTTGCCAATGAGTACCCTGGCCTCATCGATACGACGCCCGATCCTGCACTGCCAGGCTGGTACGGCTGGTTTTGGTCGCATAGCTACGTCACTGTCTGGAAATTTAACATTAGCTATACGACATGCCGCAACAGCCGCACAATACAGAATCGAGTGTGCATCGACAAGATTTTCGCTGTGTTCGAAATAACTCGTAACCAGCGAATCCAGGGCACACATTAGCGCCCTATTTTTTTTATGCATAGGCAAACGTGGTAACCGGGGTCTAAGTACGGTTGGTGTTGACCTATATTCGCGAAGCGCACCTTCCAGAGCGCTCCTCAATCTATCACTGCACTGGCTACTTACTGTGACAACCCTATCATCCGCCTCATCACTAACACAATTGGACCGCGGCGTAATTGCATTAGTTGCCGGTGAGTGTGCCGCGGTCTGTGGCGAAGCAGAGACGATACGGTTGCTCAGCACCTCTGAGCGCAGCCTATCAAGCGCGGCGTCGTCCAACCTGTGGTTACGTTGGATGACCCGCACCTGATCCGATAATCGTTGGGCCGACACGTTGACGGTTGGTTCCAGCTCCTGGAACAGAGACAGCATCCTAACACGGTACGCAGTGAGGTTAGCTCCCCCCTCTGTAGACCCGTAATATGCGCGCATGACGTTCTCATTTATACTTTGAGTCCATTTCATGCGCTGCACACAACCACCGGCAGCGGGGACCCGGCTCGGGGCCGGTTGGCCCCTAAGTCCCAAGCTTCTCGGTGGCCGGCCTCTCCCCGGCCGACGTACAGGTGTTGGCGACGTCGGCGGGGAAAAATATTCGTCGCTCGAGCTCGACGCGGCTGCAACCGCCGGTGACACTGGTGATCCGAGGTCCGGCGGCGGCGAGGCGGAGCTGAGCGACGACTCCGGAGGTGGTGGGCGTGCTCGAGTTCTGGCTCTCGTCAACATTATATTATCCTTTCGTCCAACATTTCTTCTTCTTCATATTGATTAGTTATCTATTGTATTTACGTGAATGACACATGTCACTGTATTTTCTTGAATTTTGCCTAGATTTTTCATTTTCCTTTATTTGTAGGTTTTATGTAAATGTATATGTAATAGATCGTTTTATTTCAAAATTTAGTAAACATTATTTAGGTCGGTAAATTAAATACAAATATTTTAATTAAGGGATAAATATGAATTTTAAATATTGGACGTTGTTGACACTTCAGTGTTGCCATTATTATTATTATTATTATTATTTCTGGCAACCTTAACCGGTGGGCGTATCCTTAGATGAACTGGGTCTGGGTCCTGGATCTGAGACCCGTCATACGCCAATGGTCAGTGAGTAGAATTGCGATTCAGAATAGGGCAGCGAAAGTGTTAAGATGCCTTGCCAACCCATGTTGTCTTTAATAACTCATTTGACTTTATAGCAATGACCACTCGTTTTACTAAATCGCACGGCATATTAATTATGCTTAATAGAAACAACGATGGGAATTTTAATGTAAATTAGATTGATAAGGTATTTCATCATCTCCTTAGCCTTTTTCCGACCGGCAGCTGAATACTAGTGTCCACAACTCAGTTACTGGGTACCACGATACCCCTTGGTTATACTGGTTGCCAGACTTTATGGTTTTTGACTAACTGTAACGACTGTTAAAAATCTGCAAAATGACAGGACCAACGGCGTTACGTGCTTCCCAGACCAACCTTATGGTATGGGTTAGGTTTTTAAAATTCTAAGCAAAACTTAGAGCAAAGAAAGTCTTATAAATGTGGAAAATCCAATCACATTTCTCCTTTCTAGGGGGTCCCAAAACATGTACAGAACTAAATGTTATAAGTATACACCCCTATTTTTTAATTAGTACAAGAAAAAATTGGGCTATATCCCTACCTTTTGCTGATCATATTTGCGTAATCAAAAGTAAAAAAACGAAGTTAAATTTTTATATATGCCACTATTTAGTTAAACTTAAATAACAAAAACAGCTGTTGGAGGCGGGACATGCTTGAACGAGATCACGCGAACGTGAGCGAGAGATGACGATTAATGAATACTACAATGTCTTATATAGCCTGTACAACAATTCCATAAATTAGGTGATTTTTTTGGATATAAACCAACGCTAATAACTTTGCTGTTTATGAATATAATTAATTGATACTTTACAAATATAATGAGAAGACCGTCTAAAATAAGCCCTTTAAGTATTTGAACTAATAAAGAGAATAGTGGTGTATATGATTGTGATAGTGATTAATATTCTTCATCCATAACAACTTCCATAAACCCAGATGCGCGTTCCTGTTCTCTCACTCATCACATACACCACACACTTACACGCACACACACGAACACACTCACAATACACACACGCTCTCACACAAAAACACACAATACATGTTAATTACATCTCTAGTTGTAATTCATTAATAATTTGTACAAACTCACTCGCCGTGGGAGAAGGACCTGGAGTACTGAAATACAGGGCTGCCCTAGTTTAGGTCCAGTCCACTCCATTTATTTGATAATGACTGTAATGTTTTCAATTAGTGTGGAAAATAAATGTTTAATTTTTTTTTATAAATATGAGACCATTCAGTCTTTTTCACTCTGTATATATAACTAGTTTACAATTAATAGAAGTAGGTTGCATTATTAGTATTTTTATTTAAACTTACTCATTTAAGAGCTGGGGTGTTTTCATTTATCGTATTTATTTTCTTGCTTTCTTACTATTTTCTTTAGAATCCACTTTGACAGTAAAAAAAACTGTTATTAATCATCACAAAAACACTGTTTTTACTGTTGTTTAAAATAAACTTCTGACTTGGTTGAATGCCAACAAACGAATGAAGGATTAACGTCCACAGTGTGCATGCCTACGTTAGTGGTAAGGTTTTGATAAGGGCGTGGTGCTTGAGTCAGTTCGTGCGTAAATACATAAATATTATTTCATCACCGCCACTGACGCCACTCTTAAGAAATTGACGAAAACATCTCTATGTTTCGTGTTCAACAACATGAAACCACAGACTCACCTAAATAAAAAAGTACAAACAAAAGAAATGAATGACCTAATAAATTCATATTATTTTACGACAAAATATAAAATAAACTATAAAAAATATTTAAAATAAAATAACGGATTCTAAATATTCCTAAACTTTAAGCGACAAATTTAAGTGCAGCCATAATGAAAACCTAAAAGCAGCAAATACAGTTTACAAATTTACAGACAACAAACGCAACGCCATCTTTATCTATGCTTCTATACTAATATTATCATAATGGGCTATTTATTTTGACAAAATTTTTGTTTTTAGTCCCACATCAAGATTACAAGAAAACATTAGACAGATATTTTTTATTTTTTCACGCATCAAAAAATAACGGCGATACGCCTACATCGAGTCAATATGTCGCATGACGTCGCGTCGTAATTTATTTATGATATTCTTTCCATTTCATACTTTGTTCTAGTTAGGTTAGGTCAAAAACATTCAATAACTATAGACCGGACATCACGATCAAAATTTTCGTCCGAAACTTGTGTCCTGCTTGGACACAAGTCAATGAGTTTTTTTAGTACGCTCCGCTGCCGCTCCAATATTCATATATTATTCTAGATGGCGTTACTGAGACATGGGATCAAAGTTTTTCTATGACATTTCCTTGACATACCCGCCCTATAGTATTTAAAATCTCTTCGGGTTAGGTTGACATGATAACCGTTGTTATTACCTAGCATCATCATCAGCGTAGCCTCTTCCCAAAGTTAAAAGCTTCCAGTTTAACCATATAAAGCTAAATACCAGTGTTTTACATGGAGCGACTGCCTGTTAGACCTCCACAACCCAGTAGCTGGGTAACATGATACCCCTTGGTTAAACTGGTTGTCAGACCTTCGGGCTTCTGACTACAAGTAACGACTATCAAAGATCTTCAAAGGACAGCCGGGACCAACGGCTTAACGTGCTTTCCGAGGCACGGAGGAGTCTTGGTATGTAATAAATGGTCACCCATCACGGACTGACCTCGTCAAGCGTAGTTTTACCTTCGATCGACCATCGGCTGTTAAAATTTAGCCGCAAGCTCATATCACCTTTGAATGACTAAATAATAATGTCATAATTTTGCGAAATGAATTGAATGTTTGTGTAATGTCATGATTTCAAATTTATTTTAGTCGGTGGCGTAAGCAACGCGTGCACGGCACAGCTAGTCTACATCTACACTAATACAATAAAGAGAAAAAAAAATGTGTGTGTGTGTATGTGTGTAATGAATAAACTCAAAAACTACTAAAACGATTAGAAAGTTAATTTCGCCATTAACATTAATTTACATTAATTTCCCGGTTAACTTAACATTTTATCCCTGTACGGGAATGGGATATACGTGGGTGAAACCGCTTGACGTCGTGCGTCGGCTAGTATTATAAGGAGGAAAAATTAATGTTTTTGTTTTGTTTGTAACAAATAAACATAAAGACTACTGGATCCATTTGTAAAATTCTGTCACTGCTGTGAAGCTACACTGTCCCCGGGTGACATAGGTTAGTTTTAAGCTATTGCATAGCTTTTATCGCGGGCCTTGAGCGCGGGGACCGAATCCAGAAATTCCGTAACGAAAAAACCTCACGCTCCCCACTCCGACGGGCAAGGAGGTGTGGCTTAAAGGCCGAAGCTATTGCATATATATTTATATATATATTATATATTTATATTGCAGGCATAGTGGTGATAGTGGGGAGGGGAGTGGGAGGGGAGTGGGAGGGGTAGTGGAGGGCTGGGGGGAGGGGAGGGGGAGAGGAGAGGAGTTGATAAAAAATGCTATGCAATAGCTTTACCGCGGCAGTCTCCGAGTGCTACGCGTCATTTTTATTTCTAAGTTCACACGGGAACGGAAACTACGCGGGAATAACCGCGTGACGTCCACTAGTCATTTATTATATTTTTGGCAGTTCGTCACTACTGTTCGTATTGTCGTAATCATTTCATTTTTGAGGGAATACTTGTATAGTTTTTTTTTGTTTGCCTGTAGTTTTAGTCACTTTTATAGACAAAAGCAGGAAAAAAATCAGACATAAGTACCTATGGTGCAAGAGGAAAAAAAAATCGTGAAGCTTTTAATAATACTAATAATTAATTTGGTTGAACCAACTAGTATAAGGACTTCTTCTTAAGAGGTTCTCAAAACACACTTATCAGTAATAAGTGTATGTAACATATCACATTAATTAAGCGTAATTACATATTCTAAGCATTAATAAATACCAAACCCATGATCAATAAAGATAAACTAGTCGTTGCTCATTGGTCAAAATACTTCTGTTTTAACTTTCTGCACTCTCATAATAAAACTCGTATTGTTTTGTAAAAGACTCGATTACAAGGACCTAAAAAGGTGTTTTTTTTTGTCGACTTCGGTGACGAATGACACCGTTAGTGGTCGCCGCCTCGTATTGCGACCTAATTCTCCACAAGTCCTTAGCTATGTAAAATCCTTTGTGAACGCAATATTGTCAAAAAGGGATCCAAAGTCTGTACAAATGCAAACGAAGCAAAATAAGTCCTTATGTAGGTAAGAATCGTACCAGATGGGGTTCTTTAGTTTTTGCATAACCCCATGGGATATAATATAAGATAATAAGATTTTAAAAATTAAGTCCCTCTTCCTCTCTTGTAAGCTTTTGCTGTGCCCGACAGGGTCCATAATGATTCTGTACCTTTATATTCTTAAGACCATTTATGTACATTGTGAAACGCAATAAATATTGAGTATTGAGTATTGAAAAGGCGCGAATTCATATATGTATTGCATTGATCCAAAGTATTCGCGTACTATTATTAATGTAAACATACAATTAAAGAAACTTTAAACTATGTCAAAACCCCTGTGCACAGTATTCTTTTGTAACGGGTCCAAAGTTTTTGCTTAGTAACATAATATAAAGATAATAATATAACAAAATTGTGATCTAATTGTGTTATAATAATAACGTACGTCTTTTTAATAAAATTTAGTGTTGAAACAATTCGAAAAACTCCTTAAAGTTTTGTTTTGATTGCCTGCTGCGTTCCAATAATAAATTTAGTTACGTGTACTTTATAAAATGGCGACAAGACTTCCATATCATTTGTTCATATACAATGGCACTGTGCACACAACGCTACGCGCGATAGTGACCAGTTAATACCAGTTAGTAGTTAGTTAAATAAGTCTTAATAATTCTTACCTCGAATTCTCAAAGTGTTCGTAAAAGGGAGACATTGAAGAAACTCGAAATCCACAGAATTTGCAATTTTGGATCACTAGATAAATGTATGAATTATTTTCAATATATTTATAATAATAGTAAAAGGAAAAATATGTACAAAACTACGTCATAGTTTGTGCGCAAAGCAGATAAGAATGTGAGCGGGAACCCCTCCACCTACTTGGTGTTCAACTATAGTAAATTATTGCAACACTGAGTTGGAATCATTTACTGTTTTCAGCATAAATATTTTAGTCGATTTTTCATTTGGGTCTTCCCTTTTATTGACCTGGGCATCAAAACTTAAGTCTCCATGAATAAAAGATCGAATCTCAAATTAAATAGTTTGTTCAAAATCGTTTTGAATAGATAATATGGGATTATAATTTTAAGTATGGGAACCCCAGTAATTGCGCAACTGTTTGAAATGATAAAAAAAGTGTACCCTGAGATTGCCTTATCTGATGATTGCTTATACTAGGTACTTACTATACTACTTATGTTCTAACTATATTGTGCATGCTATTGTATCCTAAGAATTACTTGCCCAATATTCGTCAATAACATATAGGTTATGACTCATAACCTATACCTATGTTATTAATAATTGTGCTGGTATCTATCTACTGTTGAATATCCACCAAATAACACGGTTGAGGATAATAATTGTTCTTCTTTGAATTTAATAAGTTTATCAAAAATTGTTTACACTTAAAGATATCAGTTCAAAGTAAAATATAAACAAAATTTCTGTGAAACGATTACTCATTGGCAAGCACTTTGACGTCATCAACAACGAAAACATCATTAGGAAACTTATGCTTAAAGTTAATATACCTACGTTTTCTAATCAATCTTGAGCAAGCTTCTCTATATGAAAAGAGATCAATAAATACTGCTGACGGACAGTAACAGGCTGGTAATCAATCTCATTTTTTGGTTTAGATTAACCGGTTTTAATAGACCGTAAAAAAATATTGGTGTAAGAGGTTAAAGATTTCTTAGTAATCGGTTATTACTGGCTTTTAGTTTACCAAGAGAGGATAAGTGGAGATCGATAAGTTCACCAGCCATTTACTGTCTTAAAAAATAAGGGTAGGTACAGGATTGTGTTTACGAGGGTTCATGAAATGACGACACGATCAATAGAGAGATAAAGACGTAATATATCACAATTAGGGCCTTATCATACTAGCGGTTTGAGAGCGGCTACGTGGCGAATGCGTCGCGACTACGCTGCGGCTGCGCTGCGAAGACGCAACATATTCGTCGCGTGCTTGTGGTGAGTTAACGACGAACAATACACTCAGTAACAAAATGGATTCCGACGAGGAAACACTACTGTTAACTTTGTAATTTCGAAGCAGCCGAAGACGAAAACGAAAGCTTCGAAAGCGGTGATCTTGATGCGCGTTCTCAATGAATTTGCTTCAGATACGCGGCCTGTTTGTTGCACACCCGCTCCACTTTAAGGACGCTCGCAACAAATTTCTAGTTTCCATAAATGTCTGGCGACATCTATCTCGCCATATACGAACTATAGCCTGACATCCTACATCGCAATGTTAAAGTTATCCGCGCAATTGAACCTGTACGATATTCCAACCTCAACAACAGTCGAGCAGTAGTAACGTATCAGACACTACAACACCGTCTGGCGGTCGGGGGATCCTCCCTTTCCTATGAGGAGAGGATGAGGAACTTTAAATCCCGCATAAAGCAATTAACGCTGTTTTAGTACTTTATTCAGTTTTTTATTTATTTGTAAATAGACGGATGTCCAAGTCCTTTGCACCCATGAGTATATTGAACCGACAATGTATGCACAAAGCAGTACTGTTTGATAAGATTAGCTCTGATAATATATTGATAAACTATCGAGGTATTGCGGTGTCAGTAGATAAGTGTGATATCGAAAAGTGGCTAAGTGCACCAAGGTGCCCAGCTCAAAATTACACAAATCGCGGTATCGAATGATTTAAGTATCGATTATAGCGAAAAAAGTCGACTTAATTCATTTCTTAAACTTTCTTCATTTAAGGTAATAAAATGTATTTTTAATTTCGTAACTTGGGAAGTTCGTGTTCGCATGACGCGTAAAGATTGTACTTAATTATAAATTATTGAATGTTGATGTAAAAAATCTCGCGGCTATTATTACCCGAAGGGATAGGCAAAAGTCTTACTTCAATAGGTAATATCCACATTTCTCCAGTTGTATTTATTTAAGTCTCATATAATATCCTAGGTCAGCAAGCAAGGTTGTTGTGATAAAAGTTTTGAGTGTGAATGTGGAGGGTTACAAAAGAAGTAAAGTTTCCCTGGATTTACAAAAAAATATTTAATCAATAGAAACAATACAATACTTGTGAGTGTTTTAGGCTATATTTGAGTTTCAAAACTTAAAGGGGGTGGAGGAAATGTTAAAGAATGAAATGAAGATTTTATGCTCAAAAATTACAGTAATGTAAATAAAACAAACACAACGCCAATATCTAGTGACATGACCATGTACTGACATCCTATATTGCGATGTTAAAGTTATCCGTGCAAAGACACAACACCAGTCTGACCGAAGGATTATTCTTTTTGTATGGAGGCTGAGGAAATTCAAACCCCGTTCCTCATCCCTCCAAAGAAATTTTTATCAACATAGAAATAATGTTATTAATTAATGTTTATTAAGTTAATGTTATGTTTTCCTAATTCTAGCTGCCCGTTATACCCATTCGAAGAACTCTTTGGTTATCCCGGTGCTCACGCATGGAGACCAAAGGTGTAAGGACCCTGCAGCGACAGGACTTCCTACTGGCTGATGTCATCGCCATCATCAAGCAAAAGAAGCCTCATCAACAAGCTGGAACAGTTTCGCTGACATTATGGTATGATTTACATACATACATTCTTACATACGCCACGTTAAACTCACGCCACCTTTCCATTGGGGTAGGCAGAAATTAAAGAGCGCCATCTGCTTAGATTCATACTCTTGTTGGTTCCTTTTACATTCATACATGCTGTCCTACACACACGTGCTGGTTGCGAGTACTACGCGCCTGACCTTTCTAAAAACCCTCGCCAATAAGGTAATATGTATGTATGGTAATATGTATGTTCTTCTAGGGGTGTCTCCTCCCAACGTTTCCACTTTCATCTACTTACCTTATAAATAAAAGAAAACCTTTCATTAGTCGCCTTTCATTCATCCTTTCAACGCGGCCAATTTATAATTAATATATTATTAAGGTTACAGTATTTTCAGTTTAATAAAAAACTGCTTTGGCAGATTCGCCACATTTATTATTATTGGCGATCGACTTTCAAAACTAGAGTTATTATACACCGGATAGTGTTTTATGAAGTCGGTTATATTTTTTTGTAAAAAAAAGTATTTTGATTTTTTTTTATTAATTATTTTTCCATTTGTTTTGATATAACAATCAAAGTAACAAATGGATTTCGATGAAATATAAAAACTTCAAAATTAAAAAGTTCTTCAAATGAAAACTACTGGGCCAAACTAGGTATCTTAAATTTTTATAGACCAATAATAACCACATCAAATATAAAAAAAACATCACGAACAAAATAAGTAAAAAAATAAACTAAGTACCTACCAATCGAATTGAACCTCCTTCTGAAGGCTACAAATCCAGCCTCAGGACTGCTTCTGTGAAATCCCAGATGGAAAAATTCAGTTTTGTTAAAGTAGGTACAAATTTAATAGATAAACGAAATTACAAAAAACAAAAGAAAATAAAATTAAAAAAATACACAAGATAAAACAATACATGAATATATGTGGATACAAACAAAATTATGGAAGTTAGGTTAATTAAGTTTATTAAATTAAATTGTTCATGATCTCCAAATTTTGGTTATTATTTTAAATCTACGCATTGGTTCTATTAAAAATTAAATGATCTCTTGAATAAAGGCTTTCTCTCTTTTGTTTTATTAAATTGCTGTGTCCTACAGGGGATAATGATCACATTTATATACTTACCACCTAAGAATACGAAATCCATAAAGATATTGAGCGTTAAGTGACTTTAGTTTAGCTATTCGTTTCAATATACTCAAGTGAGAGTCTGTTGTAACAGAATTCGTAGATTTAAATCTTAAACTTATTTTTTTTGCCTTTGTCGCAGGACCTTTGGATGAAATCCAACACTGCGGGCACGCTCTTTATACCTGGAAGCTTCTTTTTAGTAAATTTACTTTTTCGTGAATTTAGTTGTCAATAACGGTAACTATTTATTACTACATTTGTTTTATATTGGAGTGTGCTAGCTAACATGTAGCTAATTATTTAATTGTAGTAAATTTATTTAAAATTTTAACATTAATGTGTTACTAAAACGTTAACACGTTAATTTTATTTATAATGTGCACTTTAATATAAACAGTGTAATTACACTGTATAATTATTCAAGTTCTTCTAACATAACAGACAAAAAGACTTGGACGTGATGAAAGCGAGTTTTTTGCGGCACTGTCTTATAAAAAAATGCTGCTCCTCAGCCTAATTTGAATAAGTGAATTATGATTTTGTTTTCTTTCTACATTTTGAGTGAAGAAATTAGAAAAACATAATTATTTACGCGCTTTTTTAATGTCTAACTTTCCATTTTTTCAGGGTCACTGAAGTAGTTCAGAGCGTACTACGAGATGCGCGCCTGCAGGGGGAAGTACGAGTACCACGACGCTCAACGGTTGCACTTTATCGATGTTAAGTCTTCTTCTTCTGAGAACTCTGAAATATATTTCTCGACGGCTTGTGAAGCCAAGTCAAAGGCTGCGATGGTTGCCTTAAAAACTCTGACGCGAGCAGCACACGTTACATAACCACCGTAGAAATGGATTTGTCTACATAAGAATCGCCAAAGTGACGAATTGTGGAAACATTTCTTTTGTTTTAAGCACGATATTGTCAAGAATGACAAGAATGAGAGAGTGTAGATTTATCATTCGAAAATACTGCCGTGCTAACCGCAAAAGCGGTATCTCAGGGTAAGCTAGTTTCAAGAAAATTAAAGTCTTGTAAATATAATTATCTTTTTGCAGTATAGATTGATACATATTTTTTAAGGGTTTTTTCATATGTTTTGAATAAGATAACGCTAATTGGCTTAGTTCATTGGATGTGTCTTTCTATTCAGCTTTTCGATGCAATACGAATCACTTATAATATGATTTTTACTGAGATACCGCTTTTATTGGTTTCACTTCGATGGTCCTAGAGATTATCATTATAAACTTAGATTCACAGCCTTATGAATATAAGCCAGCATTACACATGTAAGCGGGTACGCCTTTTATACCTGGAGGCTATAATTATTTTTCAGTTTTGTAGTGGTTTTGCTTGAGTTTAGATTTCAATGTTAATTTGAATATTTATACCTATTTACTTTTTTTTAAATCTCGGTATATTGGAGTGTGCTAGCTAACACGTGACAATCATTCTGAAATCTAATGTTTTACAAAGTGTATAAACCTTAGTGCTATTTATTGAGCATTTCATTGTACAGATTCTTTGTATACCTAGTTCTTTAAAGGAATCAGACAGATGTGTTGCTGAGAGTTTGTACCACCACTTCTTCTTCCCAGCAAAAATACTAGGAAGTGGCGAAGGGTGGGCCGTTTTTGGGGGACTGTCTTTATGTATTTTTCTGACGTTCATAAAGTGCTGATTCACAGCCTAGTTTGAATAAAGACTTTTGATTTTGATTTTGCGCTTAGCACGGTAAAATAGTCTGTATGGAGCATTATTTCTTCTTTAATCGCCAAAAATGTTTCTTCCACCTGTCATTTTGCCGATTTTTCCGTTGAAATACCTACCCGGTTCCGGTGATTATGCTACATGTGCTGGGGCCTAGACTAAATCACATTTTACAAAATTACTCTAACAAAGTTCGATAATTCCAAAACACATGGTGACAGGCACATTACCGTTAGGGATGGGTCTAAAATTAATAAGCAGCTAAAATAACACTGCTATTTTATTTAGTGCCAACACCTGTTAAACAAGTTTAGTTATAGCTGTTAAATTATATAGCAGTCAAAACTGACAAGTTGAATTACAAATACTAACTAAAAAAAAAACAGATATGAAAAAAACAGAAATCGTTGTAAATAAATTGATTCTCATTATAAATACGCCAACAGAAAAAGTTGTCAGTCCAGCCTGTGAAAAGAATGAAGGAAATGAGAATTAATAATGTTAAAAATCTGTGTGTGACAAAATTTTACAGTTGCTAAAAATAACTAGGTACTAATTTTAAGTGTTAATTATTTTTAGCATTAGCATTTAGCAGTGTTATTATTTTATAACGTTTAAACCCATCTCTAATTACCGTACCTACATCTCTACGCTATGAATTTTGTACTTCACCCTTTAGCATTGAAATTTTTTAATCGTCTTTCCCTAATTTCCAAGTTTAACTTGATGTTTTTTTTTACTTTAAACTGTCAATAGTCGTCATTTTTTAACTAAATTATTGAGATTTTTGATTAAAGAAGTTACTATTTCAAAAATTTTTTGGTAACAAACTGGTAGTAGAGTATGGTGTTAGACCTAGTAATGATTTTTTTCAACTTTTCGGTTTTAAAAACAAAAATACCGTCAGAAAAAAAAACGTAAAAATTAGGAATGACCGACGCAAAATTTTTCTGCTAGGAGTCTAGAATCATGTACAAGAATTCATAATATTAGGTTGGGCGATGATGCCCTTCCGCCCTGTATTGAATAGGCTAGTAAACTAATTATTTTCTAAACAGATTTTTTTTTAGTTTAGTAGAGTTTATACTGAATAATGGGGACACATTGAAGAGCCACCTCTCCTCAATTCTAATGTATTATTAAAAAACGTAACAATGTATTATTTTTATATCAAATTTATATTCAGAAGACCATCAGTAAGCTGATGACCTGAATATAATTTTGATATTCATACACATCCCACATGCGGATTGCTTTAAGCTTTCGAAATGCTGTATTCGAAAGATATCTGAGCTCCCAGAAGCGAAAATAAAAAATAGACTATTTTATGGTACTTACAGGGGATGTACGGTGATGACCTGACGGCAACGAAGTCACGTCTTCGTGTCAACGTCAGCTGGCGCTGAAAACCAGCACCCGCTGTGGCTCTGTGTTGTGCATAAGTCGCAGCGTTATGCTGAGCGACGCCTACTTCGCCTGGTTATGTGCTGTTAGTATTTATGTGTTTATGTGATTTGTTTTCTGTATACGCATCACACCATCTCGCAAATAAATTTATTCCACGTTAAAAAAATTAAAACCACAAAGCTAAAAGACCTATAAAAATTTAATTGCGGTGGTGGCCATCTTGGATTTGAAATTTGTCGTAGCGTGTAGTATAATTCTACAAGTCAAGCCCTTTCATTTCACTATACTCATATTTGACTTTCATATTTGACATTCTGACTGGCCTGTTGGTCTAGTAGTTCGTGACCCTGAATGCTATGCCGGAGGTCGTGGGTTCGATTCCCACTCAGGACAAATGTGTGTGTGTTGTTCACGATAATTTGTGCTGTGTCTGGGTGTAATTTGTCTATAATATAATATTTCTCAATACATACATATGTATTATAGATAAATTACATCCAGACACAGAACGAATGATGCTCATGACACAAATATTACTCCTGGGTGGGAATAGAACCTACGACTAGCAGGCATAGCAGTCAGGATCACTAACTTCAAAATCGAATGCACCATTGGGTTACGGCGGACATCTCGGACTTTCATCAAACATAGCTAAGAACATAGTATATAAACATACATATAACATAGGTACTTACATAAACTCACGGCTTTTTTTAATGGGGGCAGGCAGAAACTATAGAGCTACGATTCAACAAGATAAAAACACTCCAGACAAATTCACTTTTGCAACAAAATTAAACAAAAATTTAATCGGTTCATCCTTTCAGAAGCTACGATGCCACAGACAGGCATATATAAATAAACACACACACATGACAGAGACCCGTCTAACTTATAACACTCAGTTGTTCTTACGTTGAGGCTTAAAAATCATACCTGTTATCCCCGAAGGGTTAGGTAGAGCTGTACCCGTTGTACAGACGCCAGTGCACGTCAAGTTATCCAATGTGTCAAATTTCTTTAATCGTTTTTCAACTTTATGTCAAACAGAATAAGATTCATATTAAATTGGGAAAGTTTGACACATTGGGGTAACTTGATGTGCTTGGCGTCTGTACATCCAAATTTCGCCAGTTGTGTTTAAGTCCCATGTAATAGTCCCGAAGCTCTTTGTCATCAATCGGACTAACACTGAAAAATCTAAGGTGGAAAAACTCATTAACACTCTGCCTGACCCGGGGATTGAATCTGGGACCTCACGTCTTTGTTTATAGCTTCCCAAATGGAAGACTGTTATCTTTAACAACTTCAACCTAACCATAAGGATTTAAAATTTGCCTGGAAAAAACGTTAGACAACTGTGATAAGCAGTGCGAACAATGTCCGTCTGTGTTATAGCTCAAATTGTTTTGTTTTGTTTATGTCAATGTTCATGCATACATACCTGTTATTTGTATGGTTACTGTAATGCCGTTTTGCTAATTAATTTAGAATATGAATATTGTTAGTATCTGTGCTGTTGGTGTGCTTATTGTAAATAAAGAAAAAAATAATATTTTTATCGCATCTATTCAAAAAGAGCTAGTTTATTCCTCGTAAACAGTGACCAAAATAGCTCATTAATCCCTAGGGACCAAAATTGATTTGAATTTGGAATGTGGATATTGTTAGTAAATGTTTCAATCAGCAAAGAGGTGGATCACAAACCATGCGGGAACAATGTATTGTATGTGACTGGCTAAAAAACTGCAAGCGCGCCAAATTTAAAAAAAGTTGATGAAAAATAAAAAATGCGCGAATTTAAATGCATTCTGCTTGTTACGATACACTTCCATAATTGTTCAAATATAAACATCAGCCTCTAATTATTTATATTTTATGTCTTATGGTTCTGAATTGTACGTAAATAAATTATTGTTCATAAGTTGCAGTTACTTATTTTCTCATAGAGGGTGATAAAAAGTAGTGTCCACCTCGGGAGCAACACTATTTTAAGCTCGAGTGACATACTTTTAATCCCTTGCTGTGCTCAGGATTCTAGTTAAGAATCCCTCGATCCGCTCGGGATTCTACTCCAGAAACCTTCGCTCTGCTCTGGATTAAAAAAAACACTCTCGCCTTTAAAAAAGTTGTTTGCTCCCTAGATAAACAGTCTACTATTTTAACCGACTTACAAAAAGTTGGAGGAGGCCAAATCCGAATCGACTGCTAATGTCGGTTGAATTTTTTTGTAAAAAAGTTTTACTTACTTTTTTATTGTTATGTTACATTGTTTTTTTTGTTTTGTCTTGATAAGGAAGTAATAAAATGATGTTTTTCTCTTTATCTATGTTTTCTTTGGATATGATTGCTACAATGCTATTCTGTGAATATCACCCCGTGAAAATGGAGGTGAAGTATTATATTATATATATATAGGTATTTTACAACAGGAGTATCTATACCTCATCATCGTCTGCCTAGCCTTTTTCCCAACTATGTTGCGTTCGTCTTTCAGTTTAACTGGGTGCAGTTGAATACCAATGTTTTACTTGAAGCGACTGTCTGTAGGACCTGCACAACCCAGTAGTAACTGGGTTTTGCTGGGTTGTAGCAACTAATGGGTATCGTGGTACCCGGTTTGCAAATAGTAGTAGTAGGAGTACTGCCTATACCTACCTATTTAAATTTAATACAAACCCGAAGCGTTCGGTCTTCTCAGGTACTCTTTGACGCTCATGTTATTACACTTTAGGGTTCTTATCAAACGTGATTTCTTCGCATGTACAGTCGACAGGCATAAGTCTGAAATTAAAATAAAACAAAAGCATTTAAATGTTGACAATGGCATTATTTTTGATTTGTAACTGTAAACAAAAACGTCTAAAAAACTGTTTTGAAATTTTAAAATTGTTAGTGGGCCTGATTACCTAACTGACAGGTTTAAAAAAAAACGTAATTTAGGCACCAGTCGTCCACAAATTAAATATAAAATTGTATTTGAATAAACAGGGTGTCTCATTCAAATCGGTCAGTATGGGAAAGTCTGAAACTATAAGAGATACGAAGATCTGTTCTGAGGAACCATGTCATCGATTTTAATAACAAGAAGAACTGTATTCATACATCTTAAAAAACATCATTCTGTACTCCGTTCGGGAATCCAACCCGGCTATTTTGAAGAAAAAAAACCTACACTATTTCTATTTAGATAGCGATTATGCAGGTCTTAAGCAGTAAATGTCTGTATGAAACATGATGTCTAAAATGAATAAAATGCATTATTTCCACATACTTTAATTTATTTTAGTAGGTGCTCGAAGTGAACACAAAATTGAGGCAGCCCCTTAAAGTTACTACTACTATAATACTACTACTACTACTCCTACTATACTACTACACTTGCGGTGGGGCTTCCTCGCAACTTCCCATGGGTTACAGATTACAATGTTGAGACATATTTAAAACAAAGTGTTGAGACATACTCGTATATAAAAAAGAAAAGAAAAAAAAAATAGGTTTAAGGATGTTACAAAAGTTATTCTAGCAAGTTCAGGTATGTGTAGTGGTTGTGGGTGTGTGTGGTGTGTGAGTGTGTGTGTGGTGTGCAAGTGTGCGCACACAGACACACCTTCTCACACCCACACCTCGCACATCCACCCTTCACACACTTATTCACACCTATGTGTGGTGTGTAAGTGTGCGTAAGTGTGAGTAGGTGTACCTGTGTGTTAATGATTGATCGGTTGATGTTTATTAAGATTTGTTACAGTTTCTACTTTAGCAAATTCTAGTTAGTAAAAGTTCAAATTCATCGAACGTTAGAGATTTAATCCATTCTGATAAAGTATTGTTAC
This sequence comes from Euplexia lucipara, assembly GCA_921972225.1. Taxonomy (NCBI): domain Eukaryota; kingdom Metazoa; phylum Arthropoda; class Insecta; order Lepidoptera; family Noctuidae; genus Euplexia; species Euplexia lucipara. Next base: position 4,418,712 of record OV179146.1, on the reverse strand, counting down.
ATTCATACCGCAACATCGGGTAAATATTCAACGCGTAAACATTAAATATTCAAAAGCGTTTACAAACACAATAGGCTAGAAGTCAAAATTTTAGTTACATAATCATCTAGATTACCTACTAGAAAATATTAGACTCATATATTTCCTTTTCTTATGTAATTAAATTAAGACGGCGATACATTTTATAGTGCAGAGCTTAAAGTAAGTAATTTTCCATCAATAAGAAAATGCAAAAAATACTTGTAATTTTTTTTAGAGCCTTAGTAATTTTCTTCCAGTCTTTAAGGTGGTGCAGCAATGGAACAAGGTAGGTGCAACAGGTCAAAAAAGAAGGGAATATTATTTCATTAAACCCCAAGGGGACGCCTGCGTCCGTGCTGTCATTGTTTTTCTATTGTGTCGCTAATTGATTGATAGGTTAAGTGACACAAAAAATAAATACACAGATACACATACTTAAAACAGAATAGATACCGGTACATAGTCAAGAGAAATAAAAATACGTTGATAAAGAAAAACTAATCTGAGTAACAATCAACTCTGTGATGAACGCGCCAACATCTTATGAATACGTTCACGAACTCCCAATTTAAATGTGAACCGACTGATAGCTATCCTGATGAATATGATATTGTATTGATATTTGTCGGTAATAATTTTTGGTGGGATATACAATTAGTCTAATGCGTAAGATAATAAGATGAAGACGCGATGGCTCAGATGTTTAAGCGCCTATCTATCATGCATCAGGTTGTGGTTAAAATAAGAGCAATAAGAATAATAGCAATACCTGTAATTTAAGAGCATACATTAACTGTTGCTTATTATATTTCTAAGATTGTCTGTATGTGTCTTAGTTGGTAAGCCTTTATAAATAAATAAATAAATGACTTTTTCAATTTACATGTACTCTTCCTGTAATGTGTCTCTCTCTCTCTCTCTCTCCTTATTATTGTTATTATTATTATTATTTGTGATTTCAAACACAACGTGAATCATTAATGAATAAATTGAATCCTAATTTAAAAATATTTATTTTCATTTAACTTTCATAATACAAAATTCAAGGTCCGAATGCCCATATAATTTTCCGCGGCATCGCCAAGCCAGGTAAATACTAGCGTGATTATTTATTTAAGATTTATTTGTGGTTTTTAAATGTAACTATTTTGTGTAAAAGATTTAAAAAAACATTGGTTAGTATTTGATTTTGAATGAGATCAAGACTGTGGAGGCTTGTAATTAGCATTTTGGTTATATTTTAGTTATTGTATTGTGTTATTAGTCTGTAAGCCTTCCGCCAATAAAGAAAATAAAATAAAAAGAAATACAATTCTTACCTTGAATTCTCAGAGTTGATGTTAAATGGAGCCATAAATGAAACACTAACAGCAGCGATATTCTGTACGAATCTCTCCGTGACATGTAGGTGAAGTTAAGACGAATTGAGCTGTCATTCAATAAGAATACTAGGCATTAACAGTTCACTTTACTCAAATTTTGAATCGGTTAAATTAACTTCAATAGATTTAAAATGAAGGTGAAGTGATCTTTTAAATCCTAGTATAATATTAATATGGGATTATAAATCCCTACTCGTACACTTTACTTACATTGTTACGGTGTGATTTTCGCTTGTGAATCAGCAGACTAGTTAATTGATATTATGTTACTTTTCAATTTAACATAAACAAACTCACGCCTATTTCCATGGGGGTAATACCTACTGAGCGCCATATGCTACGATTCTTACATACTTCTTTTGCTTCGTTTAAATTCTTACATGTTGTCATACACACACGCCGGTTGCGAGTACTACGCACCTGACCTTTCTGAAGAACCTCACCAATAAGGTCTATGTATGTCCTTCTAGGGCGTCCCCACCCGGCGTTCCCACTTACATCTGCCTTGTAAATACCTTTCGTTAGACGCCTTTCATCCATCCTTTCAACGTGACCAAACCATCTAAGCATACTCTTTTCAATTTTTGTAACTACATCTTCTTTTAAACCACAACGTTGCTTTATCACATCATTCCTCAATCTGTCATTCATTGTAATACCACACATACTTCGTAAGAAACGCATTTCTACAGCATTTATTCTACTTTCATGTCTCTTTTGCCGCCCAAAATTCACTTCCATACGTTAGTGTAGTTTCAATTTAACTAAAACAAAATTTGATAATTCGTGTAAGATGAAAAGATTGTACATATATTACGTACCTACATCTGTCAAACGATATTAACAATTTGACAACTACATATAAGTACATACGGTGATAACGACGTCATAGTGTTACATATCTACCATTTTAAATTAAATAATTTAGGCGATTTTCGCAAAGTTATAAGTATTTACAACAACTTTGTTTGCAACTCTGTTTTTTTATATCCCATAACTCGATGTTTATTATTCTATTAGTATCAAAAATAAATCCAAAAGTCATCGACTTATATGGTTTAAAAATACAAAGTTTTGAAGATAACATCAATCATAATTAATTTAGGCCAAACTAAGTTTCATTGATAAATACGAGTAATTCATTTTCACTCTAACCAATCATTCAATACTTAAGCTAAAAAAATGCGATATTGTCATATTTTACCTAAGGGTATTTAATAATCGTGACTTAATCGAATTATTTTATTTGAAAAATGAAATAAAAAAAAAATTCAAACGCCAGTTGATTGTTTGAGATGGCCTCATCGTACCCTAGAGTAATCTACACTAATATTATAAAAAGGAAAAATTTGTAGGTATGTACGTTTGTAATGAATAAACTCAAAAACAACTGTGCCGATTTCAAAAATTCTTTCACCATTGGAAATCTACATTCACGCTGAGTAACATAGGCTACTTTTTATCCCTGTATTCCCACAGGAACAGAAACTACGCGGGTGAAACCGTCTGCTAGTGGGATATAAAAAGAATAAGTTGTAGAGAGCTATATAACGAAAGCAAACTCCGAGTACTCGATATCCTATCAATGTGAAGTTTTATCATATAGATAGCTGTTAGTAATAGCTATAGATAGAGCTGTGTATATTCTGTCGTCCCCAAACGATTAATAACACGATAAAATATGCTAAAAAAGTAGGCTAAAAATTTTTCATGTTTTTAGGGATAAAGGTCTGCATATCAAGCTACCCCAATAATATGTCAAATCTTTTTGACAGTTTTTTAACTTAATCTCAAAAAAATAAGGTTCATATTCAATTGGGAAAATAGGAGTTTGATGTGCTGCTGGCGTCTATACAAGGAACGGGTGGACGTGACATCGTCGAACATCCGGACAACATGAGTTAAGCCGGTCCATTCCATATTTAATAAATCACTCCGTGAATTCTTTAGTGAAGTCAACTGTCAATGTTTAGTATTAGTATGAAATGACAGCTCAATTTGCCTTGACTTAACCTATATTTTCACAGGGTGATTTTAACAGAATCGCATTGCGGTACATGGTTTTGATTATCACAGGCGTTGAAATTTTTCTAGGTTTGCGTCGATGATGCAGTTTTTTCCAATCATCAGGTAGAAAGAAAGGAGTTTTTTTTACACCAATCCGGACCCCCAAGCCTTGTTATTATTACTAGCCTGTGTTTTCCCACTGCAGGGCAGAGGCCTCCCTACTTTCCTTCCACCTCTCTCTGTCAAGGGCTTTTTGGGACCAGTCCTTATTGAAGGAGTCCAGCTCGTCTCGCCATCTTCGCTTGCGCCTACCGCGATGTCGTTTGCCATGTAAAGGAACCCATTGGGTCATGCGTTTGGTCCACAGATTGCCTGACATGCGGCAGATGTGTCCAGCCCAGCTCCATTTTAGCGTGGCAGTTTTTTGGGTGACATCAGTATTTTTTGTGTTGGAACGGATTATTGTATTCCTAACCCGGTCTTCAAGATTGATACCCAGAATACTCCGTTCCATAGCTCTCTGGCAAACCTCGAGCGTGGCCCTCTGCTGAATAGCGCTCTGTATTTTTTTGTTAGCGTTTCCTATTTTCTAAATGTCAACCTGGTGTTTGTTTTACTTTAAATACATAAAATCGTGATTTCTGTGCAAACTTAAGAGATTTTTTTATTAAAGAAATTACTTGTTTATTTTTTAAAGAGACATCTCAGAAGGATAGATAGAAATACCTAAGCAATTTTTTCACGGTTCTTTACAGTTATAAGCAAAAATAACATCGAAAAAAAAACGGATGGACGGAAGGAACGGAACCAATTGAATTGAAGAGGAGTACTTTGACACCTGAGTGTTCCGATTTTTTTTTAAGGGGGCTTTTGTAATTTTTTTTCTTTACTATTTAATTTGTAGGTAGTTTAAGTGTACATATTTAATTTATTTTAATTAGTTTTATTGTATTTTAGATTTTAGTCGTTATTTAAATAAAGTATTTGATGAGAATATTTAATATTAACGAAAAAAATAAAAAGTAAGAAGTTTAATAAAACGGGTGGACCCGTGGGTATCAACTATAGTCATGCTGCTCATAATCTCAGCAATAATTACCTCCTGCTTTTAAAATTTTCGATTTATTCACAATAAAAGAATTCTACCAATCCTGTATTTTATTTTAATCGATGGAACTTGAACATTGATAAGATAAATGTTATTTACTTCTGTGAAAAAACCGTTTTGTAATCAAATTTTCAATCAATCATATTTTTAACTTACTTACAATGAGAATTCTCGCTTGGCTGTTTTTTCTATGTGTTAATACAAATTAAAAAAAAACTTCATCATTTATGGACCGATAAAGATATATGGACAATTCTTTTTTTTTAGTTACAAAATAAAAACAAATTAAAATATAATTCAGCCGCCTTCATAAAAAAAACCCTTAAGGTGTTAAATAAGATAAGTGTAGGAGGCAATTACGGTACAAAATAACATTTATTTCTCAAAGGTTTACAATATGACCTAATGAGATTTTTTTTCAGTTTTAGTTAAAAAATAATTATAGGCACACCACAATTTAAGCTACAGACTTCCGAAATTATAGAGTTATTTTTTTGTGTGTTTTAATATAGTCGGTTGTACTTTTTTTAAGTTTTTACTTTTAAGTTGAAGTTAATAGCATCAGGCTGACCAGGGAAGAAAAATCGTCTAAGTAATTATTCTCGATTAATACGTAGAATTAGCAACATCGCTGTAACGTCGTCGCACTAAATCTCCATCGCTGTAACGAATGAACATTCGTTCATCACATTAGAGTTAATTATTATTAATTTGATTCTTGTTTTCGTTTCAACAATGGCTAATGCTTTTAACAGGAACCCCGAGAATTCGACGTAAGTCTTACAATTATATTACTTTTGAAACCATTTCTGCAAAACGCAACTTTCATGAAACCCTGTAAAATTGGTTTCATGTACCCTTTGGGAAGGCTGTTGTTTGGTGTGTACTATTTTTGCAAAACGTAAAATTTTATTTGGAAGCGTAAATTATGTATGATTTGCTGTGTACTTATACGTATTTATTTACTGATTGTATATACTTACTGTTCTACCAACAACGCGTAGAACACGAATACGTCAGCCTTAGGATAGTCGCCATTTTGTTCCTTTCTAAACCAACCAAAATTCTTTTGAAGTTTGTTTTCAAAGGTCTTTAGAAGTACTTTATTGAAAGCAACATTTCAGTTTCAGTTTGAAGTGAAATAAAAAAATATTAAATTGTAATTGTTTATTGAAATTATTCATGTGCCTACATAAATATTTACCATATAAGGTAAGGCAATTAGAGGAATGTTATGATGAAGTATGCAACAGATTTGAACTTTGTCTTTGTGATGCTGATGGTCACCTGGTATGACAAATGTTTGTCCATGACCACGCTCGTACTTACAATGCCAGTCAGCCTGCTTCGCCTGCCTGCTGCCACTACTATTAACTTAAACCAAAACAAAAACATCTTTGGAATTCTGTCTGACGTAATGTCCAACATTTTTCGCAAAAAATCTTTGCAATGCAGCTCAAATAACTGAAATATTCAGTAAAAGCCACCCAGCAAAACCTTGACAGGAGTAAACTGCCAATGCCCAACATGAATGTAATGTAATTACGACTTAATTCGCCTTCATTTCACTTACGTTTTCACGTGGAAACCTTGTAGCACGGCATTAAAACTGTTGAGAAAACGCTGGTAAATGGGCATGAATGACTAAATGACGTGTGGACCGATTAAGAATGTTATTTTCATGAATCAACATGGGTAGATATTCGGATCGCCACTAGACTAATAAGGTACTTTGCGCCAAACTGTTATTAACACTAAGTTGGTTGTTTTATTTTTAGCCAAAATCCCATGGACCTTACAGACCCGAGGTTGATTAAAAGACTTAAAGCCATGTCTAATAGATACTATGGCATGGGCGGTGATAAATTGCTGATCATTCTTAACCATCACACATTTAGGAATACTTCCAGGTAATTGTATTTAATATCATTATACTCTTCAAATGTGACATTCTACATATTATTCCAATTACTTGACTTGAAAAGTCACCCCATTAAAACTTGTTATCAATGCCTAATCAATGCATAGTCTTAGAATGTTATTAATAATTAAATTTAATTTTTATTATTTTTCATTTCCTATTTTTCTGATTTCGTATTATGCTTATTAGTCTTTAGTTATTTCAATATTATTATTAGCGATTCGGTATTTTTACTAATTAAACTATTTTGTTGCACTAACAGAACATTGTGAACTTTTTAACTTTGTGTAGTGTTTGGGTCACCAAGATACAGGCTGTGCCTATTTTGGGACCCACTGTTAAACCTATCCGTACTCTAATATATGGAAATAAGTGAATTTGAATTAAATGGCAGCGCAATTTGCTATTACTTCACCTATATTTTCACGGAATTTTAAAAGAGGGTTACGGCACTTTTGTCACAAATCTCGTAATGCATTTTGTGTCGCGGGTTCCATTTCTTACGAACCACAAAACTATTGCATTATCTCAATTGAACATGAACCTTATTCTTTTGTGGTGAAGTTGATAAGCTTACGAAAAAATTTGACACATTGGGATAGCTTGACGTGCTGGCCTCTTTAATTTAAGTACTATTTACAATAGTAATTTTGTTTTTTGATGTAAGTACAAACGCCAACACTTCGAACTGTCAAATTTTGAACATGTGCCTTATTCTGTTTGTTTGTAATAATGTTGAAAAACTATCAAAGAAATTTGACACATTGGGGTAGCTGGATGTGGTGGATTTTCAGGCTTAGTTTATACCCTTAAATGTAGATTGTAGATTTCGATTTTTCAACACAATATACCTAGTACAAATAAGGAAAATTGATGAAGATAAGAATACCATAAGTTCTATGAATCAAACTGTTCATGAATGAAACTGTATAAATATACTGTATATATACAGGGTGTAACGGAAAGGGTATATACATACAAACAGGGTGAATAGAGTATTTAATAAAGAGTCTTTCCTCAAAATTTCAGCTCCCAACTAATAACTTTGAAACTTCACGATATTATTTAATATCGACAGTTTATTAAATGAAAAATCATAACAAACGTGTCACCGCACTATGAGGGTCATAATCCTGTCCGGCAAGGTTCAAGTATATCTATCTCGGGTTCTGCGCGCCTAGTACAGACCTATCGGGCTCTGCCTAACCGACGAAGGCGCGACGGCGCGGGCGGGCTCAACTTTACAATTATGTATGCATATGTATAAAAACGTTGCCATGTCGTTTCTTATCACCAAGAGAATCCGTGCCCTTCGGATGTATATACCCTTTCCGTTACACCCTGTATATATTCTTTTTATATAGCGCCGTCAATGTTATCCTGTGCTAAGAACTATAATGTATACTTATGATTTTCATAGATCCCAATGAGATTTTAAATGAAAGTAGTGACTTATTTACTTTTTAAGGAAAAGTATCATTGGGATAAATTGGAATAGTAATTTATTCATAGTGCTTTACAGTTTTAAGAAAAATAAACATTTGAAAAAAAAACGTAAAAGTTTGCAAAAACCAACGAAATATTTCAGCGCTTTGGGGTCCAAAATCATGTACCTACAGTATCTCATAGTATCAGAGTATGCGACGATACCCCTTCCACCCTTTTTAAATAGTTAATTAATTACAGGTTCCAACCGCCTATCAGAAAATATACACACAAAGATGTTAAACGTTTGACAGAGGAGTTCTCCAAACTTGGGTTCAAGATAATTTTGTTACAAGACTTTACATATCAGAAAATAATAAAAAATCTAACTGCCAGTAAGTTTTCTTTAGTGTATTAAAACATAAATAAAATAGAACTCATCATCATCAACCATAGCCCGGCTTCACCCACTGCTGGGTATAGGCCTCTTTTTTCTGGTTCCAACCTCCGCGTCCCTTTTTCTTTTATTTTCTTGAGGGGTGGAAAATCCTCATGGATGTCCCCCGCCCGGGGAGGCGGAGGGGTCTGTCAGACTCTTACTGACTAAAAACCACCCCGTGTTCCTTCTCACACCTGCGTCGGGGGTCACGGGAACAGAAGATACTTCCGCGACCCCCGACTGAATCTCCGCGTCCCTGTGCCAACCTCATCCACGATACTCCTGCAGTGGTAACAATGTCGCCCACCCATCACTCCGCCGGCCGGATGACCAACACTTCTCTTGCCGTTTTTTGGACGCCACTCGATTACACCTTTTCTCCACCGGCCATCACCCTGCCTACGTAGGTGTCCTGCCCATCTCCATTTTAGTTTCATAACGCGATTTCCAATATCGATAACCTCCGAGCGTCTCTTGATTTCGGCATTTGGAACTCGATCTAGTTTAATTATGCCGAGCATGGAACGCTCCATGGCTCTTTGTGCCTTCCATTAATTTGCCATAACATTGTGTCCCCACTTATCAGGTAACCTAAATAACAGTAATTAATCTTAAACTTATACAATACTTTATCGCGAGACGTTATAAAATTGATGAGTCACATATTAATTACGTATTACTGCATTTTAGTTGGCGCTCGAGACCACACAAACACGTCTTGCGTCTGTTTAGCGATCCTCACTCATGGAGCGGATGGAGGTATGCTGTGTGCAGCAGACAGGCTGTACCCATTGAGTGAAGTGATGGCCATCTTCGAGACGAAAAGTCTCGCCAACAAACCGAAGATATTTTTAGTTCAGGTAGGTATTACGCTGATCTCTTTCAGGTCCCCTACATGGATTCAGAGGCGACGGACCAGGGGACGTCCGTCACCCCTCACGTATGAGGTGACGAGCTGTACGTGCACTCCTCTAAGACGTCGTGGAGGGAGCCAAACACCTCACTCACCCCGCTGACTTGGCGGGACCATCATTCTTCAGGGGTCGTCATCTTCTGTTCCCGTGACCCCCGGCGCAGGTGTCAGACGGAACACTCGGGTGGTTTTTAGTCAGTAAGAGTCTGACAGACCCTTCCACTGACCCCGGGGTGGAGGACATCCATGAGGATTTTCAACTACGAACCAAAACAAAAGGTATTAGGTACATTTTTTTTATGTTCCACAACTTTCGCACAACGCTGTCACGTCTCAAGCTAAGCAGAGTTTGTTTTATGGGTACTAAACAGCTGATAAACATGCTTAAATATTTATAAATGTATGCATATTATTAGTAAATTACGCCCAGACAAAACAAATGATCGTGTTCATTACACAAACATTTGTCCTGGGTGGGTATCGAACCCACGACCACTAACTACTAGACGTGGAAGAATCGTAAGTACCTACGTTCCCACGACTCCCAGCGCAGGTACGTGATGGAACACGGGGTGGTTTTAGTCAAGAATAGTCAATAGTAATAGTCACAGACTGGAACCCAATATCTAAAAATAGGATGACACATTTAGAGGTTAACGAAAAGAAACATAGAAAAAGTTTTAAAGTATTTATTTGTACTAGATCGTTCATTGGTCGAAATTCAACCGTTTGTTAATGTTTAATAGAAAATTGCAAGTCTGCTTTGCATTTCCGTGTATGTCAATGTCTCTCTCGCATTTTGCTGATGACGATCAAAATGTGAGTTTTTTATAGTTTTATGGTTGATCACCATGGTTACGTAATTTATTTATTCTTCAAGCACACTAATGTGCAGAGGCGGACTTAATGCCATAGGCATTTTCTACCAGTCAACCTTTAGGTGATGCAGAGAAAAGCAGTTGTAGGCAGTGGTTGATGGTGGGTTTCGTAATGAACTTGATGTTGGCAAAATTGCTTTACGTCAAAAATTTACGTAAACAATGATTTTTTAATTTAGATTAGCTGCCCCGGCAAACTTCGTTCCGCCTTAGAATCAATTTACGTCGTATAAAAATAGGCCGGGAAGACAATTATTGTCACCTGCCATGTCTTTGATGTCAAAGATGGCGCTGAATTTTAAAACATTTAGGTAATTGTCGTCAAGTTTTCTTAAATTTTCTAACGTTTTTTTCTTTATTAACTTTTTCTTCATAAGATCCTTCTCCTGATAATAACAACACTCAACAAAAAAGAATTACCGAAATTGGTCCAGCCGTTCACGCGTGATGCCATGACCAAGGAAAATAGGAATTCATTTTTATAAATATAGATTAGGTATTAAAAATATTTCTAACATGAATGTGTAAAACTTCTCCTCTAACTTCTCTTTTCTCACTCTCTCATTCTCTTTTCTCTTTTCTCACTAATTTCTGCACTAACTTCTCCTCCACATAAACTCTCACAAGCTTTCTTGCGCGCCATTTTTTTAAAAAGGGGTCCTAAGGTTTCCCTTAGCGTATTAATAAATAGATAAAGATATGTACCTACATCATTACACCGGCACATTATCGCATGGATTACTGTAGATAAAGCATTAGTGCGCAAGCACTTGCCACAATCGACTTTATGTTCCTCAGTCTATAGCTTCGTTTCGTTTCATACAACTTCAGAAACTATTGTTAATTTTTACCGACTTTATCACATCTTCTCCACGCATTAGACATTAGTTAAAAAAGAAGATTTTTAATGCATATTTTGTAACAAAAGTAGCCCTAGGGGGGCTACCCTAATAAAATATTTTTGTGTAAAGTGATTTTTTTTTTAATTTCAACCCTAACGTGTGATATATTGTTAGAAAGGTATTTAAAAATGAATAGGGGATACGTTTAGAAAATATGAAAACAATCTGAAAAGTAGAACTTTATAAGGACTTTCTAGGAAAATTATTTTGAACTTGGATCGAAACAGTTTTTGTACAAAAAAGACAAAAATTGTACAAAATAATTTCTGGACTAAGTTTATAGTATTTAATCGTATATCCAAGCATTTTTTTTGACTTCGTTTACATATTCTACGGAACCCTACACTGAGCGTGGCCCGACACGCTCGTCGGTTTTTTTTATATTTTTATATATAGAAATAGTGTTTTTTGTTTGACTTTTGACTTCATATGAAACACTTTATGATGTTTTCTAGTTTCGGAATGTCTGTGGCTTTGGCGGTGGTGTTTCATAATTTTTTTAAGCTGCCGACTTCCGTGACGAGTTATTTTACATTTTTTAGTGTTTGTTTTCACGAAGTTGGTGTATTTTTTGTAAAAAAAAAATATTACAAAATTTTTAGTTTTTTATTTAGTTATATGAATGATATATTTATTGCCGGTTACGTTGATACTAAAACTAAATAACTTAACCAACTACAATGAAATTTATATGAGACCATACGGAAAAAGTATTCTCTTAAAAAAATAATATTCCAAATCAGTCCATAAATGCCCACTCACATCAAATTTACAATTGAATTGCAAACTTCCTCATTTTTGTAAGTCGGTTGAAAATGTTTTTTTTTATAAGTTTTTGTAAGTTTCTTACGTACTGCCGGGGGTTGATTGTGGAAGTATCTTCTGTTCCTGTGACCCCCGGCGCAGAAACATGTGTAACGGAACACCGGAGTAGTTTTTAGTCAGTAAGAATTTGACAGCCCCCTCAGCCCTTGACGGGGTATCCATGAGGATTTTCCACCCAATCGATATAAAAAAAACGTTTCTGACACAACTTCTTGCTGGCTTATTCACAACCATTCGACTAGATTCCGTACCGAATCAAACGTCTAAGATGTCGAAGATGTCATCCAAACGCAATTCACAAATCCGAAACCGATTTTTTTTGACAGTTCAAATTCGATAAGAAGACTCAAATCTTTCCGACAGCTGTTTGCTATCGGGAGCCATACCGAACAAAATTTAAACGATTTATTTTTCATAAATGCAGGTTATTTCAGAGAAATATAAACACTGTAAACCTTTAAAACACTGCACTTTTAAGTAAATGAAGTTTCATTATTGTATTGACCGTTTTCATTGATACTTTCGCATTTACATAAATTCAAAGTGTAATTATGTAGTTATTCGTATACTTGTACGTGTTATTGTTTGACAATGAGCAAATAGCAAGATTTGTGTATTGATATCAAATACTTACAGTTATTTAGCTTTTTTTAAGCAAAGTTATAATATAAAGAAATCCATAGTTTTATTTCAAATAAAAACTTTTTCCACATTGCCACTGGCAATGCGGAAAAAGTTTAAAAAGTAAAAAAGTCTGTCAAACTGGCAATGCCAGACGGCTGTTTACAAAGCATGTTTATTCGAAATAAAGTTTGTTTGATTAATAATAAAATCATTTTGTACCGTTTGCTGTCTACTAAATTACTAGCTGTATATTCTATAATTAACCGGATCGAAACATTCAAATAAACCAATTTTATTTACTACTTTAAATTTTCTACCACGCTGATCTTTTTACTACCATTTTGTAGCGTTCCCCATAAATACAATGATCAATCGTATAGAAAAAAAAAACGTATCCGTTCGGATCTGTGAATAGCGTTTTGGCAGTTCTTCGGCTCGGAAATGAGATTGTCGAATACGGTTTCTTACCGACACGGAAACCAATCGAACGGTTTAGAATAAGGCAGTTGATTTGTTTTTGTTAACACAATACTAAAGTGAGTTGAATGTATAATAGTGAATCATTGTCAGTATGACATATACAAGCAGATAAATATAATGATAACTGTGCCAGTGGTATGAACTTAGTGTTTGCTACAATTTAAGGGAAACATGTCAGTGTAAAGAACAAAAAAGAATGAATGCAAAATAAACTTATTATTATTATTATTTACTCAAAATCCCATCATCAGTACACTAATAGTAATATTTCCAAATAAACAAATTAAGTGTATTAAAAAATATACCCACAACCCACATTGCAATACATAATATATTTTTATACCTAAAAATAATTGAAGAGTTCCATCGATTTCTCTAAGATCTAATAATTGACATCATTTCAATATTTTAACCTACGTGTTTTATTACACTATAATTATAAAAGTAAATCTTAAACTAGAGGACCCATATTTTTTATTTTTTTAAAATTATGTTTTTTTCATACATTATTTTAACTTTGAAATTCGGTGCATTCTAAAAAGACGTAAGCGCCAAATTACGTCATTCATACGGTAAGTAACAAACCAGCCAAGCTATACATTTTTACTGATATGTAGAATTTGTGAAGTTAGGGTCGGTAGGTTAGGCCGTGTAGATTCAGAAGCTTGGCTCTACATGAGATCTGATATCTTTTTCACAGGGCAAACCTTATGTGGTCGTTTTGGCTACATTTTACATGAAATGTTTTGGTGGGATATTATATTCATAGATATGTTGTACAACAGACCTAAGATTTCATCTTTAACATAGACTGTACTAATTTTGCCATCCATTCCATTTCATTTCCATTTTATTCTGGTATTTTTGTGTTTCTTTCTTTGTGTTTTTATTATGTTTTTACTGTGCGTGTGTCCTGCCGTTGCCAATAAATGTTTTTTCTTTCTAAGTATACATAGAGGAGCGATTGTTTATTTGTAAATTTTCAGCTTGTTTATTTGAGGTATTCCTCGAAGCGCTACTATTTTGAGGCGCACCTAATGAGGCGCTCCTATTTTATTCCTCAGAGCGCACCTTTTAGGAGCGCTCCCGATAGCAATTAAAAATATTTGTTTTTTTTTCCTAAAAAACCAATCTATAGTCAAGGAGTCAGAGAGTTTTTGCAAATTTGTATAAAATAACGTGTTTTACTTATTATCGATAGTTTCAGTTAGTATCCTATCTCTATTCGAAAGTTAATCATAGGTGCACTTCAAGGAAAAAAAATATATTTTTAATTGCTATCGGGAGCGCTCCTAAAAGGTGCGCTCCGAGGAATAAAATAGGAGCGCCTCATTAGGTGTGCCTCAAAATAGTAGCGCTTCGAGGAATACCTCGTTTATTTCCCTTTTTAGGTGAGATTGTCTCAAAATCTATGCATATAGTTAACTTTTTTTTATTTTAAATAAAGCAACGTTTTCGTTAAGTTCATAATTATAATAATATACATCTGGGATTTTAATGTGTTATTCCTTCAGGGCCCATTGTTTTTTCCCACCTGTATAGTACGTATAGTCATTTTAGGCAACGACATATTGTAGACCTTTTAATGCCCAAAAGAAATATGAATATAATAATACACCACTTCACCTTTGCTACCCTAAACTATGGGTTAGGGGGACAAAGGTGAACTGGTGTGTTATTGCTGCATTATACCTGGTCTATTTTCTATAGCCCTGCTGCACCAGTGGTTCGTTTTCCTTGGGCGCACTTGCATATGCATGCAGGGAAAGTCTGCGGTCGGTGCTTCATTATTTAAAAAGCGACAATGGACCTCCGCGAGTTGGTTTCGGCCCCTCGTACGCCTTCGGTCCATGACCCCAGGTTACCAAGAAGTATCAAAAAAATGATAGTAAGAATACTGTCCCATTGCAGGGCAAGGTCACGCTTGCTCAAGACGTATTGGTGATTTCAAACATAGATTAACTTACTAGCTGCCCCTGCAAACTTAAAATAAATTAATTTTCATTGGTTAACGTCCTATTCATCGTAGTAGGTACTTTATATACACACAAAATTTCATAAGAATCGGTCATCCCGTTCCGGAGGAGTTTTGTAACTAATATTGTGACACGAGAATTTTATACGTATATTAGAAAAGCCGGTTTCCTCACAATGATTTCCTTGATTCTGAAACTTGCCTCCGACAAACGTTTCTCCGTCAAATGTGCCTTCGACACAATGTTGCGTTCATAAGTTTGTAAACTACAGAACCTAAGTAAGGTTCAGAATTTTTCACCAAAGAAGAATTTGTCGACTAAAATAATTAGACATCACTAGTAGAGTGACTAAATAATGAAGGCGCCTGCCCTCCATGCCAAGCCACAATTTCATCTACCATTTTGTCACATATTTCAATGTGGTTTGGTATACAGCCGGTCAATTCAGTAAAAGTCACGCCGTGAAGACTTGAGTGAAGTGAACTGTCAATGCCTTCCAAGTTTGGATTTAGTATGGAATGATAGCTCAATTCGTCCTTACTACGCCTACATTTTCACGCGGTGATCTGACTAGAATCGCACTGCAGGCCACGAAAAAAATCCAATAAATTGTGTTCTGAGAATAAATAAGTGACATGTCAGTCAAGTCTATGATTCACTCGTGAAACGTTTATAGTGGAAAGGTTCCTTCACTCAAAAACTTATAAACGAAATATTCTTCCGGCGTCTTATTTGGCGGAGAAACACTTTTGTTGAATTTCAGAATCGTTTTCCTTAACCGAAGTCAATGATGACGTCTATGATAAACTTAGCAGGTACATAATGAATTGAAAAAGACAATTGGTACTTGCACGTACTTGAGTCACAACTTCGTGCATGAGTGGTTCGAGCCTAAGCCATCACGACAACTATAAGCCTGGAGATAGGCCACAATTTCCTCTATTTAAAACTTACCAGTGTAACCACAATATGTTTTCCGTAAAATAATTTCAATGACGCGGGGTCCAGGATGATGTAGAGAATTTATGGTATACGGTTGCGATGTCCCTTATGTCCAGGGCTGTAAACAAAATCATAGTTTAATTACTAACATTTAGTGTTCAGCGACGTAATGATACCTACTTATATCAGCATTTATTTCAATCCGAACTAAATATTAAAAATTAAAATTATTAAGTATATGAGCCGTTGGTCCCGGCTGTCATTTGTATAACAGTGGTTACAGAAAGTCAGAAGCCAGAATATTTGTTAACCAGTTTAACCAAGGGGTAACGTATTACCCAGTTACTAGGTTGTGGATGCTTGACAGGCAGTCGCTCCATATAAAGCACTGGTATTCAGCTGCATCCGGTTAAACTGAAAGCCGACCCCAAAATAGGAGGGAAAAGGCTAGGCAGGTGATAATGATGACTTAATATTTTAAAAACACTAACTGACAGGTGAAAAATAACTCCAGTTTCGGAAGTCTGTGGCTTTGGTGGTTTTGTTTCGTTCATTATTGGCCACCGACTTCCGAAACTGGAGTTATTTTTCACCTGTTAGTGTTTTCTTAGGAAGTCGTTTTTTTTTGTAAAAAAAGTTTTTATTTTCCAATTTTTAGTTTCTTCGTATATAAAGAAAGTCTTTCAAAACTTGAAAGAATCATTGAAATTAGTTAAACAATTACTAAAGAAGTTTTACATAAACATTAATCTCTGACGGGCCCCTTTTAAAATAGAAGGGCGTAATGTATTGTTATGGAAATACAAAAGCTCAGCATAGACATCTGACAATATCTATCGAATAATTTGCTGTTATGCGTTGAATAGTTCCGTTGCCTGTCATCTTCATCCTTGTGATTGATACTTTCTAAATAAAAATCAGCACCAGATCTTTACCAAATTAAAATGAGACCACCTCAGGAGTAGTCTCTCCTTTCAAATAAAAAAAGAGTTTTAAGAATCGGGGAGAAATCAGGTAAAATACATTAAAAAAAATACAGACACACGAACATAGAACCTCCTCCTTTTTATAAGTCGGTTAAAAATTACTCTAAAAGGAATGTCGTTAAAGTTTTGATCAAATTTGTTCTTGATACCACAGGCTTGTAGAGGTGACAAAAGAGATGGTGGCTACTACTTGGAAATTGATCGCCACACTTCACTTCATTGGCTGCCTGCGTGTCTTGCCAAAGTTGCCAATTTCTTTTATTGTTTCTTTATGGTAAGTAATACACTAGAATAATTGCAACAAAAAACGCTTCTTTTATGCAATTTGATGTCGATTTTTTGCCTTGTTCCCACTCGTACCACCGAACTGTACCATCAGTGGTACCTACTAGTGGAAATTGTGTTCTCAATAATGTCACCAATTACTTAGTGGTACTAGTGGGAACAAAGGATTTTTTCTTGTCTTTTGTGATGGATGTCTTATTTATTATTGAATGTTAATATCTGAATTAATTGCTTTGCCTTATTTTTCTTATAAATGTGTTGAAATGTATTATGTTGCACTTACATTGTTGACGGAATCACTTAGTTAATAGTACTTTTAACCAGCTCCATTAGGCACAATACTGTTAACTGTTATTTTAGTCAAAAGTAATATTGACTAAAGCTTACGGTCAAAAGTAGTTTTGACTGATTTTGCTAGTCAATAGTACTTTTGACTAGTTAACAATTTTGACGACAACATATACATTCTCGAAAGGAAACATGAATCGTGTGCCTAGTTAGTTTTTTTCTCACCTGAAAGGCCCAAACTAAACAAAGATGAAAAACGGGAAACATTATAAGTCGGAAAATGTTTCCGAAAATTCACTTTTTATTGTCAGTGTGTAATTTGTACTAATATTACCTAACTTACTAAACGTATTGCAGGCTGAAGACACAGACGATGAAAAAAGCCGTGTGCCCTCACATGCAGACACTTTTGTGGTTTTATCTTCAATTAAAGGTAAAAACAAGCGTATAAGCCGGCCGACCCAGTAAAAGCCATCCCGTAAAAAAATCGAGTGAATTAAACTGTCAATTCCATTTCTATGGAATGAGAGCTCAATTCGCCTTTTACTTCACTTACATTTTCGCGGGGTGTTTTTATATGGCCCTGAAGATCAGCCACCTACTTTTAGTTGAATTTAAAAGTAATACACATACAGTAGAGTAAGCTTGCAGCAGTACTGCACTGCGATTCAGGTCAAATCACCGCGTAAGAATCTAGGCGTAGTGAGGGCGAATTGAGCTGTCATTCCATATGAATGCTAGGCATTGAAAGTTCACTTCACTCAAGTTTTTACGGCGTGTCTTTTATTGAATAGACCGAATGTTCTGTGAAAATCACCCCTCGAAAATAGAGGTGAAATGAAAGCGAATTGAGCTGTCATTACATACAATTAACTTCATTCAAGTTTACACGGGCTAATTTTGACTGAATCAAGAAAATCAAGATTCCTACATATCGTTTTGTATCGGAAAATTCTCTTGGGAAAATATGAACGAAGAGTATGCAATTGCATAAACTCTTCGTTCATATTTTCCTTCTCATTGTTAAGTAATAGGTACTGTTTGAAGGCCAAATAAGCGTTTTCGTTTTGAGTCACTTATCAGTCGATTTAATATCTCAAGTTTCGTTTGCTGTGGGGTGCCTATGACACTTAAAACACTAATATTATTAATCTAAAATAAGGGTGCGATAATTATCTACTGACTAAGAACAAAAAGGCAGGGGTTCTCAATGTGTTTTACCTCAGAACTCCGTGAAAAAAAGAGTACAAAAAAGCAGGCCCGAAAAGTAGGTCCAAAAAAGGAGTACAAAAAAAGAGTTATGGTGAAAAGTCTAGAGTCTAGAGTTTACACATTAATCAATTGGTGTAATACTCTTTTTTAGAGAGAGTTTACGTGAGGTCACATTATGAATTTAATTGAAATGGGCTTAGTAGTTTGGAATTATTAAAAAATTACTAGATAAAAATATATTACCTATCCACCAAAATTATTGAAAAACAAAAACGTTTTTACGATTTTTCTTTAAATTCAACCAACCTCATAAAAAAAACACCTATATGTGTGAAATTACTCTTGTTTTCGTTGTCTGTGTTGGTGGTATTGTTTCATTCGCCACCGTCTTCCGAAACTAAATTTATTTTTAGGAAGTGGGTTTTTTTTTAGTTCCTATGTTATGTGGATGATATAATTTGATAATAAAACTACTGAAGTACGAATTAACCTCTGAAGCCTCTGAAGCCTACAAAAAATAGTAATGATTGAAATCAATTCATAATGCCGCAACAAACACACAATAAAAACATACAGGCGAATGAAGAACCTCCTCCTTTTTTTGAAGTCGTTTTAGAAATACAACTGCCTTTAAAATAAAAACACTAAAAAAATAAATTAACTAAAAGTGTTTATAAAATTATTCGAGTTTCGGCAGTGGTGGTTTTTTTATAATTATTGATAAGCAAACGTTACATCACTATCTGATGGTAAGCTATGATGTGGTCGACGATAAAGCACGCTTGCCTAGAAGTAACCTATTCACCCTTGACTTAAAGAACCCTAGGTTGTAGTTATCACAGGAAACACCGACCCCGATAGGAAATCACTCCTTAGCTGTACGCAGAATGAATGGTTCACTAAGAGGTGTAAAATAACTCTATAGTTAGTCTGTGTCTTGGGTGGTTTTGTTTTATTCATTATTTTTTACAGGTAACACATCCTTGGACGGCGATCATGGAACCCCTATGGTCCAAGAGCTCTGCAACACTTTGCACACGTATAAGAACAACTTGCATTTTGCTGACATGATCACCGTCATGCAGCGGGCGGTGGCAGACAGCAACCAAGGGATGCCGATCCCAGAAACAAGTAACACCGCAAGGCTCTTTTTAACCTTTAAGTCTATATAGGAGTTGAGCAGTGCTCAGTCTGTAAGGCTTATTGTCTAGTCTGCATCCAACAATGATGTATGAGTTTTTTATATATCTACCTTATACTGTGAGAACAGTATAATAATGGTATTAGGATGATGTTGGGACTTCCTTGCTAATGCAGCGCGTCGAAAATGTTTCCGCAAGCTTGCACCGATGGGTTTCATGCGAACATTCGCAAACTAACAGCGTTACTCCTTTGGGGAGTGAGAGACGAGTCTCAACAGCATCCTGAGAATTAGCGGAGAGGGTGATTAGTATTAATACATTAATCCATAGATAGTAAGCTGTTTTGATATTATGTAACTAACAGTCAATGAATTTTCTTGATAATTATTGTTAATGTTATTATTACAAATGACGCGGCTAGGCGGTGGGGCGCTGGCTGCATCAGGTGTGCATCAACCACGAAGGCTACTTTAGAAAGCCGTTATTAACACGTTTTAAAGTCTACTAATTGAGCTTGCGATAAAAACATTCATGAACTTGGAAACGTGATTTTTTTAAATTTTCTGGATAGAATCACTTATTATTTGAATTAATGACTTTTGATTATGATTTTTGGTTGTATACACATTTTACAAATTCGATCTTATAGTGTTCTCTGTGTTGAAAAGATTTAGAAAATAAAGTAGTTCAAGGGTTTACGCGGTTCCCCTGCCATACATTTCACCTGTTTATCAACCACTTCCCCACCGACTACCCCACCGATCACACTTAATGGTAAGCAGTGATACAATCCTTGATGGATAAGCACACTAGTTTATTAAGAGCCTCGTGAGTTTCGTGTAGGTACGTCATTTCTAAATGCTATACTTTTAAAATAAATTTACTTATGTCAACACCCTATCCGCTAGGATAATTATGTTCTACAGTCTTTACTTTGGCAACGCCACTATGTCTGGCATGTCAATCAACAACTATGTTGTTACGACATTAACTTAGCTAAATGCCATTGAGGTTTTTGATTTTATAATTTACTCCTTATTATAAAAAGTAAAATATATCATTTTAGCAGTTAACTTACTGAGTTTGCTCAAAATATGCCAATAATTGCCCAAACGCACCCTCCACAGCAGCCCTTAGCGAAACCCATTGCAATCCACAGACGGTGCTAATATCCGATTTTGATCTTATTGACATAGTAATTTACCTACTAATTCATCAAAATCGAAATAACCGCCACTATTACATATTACTTAAATATCTTTGTATATATCACAAATATTGCTAGGTATATTCTACTATGATGTGGCTAGCTTATTGGAAATACTGATCTAAGTATAATGTTTTGCTGTGGGTGAGCCTTAATTATGTTCTGAATGAAATAAGTTTACCGTTCACTGATTTATTAGTTTTAATAACTTGATTTGTTACTCTCTCTATACATGAGATACGCATTTTTGTCAAGAAAAACAAAAGATTATGTAAATCCCCGTAACTGGCGAGATCTGCACAAAGTTTCCAAGACTGACAAAATATGTTATGAGTATTCCTAAATATATTATATAATTACATTCCAAGTAATTTGAAGGTAACAAAAATGTGCATGCTAAGATTAATAACAATACGTAATAATAACTACTAAACTCTATTCCTTGTTTTGAGAAAATAAATATTTTATTATTATTATCATTCCGGTTTTTCATTGTAAAGCTTATCACATATATTTTTTTAAATATAATGTCCCACTGGTATTGGGAACAAGATCCAAGCTACCGGCGATCAGGACTCCTGGGAGAGGAATCGCCTAACAATGCTAACGGCGTCCAACTGATGCTGCTGATGTTATTTTTACTTAAAAATCACAATACTACCAGAATCATACTTCTACGTTACTGAACGAGATTTATCCTCAAAAGCTAAATAAGTATCTTATTGAAATTTTCATTGACTCCAACCCAGAAATCATGATTTTATACAGTTTAAAGCAAAAAGAACATAATAGGTATCTTGGAAATTAGGAAAATCCAGCAAAAAAATCCAACGCTGAGGGGTCATGTATTGAACTCACGGTCGGATGTGCAATAATGTCCCTAGTCTTCCACCCGATATATATCGGTAACTAGCAGACGTCACGCGGTATCACCCGCCTAGTTCCCGTTACCGTGGAAATACAGGGATAAAAAGTAGCCTATGTCATCTGGAGATAGTGTAACTTTCCAACGGTGAAAGAATTTTTTAAATCGGTTCAGTAGTTTCGGAGCGCGAACAAACGAATAATCAAATCTTTCCTCTTTAGATCATTAGTATAGTATACACCACTAATTTGTAATTAGTACAAATACTTAAAGGGCTTATTCTAGACGGTCTTCTCATTAAAGTATCAACAAATAATATTCATAAACAGCGTGGTTATTAGCGTTTGTTTATAGGTATCCCAAAAAGTCACCCAATTTAAGGAAACATTGTACAGGCTATTCATGACATAGTAGTATTCATTAATCGTAATCTCTCGCTCACGTTCGCGTGATCTCGCTCGAATATGCCCCGCCTCCAACAGCTCTTTTCGTTATTTAAGTTTAACTAAATAGTGGCTTATTATTTTAAACATTGATCTTCGTTTTTTTTACTTTTGATTACGCAAATATGATCAGTAACAGGTACGGATACAGCCCATTTTTTTTTGTACTAATTAAAAAATAGGGGTGTATATGTTGCACTCAAAACTCTTAACCAGTCAAAAGTACTATTGACTAGCAAAATCAGTCAAAACTACTTTTGACTGAACAGGTTGGTCAAAAGTGGTTTTGACTGAAAATTATTGGTTATTAGTACTTTTGACTGCAAATTTGTGATTAAAAGTACTTTTGACTGACGCTCGTCGTCAAGAGTAGTTTTAACTGCATTAAAGCATCAGTCAAAAGCACTAAAGAATCTGGCGCTCGGCGGCCGCTGCTGCGGCACGCTCGCTTCGTTTGCTCGCTTTCGCGCGCTAATGGTCATGGTGCTAACCTAACCTAACTCACATGATTCGCCAACCATAGACGATTTTACCTTACTGTTAAAACCAGTTAAAACCAGTTTGACGACGAGCGTCAGTCAAAAGTACTTTTAACTGTTATTTTAGTCAAAAGTATTATTGACTAAAGCATACGGTCAAAAGTACTTTTGACTGATTTTGCTAGTCAATACCTAGTACTTTTCACTGGTTAAGAGTTTTGACTGCAACATATAAAATAATCTCTATATACAGTATGGAGACCACTCATATACAATAAATAAAACCACGAGTTATTGTAGTTTACAGGAGGACGTAAACATAAAATATTTTATAATAAAACGCATAACAAAAAAGTGAAATTTTCGAACAAAATAAATGTCAAAATAACATCAGTAAAAGTCTACACTCTGTTTAGAAAACGTACCTTGACCCGGGAAGAACGGCAACCACGCGAAGCGGATTCACGATGTAGGTAGTACTACCATCACGTGACGTTAGCTACTTAGCTAAGCACTGTCACGTGTCGGCGCCAAAGATTTGATTCATTTGAGAATGTGCGATGAAATTACGTTCACTTAGTAAGTTTGTATTTATCACCATATTTTCATTTCGCAATAACTAAACTGAGCTAAATAAATTCAATGTTGCACGTTAGTTCCAGTCGTTGTTCAAAAGAAGATGAAATATGAGGCGGAACGATACCTTGATTAGTGATAAGCGCTGTTTTTCTTCCCTAATTTGCACTGGTTGTAGGTATTTAAACCTTTGGACAGTTCCCAGGTTTGTACAGACACTTGGGCACACGTAAGTTCCGCCACATCTCGCAAGGAATGCTCACGGCTCCCGATAAATTAGATAAAAACACACGCGCATTCACAATGGTTAGTAATAACTCTACAAAAATAAATAATAATTAATTGAAAAACACAATTTACGCACACACACTAAGTCAAGTTGCTAATAGCTTATAAGTTTACATTTCACCGTAACTAAAACAAAAAATATCATTTTAGTTTAATTCGACCAAATCACCGCGTAAGTCCCGGCGGGAGACGGCGCGGCGCGCACACTTACAAAGGACACTCAAAAATAGCAAAATATTAAAGTAATAAATAGGGTTAACCGTGCAATTGCAGTTTATCGATACTTTTTTACACTTATTTATTTACTGCCAAAACAAGACATTAAAATGCAAGTACTTTTTTTAGTGCGAATGTTTTAATATGGAAACAAATCAACAAATTATTGATTGGATAAATTAAAATTTTATTTTTAATTTATTCTATCGCCAGAGGAAGAAAATAAACTTTTCAAACGGGTAACTAGATAGATAGGTACGTTTATTTTTTAAAGGACAACCTTTAAAAAATAAACGTACCGCCGTTAGCCGTTACAAAACGGTTTTATTTAAAGATCCTATACGTTACATGTAAAATTGTTTTTATTGACTACCTACTTTATTCATTTTATCACTAAATCGACTTATTAATATTTAATAAGTAGGTAAGCATTTGAACAAAAAACGCTTGTAGCTTTTCAAAGGTACAGTATAGTAATAATAGAATTATAATAACAGCATGATAATTCTAAAAACACCACGCTCTCACTATTTAAAGTTAAACAGATTTCTTTGTTTATCGATCATTAGTCGATATCAGGTGTACCTCCCTAGTCGCCCGTGAAGTTCGCCGAATCAGCCAATGATGTCGCCGCGCCGCGGGTCATGTGATGTTTCGTATAAGTTTAGGCAGATATTTTGCACGGAAGGGCAACGCCGCTTTAGGAGTTCATTGAATCATTGACCTAGTAGTTCGATTATACAAATGTTCAAATTTGATCAAAGTTAGAAATCCATTTTTTGACCAAACTACTGGACCGATTTCGTTCATTTTTTCAAAATTGTCAGAAAAGGTGGTAACAAGTATGTGGTTTTATTTATTGTATATGAGTGGTATCCATACTGTATACACCCCTATTTTTTATATAGTACAAAAAAAAATGGTCTGTATCCGTACCTGTTACTAATCAAATTTGCGTAATCAAAAGTAAAAAAAAACGAAATGAAATTTTTAAATATGCCACTATTTAGTTAAACTTAAATAACGAAAACAGCTGTTGGAAGCGGGGCATGCTTGAGCGAGATCACGCGAACGTGAGCTCCCATATGACGATTAATGAATACTATTATACTACTATGTCATGAATAGCCTGCACAATATTTCCAGGAATTGGGTGACTTTTTGGGATATAAACAAATGCTAATAACTTTGCTGTTTTTGAATATTATTTATTGTTACTCTACAAATCTAATGATAAGACCGTCTAGAATAAGCCCTTTAAGTATTTGTACTAATTAAAAATTAGTGGTGTATAATAATAACTCTAGTTCCGGAAGTCTGTGGCCAATAATGAATGAAACAACACCACCAAAACCCCAGACTTCCAAAACTAGAGTTATTCCACAACTGTTCATGTTTTTTGGATATCCGAATTGATCTGAAATCCCAGTTACGTTGACACTGCATACTGACCATCAATTGACTCCATTCAATCCAAATATAACTGCAAGCCTCTCACCCATCGCACCACCTGGAATTTGGAGAAAAATCCACTTTTATCAAATTTGCTGAACACCACACACAATAAAGTTGTGTCTACAAAGTTTATAAGTAGGACAAAATCAAATCGTTATTCATGAACTTGAACATGAGCTGTATTGATCCAAAATCCCGCTTAGTTTATACTGCATACCTACTGACCATCAAGGGACTCCATTTTAGATCCAAATACTGCTCCCATCGCACCGCCTGAAATTTAGAGAAAAAAAAACACATTGATCAAATTTACTAAACACCACGCACAATAGGTTAGCTGACTAAATTTTAGTTTCCCTCATCTACTAGATCACTAGAAAGTATTCGACACATATTTTTTTCTTTTTTCACGTAATCAAAAAAATAACAGCTATATATACATCGAATCAAAATGTCGCATTACGTCACAAGGCCCCTCTCCTCAATTTTAACGCACATGCTTATTCTACAAAGTTTATAGGACTAATTAAATCGTTATTCGAAGTAAACACATCAGCTTGTACAGAATCTGTCCTACAGTCTGCAGGGCAAAAGCCTCTTATCATACAAAGAAGGAAAATGACGTTCATGACCTTTATCTTTCTGCTGTTCTTAATTAAGACTTTCTTTACATAAGAAGGGATTGTAATTCCCCTTCTTGTCCTCCATTCACGGGCGTACCCAGGACAAACTCCCCAGCAACACATCGGTCTGATCTCTCTGCCATATCGTGTAAAGAAATTTAATCTATACAATGAAATACATAGTAAATAGCGTAAAGGTTTATAAACTAATAAATGTTGTTTTTTATAATTTTATGAAATAATCAGAATAAATTAATACTTAGGTATATTAATATTGTGACTGTAAACAAAACGTCTTCAGAAACACTGATTTTAAAATTTGTTAAGGGGCCTGGACGTGACCTGACTTACAGGTTTGAAAACAAAACTTAGTTTTAAACAAAAGATTGGTAGGCACCAACCTTCCAGGAAAGGGCGTGGCATACGCTGGCAGAGTGTGCTGTTTGGGAGGAGCCGCGACTTGCCCTCATCCTGGAGTAGGCAGTGACTTGTCACTGCTGGCCGTAGTCGAGGCGATGAGTCCTGGGACGCGATGGTGTCCATCTGCGAAACGGTCGTCTTGCATCCTTATGCAAGACGACCGTTTCGCAGATGGACACCATCGCGGGGTCATAATCACCATCGCAAGCTCCCTCTCCCTTTCCGCAGCCTCCTTAGGCTGCGGAAAGGGAGAGGGAGCTTACTTCCACTCACCCGGCCTGCAACAGACGCATCGGGCGCAGGCGATGGGCGTACAACGACCTCTTCCAGCCTTCTTAAATGGGTTCAGGGGCCACGGACTCGGGGACGGCCGCCGCTCCCCACGTACATGGACCCGTGTCCGATGTCATGATCCATGTTTAACACCTCACTCACCTCGCTAACTTGGCGAGGCCCGCCGGGCCAGCACCAGTCGGGGGCCTTCAGTATCTTTTGTTCCCGTCATTCCCATCAGGTGTACGTTGGAACACCGGGATGGTTTTTAGTCATTAAGAGTCTGACAGACCTCTTCGCCCTCCCCGGGGCAGAGGACATCCATGAGGATGTCCAAAAAAAAGGCACCAGTATTCCAGAGTTTAAATATAAAATTGTATTTCTAGGCTAACGAAGCTCCATAATGTAATTTGTGGTGAAATAATAAAATCTATTTTATTCTATTCTATTGTCACGTGTATATTGCTATTAACTTGGGCACACAACCAGACTCCGAGCTACAACTGAAAAATTCCAGTTGGGATTTTAATGGGAAAAAATAATACTCATGTCTTATCTTATCTGGTGACCTTGTCAGGTTCCGTAGCCTAAATAAAGCGAACTCGTTAATTAGTATTTTTAATTTTCCTTCCTATTTATGAAATGGGAAGGAAAATTATGTATAATAATAATGTGCCCTTCAGTAATTTATATTCATCTCATCATCATCATTTCAGCCGAAAGACGTCCACTGCTGGACATAGGCCTCCCCCAAATGTCGCCACAACAACCGGTCCTGTGCGTCTCTCCTCCATTGGATTCCCGCGGCCCTCACCAAGTCGTCGGCCCACCTTGTGGGAGGCCTTCCAACGCTCAGTCGGAGGTCGCGGAAGTATCTTCTGTTCCCGTGACCCCCGGCGCAGGTGTGAGAAGGAACACGGGGTGGTTTTTAGTCAGTAAGAGTCTGACAGACCCCTCCGCCACCCCGGGCGAGGGACATCCATGAGGATTTTCCATCCTTCAAAAAAAAAAAGGCCTTCCAACGCTGCGTCTCCCGGTACGGGGTCATAATAACTTTTTTTTTTCCCAGAACTTTTCGGGATTTTTTTTTTTGTATTCATCTGCGCCGACTAAAACGTAAAGCCGTTGGTCCCAGCTGTCATAATGTAGACCTTCATAGTTGTTACAGGTAGTCAGAAGCCCGTAAGTCTGAGAACCAGTTTAACCAAGGGATATCGTGTTAAGTACTCAGCAACGGCTGTGGAGTCCAGTCAGGCAGTCGCTCCGTGTAAAACACTGGTATTGAGCAGCGTCCGGGTAAACTGGAAGCCGACCCCAACATAGTTGGGGAAAGGCTCGGCAGAAGATGATGATTTTAATATAATTTTTCAGCTGAAATGACCGGTGCGCAGCGGACTGATAGTCATAGGTCTCAAGTTTGTAGGTAAGTAGATACTTTATAGTAAGTATAATTATCATTTGCTTCTATGCTTTGAATTCAGACTTATATTAACTACTTACAAGTCCAGGTTTCCTCACGATGTTTTCCTTCACTAACTGACGATGATGATGATGTCAATGATGTCTAAGATAAACTTAGAAAGTACCTACCTACATAAATATGAATTGAAAAAGTCTCATTTCTTTTGAAAATTAACCCAAGTAGGGTTAATTTTCAAATTAGGTTGGAAATCAGCACTTTTTAAACGCCTAAAGTTACATGAGACATTTTCCTAAAACGCTCGCCTTTTACTTAGACCCAGTACCTACTTCCTATTTTTTTTTTTTAAACTGATGAGTAGGTATATAATACTTTCGAATAAAGCTCAAAATCAGCGCTTTTTACAAATCAAAAGTTACGTAGACAGTCCCTCAAAACGCTCGCCCTTTACTACTTCATAATTATTTAAGCGAAAACTTTAATAATTCTTACCACGTGTGAAAGGGTCAATTTCCCCATAAAATACCTTTGTGGCCAGCGAGTTTCCGTCAATGTTTTCCATTCATAATAGGTACACGGGAATACAGTCACTATTTAAAATGAAATTCTCATTCAATATTCAATTCGACTACTCAATCTTGCGCAAACTGACAATTTGTTGGATTACTATAACCGTTATGTTGAATCAGACTAACTTTGATAACTCATCGATAGGGTCACCCTGGCGATAACTCAATACCTACTTATCTTATCAAAAAACTAAAAAAAAACATCGCGTACGAATTTTATGTAGATACAGTCAGTTAATAATAGAATTGTTTCGTTAGTGGGACTGATGGTCCGAAGCGGGAAAATTTACCAGCCTGGAATTTCCTTAATGATACGCTCAGTGACGTGGACGCAGGCAAAAAAACCGCGCGCAAAATAATCATTCAAGCAACGAATCAGGAAGCGTAATTTCGAATAAAATCAACGAGATATTCTGAGAGCCAGTGAGCTGCGGTCGCGTAACGCGTTGTATTCCGGCAAGTGCGGTGATTGGTTCATGTTAGGATATATACCTATTAGTAATTGGTGCGCGCGCCTGCTATGAAGCGAGACGTGTTCACGATATTATGCAGTAGGTATGTTTGAAAGGATTTGTCCTAATTAAAATGATCGTATTTTACACTAGGTACTCAGTTACTCACTCACATACGTTGGACTATTTAGTTTCAAATTAACAAAAACGATGTTTAAATATTATTCATGATTACAGTACTTACCTACTTATTAAGTACTAGCTTCTGCCCGCGACTTCGTACGCGGATCCTGTTGCTTATGCCAGCGACAACGGGGTCGTCAAAATCGAAGATCTGAAACGTCTGATTTCGAATTCTAAAAAATAATACCTACTTACTTACATTACAAGTTCCAGTAAAAAAATTCAAGATGTTGACATTTTGAAGTGCCTTTTAGGGCCAGCCCACGTTTTCACGGCTAAACAAATTTCGACCTAGTCCTGATTGAAATAGAGTTGAAAATAAAAAAAAACCATTAATCCACAGTTTGCAATTTATTTTCGTCTTTATTTTGAGAGACGTAACGGTGCTATTGATTTAGCATGAAATTGCGTTTTGACAGGTCTGCACCGGCCATTAACGGTGTAATTAAAATAAATTATTTGAGTTTGAATTAGATTTTTTTTATTCCCATTGCGTTGGTGTTGGTTGGCACATTCATTGCGTGGTAGGTACCTACTGTTTTTGAGCTTAAGTTACTATCTTATTTTTGTCCGTGTCATACTCTTTTTTTATCTAATTCGACTGGGATATTAACCTAATATTATAGCATTCAAATCTATAAAGTCACTTGTGGCATGATATCTGTCAATGATCAGCATTATGTATGGAAGCGAAGAGATTTAAAATACTATAGAGCGGGCATGTCAAGGAAATGTCATAGAAAAACTTTGATCCCATGTCTCAGTAACGCCATCTAGAATAATAAATGAATATTGGAGCGGCAGCGGAGCGTACTAAAAAGAACTCATAGACTTGTGTCCAAGCAGGACACAAGTTTCGGACGAAAATTTTGATCGTGATGTCCGGTCTATAGGTATTGAATGTCTTTGTATGGAAGCATATGTATGACAGCTCAATTCGCCTTCATTTTTGATGAAGCCACCGTTGCTATTGGATGTTCATTTATTACTGAGTGTTTAATATTTAGTGACACAACATAATCGTACTGGTGTACGCACGCAGGCGCACGCGCACACACACACACACATCACTTAAACAAACACTGATGACGCTTCGATAGCGTAAGTACCTATATTGATAACACAGTAAATAAGTACTATTCGAAACAAAAGTGTTTTGATAATAATATGTACTATTTTTTAATAAGATTAGTATGTAGTGTGAATAATATCAATATTGAAATGACGTTATTCCCGTCTTCTTTAAAATCACTCTCTAAAAAGTACTTAATCTCTTATGAGGATAAGTCTAAAAACATAGCCGTGGTCGTACCTATGCCATTTGGCTCTAAAGCTTACCTACGTATATCGCTTACCTAGGTATATCGCTTACCTAGGTATATCGTTTACCTATCCTCATAAGAGAATATTCTCTTGTTTGATACTTTTTAGACCGTAATTTTACAGAAGTCGAGTTTTGTTAAACAAAAAAATACTGACTAAATCTATGGATCTTTCTTTCTTTCTTAGCAAATAAAGTTCTGATTCTGATTCTGATCTTTGTCATCTGACTTTGTTTTATTATAATTAACTTCTTATGATTACACTTTTGCGCCTATCTGTATCTACTTCAACGACCTCGATACTTCGAAACCTTATCTCTGGTCTGTGTTGCACAGTTTGTGTATCTTGATAACTAGCTCGATAAAAATATAATCGAGTTCATACAGTGTACTTTTTATTAGTCGAGTGTAGATGAAGTCGACTAAAAATGTATTGAGATAGTACAGTCAGCCTCAAAAGTCGATGACCATATCTATATTTCCTAAACTCATCAACACCATAGGTTACACAAATTGCTTAACAAGCCTTGTGCCAGAATTCAATTAACATCTTAAAAGTTCAAGGTTAGCTGAACAACACTTAGCATGAATTAATTTAACGCTAATTTTGTCTTAAGTAACTTAATTTCATACAATATGTAACAAAAACCCTGTTGTTCCTTTTAGGGACATATACCTACATTGACCTACAAGCATACCATTAATGAAATTATAATTTGAAAAAAATAACCATTGGCAAGTCGAGGGGTCAAAATCAAATAACGATTAACACCGACACATTCAAAAAAATGTTTAGAACATCTGATTTTACAAGTAAATTTTTATTTACGAGCTCGGCGGCTTCTTTGAAGTGATGAAAGATGCCGTCAAACGTTACCGCGGCGCACTGCATGCCTATCCCATCCGACCGCCACCCGCCACCACCCGCACCGCCCCGCGACTCAATTACTTCCTTAATTCCTTAGAATCCTTAGTCTCCCGCGCAACTACAGAGTACATTATACTATAAGGTATACTATAGGGCATAGTCATCAGCTGAGCCTTCCTTGTCACGCCTCCTGGTGACTAACGACAAAGTTACATTCACAAAGTACATACTTTGTAATGGTTACATGTGTGTATCTGTGTTGTCTATGTAGTAGTAGTGCTAGTATACTGTAGGCTGAATAATACCTCCCGCACTACGAACATCGTTTTGTTTGCAGTGCGGGAGCGGCTTTCCTGCATCTCGCCCCTCACACCCCGCACGATTGCCCTGTCTTGACAGCTTCGTCGGACGACTGTAGGTTTTTAGACAGTGCTGTAGGGTTCCATTTCACTTTTTTTATTGTATGTTTCTTTAGATGGTTTCGTTAAATAAAACACAAATTTACACACCTTACTATTTTATGGCCGTATCTACAGAATAATACACAGTCACGAAAGTCCGTAAAACAAAGCCAGGTCGTAAGGTAGAAAATCCGAAACGTATAAAATCAAAGGTTGGAAAAAACACTTCAAAAAATAATATTGATTGATGACAGTACAAAAAACCAACACGGTCGAAGTTGTAGCTAATGAAAGCTATAAAGTGGAAATAATGATATAAGCTAAATTTGGATTGACTTAATAAAAAAATATCAAACATAAAAAATGCAAATAAACCAAGAAGGAAAAAGATAGAAATTGTTTTGAAAATACATGTAAAGAAACGGATTAATTTCTTACAGTGTAATTGATACTATTATTCTTTATTTTATTTTATATTCTTGTTTATATAATTTATAAGATATGCTTTGATGCTCACACTTAATCAACAAAAAACATTATTATGAGTTTTTGTAAAATACAATACGAATGAGATAGCTACACATACGCCATCTGTTGAGGAAAGACGAAAGAACTGCCCGAGTCTTTCTGCCCGATACAAGTTACGAATGTACTAAGTGAAAAGACCCTGCGCCTGCGCGCAACTTACTTCCGAACGGATGTTATTGTTCAATTCGTGATTGACATGTGTTTTGTTTGCGTAAATCTTCAGCATGTCTTATTCTAACGTAGAATATTTTAATACGTTGACCTGTCGTGAGAATATTGTTAGGCGTTGTTATCTCCGGGTCAAAGAAAGTGACTAAAAACTGATTTTCAATTACCCAATGACTTTTATCTGAAGAATAAATATGCTAAAGCCCAAACCGTTTTCATTTCCTAAGTAATTGTAATTCCTGAATTATTTGACGATTGAAAAATTTACCTAAACGAACTTTAAAAAATTCGATGTCAAAGTAACATAATTTATTTAAGTTAGTTGGAGCAAAAGTGCCTTAATATTATGGCGATTTCAACCGCAAACTTAAGTTCAATTCAATACAAAAACATGAAGAATCGGTAAGAAACACCATTGTTATTTTTTCAAAAGAATGGTTTTACAATATTTGTATCCATTAATCGGTCATAATTATACGTGCAGACAGTATATCTTGACTAGAAAGAACTATACTAAGGTACACATTACTAAATAAACCATGTAGCAGATAAATAAACTGTTATGTTAATAAATACATGGTGCATAATGTACAATTATAATATACACAAATATTATAATTGTTCATTATGATTAATTAAAAATAGTATGAATATCGACTAAAATGGTTTTAGTTAAATGGCAACACTCGAGTCACACACATAAGCAGTCTGGTCGATGATGTTATCAGCAAATTCTGTAATTTCCGTCGTACAGTTCATACTTTACACACATATTTTTGCAGTTTTCCTCAAGTTTAAAGATTATTTTATATTGCAAATAATTTTCTAGTCGTTTGATATTTTTATTAGTTTTTTACCACACGTCATAGAAGTGTCATTTTTATGCATCAATAATGCCTGAATTTATTAAGACTTCGAGGTAAGTTTTATTAATTGTATATTTCTATTTGATATTTAACAAAGTGTACCTTTATTAAAGTAAATGTTACTTACTTATGCTTGAAAGTAAAATCAAAATCGTTTGTTGCCGTTTGTAAGCTTAGATCTTTGAAACTGCGCAATGGATTTTAATGCGATTTTATCAATAGACAGAGTGATTAAAAAGGAAGGTTTGATATCTATATTGCACCCGTGCAAAACCGGGGCGGGTCAATAGTATGCTCATTAGTAAAGCTAGCTGTTTGTAACTCTATGTATGTATGTAAGTAACGGTTGCATCAACAAAGCGTTTGCACGATTACTCATACCTAACCGTTTATCAAAACAAACCACTTAAATTGCTCGCCATTTTGTAATGTATTTGCTAAAGTGGGTATAAAGAAATGCAGGGGAGATAGCGCGTCGACTGACAACAGAGGTGATCATAATCAGATTTCACATTGTTTTAATATTATTTTTAACTGAAATAGTCTCGGTTTCGATCTCCGGATCGTGCAAAGCATCATTGAGTTTTTCTGTCTTAAATTACTATTTACCTAGTATTCTGGATTTGTGTCCGATTGATGGCAATAGAGGTCAAACTTTTCTTTAGGGGCCGTCGATTTATGCGTCCAGCGTCGGGGAGGGGCGGGGGTAGGGAAGGGAAGATGGGCTACCCCCCTGTCCCATTTCCACCCCGCAGAGTCCCATGGTTATGGAGGTATCCATGGTTAAAGTCTTGAGGTTAGGTTACACTAATTTGCATCAGTTTTAACTCTAATTTCCATAGATTTATGAGGCGAGGTGGGCGAGGGTGGGAGAGGCCTACCTCCGGTACCTACTATCTCCACCCCGCGAAACCCCATGGTTATGAAGATGTCCGTGGTAAAAATTTATACAGTACATGGACCCGAGGTGGCGGCTTGTCATGTTCACGCGCGCCTCTCTTAGACGTCGCGAGGGGAGTTTAACACCTCACTCCCCTCTCTGACTTGGCGAGGCCCGCGAGGCACACGCTGACAGACTACTCCGCCCTCCCCGGTGCGGAGGACAGCCATGAGGATATTCCACACCCAAAAAAAAAGTTATTTTTCGGATAGGTTGATTAAAGCACAAGGAATATTCTATTTTTATACACTACCTGTCAAAACATGTCGCCGGAGCCCCGCTTCTCGGGGCCCCTGATGCTGGGTGGTTTCAAAAGAAATATCCACGAAGGAGGTGGCAGGGTCGTAGTGAACAAACGAAGCGAGTGAATACCGATCCCGCCACCTCCTTCTAACCCAACCTGTCCGAGTCAGGGTGCCCTAAAATTCGGAGCTTTAAGTATGATAAAATTTAATGAAACGCACCTCCACCGTCAACAAAACGTGAAACGTCAAATTTGACATCTACCATGACAATTTATCCAACTTAAATGGCGTGTTATATTCGATTTAACAATTATATGAAAATATAAATTTAATAAAAAATATGTCTCGTAAACCGTGAGTCTCCGCAACTTAAACATTAATTGTAAAAAGCCTTCTGTTCATGAGTACTATCTACAAAAAAAGTGAACTTCCAACTCGACGGTCCATAAAGGAAAGTTTATACCCCTTCGGAGATTACAGGCGTGAAGTTATGCTGTTGTAAGTTGAGAAATGATCTTAATAATATTTTTTGTGACTTTCGAGCAATTCTTCAAAAAAAAAAAAACGAATGCCCTACATCTATCAATAAAACTCTGGTGATTCATATTAACACTTAAACTGTATGTAATAAGGTCTAGTCTCTCCTGAACTTCCTTCACAACGCGGCTTGTTCGGGTGACCTCTCACCCAGATATCCACGTTGTACTCACAGCACAGCACGCGTAGCAATACTCAACACTCCATACTTTATTCCATAATGTGTATATAGTATAATAGTTGGTATGTACCCCGACGTGAAGTAAAATTTCATGGCTCAACGATAGGAAAGTATTATTTTTAACTTTTTAAATGTTTTACTTTTTTGCGGTGAGGTTTTTTAATTATTTTTTTTTTGTTTTGTTGACATTGTTTATTTTTACTTATTTATTAATCACTTGCACGCCGCCGCGCCGCGCCGTAAGGGAGACTGTAGCTAATCCCTTTAATTTACCTACAATATCTTATGTCTGTACCTACATTCATAGCAAATAAAGTTCTGATTCTGATTCTGACTGCCAGTCAGTGCCTCTTCATACGTATCAGTCCAGCACGTTAAGTAGCAGGTGACACTTGACAAAGTAGACTCGATTAAAAGGTGTCTTATCTTGCTTAATGAAGCACAGCAAGCATTGTTTTTACTGTAGTAATCTAGAGAACATATAATCAGCTAGGTACCAATTTCACTCCAATTCCACATTTATTTAAAAAATGGTAAGTATTTTCAAAACACTCTTGATAGTCATAACTTGAGATAAAATAAGTGCTCTGCCACAGAGATACTGTTTACTGCTAATAATCCAAACCATCCCTGTTTCGTTTGATCCAAGAATTGTGACCCATCCTATATTATTCCTTGTTATTTCTCGGAACCCTTTGGTTCCGGACCTTTGGAAGGCGTACGAGGAGCCGAAGCCAACTCGCAGAGGCCCTTTGTCGTTTTTAAAGAATTGCGGCACAAATCGCAGATTTTCCCTGTATGCACTAGACACGTGCACCCAAGGAAAACCTACGACTGGAGTAAGACTATTGCAGAATATGGTAACAAAAGTACTAGACTATAGGTTATATTATATTTTTATTATTGTTATTCAAGAGTACTCAGAGTGAACAGGTTGCTTCCAGGCAAGCGTGTTTCAACGTCGACCACATCGCTTACCATCAGGTGAGATAGTGGTCAAACGCGTGCCTATAAATACAAAAAAATAAGTAAAAAATACTCGCAGAAATATCATTTAAGGCCTATTCAGACCTAAGCGGCAGAGAAAACCCAGTGGGTATGCGGTAATATTACTGTTCAGACTTAAGCGGTATTGATACTAAATACCTGAGCGAAACCCGCGCGGTATGTACCTCTTCCCAAAGCGGCAGCAAATATCGCTCAGGTTGCTCTCGCTGCGATACTTGATACTAAATACCTGAGCGAAACCCGCGCGGTATGTACCTCTACCCACAGCGGCAGCGAATATCGCTCAGGTTTGAATAGGGCTTTACAAATCATTTTCAAGCAACAGCTAACGACAGGTTTCAAAACTGTTGGTACCTAAATGACTTACAAATTGGCATTACTGGCGAATTACGCACGTTAAAATGAATTACTCATCATGTAATAAACTTTAACTGTAACTTTATTATTGTACTTTCCTTTACTCATTATAAGTAGGTACCTACTTACAGGTCAAACATGTAAAAAAAATAACGCGTACGTATCCATTCAGCTAAAAGAAAGCGTACGTGTCCGTTCAGCTGAAATAACGCGTATGTGTAAGCTGAATGGAGCCCTTAAGCATTAGAGCTGCAGACTATCCTACACACCTACTATCAGCTCGCCTACCTGTTCGACAATTCGCATTCTCAGAAGTTTTATTCGCAATTCATATTCAGACAGCTATGACTGGTTACCGTCGCCAATGATACACAAATAGGTACATACACTACGAATGACTTGTTTTATTTCCTTAACTAAAGTCAAATATGACAAACAACATGTTAAGTTTCTCAAGACGAGTAGATACATGTTTACCAGAGCAATCTACATTTTATGAAGTAATTCAATTTGTAACACTAATTTGGGTCTGTTTGTTTTAGTGACGTTGGCACAGAGGATAAGGTGGAGTTTGACAAAAACTCATGGTATTATGACATGAGCGGCAATAAGTTTGTGATAATATTGAACCATCACGTATTTGAGAAGTCCAGACATTACGGGTTTGTATTAACTATAAGTACTAATATTATAAAGAGGTAAAATTTGTTTGTATGTTTTTAAGTTTGTATGAAGGGGGTAATCTTCGGAACTAACAATCCAATTTTATAAATGGTTGCACTGGTGGAAAGCTACACTATTCCTGGATAACATAGGCTACTTTTTATCCCTGTAATCCCACGAAAACAGGAACTACGCGGGTAAAACCGCGTGACGTTTGCTAGTATTTCATATTATAAACACTACAGGTACTTCTTAATTAAAAGTTAAATGTGCAAATTAAATTTCAATATTATTCATGATCTCATCAATATCAGCCCAAAGTGAAATTGCTGGATAAAGGTGGCTGGATACAGACATAAAAAACATTTCCAAGTAAGAAGCTTCGGTAAGAATATAGACTATGGGATATTTACAATACATTTGTGTTACAGGAATTGGCCATCCACCAAAGAAGCTACAATGAAAGACGAAGAACGCATAATAGAGGTGTTTAAAGCACTCGGCTTCAAGATAAAAACTCAAAACGATTTGACATATCAGCAAATTATCGACAATCTAACTGAATGTAGGTCCCTTAAAAATGCCACAAAACCTATAAGAACATCCACAGCATCGGGAGTCGCTAGTATAATTATGTAATCAAATACTAATAATGTATTTCTTCTTGGCAGTCGCATCTTCAGACCACTCGAGAACGTCATGCATATGTGTTGTTATTCTGAGTCATGGAACTGAAGGCGGTATGGTGTGTGCGGCAGACAGGTTCTACCCTTTAAGTCAAGTAATAAATATCTTCAGCAAGAAAAGTCTCGCCCATAAGCCGAAGATATTCATAGTACAGGTCAGTTTTATTTTTAAGGGTTAAAAAATATCTAAGTAAGTATTTGTGTCATAACGCGATTCGCACATGTCGATAGGTTGAACAAATATAATTAAAAGTAACTTACACTCATGGTCAAAAAATACGGGTCGATGACAAAAATCCCTGACTGTAACTTGCAAACGAATTATGGTACAGCCAAAGCGAAATATTTGGTTGCAAACACAAATACATACCAACGCACGCATGAAACTAACTTAATATTACATAAATTCTAATACTGGATGAAAGACGTTGACAATGCAATCAAAACCGTTAAAATGATAAAAACATCGAATTTGGAAATAAATCCAAAATGCGGTTGTTTTGCCGCTGCTTGTCTTCTCACTTTTGCCAGTAATCTGCAAAATCTAAATTATCAAAAGCAAATTATTGTCATCTTTCACTAATAGTTTGAATTATTATCATGACACTAACACCAGAAGAATGTATCCGGTATCATCACAGTGTTAGAAGAAAGCAGAAGTCATCGAAGTAAAACGAAGACAATGGAAAATTTAAAAAATATACCATTTTGAAACTATATCCCACTGCAAGGCAGACATACGAGTATTTTCAGACAGAGAAGGTACGATCGGCGTTGATAATCACGGTTGCTCAAGGCAGATTGGCGATTTTAAACTCCCAGTAACCATAAGTCCAGGTTCCTGTACGATGTAATCCTTCATCGATGACTATGTCTAAGATAAACTTAAAAAGTAGTACAAATGAATTGAAAAGGTCACATTGCTATTTGCCGTAGTAATTTTTAGATGCCTTAACCTTCAGGCGATCACGATAAAATAGTACGCGTGCCACTTTCTACACTGCAGCGAATCGTCCAAGATTTCAGAGAAACTAAGCAAAACTGGACGAGACCTGGAACTGGCTAACTGAGATCTACTACAGCTCGAGATCTGTTGTTACGACTAAACTCCGAAATTGGTACCTCACGGCTGATGAAGTAACATATCACGTTGGAAGACTCATGGAGATGACGCAACCGAGCGGACTTTAATTTGGTGGGTTTGAAGTTAATTTAACCGATGTATTTTCAAAAACTCAAAGGCAGTATCGCATAGCAAGATGCTGATACGCCCCTGAACACGCACAATGGGATGATGAAGAATGGGCTAGAGTGTGCGAAGCGTCTGCTGAACCAGGGGAACGTTTCATTCCAGCTTGTTTTCAGGAATAACTGCCGTTTGGCAGTAAATCTGTTGTGGTTTGGGCCGAGAGTCCTATCAAGTTAGTGCTGATTAAAACACTTACTAGTGCAAGATTATGTGGAAGAAATTCAAAATGAGCATGTCGTCGTTGAAATTTCAATGCAGCGAAGCCATATACAGCTCAAATTGTAAATGAATATTTTCAGGATGTTGGCATCAATCACATGGTTTCCCGCGAGAAGTCTGGACCTGAAAGCAATTGAACATGCCTTAGGACAAGCTTGACAGGTAAGTTCGAAATCAAAAGCCCACCCTAGCCACACTAGGGGACCTAAAACATGCTTTAGTCGAAGAATGGCCTTTGAATTAAAACTTTATAAGCAACCTACCCAATCGCCTGGCAGCTGTGAGAAGAGCTCGTGGAGGCATACAATGCAATATTTTAAAGTTCGTTTTAGTCTGGTGTGTGACCAATATTTTCTTAACGTAAAAATTATTGATATTTTGTTTTTTTATGTATTTTGTTAATTAAACTATACTTTGCGTTACTTTACTACTTTATGTTTCCAACATTTGGTGTTGTTTTATTAAGTGGTTAATTATCTACGGTTAAATTCACCGCAAGCTCTATTATTTTAAGAGCAATCTTAGTTTTCGTACTGACCTGTATTCTGTGTCCATGAGTGTACATAAACTAAAATAAAGAACATTGATCAATATTTTCAATTTTCAACGAACAAAATTTGTGTGCCGTGCGGCTGCGCAAAAAGGGTCCAGTCCAGCAAAAATGCCAGACAACTGGTGCTAGACGCAGGTTTTCAACTAGACCTGAGATTGTGTCAAAACAATATCAAGTGATGACATTACCTTTAAAGCAGTCTTAAAACCGTATACGAGACTGGATCGCCCGATTTGTCCGACCACTTCGACTTACTACCGACCAACGTAGACAGTTCAAGACATGAAAAAGTCGCAAAAACCTTGAACAATGGTTGGATTGCCCGATTTATTCGTCCACATAAACTTACTACCCACCAAGGTAGACAGTTCGAGACATAAAACAGTTGCAAAAACTTTGGACAGTGGCTGGATTGCCCGATTTAAACGTTCACTTGAACTTACTACTGACCATGGAAGACAGTTCGAAACATACAAAGTATATTCAGGTCACTGATGAAGAAATAAGGCAAGAACGTATGCGATCCACTGTATACTGCACGCAGGCGATTAAAAATCTGCAATTTATACGTCATGTAGTCCGGCGGGTCGGTTAAGCCGAAGATCGTACACTTCTCTTAAGTGGGAGTGATGATACATTCCTTCGCAGTGAGGTTCTGAGGGAGTTTTTGTTTTATTAGACTTTTTACATGTGTAATTCTTTTGATAAACATTCTGTTCAACAAAAATAAATTTCTTTTTGTAACGCCACTTGGTCTGTTTTATTTTGTGGAAGCAATTTTTCAGAGCGACGACATCTGAAAAACAAAGAACTATAAAATCTAAGAAAGTATCCATGTCGGCTCAACTTACTCTTGTTAATATTTTGTACAAGAAATTTAAGATTACCTGTAGCAATGAATATACACTTCTCCTGTGTCGTGGAAACATTTAAAATCATACACACGAACAGACAGACATGGAACAAGTACCCGTACGCCTTGTAAATGTTTGATCCGTGCCGGAATTGATCAATATACCTGCAACAGCCAATCGTGCCGTCGAATCTAGGCAAAGACGGGAGTTAATGCCGCTGCACATGGCCTGTCTTACTTTCAACGTGTCGCGTCAAATAAGACAATAGACCCAACGAGTCTTCCGTGCGTAGGTAGATAGCCTCTCAATGCACATTCTACACAACAATGCACAACACAGCATGAACACGCCTCAGTGTTCACAAAAATCCAGCGATACATTTTTCCTTGTAGTCGTAGGCAAAAAATGGTTCAAAATTGACCCTGGACCCACGCGGTTACCGTGCGTATTCTTTAAGGGCCGTATCATACTATAAGATTGCGAGCGTTTTCAAAGCGGAGCAGGCGTGCAACGAATACGTTACGAGCTCGCACAAGCTTACCATTTTCGATTCTTTCGTTTTCGTCTCCGGTGTCTTCAGAGTAACAAAGCGAACAGCAGTGTTTTCTCATCGGAATCCGTTTTGTTTTAAAGTTGCGTACCTGTCACGAGTTTGCGACGTCCTCGCTGCGTAGACGAGGCGTGGTCGCGACGTATTTGTTGTGCTCCCGTTCTTCTCGGCATCCGCTCGCAAACCGCTAATATGTAAAGGTCCTAAATGCACGCATCAGTGATAATGAATTTTAGAAGTACTGGTGTCTCTAGACGTTGCTCGTGCAGCGATTTCGTGCGAGAAGTTTATTTTGTTTAAAAAGAGTTAAAGAAGTAGATTTTTTATTACAAATTATCGAATAAATAGGTTTTTGTATCCACAGGCTTGCAGAGGCACCAAAGTGGACCCTGGCTACTGTTTGGATAGTGATAGTAGTGGCCCTGCGCACAGTCTTGTATCTACGTTTCTGATGAAAGCTGCCACTCTGTTTAGTTCTTCAATAAAAGTAAGTAATCTTCTTAATTCTTTCGTCGGATTCCTTCGGTATAATTTATCTATTATATGTATGTATTAAGAAATATACAAGGTGTTTTTGATATCCCATAACTCTAGGGTTATATTCTGTAGGTAAAAATAATACTAAAACTCCTAGAATAGGTGGTCCAAAAATGCATAGTTTCGGAGAGATATCATCAATCATAATTAAATTATCAGTTGTTTAGTACACGTAAAACAAGCTCTGCTTAGCTTGGGACTAGATGGCGTTGTGTGAATAGTCGTGGAATATTATTATTAAGTATTATTAATATTATTTTTATTACCTAATTAGTTCAAAAATTGTCACCAGTACGACGAATCTTCTTTCTAACGTCACTTTTCTTTCACGTAAGGGTGTTTTACATTAATCATCGTGACTTTGTCGAATTATTTTGTATGATAATAAAAAAAAAGGATGATTGAAACATAATTCATATGCCAGTTGATTCTTTGATATGGTCTCAATCATACCCTAGAGTTTTGGGATATAAAAAAAACACGTTGTTTAAGTATGTTTAACAGTTATTTAGTACCCATAACACAAGCTCTGCTAAGCTTGTGACTAGATGGCACTGTGTGCAAGTTGTGGAATATTTATTTATTTATTTATCTGTTTAGTGACTAACCAGAAGGCCAATTATCGCAATTAAAAATGTTTAATGTCTAGTCGCATCTCATTTTTGCGACAGTCAATGTCGAGAACTTGGCACAACTTTCGTTATGGGCCGACTCGGAAATTGCGAAACAAAAACAGCTGTTACATACATTTTGGTCGAGTAAACTTTTGTATTGTATGTGCAGCAGCTGAATTGTTTTGCGATTTCCGAGTTGATCCCATACATAATGCCTTGCATGTCTGATTCGTCAGTTTATTTAAACTTACGCAAATTTGACAAATAAAATGACCTTTATCTTTATCACTAATTTAGGTTGTTCATATTCATGGGTGCAACAGCCTATGAAAATTTGGCCCATGATTTTAAAAACATTAAGTAACATCCAACTAACTAAACGTTTTCCTAGGCCTTGGGAGACATGGTTCCATACGACACTGATAGTTACCAAACGCGTACAAGTAGCCTTGTTCAACAGCAGTTGACAGATGCAGAAACCTTCGTGATATATTCATCAGTCGAAGGTAAGAGACAATCATGGATAACCTATGAACAAGTTATCATACGCTGGATATTAATAATCTATCTCGGTTGCTATCTTGATCCCGATCTTTGTCTGTAACCAATCAACGACCGAATTCGCCTTTCCGAGTCTTAAAGATGTTCAATCAGAAGCAGCCGTCAAAAACAAAGGATCGGGATTTGGATTGAGATAGAATATTAATATCGGGCGATAGAGAGCTTGGCACAGTGTCGTGTCATCCAAAATGGCGCTGCATTTGAAAAACGTTGAAGAAAATAAATTTCGTTCTTTTCATTTGTAAATTTCCCATTGTTTTTACTAGACAAAAGATAAACAATGTTCGTCTCCAGGATATGATCTAGCTCCTTGCCAAGTATCATCACGATCCGTTTGATTCGTTTAGTAGAAAAAAGTAACAATCACAGTTACTTTCTCATATAAAATATTAGTATGGATACTGCATATTACACCGCAGATATATTGGCTAGGTACTTGATAAACGTCGCCTTAACTCCAGCCGAGTTAAGATGGTGCCTGCCCTTTTCTTGGCTAATAAATTATCTGCGACGACTTTATCTCCAAAAGTATGTTCATAAATAATATTCTTTTGTTTTCCACAGGCTTCAGATCCTACTGTGACAATGAAAGAGGATCGCCCATGATACAAGAGCTTTGCAATGCAATAGACAAATTTTCAGAGGACATGCATTTTGCAG
Source organism: Euplexia lucipara (assembly GCA_921972225.1). Classification (NCBI taxonomy): domain Eukaryota; kingdom Metazoa; phylum Arthropoda; class Insecta; order Lepidoptera; family Noctuidae; genus Euplexia; species Euplexia lucipara. Next base: position 4,374,920 of record OV179146.1, on the reverse strand, counting down.
AAATCGTCACCATCATGCAAAGAGTAGTCGCTGACTATCGTGAAAAACAAATGCCAGTGATAACTGACACTGCGACAAAATTTTTGAAATTCCAAATCCATAATTCGGATATTTCTCGGACTCATACAAAAGATATGAGTCCTGAGTCTGTTGATCGGTATAAAGATATCGAAATTGCCTTATCAAGATTTGAATGGCCTCACGATAAATACGTAAATCTGTCTAAAGACCCATCCAAAATAAAGATTTACTCAAAACACCGTTCGGCCACCGTTTGTCATTAACTTTAATTTGAGTTTTGTTTCTTTCAGCACTTTGTTAAGTACCCAATCTTGCTAGATATATTTCTTTGTCTAATGACAAGTAATATGAGCATGTTCTTTGACCTCCAGTCACCTTGAACGTATCATACGTACCTTTTTTTTTCTCTAGTAAGCTTTTTCTGTGTTTGCGATTGCATTTCCTGAAAAGAAATGCAACCGACGTCATTTAGATAAGACAAGATTTTTGTATTGGATTAAACATGTGTGAATGCATGTATGATGATAAAGTGAGTTCAGTGCAAACGTGACAACAGGACATGACGTCACTCAAAAAATACTAAATGGTGAGAGATAATTGATTAAATATAACTATAATTTGGGATATCGCTTCGGTCAGTAGCAAAAAAATCGAAGCGAAATACGTAAAGTCAAAGCCACAGAGTTTTGAAACAATAGTTCTTTTAAATCGATTATTGTACACCTTTCAGTATTTTTTATGAAGTACCTAGATTTAAGTTTTTTATTTTTTTTTGTCATTTCAAGAAGTCTGTTTTTTTTTTCTAGACAAGTTTTTATTCTTTTGTTTTAGTTTAACTAAGTATCTCACCAAAAAAACTTAAAATATTTTTATTTACATAGTACTTAACTGAGTAAATATTATAGCATTATTTCCCTATTTCTTTTTCGCAATTTCAGGGTTCGTCCTATTGTATAAGTACAGAGGCCAGCACATAGCATAGTCTTTCAACTTTAATACGAACAGAATAAGATTCATTTTCAACTGGGAAAATTTGACAGTTTGGGGTATAACTTAATGTGCTACACGCGTAGCATGATCACCAAAGAAACCGGTATGTCGACGTCAGAATCACAAACAGACAGATGGTAGAAAGATTTCTGCCAATTTTAAAATGAACTTGCTCGATTTTGTAGACTCTTATCGATTGTAGAATCTACACATTTCGTCTTTACATTCTTGAAATTTTCATGCTTAAAAACAAAAGAAATATTTTTTACAATATGTCACTTTGTTAAATTCTTCTCTAGAAAAAAATCGTTTCTAGGGTTAGGTTTCACTATACACAGTATACACGTGTTGGCGTCTATACATAATTGTGTCAATGTGAGTACATAATGTAAAGTCACAAAAAAATAAAACCGCGTAACAAAAGACATAAAAAATTAAAGTTGCTGTGGCTTTAATTGTATTGTTTGTTATTTATTATTTGCCACGGACTCCTGGATTCTATAGTTGTTTTACACTTTTTTGTGTTTGTTTTGGCGGTTGTGTTTGTGTCGTATAGAAGGTAATTTATACACACACAACCTTTAAAAATCTTAGCCATGTTACAGCCCTTTGTACCCTTTTTTAAATATTTACCGACTGAATAAAACTTTGTGTAAGATTATACTCCATTTATAATAGTATTAGAATAAAGAGGATTGTGAAAGCAGGAATGTAGAACACTTTATTTTAACGATAAAGTTAAACAATTATAATTAAAATTGTTTTAGGTATATTATATTTCAAATAATAAAAGTGAAACGAAGAACGTTCCGTTTATCATTCATCCTAGCTCCTTTTAGCTTTAAAATGAAATAATATAATTAGCTCAATAATTCCATATAATTTCTTATAATAAATTGTTGAAATGGTTACACGTCGATAAATAGATTATAATAAATTCGGCTTCTATCTTATTATTGTAACATGCTATTGTACTTTCGTTACAAAGTGTGCATTAAAATTAACCTTTTTTAACTTCTCTCTAATGGTATTGTAAATGGAGTAAAGAATAATATAAGGGAAATTACCCGTATACACGCGCGCGCACGCGCACACACACACACACACACACACACACACACACGCGCGCGCACACACTGCTCGTCACTCTCACAAAACTAACACTCATTACATTTTTTTTTAAATATTTCTTTTAGTTTCTAATACATACATCGTTCGTTATTTTTTACATCTTTTATTGTGTATCAATTCTATGCTAAGATAATGTATAACCCTAATATTACTTGTCTCAGTAGTATGTGAAACTGTTTGTTTTCCCAAAAAAAATAGTAATAATAATAATAATTAAGTAAACATTACATACTACTAACACAAGCACGAGACACGATACGTTAGGTACACGATACTAGTCTATTATATAAAATTAAATTTAATTAATAAATTGTACTTAGCTTTATTTCTGGTGATATAAATAATATTAATTATATTATTTTAATTGAAATATTCCTATTTTCATTTTTAATCGTACCTATTTAATTTTTGGCATAAAGTGAACCTGGTAGCGAGCATTGGTTCTTAAATAATGTATCCGGGAATTTCATTTTCAAAATAAATTGTGTAGCGATTATGGCCTTGTGATTATGTAGGAGGGGCAACGTCTTCGTACATTTAACTCAGATATATCGTTTTAATGTGTATACATAAACAGCTCTTTATTAATAAACAAAGCTAAAACTATTTAACAGTCTTGAGTCTAAACATCTGCTCATATTTAATTAATAAATATTGTATAATCGATAGTTTAAAGTCTGAAATGGTACCTAGTATTTGCGATGTAAAGAATTGCTCCTCGGTCAAATCAAATATATTATTATTTTCTTTATTTCACTTGGTAAGTACAGATATAAAAAATATTTAAGAATATAAAAAATATACCTATATTATTATTAGGTATTATTATATCAAACCTGTAGTGTATGCCCGGTCTACCTACAGCTTATTCGGTTGAGGTAGCTCGCCCATGTCGGATAATCGGTAATAACTAAATGGCTAAAGTGTTGGGCTGGCGATCGAGAAGTTGTGAGTTTGATCCCAACCCATTCGGTTAAAAGAACTTTATTCTCATTAAAACAATCTTTACTTACATGAGAATATTAATTCTTATTATTAATTGCTCCCACCATTATTGCACTATTGACTTGAACCCACTCCAGACTCAAGCATATGTATCTTAGTTGGAGGGGTAAACAGGACTATTAGCAATGTGTAACCCAAATGGAACAATAAATGGTCCGTCATTGCTAGTAAGTCATCTAATAAATAAAGTAATATTTTATTAATCTGTAATTCTTCATTAAATGAAAAAAAATATGATAAAATAGGCGCAATTATCAATATATGCGTTAAAGTTATAATTTTATTAATCTGTAAGCATAATTATTTAGGAGAAAGGAAAAAAAAAAAATTAAATAAGCGCAATTAGCAACAAGCACTTGTCTAATTTTTATTATGTCGTTAATTGCTTATAAAATACATAAATATAAATAGATATATAAATATAAAAATAAAATTAAATAAGCCCAATTAGCAATTACTTGTATCGTTTTTATGATTTCTTCAATAGCTTATAAGCCTTGTTAAAATATAAAAATATATACTTAGCATATATAAGTAAAAAAGACAAAAAAAAACAAAAAAGTATGCGTCATAGTTATTATTTTATAAATCTGTTAGCTTAAATAAAAAGAAGAAAAAACCAAAAAAAAGTTGTTAAGTAAGCACAATTGACAACATTTCAAAATTTTAACCTGCATGTTTAATTACGTTATATAAAAATAAATCCAAAAAAAGAGGACCCATATTTTTTGGTTTTTCGAAATTAGGTTTTTTTTTTCATTCAAAATTTTAACTTTGAAATTCGGTGCATTCTAAAAAGACGTAAGCGCCAAATGACGTTATTCATACGGTAGAATGACGATACATCCTCTGCTTTACTGTGATACGTCAAAAAAAACTGTTATTTTGATTTCTCTGTCACTTAGCAGTTGTTAATGTCACACATTGACGTTAGATATGTCTTGTTTGATATTAGATGTGTCTTGTTTGACATTATGATTTCATCTTAAAAATTAGCTTGCTTACGCAAAGGTAACCACCTCATTCCACCGTATAAGTGACGCCATCGCATGTTTTTTGGATTTTATTTTTTTTTCTCAGAAATTAAGCAATAAAAAAAAATAAAGAAATATATTTGAACTCAGCATACAAAAATGAAGAAACGGTATTTTTGTTTTAGGGTCATGTCAATTTTGAAATATTGTCAAGTGCATTCGCACTTGTATAATTTTATTATTTCGTTATTAGTTTGTAAGCCTTGTTAAAATGTAAAATAATAATAAATTTTTGAAAATGTTAAAAAAAAATATTTTCTTTATTTCAAATACAGTGGCAGTTTGTAATCTTGTCTGCCCATAAAATTGATTAGTCGCCGAATTTAAATCATCGAAAACCTATATAATTTTATACTAGCTGCTCCAGCAAACTTCTTTCTGTATAAATAGAATCAATTTTAATTGTTTTTTAATCAAGATTGCTAGATGGGATTCCTTTCAGGACGATTCCTTTCATTAAAGCATCTTCACCATATACGGCATTTATCGTTTTAATGTATGGAGCTAGAGTCAACAAAGTTGATGGTTTGCCGATTTGTCAAATGTCAATAAGTTAAAGAAACACTTGAAAAATGTTACTTGTCCCTCCTGTCATGTCTTCAAAGATGGCGGCGTTGCATAAGAAAAATGTATGGGAAAATAATTTTCTTATATTTTATCTTTGCAATAATTTTCCTGTGCTTTTAATAGTTATTCTGTTATTCGGGACGTTGACAAATCTAAAAAAATATATGTATTTCACTCTGTAATATTCTACTTTTAGACTATATTATGGGCCAAGAAAATGGACGAAAAGTGTATGTTCAAATTCTATGACAGTTTGGGCGTCGACACCACTTCGGCGTAGAAAGCATGACACCATTATCTTGGTCAGATCATGTGAGAACCATGCAGATTAGTGCCTGAGATGGTCTATTGATAAATAAAAGGTAACGTACTGGTAACTGATTGCCCCAGAGACCAGTCGATAGTGCGTAATGACTCTTATATGGTGTAATTTTCAGATAAAGATATCTGAATCTGGATCTCAGGTGGACTCGCCGGGAAGAGACGCCCTAGAAGGACATACTTACACCATCCGGCGGAGTACCACGACCGAGGTCGCAATTCAAACCCTAAGTGGATGCAGGTCATTCGGATTCGTTGATACCACAGTGACAGTTAGGACAGCGATTAGCTCATAAAAATAATGAAAATTTAACAATTTTGATTTGCATAATCCTTACCATTTAGGTGATCCAAGAAAATGATCCCGTGTAGGCCACCCAGGTGAACTAAACAGGCGGACCACGACTAAAATCTAGTTAAAAGATCTTACGTAAGGTCAACCCTACATACATGCCTGTACCGTCTCAATCAGTGTGAACGTGCGAAGACTAGTTATCAGCAAACTCGGAATTCTTTTATCTGAGACTTTTAAAGAGAAACTAACCACCAGCTAATCCGCAGTAGCCATAGCTTAAGTCACTTAACACTGCTTAATTTGTTTTTGGCATGACAATCGCTAAGCATATTATCAAGACATGTCGATTCTGTGATTGCAGTTGTCTCAATTAAATAGTTAACTAAACTCTAAGACTTATATGGATTTTTAATAAAGTTAATATTAATGTGATAATTACTGACCATATCGGCCAAACAGACAATCTTGGAGAAGGATTATTCCCTCTCGCACTGCTAGCCTAGCTCTCCATCCGCCGCTTTCAAATGAATGAACTTATTTAAAAAAAAACTCCCCTACCAAGTTCATCTATTTGACTGATAATTATGATCATATATTAATATTTACTACGCGACGAATTTTAGAATGAGTCGACGCCTTACAATTTTAAAAGAGTAAAGTTTTATCCGCCTACGAAATATTTTGCGGATGAGTAGTAGTCACCTTTTCTTCATTTACAATAGCTTTAGACAGAAGTTTGAAAAGGTTATTTTTAATGCACACCTTGTAACGAAAGTAATCGCTTAAATAAAAATAAAAATTTAAAAAACCACCACCGCAAAGAAACATTTTAAAACAAGTTAAAAATAATACTTTCCTTAATTCCTATTGTTGAGCCATGAAATTTTACTTCATATTCATATTCATATTCATTTATTTGCGTTCCACAAGGTAAACAAGATGTTAACAGAGGGCTTAGAGCTAAGAACCGTTGTAGACCCTGTAAGGGCATAGCAAAATATTATTAAATACTTAGCAACTAAATAAAATCTAAGTCTAACTAAAATTTGAATAAAATTATACATGAAAACTAAATAATTATACATCCTAGTTGCAAAACAGTTAATGACAATAACATAAATAATTCAATTAATGATAGCAAAATAATAAAAAATAAAATAAAATTGTATTTACTTAAATTATTAATTTGGTAACATTATTATAAACACTTATTTAATGAGATCATATTACAATAAGTTACAGATTTTCAAAAACTTAATAGAGAATTAAATTGCAAATTATAGGTTAAGTAGATCATATATTTATCATATATTTCAGAGGTCATATATATTTAGGGATGTATTTATTTTAATTATAGACTTTCGTTCAAGTATTCATTCACATTATAATAGCTTCTGTTTAATAGAAATACTTTTAATTTTTTAATGAAGGTGGTGTATTTATTTATATTTCTTATTTCTTCCGGTAGCTTATTATATATTTTTATCGACATGACATAGGTACTTGAGGAATGCATTTTTAATCGGGATGTGGGTATGTTTAATCTATTTTTATGTCTTAAAGTAATTTAAGTTTGTATGTTTGTTTGTTTGTGTGTTTGTTTCCCTTTTTGTATAGAATTTCGGGTATGTACGTACGAATTTACAGATTTCAAAGATGTAGAGGCAAGGTAGGGTTAGAATTTTTTGTTCCTTAAAGTGGGGCTTACAGCTATCTGTTTGTTCAATATTGACTATAATTCTAATAAGTTTTTTTTGTAGGGTGAATAATGTGTGTGATTCTGTGCTATTACCCCATAACATGACTCCGTATTTAAGCCAAGCATAGCCGTATGCATAATATGTTACCAACGCAGTATTTATGTCTGTAGTTTTTTTAATTTCCCGAAGGGCGTATGAGAATGTTGATAATTTTAGTTTTAATTTTTGTATATGAGACTTCCAGTTTATGTGTGTCTTCACGTCAGGGTACCACTTAAGCAAGGAATACGGCACTAAGTAACTGAACGAGTGAAGCGGACCAGGACGAGTAAAACTATCCTACTTATGAAGAGCCAAAACAAATTGAAATAAGTGTGTCAATAAAGAAAAAAAAAAATTTAAACGCGTTCATTTTGTTTTATAGACTTTACAGTTATGAAAATTTTTGTGCATTGTATGTACCTAGAGTCAAATGTTGGTTAAAACGAATCCAAACACGACATATCTGCTATTATTTTGTTAAGAGTCTACCTTCTGGTGTGCTGGATAGCCAGGCTGTAGCATCAGCTCATCCTGTTGCCATCAGTACATTGTGAGCAGAATCAAATGCTGGTTAAAATGAATCCAAACACGACATATTTACTATTATTTTGCCAAAAGTCTACCTACTGCTGTGCTGGATAGCCTGGCTGCAGCATCAGCTCATCCTGTTGCCATCAGTGCATTGTGTGCAGAATCAAAAGCTGGTTAAAAGGAATCCAAACACGACATATCTGATATTATTTTACCAAGAGTGTATTAGTCTGCTAGATATCCTGGCTGCATCAGACCGAATATACCATAATCTTGCTTATTAATATAACACACATGAAATTTTAAGCTCTCTACGGACATGGAATTTATTCAAATTAAATTCAAATTCATGTTTTGCAAATATGGGTTGCAGTTATACGGGTGCACATGGGTTTTTGAAGAACAGGAAAGTTGTTAGTGTCACCATATTCTGCACTAGGCAAGCAACATTTAGTTCGGAACGTGGTTAGTCCCTAAATTAGAAATTTAAATACTTACATTAAAGTTTCAAATTACATGTCTATTAAATTGTCAATTAAAGTTAAAGTTAATAATGTCAAAGTTAAACTGTTATGCCAAAATGTCAAGAATTAATCATTGTGAAATAAGCAATTTATGTCAAACTTAAGTACATTATTTAGAGTTTGACACACAAATATTGATTAACACTATAATAAGATTTTATCAATAAAAAAAATAACATTACATTAAAATATGTCGTTATGTCGATACTTTTAAAGTACAATACAGTAGTGTAATACATCATGGTAAATGGTTATAAAGTCGAGGTGCCATCCAAAAACTACTATTGCTAAACAAAGTAGTTCTACTGTTGTCAGAAGGTAGCCAGGGAAATATATTTTTTATTGTTACGTTGACGTAGCGGGCGTAATTCCTGCTTGGTCATTGGGTGTTTGTAGGCTACTGTTTTGTGTGTGTTGGAGAGCCTACTTTCCTTATTTTACCTGTTGTTCTGTTCACTTATTATCCTTCCTTCCTTCTTGTTCTTCTTCTTCTGAGCCCAAACGTCTTTTACAGTTTGCCTGGAATTGTGAGGTTTTTTAAATTAGAATAATAAAAAAAAGAAAACGAAACTAAACTAGACTACTAGATACTACTACTATAAACGTTTCTGATAAATTCATTTCAACTTGTTTTATTTTAAATTTATAAAAAGTGATACAAAGAACGTGTCCATGTATTGTTCATCCCTGCTTCTTTTAGGTTTTTTTCATTGACACTGTAATTTTCAACTAAAATTAAATAATGTAACAAAATGAAAACCACATCATTTCTTAAAATAAATTATTGCATTGGTTACAGCTAAGTGTGGCAGCTGCTTTGAAAATATCTATACATATAATAAGACTGTAAAAAAACTGTGTCTGTACATTAAATATATTTAAAAAATAATAATTGAGGGGGGTTTAGAAACAGTAATAGAGCACGAATCCAAAAAAAAAAGTCTGTCTGTTTGTCTGTTTGTCTGTTTGTTTGCACACGCTAATCTTCGGAACTACTGGACGGATTTGAATGATTTTTTTTTTTTTTTGTTGTATAGATATTAAGTCTGGTCAACACATAGGCTATAATTTATTTTGAAAACTGGAACACCTGATGCAGAACCGCAACAGACCAGCTAAACTATATGCGATACAAAAATGGTCCCATAGCAAAAATTGTTCCACGTGTTGAGCATTTTCTGCTGAGAGAATAAATTTGAAGATCCGGAACACCTGATGCAGAACCGCAACAGACCAGCTAAACTATAGGAGATACAAAAATGGTCCCATAGCAAAAATTGTTCCACGTGATGAGCATTTTCTGCTGAGAGAATAAATTTGAAGATCCGGAACACCTGATGCAGAACCGCAACAGACCATCTAAACTATAGGAGATACAAAAATGGTACCATAGCAAAAATTGTTCCACGTTATGAGCATTTTCTGCTGAGAGAATAAACTTGAAGATCCGGAACACCTGATGTGGAACTTCAAGAGCCCAGCTACACTATAACATATATTGGAATGACGTCTTAGCAAGAGTTGTTCAGCCTTATGAGCACTCGCTGTTGACTTATAAAAATCGAAGATCAGAAACATTTGATATAGAAATTAAAACTATCACTAATTTCATTGCATAATTATAAAATAACATAAGTAGGAGGTACTACGCGGTGAAGGCGGGAACAGTTCAGGACTGATTTTCGATGACGATGGTATATCGTTGAAAATTAGACTCTACTGGCTAAAACTGCCATTTTTTTATCGTATGCCTTCGGGCTTATTTTATTTGAGTGTTTAATTTCCTTTTCCATTTATCTTCGTTACACGGTAGCTTACCCGGTAACGCAGGGGAGCAGCCACTTAGATTTTAATTGATCAGGTATCATCACAATAAAACTATAACCATGCCTAGAAAGAGGTCAAATTTTTCCCAATGTTCCAAAGGTGCTAAATGATTAAAGACCATAAGATCCCAACAATCTACTGAAGAGCGTTAGGAGAGACTTGATGCTGTTCGAGAACATGAGGCTGCAACTCGCTCCGTGGAAACTTCTTGGAATCGCGAAGCACGCCTGCATTCTCAGCGTATTTACGCATTTACATCGAGGTCTCTAGAAACCAGTGAAGAATATGTGCGCGACTGACCGCTGATCGTGAACATCATGCACTGTCTCGCGAGTTGGAGACGTTCACGGAAAAAGCATGACGCTTGAGTTTTCAGCGTATATACGCATCGACTCTAGAGATAAGTGGGGGAAGGAGATGCGCGACTGACCGCTGATCGTGAACGTCACGCAACATATTATAGGCTATAATTTATTTTGGAAAATGGAACACCTAAAGTAAAAGAGATATAAAAATGGTGCCATTGCAAAAACTATTCCACATGAAGAGTGTTTTCTGCTGTGAGACTAAATTTGAAGATCTGGAGCACCTGTAGGGGAACTCCAAAGCCCAGAGACAATATAACATATACATAATAGAAATGGCGTCTTAGCAAAAGTTGTTAAGTCTGATGGCATTTCCTGTTGACCAACAAAATTAAAAAATCTGGAACATCTTGAATCGTCTCGCGCATCCCATTGATTTCCCGTCCCCGGGCTTATAGAATTCGACATCAGATGTTTCAGATCTTCGATTTTGACGACCCCGTTGTCGCTGGCATAAGCAACAGGATCCGCGTACGAAGTCGCGGGCAGAAGCTAGTATTAAAATAAATTAGGCATCAATCGTAATAATATTGTAACATGCTTAATTGTACTTTCGTGACAAAGTGTGCATTAGAAATAAACTTTATTAACTTCTTTCTAATGCTATTGTAAATGGAATTAGAGATTTAACATAGATTTTATACTTTTTGCTGTTCTCTACTAGGTCCGCAGTGTCCTCTAGCTTAAAATCCATTGTAAGATCTCCTCGCGTTAAGGAATGCAAATAAAGATATGAATATGCACCTACCACTGCTTTTCTCTGCATCACCTGAAGGTTAACTCATAGAAAACGCCTATGGCATTAAGTCCGCCTCTGCATATGACTGACGTATTAAATAATTTAATCTTCTTCTTATCTTGTGGTTGTAACTAAACTGCAGTGATATTCTGTAAATGGTAAATCACTTCGAAAGTCATTTCGCAAATCATCTCGAAAGTCATAGTTACTACGCTTCTCATGTCGCCTGTACATGTTTCGGTATTCACATGTCAACGTCAAAATACTCACCCGTTTCAGTTCGTCTCACTTTGATCATCAGCACTTGGTGGCGCCAGCAGTGTCGAAATCATTCCATTTAAGAATACGATATTTTAATTTCACATGATTTCACTGCGGATTCAGAAGTGATTTCGCAAAAAAAAAAATTCAGAATAGCACTGCAGGTGTCAGAATTTTAATGCCGCACATGGGCCTCTTAATTGTATCACATGCCGTCAAGGAATATTCTTCAGGCATTTTGGTTTCCTTCACCGTTTTTGTAGCAAGCATGATAACTATAGAATACGCACATGAATCCGAAAAGTCAGTGGTTCGTGCCTTGGGTTCGAACTCGAGACCTATGATGCCCAATCCGCCAGTCACATCACTAGGCCATCACTGCTAATTGCTGCTGCTGCTTGCTTACTGCTTCTGCTGCTTGCTTACTGCTTCTGCTGCTTATTAATTTAATAATATAATCTATATATATAATAATGTTATGTTGGTTTGTGTACGCTTCAAAAACTCAAAAAGTTCTTCACCGATCGAGCTGAAATTTTAGCATAATATATAAGGTGTTTCAAAATTAACCTTACAAACTTTGAGGAGTGCTTTAGACCATCGAACTGAATAACTTTTACTATGGTACGAACTTTGAAATCGTGTAAAAGAAAACAGCTGTCTTTTGAATGGCTACTTTAACAAATGAATGGCTTAATTTACAATTGTTTGAGAACTTTTACAAAAACTTGACACATTCAAAACTCGAAATTGAGAGGTGATCCCTAAAAGGCAATGCACACAAATTACATTACCTTTTTTAACGTGCCTTGGCAACATCCTCCATCATTGTCGAAAAGGGTTTATTGATGTAGTCTTCTGCGGCGTTCTTATTCAAAATTACCACGATGATGAGGCAATTTAACCCGTTTTTTCCAGAGAGTAACAAGGTTATCATAGGTTTGTTTATCATCTAGCGCAGACTCCAGCGCAGATACGAATACGGAGATATTAATGGCAAATGATATAAAGAACTTCGTGAAGACAATCTAATCGGAAATTTCTTCACCGATTCATTTTGTTTTGTAACTTCGGTTTTTACTTGCTTGATTATTTTTCAGATTGCTTTTTTATTGACATAATGTAAATACTGTGTTTCTACAAGAAAACGTTGGCAAATTACTTGGTATCCATTTTCTACTGGAATTGCCAACTTAGTAAACTGACATTTAATAAAGAAAAAACATTTTCATACATTCATAGCTTTCTGCATTTTTATTTTGTGCCCTTTCCCAAATAAATTTTAATTAGATGACAAATCTCACACTCCTCTGTGTTTGCAATAAATAATAAGTAATACATTATGAATCCAACATTTTTGCTCAGAAGTAATTTTATGATAGTAACATTCCTAAACATGACTATGGTTAATGAAATCATTGAGTTAATTCCGCATTTTTTTTTGTTTTTTTTTTTCTTAAATATAAAAAACATCAGTTAAAATTTGTAAAAAGCAATTTTAATGTTTTGTGCCACTGTATACTTAACACTGTATATATTTATAACAGAGATTTCGCAGTTAAAAATTAATAAAGCGATAGCTCGTTATTCTAGCGTGTCGAGCTATTTATTCGACATTATTATTCGAAATCGAAAACGATACAATAACATTTAGAAAAAGTAAGGAGGAGGTTCTCAATTCGACTGTATGTTTTTTTTTATTGCAATTACAAATATTAGACTACTATATACATACAATACATTGTAAAAACAAAAACAAAAGTAAAATAATTATATTTTTAATTTGATTTTGTGAGCGTAAGCAATGGTTGTGGTTTGAGGAATAATTTTGTTGCGCTAAGAAAGAATTGCGCTTTTAGAGAAATGCCCGCAAATTCAGTTGGCGGAATCCCCATTTTATGCACTTACGGGTTATAATGGAGATTTTGTTCGTGATTTCCCGTCTAATAGTACTGTAGTATTGAATGTCTTTTGTCTAATTGTTCCCAAAGAGTCACACTGTACCCAGTAACAGTGTGACTCGTTGGGAATAAATCTCCTAACCAGTCACGTACTATTATTTGACGGTACAACTTTTTATAGTTCGTCCCCAACGAGTCAACCCGTAACATGCTACACTGTGACTCGTTGGGAAAATTTAAAATTGACCTCCCAACCCCTCCCAACACTGCTACTCGATGGGACAACTTTACAAGAAAACTCGTTGGGAATAAAATATTCTGTAACACTGTCTTTTAAAGCTTGGTCATTCAAGAAATATATATGTTAATTATTGAGACATCATAAAACAATGACAGCTTCAAATTAATATATCTATCACAGTAGGTAAACCTTATAAAATATTTTTTATGTACTTATATACTAATGCTCCGGCAAGTTGTTTCTTAAACACCATTAAAAATGTAAGTGTGCGCTGAGCTCTTCGACTGTTTTTGTGGAGTATCTCGCAGTTATCCTATAGGAGGATGTGAACTGCTTAACCAGGCGATCCGTGGAGATGACTTAATAAATTAAGACCTCCAAACTGGGTGAACCGAGCACCTCGATTGGCAAATATGCTTCATGTACAGACGCCAGCACATCAAGTTACCCCAATCCGTCAAATTTTCGCAATTGAATATGAACCTTGTTTTGTTTGACATAAAGTTGAAAAACGATCAAAGAAATTTGACACATTGGGGTAACTTGATGTACTGGCGTCTGTACTACCAGAGCGAGCGGGAGGGGAACGCAAAATTGTAAATCAGTCAGTACAAAAGAAAAAGAAAGCATTTAGTGCCCGCTACTCTACCATTAATTTCGGAACTTATGTCCTGTTCATCCGGTCAATTTGCGAGTTGCTCTTAGGTAGCCGTGGCCGTATGTCACCAGACCCCACCAAACAATACACTCTAGCAGTACTAAGCGATCATAAGCTTTAGGCAAAACCGCATACGATCGTGGCTAATGTAAAATAGAATATCCTATCATATAATATTTTTTCTAATAACAGATAATTATGTTAAATGTTCGCTTATGATAGTCACGGTCGTAAGCATCATTGTCTAAAGCTTAAAGCTCTAAAGCTGCTAGCAGCAGTTAACAGTAGTTAGCGATCATAATTATTCGGTAGCTCGCGGTGTGAACCGAAGTATGTAAAGAGGTGAAATGATGTTCGCCCGCCTAGCCCGCCCGCCCGCTAGCTGGCGGTGTGGCCTGCGCTTAAGGCAAAAGCGCAAACGACCGTGGCTGTCATATTATACCTACTACTAAGAGTAATGTTAAATATTCGTTAGATGAAAGCCACCATGACCCTTTGCCTAAAGTTTATGATAGTTTACTACTGCTAGAGTGTACTGTTTTGTTAGGGCTGTCGGCATTCGAATAAGCCTTATTATCTAAGAGCAACTGATAACTTCGACGGATGAACAAGACGCAATAGAGAGGCGTGTGCTGACTACTGACTATGATCAGTAACGGGTCCGTACCCGTTACTGATCATATTTGCGTAATCAAAAGCAAAAAAACGAAATTCAATTTTAAATATGCCACTGTTTATTTAAACTTAAATGACGAAATCAGCTGTTGGAGGCGGGGCATGCTTGAGCGAGAGATGACGATTAATGTATACTACTATGTCATGAATAGAATAACCCAATAGAATACAATGTTTCTGTACATTGGGTGACCTTTTGGAATATAAACAAACGCTAATAACTTTGCTGTTTATGAATATTATTTACTGATACTTATTTACGAGCCCTTTAAGTATTTGTACTAATAAAAATTAGTAGTGTTTAAAGCGGCATCTTAAAAACTGTGGCGGAGAGTGTCGACTCTCCGATTATTAAAAGTTTTGTGAGAAGGACAATCACTGAACATTAGTTTGGGGATGTCATTTTCACAGTACTAGTTGGTCTGTGTTCTCTGTTTTATTCAATTAAGTACTAACACTAGATATAAGTTATTTTATTGTTTACTAACAATATGGATCTCGTTGTCTGATGAATAAAGATTATTATTATTATTATTATTTCGTTTATTCAATCTAGTTTCTTATTAAATACATTTTTAAATATTTAAATATAAAAAAAAACATTTAAAAATATAAAAAATAGTAGCCCACCGGTATCGGGAACAGGGTCCAAGCTACCGGCGGTCAGGGCTCCAGGGAGAGGAATCGCCTAACAATGCGAGCCGTGTCCAGTAATACTGCTTTCTGAATCAAACGCTTGATCCAGCCGCCCAACGAGAGCCTCTTCAGGTATTGGTCGAGGCTCTTTGCTATTAAGCCATTGGCAGACACGACTATCGGCACAATGATTGCTGAGTCCACTTCCCACATGTCGACAACCTCGCGAGCCAAGTCAATATACTTGATTTTCTTATCTTGTTCGGCTTTCACGAGGTTCCCGTCATGTGGGACCGTTATGTCAACAAGCATTGCGCGCCTCTCGGTTCGATCCATCACCACTATATCGGGCTTATTAGCCATGATAGTCCTATCAGTGATGATGGATCGATCCCAATACAATGTGATATGACCATTTTCGAGAACTGGGTCGGGCACATACCTATAGTACGGCACTTCCGAATCCACGAGGTTGTATTTCAGAGCAAGTTGCTGATGGATAATCCTGGCGACAAGGTTGTGTCTATGCAAGTACTCTTCGTTAGCTAAGCGAGAACACCCAGAGATAATGTGTCGGATTGATTCTCCTGGACGGTGGCATGCCCGACAGATGTCAACCGTGCCATCTTTCACAATAAATCTCCGGTAGTTTCTCGTCATAATAACTTCATCCATAATTGCACAGACAAAACCTTCGGTTTCCCCAAAGAGGTCACCGAAACGTAGCCAGGACACGGACGCTAACTGGTCTACATCAGGCCCATGAAGGGCCCGGAAAAAGCGTCCGTGTAGCTCTTTGCTCTGCCATACTTCCTTGCGATCGTTAGTGTCAAGCACTACAGGTTTGCGCCAGTTCTCTTTCGCCAAGGAGAGCGGTGTGAGGCCCTTGTCTACCGTGACCACATCTCGATGCATTCCCACCTCGGTTTTTAGGAAATATTCCCTGAGACTGTATATCTCGCGATTGTGGAGAGTTTTGGCGTTTAAAAAGCCTCGACCTCCACATTTTCGCGGGATATACAGTCTCATAACCGACGATCGTGGGTGATGCATTCGATATGCGGTCAGCATTGTGCGGACCCTCCTATCCAGGGTGTCAAGCTCTGTTTGAGTCCATTTGAGTATGCCGAAGGAGTACATCAAGACTGGCATGACCCAACCGTTGAAGGCGCGCACCTTGTTTCCGCCCGATAAAAGACTATTAAATACTTTTTTCAGGCGGCCAAAGAAACGCTCCCTCAACGATTGTTTCACATCAGCAGTGTTAATGCCTAACGCCTCCGACATACCCAAATACTTATAGGTTTCGATTGGAGAGAGGGCTCTAATGTTTATGGAATCCGAGAGTTGGGTTCCCACGGATTCCACAATCTCCCCCTTCTTTACATGCATGATCGCACATTTGTCCACACCGAAATCCATCCTGATGGCGCTACTAAAGGTTTCAGTTACCTTTAGTAGCTCCATCAGTTGTAAATTGTTGGGGGCAAAGAGCTTTAGGTCATCCATGTAAAGAAGGTGGGATATAACCTGACCACCTCTCTTCAATCGATAGCCTAGACCTGAATTCTCCAGCAGTGTGCTTAGAGGATTCAAGGCTAGGCAGAACCAAAGTGGACTCAAACTGTCACCCTGGAATATGCCTCGCTCAATCCTAATCGGCTCGCTGTTCCCCTGGATCTGTCGACATCCTGGATAGCGAAGAACCGTCCTCCACTGCCCCATACACGTTTTCAGGAAGGTGCGTAGAGTTGTATCAACTTTATACAATTCCAGCACCCTCGTGAGCCATGTATGCGGCACGGAGTCATAGGCCTTCTTATAGTCTATCCAACATGTCGACAAATCCCTTCGGGAACGGCGTACCTGTTGGCTAATGGTCATATCAATGAGGAGCAGCTCCTTAGTACCACGGGACCCGTTCCTACATCCATTCTGAGAGGCAGACATGACAGAGTTGGTGTCTATATGTTGATTAATTTTAGCTCTCAGAATGGATGTAAGAACCTTATAGACCGTCGGTAAACAAGTTATTGGTCTATAGTTTTTGGGTTCCGCAGTACTACCTGATTTGTGGAGCAGGTGGGTTATTCCTGTCGTTAGAAACTGGGGCAACGACCCTGTCTCTAAGGCTGACTGGAATCGAGATGCCAAACAAGCGTGGGACCTTTGCAGCCATTTTATCCAAAAATTGTGCAGTCCGTCCGGCCCTGGAGATTTCCAATTGGGTAACGGACGAACTGCACGGGCCACATCTTGGGGGCTGATGATAATTGCCCCCATTTCTGGTATTGGATCACACGCTTGCTCGACCTCCCGAGTCCAATCACCTTCAGTGTGACTGACAGGCACCGACCAGATGTTGCGCCAGAACAAACACATGGCGTCGTCATCCGGTAGGTGCGTATCACTCACACTTTGCTCTGGTTGCTCCCAAGCCCTATAAACCCACCTTTCATTGCTCTGGAATGTGCGATTCTGAGTATACCGCTCCACTCGCCGTTTATACCTACGAATACGGCTTGCCCATGCATACACCTTCTGCTTCAGGAGGTCGATGCGCTCTGTGACACGGGACATGTAGTCTTGGGGACTGACATTAGTTCCCGAAAATGCCCGTCTCACAAAGCGCATCACTCTTGGGCGAGTGTTACCTTCTCTGAAGCAGATAAGTTTGCCGATTACCGCTCTGGCCTCACCGATACGACGTTCAATCCTGCACTGCCAAGCCGCTACAGCTGGCTTTGGTCGCGTAGTTCTGTCATTAAAGAATTTGACGTGAGCTACACGACATGCCGCTACGGCCGCGCAGTACAAGATTGAATGGGCATCAGCAAGGTCTTCACAGTCGTCAAAGTAGTTTGACAACTGCGAATCCAGAGCAGCCACCAGCGCCCTATTTTTATTATGCATGGGCAAACGAGGTAAGCGTGGTCTAAGGTCGGGCTGCATGAAGCGATATTCCCGAAGCGCACCTTCCAAAGCGCTCCTCAATTCCTCATTGCATTGCGTACTTACATTTGTAACCCTGTCATCACATCCTTCGTCAACATAATTGGATGATAAAATGGACTGTGGTGGTACCACAGTCTGTGTCGGAGGAGCAATGACACGGTTACCCTGCATTTCCGTGCGGAGGCGATCAAGCGCAACGTCATCCAACATACGATTACGTTGTATGACCCGCACCTGATCCGACAGTCGTTGTGCCGATACGTTGACAGCTGGTTCAAGCACCTGAAACAGAGCGTGCATCCGGGCACGGTACGCGGTCAGGTTACTTCCTCCCTCTGTAGCCCCATAGTATGAGCGCATGACATTTTCATTAATGGATTGCGTCCATCTCATGCGCTGCACACTTCCGCCGGGAGCTGGGACCCTATCAGAGGCCGGTGGGCCTCGAGGTCCTAAACCGTCCGGCGGCCGGTGTCCTCTCCGTCGACGTGTAGGTGGCGGCGACGTCGGCGGGGAAAAATACTCGTCGCTGGAGCTCGACGCGGCTGCAACCGCCGGTGACACAGATGATCCGGTGTCCGGCGGCGGCGAGGCGGAGCTAAGCGACGAGTCCGGGGTTGGTAGGCGTGCACGTCGTGTAGCAGCTCTGGTTATCATTTTAGATCACATAATTTTTTTGTAAATTTGCTGTAATATGTGACATGTGTCACCTGTCCTTCTCGTTTTTCTATTTTCTTTCATCTTGATTACGTTGTAAATTGCGGAGTTTTAAATATATTTTCTCTAAATAGTATTTCGTTTTGTAAACTGGAGTTTTGGTTAGTTTTGCTGTAGTTTTGTGTGTAAAACAGTTATATTAAATATTGTTGAATAAAATTTCCAATGCGTCTTATGACAGTCAGAGTTGCCTATTATATATTATATATATTATATATTATTATTATTATTATTATAAAGCATATTTGCCGATCGAGGTACTCGGTAACCCAGTCTTGAGGCATAAACTTTTGATGCCAGGCAACATGGTTTCAAGACCTTTGCCTGCTAAGATTTGTATGCAAAATCGATAATGAAGAAGATAAAACATTTTTTTTTCTGGCGGGAAAGTGTCATTGCAAATTTTAAACAATATTTTGTTTACTGCTTCGTTGGTGTGTCGTCGTGGACGCTACTGCTGAATATGAGGTACCGAGTTCATTCCCCGGGACGGACAAAGGTATGTGGTGACACACATTTAATGTCCCACAAAACTTAATAAATTTATTATTTTCCAGCGCAAGTCCTATTTACCCCTTTTTCTCATGTCGGCGTGAAGGCGCGCACACTGCACGTCATCATAATGCGCGAGCGCTGGCCGGCCGCGGAAACCGGTTGCCTTACCTCACCCCGGACGCCGCGTGCCGCACCGCCTTCCACGGCCCGCTCCAGCGGCAGACGACGCCGACCGCCGAACAGTCCGCTAGACGCCTTCATCGCGAATCCATGTCGCTTGAGCTCGCTACCGCGTACATACTATTGCCTATCGTAAATTCTATTTTCACTCTCGCTATCAACTACATCTTTGATTTATATTCTTTCTCACTCTCAATCTTCTCTACTCTTAATATAACTTCCTTCCATCGCTGTAAACTTTCGCTTGCGCCTTAACATTAAAACACATCAAAGTATCTGTCGAGTATTATTCCGCACTCCAGCATACCTCTAAAACTGGTGACCCCGATTGAGTGAAACGTCGCGTAGATACCGTAGCGCGTCCGCGTGACCGCGTAACGTCACAAAAGTTTCCGGAACGTTCGCGAAGGACACGTTGACGAGAGGCGATATTTTTCTGCTAATAATTAGCGAAGATGGCGGATGAAAACTTAACTGAAGCATTGGTGGCTGCGTTGGGATCTGCAGAGATAGCAAAGGTTAGAGTACGCGTTCCTCCCTTTTGGCATGAAAAACCAACTATATGGTTTGCACGAAATTTTACTGTATACACCGATCATAAGCCGCTTATAAGTGCATTTAAAAAGAAAGACCAACAAGGTTCACCGAGGCAAATTAATCAACTGTATTTTATTTCACAGTTCACCACTGACATACAGCATGTTTCTGGGCAGGACAACCAGGTGGCTGATGCTTTGTCTCGGATTGAGGCAGTCACTGCACCAGTGGATGTCAAGGAGCTTGCCCTTGCTCAGCGCGATGATCCAGACCTGCTGGCACTGCAAAAGGGTAACCATTCACTGCAACTGGAGTTAACACAAGTACCAAACTCAGATATACAAATTTATTGTGATGTTTCTTTGTCCAAACATAGACCTTTTGTAGCAGCTACCCATAGGCGCCGCGTGTTTGAGACGTTGCACAGTTTAAGCCATCCTGGTGCAAAGGCAACTATTAAGATGGTCAGTGAGCGTTATGTTTGGCCCTCGCTTAGGAAAGATGTTCGCGCTTGGGTTAGAGAGTGCATTCCGTGTCAAAGCTCCAAGGTGACAAGGCATACTAAAACGGCACTTGGTAAATTTGAAGTACCAGATGCTCGTTTCGCAGAGGTCAATATGGACCTAATAGGCCCACTTCCAGTATCATTTAATTTCAAATATTGCCTAACTATAATCGACAGGTTTACCAGATGGCCTGAGGTGATCCCGCTTCCTGACATGACAGCAGAGACTGTCGCGAAGGCGTTCGTGACGGAGTGGATCTCTCGGTATGGTTGCCCGAAGAAGGTAATAACGGACCAAGGTAGACAATTTCAGTCAAACTTATTTAAAAATCTAGCAGACACATATGGCATTAACTTGGCGAGGACGACAGCGTATCATCCATCCTGTAACGGCATGATTGAGCGACTACACCGCACGCTCAAAGCTGCTATAATGGCACATGGTACGAAGGATTGGGTTAGTTCTCTTCCCATCGTTCTCCTAGGACTACGAACAGCCTACAAAGAAGATCTGCAGTGCTCACCAGCTGAACTAGTATTTGGAGAACAGTTACGTGTTCCTGGTGAGTTTTTCACCACAACGTGCGACAAGGTACATTACCCAGATTTTGTCAGTTCATTACGAGAAAGAATGTCCGAATTACGGCCGCGTCCGGCATCCGACCATTCACAGCATAAGGTTTTTGAGCACAAGGATTTACACACTGCTACACACATATTCTTGCGCCAAGATCAGCTGCGGGGTTCGCTAGAACCACCTTACAGTGGCCCTCATAAGGTCATTACAAGAAGTCCGAAGACAATTGACATTATGCTCAACAATAAAACCGTCAAAGTGTCAATCGACAGAGTTAAGCCTGCATATACTTGGCGTGAGAGCGTTGAGGCACAAAGCTTTGATACGAAGGAGAGTAAACCGATGCTTACTAGCCGATCAGGCCGTAAAGTCAAGTTTCCAGATCGATATGTGCCTTAATATGGCCCTTTTATTCGTAAGGGGGTCCTGTGGTGACACACATTTAATGTCCCACAAAACTTAATAAATTTATTATTTTCCAGCGCAAGTCCTATTTACCCCTTTTTCTCATGTCGGCGTGAAGGCGCGCACACTGCACGTCATCATAATGCGCGAGCGCTGGCCGGCCGCGGAAACCGGTTGCCTTACCTCACCCCGGACGCCGCGTGCCGCACCGCCTTCCACGGCCCGCTCCAGCGGCAGACGACGCCGACCGCCGAACAGTCCGCTAGACGCCTTCATCGCGAATCCATGTCGCTTGAGCTCGCTACCGCGTACATACTATTGCCTATCGTAAATTCTATTTTCACTCTCGCTATCAACTACATCTTTGATTTATATTCTTTCTCACTCTCAATCTTCTCTACTCTTAATATAACTTCCTTCCATCGCTGTAAACTTTCGCTTGCGCCTTAACATTAAAACACATCAAAGTATCTGTCGAGTATTATTCCGCACTCCAGCATACCTCTAAAGGTACAAAAGGGACAAAGGTTCGGTTTTGAGTTTCTCTATTTGTAGGTATTTCTTAGTACCAGCGCGGAGTCTGAATTTGTGCCCGATTGTTCGTAAAATACTAGGCTTCTATTACATGGGACTCTAACATAACTGACAAAATGTCGGAGTACAAGAGGTACACAGACGTGTACCTCTTGTACTCCGACATTTTGTCATTTTGTCAGTTTGAAAATGAATATTGTTAAGGCTAGGCAGACGCCTAGCCTTAACAATATTCATTTTTATAGCGAAAATGTGTAATTCTGATTATAGTAGCACATGGCGCTCTGTAGTTTCTGCCTACCCTAATGGGAAAAGGTGTGAGTTCATGTATCAATTTATGTATTATGCGACGATTATCTTTAAGACTAAAAAGCTTTGGAGTAAGTTATTCAATTTAATTATATTCATTTATTCTCAGACAAAGTCAGTCAGAGTCAAGTCAGATTAAATGAACATGAAATAACTTTGGAGTAATCAAACTTATTTACAGCACGTTGGTCAGTTGCGAACTTGAAGCTAGCTCCTGCGTGTGGCATGATCCATATGAGAACGTATGAACTTCAATTGGAGAAAATTAAGAAGGCTTTCCTAAGATACCTGTATAGGCTCATGTATGGATATTATCAATTTATGTACCCAACTAGGTTCCTCTTGGGATGCCTTGGATACAACTCGCTGGACGTCCGTAGGTCGAATGATCACCAACTGCTGCAAATATGTAAAATTCTGCGAGGAAAAGTAGATCCCGGCGCGGTCGACAGCATAAGCTATTCGCAGTTCCGACATGTCGGACGGTTGCTCGGGCCAGATCCCCAATACCGCGAGCCCTCAACGCGCTAAATGCCCTCCTGGACACCAGACCTTAATGTGATGTGTTTGCGGATAAATGGAAGGTGATATTGTCGGAATGACTGAAGTACTGGGAGGAGAATGCATGCCACAGAAATTATTTTGAAGATTTATATTATTTTACTTTACATTAATTTTAGTTTGGCTTATAGTCACTGTGTGTTTTTTATTGTGTATTAAATGTAATTGGTTTCTTTTTACCGTAGTAAATAAGTAAATAAAGAAATGAAATAATAATAGAACAAACTAGAAAAATTATTTCAATATTGTAAAGATAAACTTGTTAAAATTGTTTTGATTCTTATACAGACATTATATTCTCAGTATTATTGTTTTTTTGTAAAGCTTTTTGATCCTTATCGGTACTGGTCGCTTTTTAAGGCACCAACCGCAAATCTCTGTACGCATTATGTATGTGCACTGAAGGAAAACCTACGACTGGTGCAGGACCATAGGCATACAAAGATATTGGGCTATGAGTTAAGGTGGTTAAGGTGAATTACAGCAAAGTTTATTATGATTTTATTTTAATAAATCGCGTGGGCGCTCGAGCAGTTAATCATTGTGAAAGCAATGTGGGTTTCTTATTAACCGACTTCAAAAAAAGGAGGAGGTTCTCAATTCGACGGTATGTTTTTTTTTTGTGTGGTTGTTACGCGATTTCTCCCCCATTTGTCGACCGCCTCAAATCCCTTTGTTTTGACCACGTGACTTATCACCTTTCGCTAAGTCACGTGGTCAAAACAAAGGGATTTGAGGCGTTCTCGATTGTAGAAAGAGAATAGATACTAATCGTTTGTAACTTGGCTAGGGGGGCAGAAGCCTGATAGTCTGACCAGTTTAACCAAGGGGTATCGTGTTACCCAGTAACTGGGTTGTGAAGGTCAGACAAGCAGACGCTCCATGTAAAACACTGGTATTTAGCTGTATCCGGTTAAACTGGCAGCCGACCGTAGCTTTAGGAAAAGTCTAGGCAGATTATGTGTGCACGCATACCTCCTTTTAAATTATGCGGCCTACCGATTTACCCAAACTTTTATTACTTTGGTATTGTTTGAAGAAAATCAAAATCGTATTCAAAAATCAAAATCTAAAGTCATTTATTTAAATTAGGCCGAGGATCAGCAGTATTTTTGAACGTCAAAAATAACATAAGACAGACCCCCAAAATGCCCGCCTTTCGCCACTTCCTAGTGTTTTTGCTGGGAAGAAATAGTGGCGGAACTAACTCCCCAGCAACACGTCTGCCTGATATGTTAGAAGAACAGTTTAGAACAAGAATCTTTGAACTTCCTAAATTTTGAGATAAGCTCATGGTTACTGAAAAATGCATGTACATAGGTATAAAATGAACAGGTGGAATATACTTGAGTGGTTCTTTGGTCAAAAGAAAATCATTCTCAGACACTAATCTGCATAGCTCTGACCAAGATAGTTTCTGTTCTTTAAAGAGACTTTCTTTCAGACCTCTGAGTTTTTTTTTGTTGTACTTTATATAAGGTCCTAGTCGGATAGTGAAACGTTGACTTCTATTGTTTAAACTAAATGGTTTTCTTTTATTGACGTGTTTGCAAAAAAAAGCAAATGTCATTATGACTATTATCATTTTTAACCGACTTCAAAAAAAGGAGGAGGTTCTCAATTCGACGGTATGTTTTTTTTTTTTTTTTTTGTGTTTGTTACGCGATTTCTCCCTCATTTGTGGACCGATTCTCAAAATTCTTTTTTTATTTGAAAGAGTATACTCCCGAGGTGGTCCCATTTTAATTTGGTGAAGATCTGGTGCTGATCTTCGGAGATATACAATGGAACTCTTCAAAAATAGACGGCAAATCTGTCGTGATCGCTGGAATCGCTTGGATATTTATTGTTTATACAACATCATGACGTATCATCACGCCTGTATGCTCTGAGGGGTACGCAGATGTGTACAACATACCTAGATTTCGACAGTTAGGTATGTTAAGTTTCACACATATGTATTGCTAACAAATAACAATATAATAACAAATAACAATATAAAAATAAATTCATGGCAAATATTTGTATGGGAACAACTAAAAATGGAAAAATAAAAATCTTTTTTGCAAAAAATAAAACCGACTTAAAAAAAACACTAACCAGTGTAAAATAACTCTAAATTCGGAAGTCGGTGGCCCATCATGAATAAGATAAAACCACCAAAGCCACAGACTTCCTAATTTAGAGTTATTTTACACTGGTTAGTGTTTTTTCTAAGTCGGTTTTATTTTTTTTATTTATTGTAGATTTTAGTATTAGATGAATAATTATGAAAAATGAAAAAGATATCGAATAATTATGCCAAACGTTTCTACGGTTTGCAACACTTATGATCGAATGTTTTTAATTATGTGGCACTATTCGAGGTTTCTTATGTATTGCTAATTTTTGCTAAGCCGTACTTGAAAAATAATCGTGTAACGGATATTACTTTAACAAAAGTTTATTTAATTGGAATTTGCTTGAGCTAATTGCAGGTACATGAAAAGATATCTTTACTCTGCAAAATAATAGTAACAGGGCGTATTAGCATATATGAAATCTTGCTCATTTGCTTAACTTCAGCAATAATCCAAAATGTCATCTTTAAGAACTTCATACTTAGAAAGCCTTGCAAACGCAAACCCTATATCTTCAAGGTAAGTACTATGTTTGAATCTCTTATTTGTTAATACCTTAGTAGAAAAGTTACATGTGGAACAAAATTAATTACACCGTAAACCAAAACCGCGCCTTGAAATTTAAAAAGTAGAGTCGAGGAACCTAGCCTCAAATGTAACTTTTCAATGGACTAGTTTTCAAATCGCTCAAATTCCATTGAATTTGAAGGGAAAGGAGTACCTAGGTTTGTTCGGTATTCATATAATATCTAGCCATTTTTCGATGCTGGCTTGGTTGACATCTGACCTACAGAACACTGCACCACACTGAACACTTACTCACACGAAAAGTTCAGTGCTGCGGGCATTGAAATCCCGCATAAACCTATGCCCACAATAAAGATATCTTGATTTGATAACTATACGAACTGCTAAAAACTCATCGAGGCCCCACCAACTGCCCAATTTCAGGGCTAAAAATGACCTACACGTACTTTGAGAAATATAAACATACACTTTGACTTGGAAGCACTAAGTTACTCTATTTTTTTCCCCGTTTATGTTACTTTTTGTAGCAGATGTGTGTGTTTTGTTCATTAATGAAAATGTAAGTCGGCAGATGATGCGCCGCCGGTCTTATCTTATCTAAATAATAAAATAAATTAGTGTCAGTACTTTTAATAAATAATAATAACGATTTACTTTGTTTTTTTTAGAATTAACGCTCACGTGGATAAGTCATGGTTCTATAACATGGCTGGCGACAGGTTTCTCATAATTCTAAACCATTATAAATACGAAGAAAGCGAATACTACAGGTATGTATGTATTAGTAACATTTAAAACTTTAACGTTTGTGTGGTGAGCACAACCATTTGTTCTGTGTCTGGGTGTAATTTATCTATAATATGTATGTATTTGAAATATATAAGTACTAGCTGCCCTGGCAAACTTTGTGCCTCCTTATAATAAATTTATATGGTGTGTCGTCTTAGGTTTAGCCATAGACATAGAGAATGGACTGAGCAAGCAATACCCGCACAAAATTGACCACTCCCTAGAAAAAGACACAGGGACTGCGCGGCCAATACCTGTCTCTTTTCCGTAGGTCTGTGGTTAAAGAAAGAAAGAGACAACTATTGCCGCACGTTCGGTTAATCTCTCTCACACTTTCTTACCAGTATTAACTTTGCAGCTGAATAAAGAACACTCAGTCCATTCTCTATGTCTATGGTTTTAGCTAAAGACTTGTCAAATGTCAAACAGAACAAATTTTGGGCTGGGGAGACATTAGTCACCGCCTGAAAAATCCAAGATGGCGTTGCATTTGAAAAATGTTTAAGAAAATAAAATCAAAAGTCTTTATTCAAACTTGGCTGAGAATCAGCATTTTTTGAACGTCAAAAAAAAATACATAAAGACCGACCCCCAAAAGCGGCCCACCCTTCGCCAAACGATTTCTTCCCAATTATTTTTATACAAAAGATAGCCGTTCTCCATGATCGATCTAACATGAGGACCCGGGTTTTGTCCTTGGATCAGGCAAAGCGTTATTGACTTTTATGTGACTTTTCATAATATATTTCAAACACAACAGATGGCGAAATGTGGGTGTACTACAGGTACATCTCTGCCTACCTCTTCAGTCATAACAGGCGTGATGTTATGTTTATGTTACTAAACATTAAATATATTACAGATATCAGCCATCTACTAGAAACGGTACAAACATAGATGAGAAACGCCTTCAAGAAGTGTTCTATATGTTGCGTTTTAAAATAATCGTGCTTCGAGATTTGAAATATCAGCAAATTATCGACTGTCTAACTGCAAGTAAGTCTTTTTGGCCAAATATCCAATTTCCGTAATTAAAAAACGTTCAAATGATGTCTAAAACTCCTCAAAACTGTAGCCAAATAAGACGTGTTTTTGACAGATTGGGGATGAAAATTAAAATTTGAACGTTCTTTAAAATACAGCAATTGCCTCTCAGTTCAGTTCATTTCTAACAACTTGTCTTTGATATTCCATTTTAAATCATTGTTATCGTCGGCTGTAAGTCTTATCTACCTAACCTTCTCTGATTTCGGGTCAGCTGACGCGCGTTACTTCCGAACGACTGCATCAAATAATTATATTTTCGTTATAACTTTTTTTGATCCTTGGATGGTTTATATTTACAAAGTTGGACCCGATAGGTGGCACTGAAATCGGGGCATCACAACGTCAACGTATATCACATTGACCAACTGCTTACTAGACTTTCACAATCAAAAAAATAAACCATTCACCATCACACTAGATGTGAATAATACAATACTTCCAAGCTATTTGTATATCTGTTTAAGTGAACTGTAATTGCTATTATGAGAATAAAATTCTTTAAACCTAACTTAACTTACTATAGTAATGAGCTACCTAGCTTCGTTTTCTCATGCCTATTTTCTAAAACAATAGCTTATCGGGACTCATTTATTAAATTGACTGATGTAAATATTAACTACGTATTTTGTTCTATATTTCAGTCGCCAAATTAGATCATTCAAAAACTTCGTGCATCTGTTTGGCAGTGCTTACTCATGGAGCAGAAGGAAACTGGCTGTTTGCTGCAGACAGGCCATATAAACTATATGAAGTTCAGGCTATCTTCGAGAGAAAATGTTTCGCTAAAACGCCAAAGATATTCATCTTACAGGTAGAGTTCACATTGTTTTGCTTAAATAAAAGAAAGAGAAAAATGAAATAGGTACATTTAATTTATTTTATCTCGTTTCAATCAATTACCTAATTTAATTGATATGACAGATCGTAAAACCTGTTACCTACTATATGTGAAGTCACAGAAGGAACAGCCCAAGGCTCAGTACTTGGGCCCTTACACTATCTGACATATGTCAACGACATGGAGCATGTGATCAATCATTGTTCTGTTTATCAATATGCAGATGATACATGCCTTGTGGCTAGCCATATAGACGTTAAAGTAGCAGCTCAATGGTTACAGGAAGATTTCACTCAAGTTTCCAAATGGGCACACGATGCTGGCTTGGTTCTTAACGCAAGTAAGACCAAAATCATTCATGTCCACTCCAGCCACATCCAGCACATTACTTCTTTTAAGATAATCGCTCACAGTCACAGTTGTCTTCACTCTGCCTTGTCCAATTCATGTCAATGTCAAGCAATTGATCAAGTAACGCACCACACTTACCTTGGATTGCCCGTAGATAATCGCTTTAGCTGGACATTTCACGTAGACTCAGTCTGTGACAAGTTGCGAGCTATAATGGCAAAAATCTACATTCTAAAACCGAAAGTTCCATTCAAAATCCTGCTCAACATGTGTATTGCTCTAGCGGAATCAATTATTGCATACGGAATTACAAGTTATGGGCGAACATTTAAAACTTGTATGGAAAGAATTTCCAAACTGCAAGTTAGACTTTTAAAACTTATTGTATCTAGAAAAATAAAAAAACAATTAACGATAACGTCATCGAACTATTTAAATATTGTAAAATTTTGCCAAAACAGACTAGACTCAACATGGCCCTCTTGATTGAGCAATTTAATAATGACAGCATTCAAATACCCGTATCACATAAAATAATCACAAGAAGTATCTTCAAAAATAAACTTATAGTACCTCAGGTTAGAAATTAATATGGCAGGCGAACAGTAAAATACTTGATTCCTACGATTATTAATGAAATACCTATATCAATAAGAAACGAAATAAAATCGAAAAACTATAAGCAAAAATATAAAAATTACTTCCACAAATCCATATTCAATTTAACTCAATAAAACTATAAATATAAAATAAAAGTGGAGCAACCTGTATAGGAATGTGTTTACGTTACTACCTACAACCGGTCTTCTAATGAGCGGCTCAATAGCACAGCGAGCAAAACTTTTATGTAACTACCTGCTTACTGATGGATGTTTAGAATATTTTAATTATCTGTGCAATGCATTATTGTGAATATGCCTTCATTTTTAGCCTAAATGTAAATTTACTTACTATAGTAATTAAGGAGTGTTTTTTAAGCGAATGTGAGTACCAAGACAAACCATCTCTGGTTTAATGGTACAATAAAAAGTGAACATGTATAAGACTGTGCATTATAAATAAAAATAAAAAATAAAAAAATTGTCACGTTGACTGCCAACCTACGAGTATACTCGTAGTACAAGATCTGGGCCCCACTGCCAACTACGAGTATTCTCGTAGTTGATTGTATGCGATTTCTAACGAATTCTAGACAAGTGGCAGTGAACGGAGGGCGGGGTTACATTTTTTGGCATTTGAAGTAAAACATTATTTAATCAGAAAAAAAAGTTTAATATAATTTTTTTTGGTTACATCAATGTGAAATCATAAAGGAGTCATATATTTTAGAACAATTTTCTACGCAAAAAGCAGGTTTTTAGGACATACCGGACATTAATAAATTGTTTATTTGCGTTTTTTTTCTTTTGTGCAGACACGACTCGGTTTCGTTGGTAGTAGTCGTTTGTGTGGGTGGTAGATGCTCTAATATATACTTAACTCTTAGTATACTTTGCAAATGTTTCGCCTTAAAGATGTTTTAAGACTTCAACTTTGAACGAAAGGGCATCCAATTTCTTTTCCGGAGGAAGATCGGCTTGTTAGTTGTAGATCATGCAGGCGTTGTGAATGTATATTTCAAAAATCTGTATCGCTAGTTTTTCGTACCAAAAAAAACGTCTTTCTAAGAGCTGAGTAATATGACAGCATTTGGTCTGAAAGATCGATCCTGGACATTTCCTTATTGTAAGTACCGGAGCAATCTCGCGGCGCCCGCAGTTGCACATTGACAGAGCAAGGAAGCGCACTTTTTCGCGCATAATTATTTACGACTATACTCGTAGATTGGCAATAGGTAATAAAAATCCTATCTCATTGCCATACTACGAGTTAACTCGTAGTTTGAACTAGGTTCCACTGCCAACTACGAGTATACTCGTACCTAGCATTTTGTATGGTGGCAATGGGCATTAAAAAAAGTTACTACGAGTATACTCGTATGGCAGTCAACGTGTTAAATACTTTATTGTTGTACCCTCTATTGTTGCCTTGGATATTTTAGGTATTATTCTTAGCTAACAGAAAATTATTTTCAAAAATATCATAATGCTATCGATGCACAGACTTCAGACACAGATTCATCGAACAATATATTGTAGTACGCTTTTACTGTCTGAAAGAGTCACAACCCTTTTTAAATTCTGGCTTCGACTATTATAGGTAAATTGAAATGAGTTCCAGTGTCATTATTGATACATTACAGTTTACCTTAAAACCTAAATTAGTTCCTAAGCTTTGGCCAAAAACGCCTGCGCCTTGACCTAGAGTACCCTTTGATCCATCAGTAAAAATGTTGTGCTAACTACAATACATAGGTAGACTTTAATTCTACTCTTCACGTGACAAAAAGGCTGCCTTTATTTTGGTCAGAGAATCAGCATTGCCATTCAACGCGGCAATGTGGGCAGTCTTTTGGACACGAAGGGCCTTCAGATCTGCAATCAAGCCAACTGTTATTATGATTTGACCATGATTATATTTTAAAACAGTATTTATATGCTGAATACCCTAATCAGATTCCATTACGTAAACTAGGAAAAATCTGCTATAACCACCTAGTCCTACCTAGTTTTAGGACTTGATTCAATACATTATCTAACTTTAACACATGAGACTTTGTACTACAATCGTACTTAAAACAGCCATAGTCGATCCGAATTCGATTAGAGAGATGAACAACCTACGTATATGCATGGTATGTATTCCCATGAGCTACCTATTAGAACTTTTAATAGATCTAAGTATTTTGAACATTTACTACCTGTTTCATTTAAATGTATGTCTCATCGCAAACGTCTATCTAGCCACATATCTAAGCATTTAATAAATTCTTTGAAGACTAAGGGTTGCTCAATTATTTCCAGACTGGGAAGCATTCTACGCCTGCCCCCACTATACCTACACACAAAAGGTAGATTTACTTGGAGATAAATCCAAATCAATCTCATCCATTTTTGGAAAATAGTGCAACGCATTTTGTACGTACATTTCACATAGATACTTTAATATCCTATCTTTAACATTGATCACAAAATCTACATATTATATCGTCTACATATTGAGAAACAAATACATTGTGAGGAAGCCTGGCATAGTTTATAAATTATTAAATCAAAAAAGTGATGGAAATAGGGGGTCCCTTTGGTCCAGTTATCTCTCATTCAAACAGCCCATAATGTAAGTACAAAATGTTGATTCAATTTTAGTTTTTAGATTTTATTTTCATTTCTAGTGTATAAATTTAAGTATTGTGAATAAATACATTTTAAGTTTGTTTGGAATGCTAACCGCTAAGTCAATAAGAACTAATAAAAATCTAGGCGTTTCGAATGTCTAAAGATCATGCAGGGATATCTTTAGAGAATCCAAATTGGATATAAGTGACTAAATGGGCTAATAAATCGAGGCATGCATATGATTTTCTAAAAGCGACGGTGTTTAGTGATAATATTTTTCCTCTTTCAATATACCATTCCAAACGTTTGATTATCATTAAATGTAAAGTTTATTTATACGTGAGATTAAAGACAGAGGTCTTAATTTCGGGTCAGTGTTAGAAATACTAGCTTTAGAAATCGGAATTAACTGTATACGGCACCACTGTGTACACTGTGTACACTGGTTCCACCTTTATCAAAAACTTAAATGTTAATGTTAAATGTCTTCATATTTATTTCCGAACGTACCTATTAATGGCAAATGTAACATGTCATGTTCTGTCTAAGGACAAAAGTAGAATATTTAAGAGGCAATTTTTAAATTCAAGTGGGTTAGTTTTAAAAAAAGTTTTATGATAACCTGAGTGTTGTTAACTGAGGCCGTGTTTGTGAGTGAGTGGTAACCGTGGTAGGCAAGTGCAACTAGGAAAAGTTTTTTTACTATATTGCATGAAGAGTGTGCTACGAACAATTGGATACTTTGTGGCTTATTTTTAACACTAACAGAGATATCGCTATGAGTACAAAAAGAAATGATAAATACGATTGCCGGAGATGTTATAACATTGGATTGGAACATTTGGGAAGCTGTAAGTTTTACAATTAGATCAATGGTAAGCGTAAATTCTAATCACGTAAATAAGTAAGTACTAATCTTCAACTCAATCGAAAAGTTTGTTAATAAAATAGGGCGTCGCATGAATGTTTGTAGCTCATATTACATTACAGAGCTCAAGTGTAAGCTATTTAGTGACCCCTTATTACGTTTCACAAAAGTATTGACCTGCGACATTTCAAATGCATCTATCGAGTTCCTCTAAATAATTATTTTAATTTTAGCATATTGTTTAACTCTTTTGCTGTCACTATGTTTCTTAAAAGCACAATAAACTATGTTCATCTCATATACATATAAAATAAACGGTAAACGCAGTGCTTAGAGAAGATTTTCTATATTTTAATATACTTTGAAATAACGTAAGAATTATATTTTATGCAAATTTTAACAATACGTAACGTTTTTGTATTCCAATTTTATAGAACAGGTCAATAAAAGTTAGTTTCACAGACCTGCAAATTATGACAGTAGGGCAGGTTAATTTTTGATTGTCTATATGTCAAAAAGCCTTCATGGTAGGAAACGTTGCAGGCCAGCCGGCTGGAGTGCTGTCACGTGGTCACTCACCGGCTTAGGTCACGTGATCGCTGGCTCGCCTGCTTCTATACTCACTCATGGTACAAAATAACAGGGCAGGTTATTTTTCGTGTAAAATTGACCTGCTATAAGAGTTCATGGTAAGCCCCCAGTACTAAATTGGAAAATATTATTGTAAATCTGAAGAAGATACAGTTTAACAGAGCTTGGTAAATAAAAGATTATAGAATATGCTATACCATCGGTGAAGATGGTATAGCATATTCTATACTATATTTATATTCATTCTATACTTTACATTCTTCTCTGAATCTTCTTTTCTGTACACAATATTCGAGTTCCTGAATATTAAACTCACATTCATAGGCTTCGTGGATCGAAAACAATTTAGGCACTTTATTCGGAACTTAACCAGTCAGTACATCGTAATTCTTTTAGTTTCTTAATAGGGGGGTAAGTGCTAGATTGATTATACTTAGCCTTTTATCCAACGCATACGTCGCCACATTTCGAAAACTGTCGTTACATCGTCAATCGAATCACAAAAAGTATGGCAGTGTAGCCAGCGGATTTTGCTTTTTAACTTTTAGTGTGTACTGTCAGTCATACTTTGTTTTTTGTCCTATAACGATTTTTTTTATAATAATCGATATTCGAAAAAAAAAATGTGGAGACAGCCATCATTTATATGTCAATAAACATTGATTTTCTTTAAATTTAGGCCGTAAATGATGTTAGATTTACTTTAAATATTATTTTACGATGTTCCTCGGATTTCTAACAACTTTTGTCTTTTGCTTTTTTTATAGCTTTAAGCACAAAAAGTTATGTCGAAACACTGTTTTATTTTTCTGTTTTATGGGTCTCCTGAAAAGTTGTGTTTTGGTGGATACGCCCTTTTTGCATTTAATAAACTGTCGATATTAAATAATATCGTGAAGTTTCAAAGTTATTAGTTGGGAGCTGAAATTTTGAGAAAAGACTCGTTATTAAATACTCTATTCACCCTGTTTGTATGTATATACCCTTTCCGTTACACCCTGTATACATATGTATGTTTATCAGCTGTTCAGTACCCATAATACAAGCTCTGTTTAGCTTTGGGCTAGATCGCTTTGTGTGAAAGTAGTGGAATATTTATTTATTTTATTTTGAGGACAGTGTTCTTGGCGATAATGTTCTTGACTTCCACTTCGTTGTCAGTCTCTCCTGGAGTAACGATTTTGCACGAAGCTTCAGAACCTTCAAGCTCCATCAAGGTAGTTTGCTGTTTTGCTTCCGTTGTTGTAGGTAGCTCAACGGGTCATATTTTTTTTGTAATTAGTCCTGAAATTAATTAAATTTGCATATAAATGACAGCGCAAGAAACAGATTAAGGGTCACATTACAAGATCAATATAGATATAAGAATTAGATGGGAAATTTAATAGAAGAATGTTATAGTACTGTAGATAGAACACTGCTTTTAATAGTTATTACCAAGTACATAATGTAGTGCTAATTGCCTTGCAGTGGGACAGTAACAGGCTGTGGTATTATTACTTAGGCACTTTTTTTCTATTTATTTATTACTAGGTTTCACCCACCCCCACGTACTTAGTTCCCGTTTCAGTGAAAATACAGAGTTTAAAAGTAGCTAATATTGCCTATAATGCTTCATTTACAATAGCATTCGAAAAAAGAGCCTCATAGAAGCAGGAACATTTTGTTTTAAAGATCGATTTTTAGTCAATTGTTTTATCTCAAATTTAGAAGAATTAAAGCGAAACGAAGAATATGCCCGTGTATTATTCATCCCTGCTTCTTTGAGGTTATATTATGAAATAATTATAACTAAATAAAATCCACATCATTTCTTAAATAAATTGTTGAAATGTTTACAACTAAGTGTGACATCTGCAGTAAAAACAGATTATAATAATTTAAACGTCTATCGTAATAAAATTGTAACATGCTTTTTTTAACCGACTTCAGGAGGAGGTTCTCAATTCGATCGGCATTTTTTTTTTTTTATGTATGTTCTTCGTGAGTTCGATGCGGAATAGCTGCCATTTGGTCCCATAAAAATATAACATAGTTTGACCCGGTAGTTTTCATTTTATGAACAATTTTATGAAAATTTAATTTATTTTTGAACACATTTTTTGTATGTATGTTCACCGATTACGCTGAGATTTATGTACCGATTTACGTGATTCTTTTTTAGTTTGATGCGGACCAGTTCCTTTATGGTCTAATAAAAAAAATACATAGTTCGGTCTGGTAGTTTTCATTTTATGAAAACTTTTGTTCATGAATTTTACTTTTTGATTTCATCGCGAACAGTTGCTGTTTATTTGTTTGATTGTAATATGTAAATATGTGTTGTAGAAATGGATAATAATTTATCATCTAGCTAGGTATATAACAATAAAAACTAAAAATTGTTAAATAAAAACTTTTTTACAAAAAATACAACCGACTTCAAAAAACACTAACCGGTATAAAATAACTCTTAATTCGGAAGTCGGTGGCCAATCATGAATGAGACAAAACCACCAAAGCCACAGACTTCCTAATTTAGAGTTATTTTATAACGGTTAGTGTTTTTTGAAGTCGGTTGTATTTTTTGTAAAAAAGTTTTTAACTTCTGTCTTCTGTTTAAATGGAGTATTAATAGGTATAGTACAGTCACGAGCAATAATATGTATACATTGTCACATTTTCTAAAATAAATTAACTTCCACCATTAAAAAATATGTGTACACATATTTTTAGAAGTTAATACACTAAGGGATGTGTACACTATCCCTAAGTGATATTATTATGTGCTTCCCCAACGGCAAAATAATTTTCCAAATCTTCCATAATTTTTTTTCATCTTTGAAATTGAAATATTATCATTATTTTTATACTTCTCGGAACCCTGGGGTACCGGACCCTTTAGAAGGCGTACGAGAGGCCAAAGCCAACTCACAGAGGCCCCTTGTCACTTGAAGCACCAACCGCAGATTTTCCCTGCATGCAATATGCAAGTACCCGAGGAAACTTACGACTAGTGCAGTACTATTGCAGACTATAGAAACAGAAGCTATGGGTCAGGTTGACTAAGGTAAACTGGTTACCTAGTAGGTACTGTGAAAGAACTATGGCCTCTGCCTCATTAATGTTTTCTTTATATATATACACGGATAAAATGGCAATCATACCATTTCAAAATTATTTTATTTTTAGTTAGATTTAGTGTACATATTTGTAAAAATAGTTAGACATGTAAAAAAAGGTATAGTACACAGAATGTATTTCTGGAAATTGTAACTAAAACTATTTTATCACACACAGGCATGCAGGGGCGAGAAAAGGGATCCTGGATACTATTTTGATGCAATTGCTTATCATAACGCTGCATATAAAAGGCTGTCTGCATGTTTGGTTAAAGTTGCCAACTTCTTTGGTGGTTTATCTATGGTAAGTAGTTACAATTTTACAGTTACCTATCTTTTATTGAGAATGTTTATTTATTTAATTTTTAAATTTGTACAATAAATACCTAATAAAAAAACAATACAAATACACACCAAACATATACACGCAACTGTTGTAGAGACCAGCACATCAATCTACCCCAATGTGTCAAATTTCTTTGATCGTTTTTCTACTTTATAACAAACAGAATAAGGTTCACGTTCAATTGAGAAAATTTGTCAGTTTTGGGGTAGGTTGATGTGCTGGCGACTGTACAATCACTTTGCCACTGTCATTAGCATCACTGACAACTAAAAACCAACAAGAAGTTAGACGACTGTTTTCCCAAAAAATGCACTTCAGGCTAACAAAAATTATTTAATGTCAATGTTTAACTGTTTCTTTAAACTAAATAACTAAAGTAATTTAATGGCACACAGGCTTGCGGAGGTGGTACCGAAGATATCGACCTTGTACAAGAAAATGCAGTTACACATGCTCGGCACTTGCCCACACATTCAAACACTTTTGTGATATATTCTTCGGTTAATGGTAACTATGGCAGGATGCTTAGTAGGCAGGATTATGTATAAATACACAGTGACTTTTGTCATTAGATTGATAGTCATTAATATCTAAGTTTCTGAATAAAATTGTAAACAGACTGCCTGACTGATTGGTGATATATCAACGCACAGCCCAAACCGTCAGTACATATACATAGAGACATGAATCTTTACAAAACACCTTCCGGTGCTTTGTAAAAAGTAAGTTTCCACTCAGAAAGGATTTTTGGAAATTCGACCCCTAAGGCTGCCTGTCGACTGAAGCGGAGCGCGGCTGCAGCGAAGCAAGGAAATGGAGAAATGTTAACGACTTAGATTTCAGATAATCTTTGCTCAGCTCCAGTTGTCTGTGCCATTGGTTAAAAATTACTCCGTTTAACCGCTCCACAGCCTCGCTCCGCTTCATTGGACAAGCAGCCTTAAGGGTTAAAATGGGAGATGGAATTTTATTAGAAAATGTTAATACAATAGTATGCCTCACTATGGGGTTCTCATCACATCTTTCAGCAGTCACTTTCAGGAGGCTGTTGCTACTGCCACGCAATCTGGCGAGAAAAGACGCACATTTTTTGCGTATGACAGCTGAGGAGCTGTCGAAGCTGTTGTGAGTGTTTATATGACAGTCCGTCAGTTTTGAAATTAGGACCTTCAAATTTTGCGCAGGTTTACGATGGAAAATTAATTTATTCGAATTAATTTATTCGTGTCTCAGCGTTTTTGATCATTATACCCCGAAACGTTAAAACGTCGGATGAAGTTGTGTATGGAAAGTCCTTAATCATAGGAGTAAAAAATACAAAATTTACCCATCGAGGCTTTGTGGTTGGCGGCTAACGCTACAATTTTGTTAGAATTTCAACCCTAAAAATGCAAAAACTTTTAAGGGGGTGAAAAGGGGGGATAAAGCTTTGCTTTTGTTTAAAGTACCTACTTTATTTTTTAAGTGTAGGTACTTAATGTGTTGAGTTAAGTAGTTATACAGTGCCTAGCTGATAACATCTGCAAGGATTGCAGTGGTAGCTTA
This sequence comes from Euplexia lucipara, assembly GCA_921972225.1. Classification (NCBI taxonomy): domain Eukaryota; kingdom Metazoa; phylum Arthropoda; class Insecta; order Lepidoptera; family Noctuidae; genus Euplexia; species Euplexia lucipara. The sequence continues at coordinate 4,336,342 of OV179146.1, read as the reverse complement.
GTAGTATGACCTGCTTATAACTGGAAGTCATAGGACTCGAGTTCGAACCCAAGGCAGGCACCTCTGAATTTTCAAAGTCGTGTGTTTTTGTATAATTATCAGTTGCTTCAAAAAGGGTGAAGGCAAGCACCGTAAGGAACAGGCATGCAAAACCAAGTCAGAGGCCTACGGCATGAAAACTCTGTCACCAGCAGGCTTAGCCATATTACAAATTCTATTTCTATTATCGTAATCGTTAAGGCGACAAATGAAAGAAAATGGCGTAATATGGAATCAGCTGTTTGTCAACTGTCAAGTGTTTAAAATTTGAAAATGAAACATACTTGACAGTTGACAAAGAGCTGATTCCATATAAGACATTTTCTTTCTAAATCTATATTATATAAAAGAAAGTCGTGTTAGTTACACCATTTATAACTCAAGAACGGCTGGATCAATATGAATGATTTTGGTCTTTTTGGATTTGTCTTTGTCCGGAATAGCATATAGCATAATAATTAATAAAAAAACATGAAAAGTCCTCGAAAAAATAAATATCAATAATATCGGTTGTCTCAAACATTTTTCAAACGCAGCCATCTTGGATGACATGACAGGAGTCAAACTTCCCAGTTCATTATCAGGTGACAATTTGAAATTGACAAGTCTTAAGCTAAACCCAAGAAGGTAAGGTTGTCAATTTATAATACGCACCTACGTTCTGAAATTTATTTTGTTACTAAACTAAGAGGTTTTATGTAGCATAAAAAAGTCTTATAAGTATTTCAAAAATCAATTTACGTAATTAACAATGACGAACTTTAATAATTCTTTGCAAATAGAAGTTATTTTACTGTTAGGACTTTAATTAAAGTAGACCGGGAAAACTATAGATATAAAGTAAGTGACATAGAGGCAATAGTTCAGATTAAAATGATGAATTTAGTATTTTTTAAATCAATGCATTTTAGTAAGGTAGTTAGGTTAGGTAGTTAGGTTAGCTATAGGATAGGTATGGTCAGTTAGGTTAAGTTATATATACATGTTGTAATTTTAATTCTATCGAACACAAAATGTTGCAATAAGATCACAGTAGAGACTTGCTACTTAAAAAGTAGTAGTAGTTATTATTGGTTTGGATCTATTTGTTGTCGTCTTATTAAACGTATGTATATCTAATACAAAAAAAATGATAAGGAAGTTTACCGGGGCAGCTAGTTAGAAATATAATAGAAATAGAATTTGTAATATGGCTAGGCCTGCAGGTTAGGCATTGAATACTCACAGACTTAGACGAAAGACTTAGTAGATGAACGACAAAAGTAACTACAGAAATCATTTTTTTCGGTTCTTTCAGGTTACGTTTCTTATCGTGGCGAAAATGGAAGCCCCATGATCCAAGAGCTCTGCAACACCATGGAAAAGTTTGTAGGTGTCATGCATTTTGAGGAAATGATTACCCATATGCAAGGATTGGTGGCACGTTATCCTAACAAACAAATGCCGATGAAATCTAGCTCTGCGACCAAATTTTTGAAATTTTAAAGCTGTTCTTCGAAACGCCCGTTTTGATCCAGGGCTTCACCTCGGAATGAGTGATAGTCAGCTATAAACTTGTATAAACCGTTACTTCGGCAACCTGAAACATGCCACAAAACCTACTTATAGTAGGATGTCCACAACAGATATTCCAAGACAAAATATTGCAAATATCTAGTTTTCTAAAGGTTGTACAAAAAAGGTGTACAAAATCGTTTTTTCTTACCTTTGACCCTGGAATATTTGAGGTTGCGAACATCCTACGCTAAGTAGGTTTTGAGACAAGTTTTAGGGTGCCAAAATAAAGGTTTATACAAGTTTATAGCTGACTATCTCTTTCTACTGCTGCCAATCGAAAATCCGTCACTGATTTTCTATCCACACTTAAAACTTTCAATATCTTAGAGCCTTTTAATTATCATGCGTATGTAAACAGCACGCGCTCCGCCGCCCGCAACCTTGTTTTCCTAATGGAAGTCCCCCGCCCCGGGGAGGTTGGAGGGGTCTGTCAGACTCTTACTGACTAAAAACCCCGTGTTCCTTCTCACACCTGCGCAGGGGGGGTCACGGGAACAGAGGATGCTTCCGCGACCCCCAACTGGAGCCGGCCCCGCGGGCCTCGCCAAGTCAGCGAGGGGAGTGAGGTGTAAGACTTTCCTCGTGACGTCTAAGAGGGGTGCGCGTGAACACGACGCGTCGCCACCTCGGGTCCATGTACGTGGAGAGCGGCGGACGTCCCCGCCAATAGATTTTGAGCGCCATTTTCCAATATAGAGGCCCGACCGACAAAGTTACGAGGTGACAAAGACAAAATTCGAAAAGAACATGTTCTAATTTTCGGTACTCCCAGAAAACTTTCCATGAGGCATTTTTATTGAGCATCAAATAACTGGATTAAAATCTTTACACAACTGTTATCCACAATTGTCTCATATCGTATAGATTTTTCAGATTTTAATAACAAGTATTATTTTGAAAGCTATCAATAAATTATTTATTTTAAATTCTGTATTTTTTTTAAATCATTGTGGTCGAGGAATACCCCAAAATTCATACGTCAGGTCGTATGAATCGGGGGGTATTCCTCGAAGCGCAAATAGCTAAGCGTAACTAAATTATTCCTCAGAGCGCAACTTTTAGTTGCGCTTACCAATTCAAGTAAAAAATATTATCTGTTTATTCCTGAAGCACAAAGATGATGAAACATAATGAAGAAGGAAAATAAAATGTGTTATATGAATAGGGGAAATTGAACTTGTATTTATTTTTGACCAAAAGTAGCTTTAACACTTAATTCCAGTTAATTTCTGTTTGCCTGGTAAGTATTCTCTTTTAATAAATAATAAATTATGTCTGTTTATTTAAAACTGTCTATCGATATAATTTTAATCAATCCATTATACCTCTCTCTCTATTTTTCATCATGGTTGCGCTTTGAGGAATAATTTAGTTGTGCTTAGATGGTTGCGCTTAAAACTGTTTGCGCTATGAGGAATACCCTGAATTTCAGCCTACTCCCATGGAAAAAAGGCGAACGTCTTTGTATACATGTAATTACAATGACAAAGTGGAAGATTTATTTACAAACTTAGTGTTCATTTTGGTGTTTGTTTTATACAAAAGTAAAAAATCATACCATGTATGTTTAAGCTTGCTTACGACACTTCTTTGCTTCTCAACCCTGGCCAGTAAGTAGGTCTTGTCTGCAGCAGGTACGGCGCCTCCTCTACCTCCATTAATATCCAGATCTTAAGGTTGTGACATAAATTTTACTGGCAACTGGAATGTAGAAAACATGCGTTATGAGATCATTATTTTTTTCAGATTGATACTATTCAAACGTCGCTGTGTTTAAAATACAGGCAATATTACTTTCTAATATAAATAAGGTTCTAGTATCTAAATTAATAAAAAAAATAAGTTACTTCGTCACTGAGCTAGCGGCCGTTTTCGAGAGCCCATTACTGAGTGTGCAATTCATCTCCTTTCATTTTATTAATTTATTTATAAAAGCTTTATGCACTAGTAAAAAACTGTACAAAGGCGGACTTAATGCCATAAGCATTTTCTACCAGTCTACCTACCTTCAGGTGATGTAAAGATAGATCAAGGTAGGCGCAAGAAGGTAACAAAATCCTAAATTATAATGGTTATCGTTATGGTGGATTGGTTGGTTGGTTGGTGGTGGTGGTAGGTTGTCTGTAAGAGATCGCTTTTAGCGATAAGGCCGCCCATTGTATCACCGCTTGTAGCCCATAAAATTATTATTTGTAAGTATTAATGGTGTACAATAAAGAGTATTCTATTCTATTCTATTCTATGGTGGTTGGTGATGGTTGGTTATGGTTATGGTGGTTGGTGGTGGTTGGTTATGGTTATGGTGGTTATGGTTACTTGGTGCGTAAGCAGTTTTGTGAGGCAATGTACTTAGTTTCAAGATTTTTTATGTAAATAAATCATTCATTCATTCATCTGACTATGACTACTTAAATTAGGATGGTTATGGCTATCTGACCTGCACAACCTTGTAACTAGGTGACACGTACGCCTAGGTTAAACTTATTTTCAGACTTTTGGGCACCATCTGAAGATCGCCAACACCTGCATCTGAAATTAACAGAAAGAAACAAAGTCATTAAATATCATTGAAAAAACATTTTTAAAACAAGCTTTTCTCTAAAGCTACATCTCTCGTTGTTGCACCCATACTTAGTCACATTATCAATGGTTGCATTGAGAAAGGCATATTCCCAGAAAAACTAAAAAAATCTATAGTAAAACCAATGTTTAAAAAAGGTGACAGGCAAAATCCTAGTAACTACCGACCCATAGCTCTTATTCCAGTCTTCTCTAAAATATTTGAAAAGATAATTTTCAAAAGCTTATATTCCTTCTTAGAAACCAATAAAATCTTAATTAGTGAACAATATGGTTTTAGGCAAAACAAAAGCATTAATTCCGCTATATATGCGCTTGTCAAACACGTACTTACTAATATTGATAATAGAACTCCTGTTGTCGCACTATTTATGGACATGACTAAGGCCTTTGACCACGTTAGCCACAAAATACTTCTGAATAAATTGGAAAAATGTGGGATCAGAGGTAATATCCTTCAACTTATTGAATCTTACCTAATGAATCGGCAACAATGTACATGCATTAAAAAAATCTGCCCCTACACAAAAACAGAAATTACATATACTTCCGAATATCGCAAATCCTTTTTTGGGGTACCGCAGGGGGGCGTCCTAGCACCATTATTCTTTATCGTATATATTAATGACATGCCTAAAATTATCTCTAACCCGATGATCTTATTTGCGGACGATAGCACAATACTATTTAGAAGCGAAAATGATGAGACTTTCGCAGACGACATAAATAATAACTTAAGTAACATAATAACCTGGCTTACTGAAAATAATCTCAAAATAAATCTCGAAAAAACTACTTACATTTCTTTTGAACAAAGAACAGACAATAAAAAACTAGATGTCCGATATAATGACAAATGTATTCAGGAGACTGACAATACTAAATTCTTAGGTATCTGGATCGATAAAAAGATGAATTGGAAAACACATGTTGAAAACGTATGCAAAAAACTTAGCCAGTGCTCATATGCCCTTTATAACTTAAGGAAAATATCAAATTTGTCTACATTATTAATGGCGTACCACGGAAATGTTTCATCTACATTGCGATATGGACTCATATTTTGGGGGAACTCTCCTGATAGAGAATTAGTGTTCAAAGCACAGAAGAAATGCATAAGGGCAATTTGTGGTATTCAAAGCACAGACAGTTGTAAGCCACATTTCCAAAAGTTTCAGCTACTTACACTTCCCTGTCTCTACATATACGAAGTAGCAAGCTATATCAAGACAAATATACACCTATACAATCACCCGAAAAGTATTCGCCACAAAAATAAAATATGCATGATCCCACATAAAAAGGCTATTTTTAATAAGAGTTTTCTTGGTATGGCCCCCAAAATTTATAATAAACTACCCAAACACATCATTGAAATTAAAAAACTGGATCAATTTAAAAAAAAACTACACGAGTTTCTAGTTGCAAAATGCTACTATCAAATTAATGACTATTTAAATGAAAGATGCTAGGCCTACTATATCCGATCTAAAATATTAGAAAATAAAAATAGTAAGTAATTATGAAATTAGTATTCAAATTGTTACCCACTTGATTTATGCTTATTTGTAATTGTTTTTTTTTTGTTATTGATTTTTTAATTGTTGATCTTTTTATTCTGACATACAATGTTAAAATATTTTTTCTCATAACTGTGACTCTTAAGGCTGACATTATTTATTTATTTTTTAATTTAATGACAATCATTATCTAATCTTAATTTTAATAACTACATGATTTGCATACCCATGTGATGGTTAAACATGGAGCACTGTACCTGCTTATTTTAAAAATAACATCAATGTATTGTATATTATTACCCATGTTTGCAAATAAATAAATGATTTATGATTTATGATTTAAATGCTCTAAAAAGAAGGAAATAAACTTTTAAATAAATCAACCCCACAATTTTATAACATTACTAGCAGACGTCACGCAGTTTCACCCGCGTAGTTTCTATTCCCGTGGGAATACGGGGACAAAAAGTAGCCTATGTCCACCGGGAATAGTGTAGCTTTCCACCAGCACAATAATTTTTAAAATTGGATCATTACTTCCGAAGATTACCCCCTACATACAAACTTACAAACTTACAATTTTTACCTCTTTATAATATTAGTATAGACAACGGTATAAAAAACTACCTAACCACCAAACACACGAAGAAAAGACCAAAAGAATTATAATTAATAAGAAAACAAATCGTCGGAAAAAACAATTGCTATTATTGTCCTTATCAAAGCCATTTCATATTATTATGATACCCCATTGGAACAAGAAGCTTTTATCTGAAATTTTTACCACTCGTAAAAATATAAACCCCCTATATTTTTAAGATTTTATTATTATTATTATTTATATATTGAGCATTGAGCAGCGACCTGCTTCACGTCAGCCCGCAAACATAAATTTGTTCTTAACAATATTTTGAATAGTGCGCCAACTTCCCTAAGGCCTCCTGCTTGCATCATATTGACTAATAAATTAGCGTAAAAAGTTCTAGCGAATGTCACGCGGTTTCAACCCCGTAGTTCCCGTTCCCGTGGGAATACAGGGGTAAAAAGTCACACGAGGCTAGTGATACAGCTTCCCAACGGTCAAAGAATATTTCAAATCGGTCCAGGTTTTTAAGTTTATTCGTTACATAAAAAATACAAACGTTTCCTCTTTATAATATTAGTGAAGACGTGCATAGATCGAAACAACTGTAATAATAGAATACAACAACAATATAATATTATATAATTAGTTAGTTAGTATAGTTAGTTATATAATAATACAACTGTAATATAGTAAGAGATCTTAAAATTGGCAATGTTACAAGGAGAACTTGAAAAGCAAGACTGAGCGAGCTCAGGACTTCAATCGCATCATCTTCATCCACAGCCCGACTTTACCTACTGCTGGGTATATGCTCTCATTTTAACCGACTTCAAAAAAAGGAGGAGGTTCTCAATTCGGTTGTATATTTTTTTTTTTTTTTAGGGTTTGTTACCTCAGTACTCCGTCATTTATGGACCGATTTTAAATTTTTTTTTTGTTTGATAGGGTATACTAACAGATTGGTCCCATTTGTATCAAAACTCATACCTGATGAGGGATCTTCGAGGAATTGAGGGCACTCTTCAAAAAATATAGGCACACATGCACCGATTTCAACATTTTTAGTAACAAATCAAGCATTTTCATTTAGAAAGTATCATTTGGTGAAGAAAAACTGATGAAGAAGACAGGCAACGGAACTCTTCAACGCATAACAGCAAATTGTTCGCGATTGCTATAGTCAGATGTTTATGCTAAGCTTTTGTATTTCCACAACATAACATTACGCCATTCTATTTTAAAAGGGGCCGGCAGAGATGTACAGATTAATGTTTAGAGATAGAACTTCTTTAGCAATTGTTATCCAATTTCAATGATTCTTTCAAGTTTTGAAAGACTTTCTTTACATACAAAGAAACTAAAAATTACAAAATAAAAACTTTTTTACAAAAAAAAACAACCGACTTCTTAAAAAAAACTAACAGGTGAAAAATAACTCCAGTTTGTGAAGTCGGTGGCCAATAATGAACAAAACAAAACCACCAAAGCCACAGACTTCCGAAACTGGAGTTATTTTTCACCTGTTAGTTTTTTTTTAAGAAGTCGGTTGTTTTTTTTGTAAAAAAAATTTTGTTTAAATAGAATGGGAGCATAAAGTACGAGCAAAGCGTGCAAACTCTGACCACGCTATTTTCTTCTTGTTTATTTCTTTAATGCCATTGAGCTCTGCCATTCACTTTTAACCCAACCAAAGCGAAGCTCCTCAACTTCGCCATTTAAGCCTTTTTAACGTGTTATGTGACTAGCTTACAATAATTGCTTTTTCTCAAAATGGTGCGTTACTTTTTTATAGGAGTGGTACCATGTGAAAACGGGACTTCTATACTTCAAAAAAAAAAATCACAACCTTCAAACATTATTTTGTCCTGAGTGTACACGACCTCCGGCATAGCGGTCCGAGCTTATAACTACTAGACCAACAGGTCTTCCTTTTTACTCCCTTCTACCTTCTTCTCCTGCCAAACGCTACTATTTTTGTTCCTTTATTTTTAACCTAAAGGAGCAATACAACCAGTGCTCTTCTGTACAAAACACCCAGTGTAAGGCAGGTGAAGTCGAGGTGAATTATTGTCGTTTAATATTAATGCTAGAGATAGACAGATCACTTCACTCAAGCATTTTTGGGGTTGACTTTTACTGAATCAACAGGCTATTTTATCAGTTGTACTTGCGTAAACAATGTCACGATAGCGCAGAGGTTAGGCGCCTATCTCTCATGCCCGAAGTTGTGATTCAAATCCGGGCAACTAGGTACTAATTTGAGTTTTTCAATCCATTGTACTTTTCAAAAATTTATAATCTTTCCATACATTTATCTTAGATATCGTTGACATCAGTGAAGGAAACATGGACTTATATTTAACATACCTAGGTAAGTTTCAGAAGTTTAAAGTCGCTAATGAGCGTTGAGCAAGCGCGGTGATCAATACTCGTGCCTTCTTTCTTATCTCATATTAAAAAAGCAATTAACTTAATATTTACACTAAAACTAGAAACAAATAAATAGGAAAAAAATACAAAAAGGGGAAATACAGAATTTAAACAATCGCTGTCATCTAGAAACGTGTCCTGAATACTGACAGCATTGCCACGTTGGATGGCAACGCTGATTCTTTGCCCAAAGAATAAGTCAACCATGTGGTTACGCACACAAAGTGCCGAAAAGTTGGGAAGAAATCTCCTTGAAGAGGGTACGGCGTGTACTCGGGCTCCATGACCCGAGCGTTTCGACCACAAATGGCTCAAAATTATAATCATATTTATCTTTCATTTAAAACAAGAAAACTTTCATGTGCTTACCTGGTGATAAAAGACTTAAGATAAATTGCTGTGTCTGGCGAACCGACGACGTCCATGTTTTTATTTTTCACCAAAACTAAAGTAGTAAACTTGAACAAACGACCACTTTCAAAATGGAATATTCCTTTTACAAACTCAATTCTCGATCTTTAACTATTTTGCGCTTGCACTGGCAACAGTTGGCTGGCCTACACCCACGATAGCCCGCAATGATTGATAAGAATTTATAATTATTGGAAGATAATGACATATTTATGCGACCTTTTGTGGCCTTTGGTATCATTCCTGATGAAATAATTCATAATTATAGCTAGTAGGTACAAACAGCAGCTGCAATCCTCTAACGTTTTATATTTTTGTTAATACTGTGCTCAAAAATTACCATTCGGTAATACAATAGACGTCATCAAATTCACTAAACTGAAAGAAACAAAACCAACAATGCCAGACTAGTCTGTGGCATTCGAAACTTAAATTATTTTACATGTTTTAGTGTTTATTTTATGTAGTTGATTGTATTTTCTTGTAAAAAAGCATTAATTTTTAAAAACTTAGCTTTTCGCTTTTTAAAATAAAAATAAAATAAAAAAGAAGACGTAACCTCCCATAAGCAGTAATCACTTCAAAAATATTTTTGATATCATTGAGACTGCCTTGTTGGTTTAGTGGTCGAAAGCGCTTCTGCTGAACGTGAGTTCCCGGGTTCGATACCCAAGGTTTGGCAAAGTTATATTGAGGTTTTCCATTTTAATTTTCTCAGTAGCAGCCAGGAGTCTGGATTTGTACCCAATTGATGGCAAAAGGCTTTCCCCCTATTACATGGGACTTTAACTTAACTGGCGAAATGTGGGTAGGTACACCTCTGCTTCACCCTTCGGGTATAACAGGCGTTTTGTTGTGTTATGATCTCACGAGTAGGTAAGTTGTGTTATTTGGTGCCCCTAACTATAAAAGTGCGCCTTAGACTAAGAAAAAATCTTTTTTACAAAAAAAACAACTGACTTCTTAAAAAAAACTGACAGGTGAAAAATAACTCCAGTTTCGGAAGTCTGTGGCTTTGGTGGTTTTGTTTTGTTCATTATTGGCCACCGACTTCCGAAACTGGAGTTATTTTTCACCTGTTAGTTTTTTTTAAGAAGTCGGTTGTTTTTTTTGTAAAAAAGTTTTTATTTTGTAATTTTTAGTTTCTTTGTATGTAAAGAAAGTCTTTCAAAACTTGAAAGAATCATTGAAATTGGATAACAATTGCTAAAGAAGTTCAATCTCTAAATATTAATCTGTACATCTCTGCCGGCCCCTTTTAAAATAGAATGGCGTAATGTTATGTTGTGGAAATCCAAAAGCTCAGCATAAACATCTGACTATAGCAATCGCGAATAATTTGCTGTTATAGGTTAAAGAGTTCCGTTGCCTGTCTTCTTCATCAGTTTTTCTTCACCAAATGATACTTTCTAAATGAAAATGCTTGATTTGTTACTAAAAATGTTGAAATCGGTGCATGTGTGCCTATATTTTTTGAGGAATTCCCTCGATTCCTCAAAGATCCCTCATCAGGTATGAGTTTTGATACAAATGGGACCAATCTGTTAGTATACCCTATCAAACAAAAAAAGAATTTTAAAAATCGGTCCATAAATGACGGAGTACTGAGGTAACAAACCCTAAGAAAAAAAAAATATACAACCGAATTGAGAACCTCCTCCTTTTTTGAAGTCGGTTAAAAAAGGAAGACTGCGCGTGCGCCACCGCAAACATGAAAGTGAAGAAAAATAGGACTAGGCTGTGTATTTATAATAACCTTTTTATGCTGACCGTTCATAAGCACTGTTTACTTACATTGTAGCAGTTGACTTAGATAATGACGTGTCTTTATGCATTGAGGTTACATAATATATATAAACGCGAATATTAGAAAGAAATAAATCGAACCACCTTATTTTTACACGTTGGTGTAATGGTGAATATTTTTGGTTGCAGCTGAAAATCAGCGTCAGATAGTAGCACCCTGTGTTCTCATCTGACATTATGCTGAGCTGAGGCCCTTTTGGCATTATAATCGCTGTATTTTATAGTTTTAAGGTGTATATCTGTTGTGATGCCAATAAACGCATTTTTCTTTCTTTCTTTTCTTTCTTTATGGTACGTATATTCGTTTAAACCTTATATGACCAAAATGGTTATTTAATAGCGTTTTAAGCCATAAAGGGTTCAAATCAATGCGTATAGTATTTAAGAAAAATAATTACGTAACCATGAAGTATGATGTATGGGTAATATTGTTCTTCAGAAAGGTCAGGTGCATAGTACTCGCAACCGGCGTGTGTGTATGACAACATGTATGAATATAAACGAAGCAAAAGAAGTATGTAAGAATCGTAGCATATAGCGCTCTGTAGTATCTGCCTACCCCCATGGGAAAGAGGCATGAGTTTATGTATGTATGAATATAATGAAGTACGATAAAAGCTAGTGGTTTGATTTATTTGCTCTCAATATTTCAAGAAACTTTTTAGAAAAAAACACACTTAAAACATAACATTACGCCTGTAATTCGCGAAGGTTTAGGCAGAGGTATTGTACCACCTATATAATTATAGTACCTATGTTTAAGTCCCATGTAAGTTTGGTTAAAGTTACTTAATTATATGTACAAGCTATGTGATCAGTCTTTTCACACCCTGTTTTTGGCTTGCTGATCCAAACACGTTGTTTTGCCTGTTGAATTAACACCGGTGGTGGAGAAATATAATTTACTAGCTTCTGCCCGCGACTTCGTTCGCGTTTAAGGAGGAATAATTTCGTAATACACGACTTTTGCGTAATTTGAACCATTTACGCAGCGCACGCAACGGAAGCTTTTTTTCCCGCTTGCAACATTTCTTATTGCTGCTCCGCTCCTATTGGTTATAGCGTGATGTTATATAGCCTATAGCCGTCTTCAACAAATGGACTATCCAACGCAAAAAGATTTTTTCAACTCGAGCCGGTAGTTCCTGAGATTAGCGCGTTCAAACAAACAAACAAACAAACTAACTCTTCTGCATATAATATTAGTATAGATTTATTTATTAAAATTTTAAGGCACCAATAGTAAACTGTACAAAGGCGGACTTATTGCTTTAGACATTTTGAAAAAACAAGGCAAAAAACTAAGGACAAAAAAAATCACATAAAAATAAATACACAGACAAGAGGGATAAAAATACATTGATAGAGAAAACCTAATCAACACCATATAAAAAAATTATAGCTAGCTAATGTTTATATCCCAAATAATTTAGGGCGAGTCTATTGCCATCAGTCGGGCACAAATCCAGACTCCGGGCTGCTACTGAGAAATCGCAATCTGAAAAACTCAATAACACTTTATCTGACCCGGGGATCGAACATGGGACCTCATGTTCAGCAAAAGCGCTTGCGGCCATTGATCCAAAATTACTCTTTGTTTTTACCATTCAATCGATGACTAAATTAATTAAATCAAGATACGAGTATAGACTCATCAGTTAAATAAATTTAAAAGGTAAATACAAAGATTAAGGGAAGGTTCATATCTGACGGAACATGCGCCGAGCGTTTGCGACAATGTACGCTCGACGCACTAACGCATCATCGGTTGAGTGTGAACCGTCAAGTGTTTTTTATACATTTGTCTGGTCTGGCGTTACGCGACCGATAATACGCGACGCATGTTCTGTCAGATATGAACCTTCCCTAAAATAAATAAATAAATAAAAATTCCACAACTTTTTACACAACGCCATTTAGTCCCAAGTTAAGCTTGAGAGCTTGTTTTATGGGTACTAAACAGCTGATAAACATACTAATATATTTCTAAATACATACATATTATAGATAAATTACACCCATACACAGAACAAATGATCGTGCTCATCACGCAAACATTTGTCCTGGGTGGGAATCGAACCCACGACCTCCGGCGTAGCAGTCAGGGTCAATAACTACTAGACCAACAGGCCAGTCAAAGTCAGTCAGTTCTGGCGTTACGCGACCGATAATACGCGACGACGCATGTTCCGTCTGATATGAACCTTTCCTAAAACTTCCAAACTCTAAACATACTTCGCATGCCACATCTAGATGCGATTCCAGATACAAAGAACTTGTAATTAATCTATTGGTCTATACTCCATTTACAATAGCATTATGCAGAAGTTAAAAAGGATTATTTTTAATGCACACTTTGTAACGAAAGTAGGTAACTACAATTAAGCATGTTACAATTACGATGGACGCCGTATTTATTACAATCTTCAGGCCTAGCCATTTATCAAATTCTATTTCTATTATAGAAAGAAAATGGCGTATGGAATCAGCTGTTTGTCAACTGTCAAGTGTATTTAATTTTCAGCCGTATTACAAAATCTACTCGTTAACACTTGACAGTTGACAAACAGCTGATTCCATATACGCCAGTTTCTTTCTATATTTACGTCTTGTCGATTACGATGATAGAAATAAAATTTGTAATATGGCTAGGCCTACTGTTTTTACAGCAGCTGTGTGTGACACTTAGTTGTAACAATTTATTTTAAGAAATGTTATGGATTTCATTCAGTTATATTATTTTATTTTAGATGAAAATTACAGTGTCAATGATAAAAACCTCAAAGAAGCAGGGATGAACAATACATGGACACGTTCTTCGTTTCACTTTTATTCTTCTGAATTGAAAATAAAAAAAAAAAAAAAAATAATAATTTTTACTTAACTTTAAAATAAAAAAATGTTCTGCATTCCCGCTTCGACGAACCTCTTTTTTCTAAAGAGGAGGGAGGGAGGGTTTTTATAAATGGAGTATGGGTAATTTGGTTCCATGATGTATTAAAACTATGTGATGATTTTAATATTTATATGTGATGAGCACTATCATTTGTTCTGGGCTAGGTGTATGTATCTATAATATGTAATTATGTATTTAGAAATGTACTAGTAGGTATAGGACTCCATTATAGAACGACCTTCACCGAGCTGTTTAATGGATGAAACCTATTTTATATTAAATTTAATATGTCAATAAATATATTACATGGGTTGTTTAAAAGGTTAGGTTGTCTATTTTTTTCCCGTCACATCTCTCGGGTAGGCAGGTATATACAAGTAAATAAATACTAGTAACTTGCACCATTTAATGAATGAAAATTAAATGAAAATTAAGATTTCAGACAAATTCCATACCAATCGAAAATTGGTACCTATGGAATTAATCCATTAACATAGCCGGTGAACAATCCTTTTTTTTATTATTAATTAATCATATCCTGGACTGAATTTTTTTAGGCAACCCATATGCAATATATTTATATAAAAAAAACTAACAGGTGAAAAATAACTCCAGTTTCGGAAGTCTGTGCCTTTGGTGGTTTTGTTTTGTTCATTATTGGCCACCGACTTCCGAAACTGGAGTTATTATTCACCTGTTAGTTTGTTTTTAAGAAGTCGGTTGTTTATTTTGTAAAAAAAAAAATATTTTGTAATTTTTAGTTTCTTTGTATGTAAAGAAAGTCTTTCAAACCTTGAAAGAATCATTGAAATTGGGTAACAATTGCTAAAGAAGTTGTATCTCTAAACATTAATCTGTACATCTCTGCCGGCCCCTTTTAAAATAGAATGGCGTAATGTTATGTTGTGGAAATACAAAAGCTCAGCATATACATCTGACTATAGCAATCGCGAATAATTTGCTGTTATGCGTTGAAGAGTTCCGTTGCCTGTCTTCTTCATCAGTTTTTCTTCACCAAATGTTACTTTCTAAATGAAAATGCTTGATTTGTTACTAAAAATGTTGAAATCGGTGCATGTGTGCCTATATTTTTTGAGGAGTTCCCTCAATTCCTCGAAGATCCCTCATCAGGTATGAGTTTTGATACAAATGGGACCAATCTGTTAGTATACCCTATCAAACAAAAAAAGATTTTTGAAAATCGGTCCATAAATGACGGAGTACTGAGGTATATATATAACCCTAAAAAAAAAAAATATACAACCGAATTGAGATTCTCCTCCCTTTTTTTGAAGTCGGTCAAAAATAGGTTTCATTCATTAACCAGCTCGGTGAAGGTTGTTCTATAGCGGGATCTTAGAGACTATACGTATATTAAGTAAGATTATCAGTTGTCTAGTAGGTACTTAGAGGACAAGCTTTGCTAGGTTTGTTACTAGATGGCGTTGTGTTAAAATTGTGGAATATTTTGCAGACTTTTGCCAGCATAGACACTCAAAAAACATCGATAAGTTTGACACCTTATGAATGTCTTATCTTATGATAAAGGTTCAATAGCCATAGAGTTGTGACGGAAGTCATGAAATGGCTTTAATAGTTATAATTCTCTATATTGTCTGTGCCTCTTCATTGTAAAAAAAAAAATATTCTAAATTGCAGCTACCACTATTTTCTCTGCATCACCAAAAGGTTGACTGGTTGAAAATGCTTATCTTATTATTTCCGCCTCTGTACATAAGTGTGCTCGTAAGTATTAAATACTAATAAGTAAGTATTATTAATACATAACATGTATAACGAACATTCTTTAAGTGTCTCTTTTTTAAAAAAAAACTATTTGTCACAGCCACAAGACCTCTTATACCTAATTTTTTTTTATGTCCGTGTTATTTTTAGTAACAAGACAATTAGAAAAAAAGACAGTATATTATTTTTATCATTTTTTTTGTTTTTGTTATAATTAATGTACCTATACTTGAGCCTTGTATATAATAAACCTACCAGCGTATTTCTGCCTGGTTATTTTATTTTTTTTATAAAGTTGTAAATTATTTTACCTAAATAAAAAAATATGTTTTTTGTCAGATTGTTTGTCTTTTTATTTTTATGTATTATAATTTAGTAACTGCTATACCTACATTTAATTGACAGTTAAGAAACAAAAAATTAATAAAAACTTACCTTTATGCCGATGGTTTTGGGATTTTAGTCAAAACAGTTAAGCTATTTTTAACCGACTTTCAAAAAAGGAGGAGGTTCTATGTTCGTGTGTATGTATTTTTTTTATTTTTTTTATTTATGTTACCTGACTTCTCCCCCATTTGTGAACCGATTCTCAAAATTCTTTTATTATTATTATTTATTTGAAAGAGTATACTCCTGAGGTGGTCCCATTTTAATTTGGTGAAGATCTGGTGCTGATCTTCGGAGATATACAACGGAACTCTTCAAAAATGAACGGCAAATCTGTCGTGATTGCTGGAATCGCTTGGATGTTTCTTGTTTATACAACATAATGACGTATCATCACGCCTGTATGCTCTGAGGGGTACGCAGGTGGGTACAATATACCTACCTAGATTTCGTCAGTTAGGTATGTTAATTTTAATTTATTAGGGATTAGTGGAAAACCCTATTATGATGGCATGTATTGTTAACAATTAACATTATAAAATAAATTCATGGCAAATGTTTTTATGGTAACAACTAAAAGTGGAAAAATAAAAAACTTTTTTGCAAAAAATAAAACCGACTTCAAAAAAACACTAAACGGTGTAAAATAACTCTAAATTCGGAAGTCGGTGGCCCATCATGAGTAAGACAAACCCACCAAAGCCACAGACTTCCGAATTTAGAGTTATTTTACACCGTTTAGTGTTTTTTTGAAGTCGGTTTTATTTTTTGCAAAAAAGTTTTTCATATACCTTCCCCGTGATAGTTTATTTATATTTTTAGATGGAAGACTTATTATTTAGAACATCATGAGATTTATTAAAACTCAAAATGAAATTAAACTATTCATTTTAAAACTTTTGCACGTATGAACGAAAAGGAAGCACATAAGTGTGTAAAAATCGTAGCAGGTGGCATTCTATAGGTATACAGTAAGCATCTCACTGTCTTAGGCTGACATAATGACGCCCTGATTTTACACAACTATTAACATCTCTAACTTGGACAGTTTTGATTGTGTTGTAAGTTCTAGCAAATAAATAAAAACCATTTATTTGAGTACCTACAACACAAACAAAACTGACCAAAACACGCAAAAAAAGAAGCATTTAACAAGAAAGTGTTCAAAGTTGTCTATGGAATCAAAAAACATATCCCACTTAAAAAAATAACATTAAAAGGAAGTCGGTAGCAAAAATAAATCAAAAAACGAAACAGCCAAACTACCGACTTCCGAATTTACATTATACACTTAAGAGTGTATTTTTAAAACAGTGATATTTTTTTATGTTTTTAATAAGGTTTTCACTAAATTACCATCTACTGAATTAGTCAATTTAAAATTTCGCTCATACCGGAAAGTATTGATGTTATCAATCCATCGTGAAATATGATAAGATATCGTCAGTATGTGTTGAAAAGGGCGTCTGCAAATACAACGCGTAATAGCAAAGTTGTTATTAGTATACTAATATACTTACTATACTTAATACTACCTACACTTTTTATACTAACGAGCGTGTAAAATGGATCACATGGAGAGCCAAATGGACCAAACACCTTCAACCCTAAGGTAAGGAGTATGTTTCTGTTTATACCTATTTTTAGCAAAGTATTGTTGGCACTGCATTCTCCAAAACCAGATCATGATCCACTATCAAGTCCATCCAAAGGTTGTCTGTAAGAGATCGCTTTTAGCGATAAGGCCGCCCATTGTAACACCCTATGTACCCTTAAAGTTATGATTTGTTAATTTTTATGGTGTACAATAAAGAGTTTTCTATTCTATTCTAATATCTAGACCTTAGAATAGACCTCAGAGTTTGGTCGGCATTTCACTTCAATAGTGAGTCAGCTATAGGGACTGGTGACGCCATTTTCTTGTGTGGTCTTATAGTAGAGAACCACTTGAGAATTTCTAACCTACGTCGAAGGCTTTCAAGCTAGATATGTATATATAATACTAATACATAATTTCTTAGGGCCCGTGTGTACTAAACCACTAGCACAGCTTGGCTATTGCAAGCGTTTGAATTGTTAACTTTGTGTAGTATTTTCATTACAGTGACAGAAAAAACATTTTTTTGATTGCGCAACTATTTTCATTCTTACTTGACTGACAGTGGTCCAAAGTAGTTGAAAAAATATTGCAATCGCCGTTACTATTGTGCGAATTTGAGTTCTTTGTGGTCTTAAATAAGGTTGGTCATGCCATCTTATGCTATCATATCATGAAACAGAATCATAACTGAAGACTTTTCCACTTATCGTACTTTCCACGCATAATATACTTACTCATATTGCAAACGAATTTTAATTTCTAAACGAAAAGGTACTTTTTTAAATGTATAGTTAAGGTGTTTTTTGTTTTGTGCTCACACCATAAAAAAAAAATAACATTAACATAATGACATGGCTTTCTGGTGCCTAGGGTTTCTTTTTTTTATTGCTTTTTTAGCTGTTAATCCTTCGTGTACTAAATAAATAAATTGACAAATAAATAGAGCAGCGGTGGCCCAGTGGTGGCGGCCCGGACTTACAAACAGTAAGTCGTGGGCTCGAACCCGAGCAGGCGCATTACTTTGTGTATTTATTCATCACCACTGCTCTCAATACTGGTGAAAGAAAACATCGCGAGGAAACCGGCATGTCCTAGAACCAAAAATTCGAAGACATGTGACATCTACCAATTGGCACAGGGCTCGCGTGGTAGATTATGGCCAGTACGCAAAATACGTGCTTTGACGTGGAGTGGCGGATATCAGCCCGGTATCTATATCTTAACAAATAAATGTTGTTACATAAGATTTAATAGTTGTCTGGAGCTTAAAAGTATGTACTTACTCTCTGGGTTAATTTTGGCAGTTCTTCTCAGGCATCAAACAGCTCCTAGCTAGAATGAGCTTGAGGACGGTGTGTGAATATCAAAATTATATTAAGTCCATCCAGTGAGATTATAAAAAAAAAATACACAAATAGTATTTTTTGCTTTAACAAATTAATGGAAAACTACTTAGATTAAGCGTATTAAAGCTACTACTGCACTGGCTAGTGACGTCATCGTCATCGACGTCATTGACTCGATGTATCGCCGTTATTTTTTGTTTAGGTACGTGAAAAAAGAAAAAATATGTGTCAAATATTTGCTTGTTATCTAGATGACGGACTTAAAACCAAAATGTGGTCAAATGGCCCATTAATATTTTTTTAAGCATAGCTTCTATCGAGGGGAGGGGAGGGGGAGGGGTCGGGAGGAGTTAGGGAGGGGAAACAGAGGGAAGGGTGAGGGAAGGGGAGGGAGGAGTGATGGGAGGGGCGTGGGAGGTGTGGGGGAATGGGAGAGGGAGAGGGGGAGGAGAGGAATGGGGAGAGGGGGAGGAGAGGAATGGGGAGGGGGAGAGGAGAGGAGTTGATAAAAAATGCTATGCAATAGCTTTACCGCGGCAGTCTCCGAGTGCCACACGTCATTTTGCTTTTTCGAATTGATCGAAAACTACCTAGATTATGCGCAATAATATTAAGGCAAGTAGCTTGTGACTTAACAGTTCAGTATAAACTGTACGGGATAGTGACGTCATGCGACTTTTGGTCTCGATGTATTGCTGTTATTTATTGATTACGTGACGAAAGAAAATAATATGTGTCGATTATTTTGTTAGTAATCTAGATGAGGGACTAAAACAATGTGTCAAATTTCTTTGATCGTTTTTCAACTTTATGTCAAACAGAATAAGGTTCATAATCCAATTGGGAAAATTTGACACATTGAGGTAACTTGATGTGCTGGCGTCTGTACACCCATTAGAAGTCATAAATCTTTGGCACAACAAGATAAAAATCGTTCTAGAAATTTTAAATCTTTCGCGTTATCCTTCGTTTGTAGAAAAAAACGAAACTATTCAGGGTGTCGGTTGTTCGTGACTATGTGCGCTCGCATTGTAAAAATTTCCTCTCATCATTTTTCCCTATCGCGCCAAAAGAAGTTTTTTCAAAACTAAAAATTCAGTTAACTAGCCAAAGTATTACATTTTTTCATTCCACAAAATAACAGAGATTTAAAATCTATAGAGCGGGCATGTCAAGGAAATGTCATAGAAAAACTTTGATCCCATGTCTCAGTAACGCCATCTAGAATAATATATGAATATTGGAGCGGCAGCGGAGCGTACTACAAAAAACTCATAGACTTGTATCCAGCAGGACACACTTTTTCGGACGAAATTTTTGTTCGTGATGTCCGGTCTATAGGTATTGAATGTCTTTGCGAAATAAGAAGGAACTAGGGCTGTCGTAAATATAGTAAGTAGGTATCAATGGATTTATCAGTTTTGTTATCAATACTAGCACCACCTCATATAGCAATATCAGTTCCTAATCAATGCTGGTTTTCATGTTTTTTGTCTGAATATCAAAAAGCTGTTTAGCCATGTTGAAATATAATTTTATTATAATTAACATTCCTAGTGATTTTTGTTTGAATTTAAGCAATTTTTAAATAAAGTATGTAAATGGTCAGTCAGTTTTTAATAAAATATAATATTGATAATCTACAATCTGGAAGGACATATTTTGTTAAGTAAAGTTAAAGAATTATGTAAAGTTCTGTTTGTCGCGAGTTAATACTTAGGCTTCTTTTGGGTATGCTCGTTCCATCGTCGACCTCATCTCTGACCGCAGGACAATATTGAGGTCACGAGTAGACCCATTACATATGTTAGAAAAAAAAAAACGCTATATTTTGAGTAAATAAATTATGATTTCCTTTATGTTTTGGTTTGCAAAGCATTGGTCTGGGCGGCCATTAGTAGATAAATAACAGTCGCTACTCAGAATCCAAAAGTCAGTCAACCAGTTTAATTAAGGGGTATCCCAATGGATTTACCATTTTATTTTTATTTTCACGTTATTGATGGTGGAAGTCAGATATGCAGTCGGTCAATGTGAAACACTAGTGTTCAGCTGAATTCGATAAGACTGGAAGCTTACCCGAACATAGTTAGAAAAAGGCTAGACAAATAATGATATTGTTGACCATAAAGTCCTCACATCCAAGTTTTCCTTGCCAACCATAGGATAATAGCACCGTTGTTGGTTAACCTTAACACAATCTGCAAGCTGAAAGAGTGACTCAACTATTATTTTAAATTAGAATTAACTTGTAATACTCGTATTTACTAGGATTAGGATGAGGCCTAAGGATTTACTACTGAATACTAAAAGTCAGTGGTTTTGCATTCAAATACATGTGTTTAATAAGTGTCTGTATATGTATAGTCGTAATAAAAAATGTTATACCTAATTATAAAATAACATTACATGAACTTTACGTACTAAGAGATGGCTATCTTTTCATTTTGCAATAAGTCTACTGGACTTACAGTTAATACTGTATACGTTTGAAATAACCCCCTTATGTAAGTGTGGTGATCCATGCTCGTATCTTCTTATAAGAATACGAAGTTTTTATTTGTATATAATGCAGGTAAGATGTTAACAAAAGTTCAAGACTCCTTATACATTCTGCCTTTCGGCATACAAACATTTATAAGTAGACACAGATACATACCTACTTAAAACATTACAGCTTACCAGCGCAGAAAAATATGTCATACTAGCATCATAAGTCATTATTCAAAAAATCGGATACAGAATAATATTATTTTTGTAACAATAAGTCGGTTAGTCGTTTTTTTAAATATTCTAAATGGTTGCTCTTTAACTGTTTTGGGTAACTTATTGTATACCTTTGGCGTCATACACATTACGTTTTTCTTTAACAGTTTGGTATTATAGCTACCTGTTTACAATAAATTTTGTATGAGAAAAGGCCTTTGCTCTGCAGTGGGACAGTAAAAGGCTGTTATTGCTTTTACAGAATCAATCCATCTCTTCTCCAGTCTTCTTCTCTTGTAACCTTATTACCCAATCTCAATCTTATTTATTTACTGGCTTTTGCCCGCGGCTTCGCCCGCGTGGATGTCGAACTTCCGTCCCCTATGTTTTCCCTTTAAGGGCTGAATTTCCAAAAATCGTTTTTTAGTGGATACTTAAACTTCACTAAGAGCACCCCTTCAAGTTTCATGTCTCTAATACCAGCGGTTTGGGCTGTGCGTTGATATATAAACGTAATAATTTTAGCATAATACTTCCGGATAGACTTCTTTCAAAGTTGATCCTTCCGGTATGTATGCATAAAGATTTCTGGAACGACTGACCCGGGAAAGAGCGCCGTACAAATGACCATGTGTAAAACAACTGGGCCTAAGATCAACCTGCCCCGGCGTATTCATTACAACCGTACCAAGTTTGGTTAAATTCCCTATAATAATTTTTGAACTATGCGTGCACATACAGACAGACAGACAGACAAAACTTTTACTGATTGCATTTTTGGCATCAGTATCGATCACCAATCATCCTCCAATATTAATTTTGAATGTATATTCAATGTACATAATTATCTTCGTAGTGTAAAAAGTACCCAGTGTGGTGCCCAGGATATTAAAGAATAAGTATACCAAGTTTCATCGTAATCGAACCGGTAGTTTTTGCGTGATACCTGAACATACAGACAGACAGACAAACAATTTTTTTTTAATCATATTTTTGGGTTCGGTGTCGGTCCAGTAACACCGCCTGCTGTTTATTTTTTTGATATTTTCAATGTACAGAAATTTTACTTCTACAGATTTATTATAAGTATAGATTTTATTTTATTTTTTCGTTTCTTGTCTGCTTGGCGTCTGTACGCCACTGCACGGATCCAGCAGAATATCAGCGCCAGGTACATTTGCCTGGCACATGCTGAGCTGGACTCCCATTTGGTGCAGCCTTGAGACGCACACCGCACACTGTATCATTCATCGTTCATTGTTTTATATCACTTTTGATTTTGTATTGTGTGTTTGCCTGTAACTCTTGTGTGTACTAAAGAAATCTTACTGATAAACTTATTCCCTTTCATATAGATTACGATTCGGCAGCCGTACAGGGAAAAAAGAAAACCCATGGTATTACGACATGAGCGGGAAGAAGTATCTATTAATTCTGAACCAGTTTTATTTCGGGTTTGTATAAAATTTTATTTTTACTCTCTTTTTACTTTAGAGTGATTTCCTCCTTGAAGAATCGACAAAGTTTCAGATGGCAGAAACATTTCTGATGATTATACACCACTATTTTTTAATTGGTACCAAAAAAATTGGGCTTTATCCGTAGGTACCTGTTACTGATCATATTTGCGCACTCAAAAGTAAAAATACGAAATTTATTTTTTAAAGATGCCACTATTTAGTTAAACTTAAATAACGAAAACAGCTGTTGGAGGCGGGGCATGCTTGAGCGAGATCACGCGAACGTAAGCGAGAGATGTCATGAATAGTCTGTACAATATTTCCATATATTGGGTGACTTTTTGGGATATAAACAAACGCTAATAACTTTGCTGTTTATGAAAATTATTTATTCATAGGTACTTTATAAATATAATGAGAAGACCGTCTAGAATAAGCCCTTCGAGTATTTGTACTAATTAAAAAATAATGGTGTATAGGTAGACGAAATAATGCTCGATATCATAGACAATGGTCGACTGAAGAATCTAAACATTTATTCTCTTCATTCTTGACATTGTCGTGCTCAAAACAAAAAAAACTACTAACTCTCGATTCTTCTGTAGACATGATCCGTTTCTGCGGTGGTCTTGCCACGCGTGCATGTCGGTCTAGACGGTTGACCAATAGTTTCTTATCTTTCTTTCTTATCTCCGTGCCTCGGAAAGCACGCTAAGCTGTTGGTTTTGGCAGTTCTTTATAGAGCTATTACTATTCCCGTTAATGAGAACCGATGAGCACTTACCTGGTCATCATCAGACCTTCAGAATGTATCATGTAGTAGAATGAAAGAAAGAAAGAAAGTAAGCATGAAAGAAAAAAAAAAGAAAAATATTTATTCGGGACAAGCACAGGTACTACAAATATAATAATAACAAAAAATAATATAAAACTCAATAATAAAAGAGAAGTATTGTGCGAGGCCAAAAAGGCTCCTATCTCAGCTGATGCTGCGATAAATGAAAACAAATACCGCAGCGCTAAAAAATGAAAAAACGAAAAAAGAAAAAAAAAATTGAAATGAATGAAAGCTATTTCAGCAGGCATAGTGCATCATGTATTTCAAAATAAATATAAATTATGATGTGGGCAGATACTCGTACAAGACTAAAAAACTAGAGAAACGAAATGTATTAAACGACCTCTTAGAGAGCGAATAGAATAGGCAAAAACGATGACAATTCAGCGAAACATCTTGTTCTGGCTTAATCTTCAGTTCGTTTTATTGTAGTAGTATGGTCGTTGGCCGGTAGGTGACGCAAAATTTACATAAAATAGCACAGAGGTTAAATGTTCAAGGTCAACGGGCAAGGTACGGACCTTAAGGACGTAGGTACCTATCTACGAAATGACGCTCTTCAATTCTAGGTATTGCATCTTATTGCGCACAAAACACGTAAAGTATCAAATTTGGTATGTCAAATATTTTGTATTCGTATATCGATCTTATTCAACAGGAGTTACTACTCACGACGGTGCCCGCGTGCTAACTAATATTTTTTGTTTCAAATTTTTGAGCAATAACTCACGACAGTGATCAGTAAAATAACCCTTATCTTCAAGCCATTAAGGTTCACGCAATTTAGCAAAATTTGTTGAAAAACTAAAATCGATTTGGTTTTTTTCTGGGATTAATTGGAATATTTTGATAATTCTTTCTGCCACCTTTTTGAGTTCATTATGTCTCCTTTCATAAAATATTTTTAAATAAACACATTACTGTTATTAAATAGAAGAAAAATGTTCCTAAACTCAAAACGAAATCGACAATTTTGTGTGAAGAGGTAACGGAAATGATGTTTTACAATTATTATAAACCTAGATTTTACAATAAAAAATTGCGACCTTTTAAAGATGAAGGAGTAGTCTGTCTGTGGTAATTATGATTTAGATTCAGTTTAGTTAAGTATTACCGCAAAATGTATCGAAAAACTGTTCATTTTGGTCAGATTTGTACACACGTCCTTAATAGTCGTTACGGGTGGACAGACCCACGAAGGTCTGACAACCAGTTTAACCAAGGGGTATTATGTTAACAAGTCGCTGGGTTGGAGACCATATAAGCAGAAACTGTATCCGGTTAGACTGGGTACGTCAGTACCTTCTTTAAGTGACTTTTGAGTAACTCAAGTAGTTTCAACTTCCCTGTTATCTTCAATTGGCATAATATCATTCGATTTCTTATCAGAATAATTATCTCCAACTATGACGTGTTACGAAAACAAAACAATATCAGTACCCTTAAAACGAATTTCTCGTGAAAAGTATTTGATTAGTTATCGGCAACAATTTGTACACACGGCTACTAGTGCTACTACGCATCAAGCCTACCTACCTACATTGCCAGTTTACGCTGACCTCGCATTGTACAGAAATCCTATACAATGCGAGATTACTTTAATCGAGAAATGTATATCTTGATGTGTAGCCATGTGTGCTAGAATTCTAACAGCGCCTCTACATTGTTTTTGAGGAACTAATTTCGTAATAAACTGTTTTTTTCCAATACTTGTTGGAAATCTTTTTGCAAAAAAATTAGTTAGGTGTCTTGAACGGTGGATAATGTGACACTGGCCTGCAAAACTAAGTACAGAGGCCAGCACATCAAGTTACCCCAATATGTCAAATTTTATGGATAGTTTTTCAACTTTATTACAAATAGAATAAGGTTCATAATCAATTGGGACAACTTGACAGTTTGGGATAGGTTGATGTGCTGGCATCTGTAGCTACTACACTTTTCAAATTGTATCCTTTTTAACCGACTTTCAAAAAAGGAGGAGGTTCTATGTTCGTGTGTATGTATTTTTTTTTTTTTTTTTTTTTTTTTTATGTATGTTACCTGATTTCGCCGCCATTTGTGGACCGATTCTCAAATTTTTTTTTTTATTTGAAAGAGTATACTCCTGAGGTGGTCCCATTTTAATTTGGTGAAGATCTGGTGCTGATCGTCGGAGATATACAACGGAACTCTTCAAAAATAAACAGCAAATCTGTCGTGATTGCTGGAATCGCTTGGATGTTTATTGTTTATACAACATAATGACGTATCATCACGCCTGTATGCTCTGAGGGGTACGCAGGAGGGTACAATATACCTAGATTTCGTCAGTTAGGTATGTTAATTTTAATTTATTAGGGATTAGTGGAAAACCCTATTATGATGACATGTATTGTTAACAATTAACAATATAAAATAAATTCATGGCAAATATTTTTATGGTAACAACTAAAAATGGAAAAATAAAAAACTTTTTTGCAAAAAATAAAACCGACTTAAAAAAAAACACTAAACGGTGTAAAATAACTCTAAATTCGGAAGTCGGTGGCCCATCATGAGTAAGACAAACCCACCAAAGCCACAGACTTCCGAATTTAGAGTTATTTTACACCGTTTAGTGTTTTTTTTTTAAGTCGGTTTTATTTTTTGCAAAAAAGTTTTTGTTAAACTTTAACGCCCTTATTAATAAACGTGGAGTAAAGTTAGAGGTTAGAGGTTTAAAATAAAAAAAAAACGTTTTATTGCAATATTTATTAGCGTTCTTTTAAATCAGCAAACATTACATGAGTGATATTTTTAACTTTAAAAGATAAAACAATACAAATAGCCATTTTTAGTTTAGTGTCAAAAAACTCAATAAACATTTGTATGTTTTACATGTTATTTAATTTGTAATAACTGGTATTGCTTCCTCGGGCTCTGTACATATAATACAGCTTAGAGCCGGCTTGGCATAGGTACTGAACATTTGGTCTCGGAGGCGATTTTGCCGATGTGTACCTAAAAATATACACTTATTTAGAAGCTAGACATATCACAAAAGTTGCTTAAGAATTATCATCATTCTGCGTCATATTAACAGGTAGCTTGTTCTACAATAACCTATCGAAGTAGTATTTGAGTCTATGTAGCCACTTGAAACCCATTTTATTTGGCGCTAAAATTTCGTCGCTGACCCGTAAATTCATTAGACTACTAAGTATATTTAAAGACGAGAATGACATTTTAAAGAAGCTGCTTTAATTATCACCCAAAAGGTATTCCAATTTTAAAAGTGTGATCTAAGTATCACTCTTTTAACCCGTGAGAAGGCGCGCCTAATTTTCTTACACGAGTAGGCGCGTGCGAGCAAATTGCTCACACTATCATAAATGTTTATATTTTAAGTGTTTCTATATTAAGTGGCTTATAATGTATTTAAATAAATAACACAAGGTTTAGTAAGTAAGAAAACAAGTATTTTAATCAAAACTATTAAACATAATAGCAACTTCTAACGCAATAACAAAACAACCTAGTATTAATTATTTTTTTTTGGCACGTTTCATAAAAATCACAATAAAAACTGTTACATAACAAAAACTAAAAAGTGTTATTCATATATTAAATCTACACTAATGTGCCTCTCGAAACACACTGAACACATGTATTTTACATGTTCGGTGCAAAGTAATTGCTTGCACGAAGTACCTACATGGTTTTTTTGACCTTCTATTTTTACGTCTAGGACATATTGCACAAAATCCGCTTGGTTCTGGCAACAGGCACAGGAGCCGGCACAAATCGCTTCATTAGAAATTTGAGATCTGAGGATATGTTCTCCATGCGAACAAGATCTGCATCCAATTCATCACCAGAATCCTCTACCAACCACGAACAAATTTGTGCTTGCATTCGATCGTCCATTTTGTATCTGTAGTGTAGCTAGAAGAAAAATAAAAATAATAACATTATTACTAAAGAGTTTATACATGATAATCAACTAATAAAAATCAAACAAATGAAATAATATGACAGAAATAACAATCTAACTTTTTTGAACCACAAAAATAAATACTTACACGGATGGGCGCGTGATGAGCAAATTGCCGCACGTTGGTACACGGCCTCCACAAACGCCTTGCTGCGCGGTCGCAACGCCACTGAGCGGATCGAGAATTGCGTCAGGGGAGAGGGGGTGAATATTTAGGAAGGTACTTAAGTGCTTGAATTGGTGTGGCATGGGAAAGACAAAAAATTTTTGAATTAGATTTTTGTGTGAGCAAATTGCTCATAGCGCGCCTTCTCACGGGTTAAAATTGGAATAACTTTTGGGTTTTGCTGGCCAGTGTATTGTAGGTTTCGACGTCATGAAGTAGTCTGTTATCTGTTCATTATTATTTTCGCTTGATTATTCATTGATCGTGTCTGGTGATAGCATAATGTGGGCGTTTTCCATATTATCAAGAAATACAACCAATTCATGAAGTGATAATTTCTGAGGATCGTTTTTTCGAGTCAAAATTTTTGTGTAGCTAATGTACGAACGGCAATTACACCATTAAAATGCCCTTTTTTTAACTAAATTAAGAAAAGCAGTTGCACATGTACCTATATTCATGGTATGAACGTTCCCGAATAATCGTATATAGGATGACTGGTAAATAAAACTGGGATGATCTAGGTAGTAGTAGTTAGAAAATGCTGACTTCAGCTACCTCGTTAAGAAGAAAACAAATAAATGTAAAAGATTTTCAAATTCCACCTGTATAATAAAATAATTTCATTTCAATTCATTTAATTTCATTTTCTTAAAATTTATTTCAATTCCATGAAATTCATGTCAATTTATTTCTTATAATTTTATTTCAATTTCATTTGATTTAACTACTAACTATGGCTCGAAAAGTATTGAGCCTTAAGGCTTGTTTATTTACCATAACCTTCTTTGCGTAAGCGCAAAGTGCGTCTGCGCAGTGACTACGTATACAGGGTGTCTCATTCAAATGGGTCAGTAAGGGAAAGTCTGAAACTATAAGACATACGAAGATCAGTTCTGAGGAACCATGTCATCGATTTTAATAAAAAGAGAAACTGCATTCATACATTTTAAAAAAACATCTGTACTCCGTTGGGAATCGAAACCGGTTATTTTGAAAAAAAAAACCAACACTATTTCTATTTAGATATCGATTGTGTAGGTCTTAAGCAGTAAATATCTGTATGAAACATGATGTCTAAAATCTTTTTTGCAAAAAATAAAACCGACTTAAAAAAAACACTAGCCGGTGTAAAATAACTCTAAATTCGGAAGTCTGTGGCTTTGGTGGTTTTGTCTTATTCATGATAGGCCACCGACTTCCGAATTTAGAGTTATTTTACACCGGCTAGTGTTTTTTTTAAGTCGATTTTATTTTTTGCAAAAAAGATTTTATTTTTCCATTTTTAGTTGTTCCCATAAAAATATTTGCCATGAATTTATTTTTATATTGTTATTTGTTAACAATACATGTCATGGTATCCACTCATCCCTAATAAATGAAACTGAACATACCTAACTGTCAAAATCTAGGTATATTGTACACATCTGCGTACCTCTCAGAGCATACAGGCGTGATGATACGTCATGATGTTGTATAAACAATAAATATCCAAGCGATTCCAGCAATCACGACAGATTTGCCGTCTATTTTTGAAGAGTTCCATTGTATATCTCCGAAGACCAGCACCAGATCTTCACCAAATTAAAATGGGACCACCTCGGAAGTATACTCTTTCAAATAAAAAAAGAATTTTGAGAATCGGTCCACAATTGGGGGAGAAATCGCGTAACAAACACACAAAAAAAAAAAAAAAAACATACCGTCGAATTGAGAACCTCCTCCTTTTTTTGAAGTCGGTTAAAAATGAATAAAATGCATTGTTTCCACATACTTTAATTAACTTTAGTAGGTGCTCGAAGTGACCACCGCCTTTTTCAATACCGCCTCTGGACTATTTCTTGTGGGGTTACGTTAAGGATGAAGTGTACAAAACAAGCTATGACACCGTTGTAGACCTAAAAGTAGCCATAGAGACAATTTTAACGCAAATTCACCACATGAAGATACAAAATGCAATTTTAAGATCGTTATCTAAACGTGTTGAATATTGTATTGAAAAATTAAATTAAAAATTTAAAAAACCCCCACCGCAAAAAAGTAAAACGTTTAAAAAGTTAAAAATAACACTTTAGCCATGAAATTTTACTTCACGTCGGGGTACCTAGTAAGGAATGTTTTTAGTACTTGTAGGTATGTAGGTAGGTACTTATTTTAACGGTACCCCGACGTTACGTAAAATTTCATGGCTAAAGTGTTATTTTTAACTTTTTAAACGTTTTACTTTTTTGCGGTGGGGGTTTTTTAAATTTTTAATTTAATTTTTATTTTAAATTTTTTAAAAGCATTAATTTAGTTTTTATAGAGTTTACAGTTATGAGAATTTTTCAGTGCATTGTATGTAGAGTCAAATGCTTGTTAAAACGAATCCAAACACGACATATCTGCTATTATTTTGTCAAGAGTCTACCTAATGGTGTGCTGGATAGCCTGGCTGCAGCATCAGCTCATCCTGTTGCCATCAGTGCATTGTGTTTAGAATCAAATGCTGGTTGAAATGAATCCAAACACGACATATCTGCTATTAATTTGTCAAGAGTCTACCTACTGGTGTGCTGGATAGCCTGGCTGCAGCATCAGCTCATCCTGTTGCCATCAAGGCATTGTGTGCAGAATCAAATGCTGGTTGAAATGAATCCAAACACGACATATCTGCTATTATTTTGTCAAGAGTCTACCTTCTGGTGTGCTGGATAGCCTGGCTGCAGCATCAGCTCATCCAATTGCCATCAGTGCATTGTGTGCAGAATCAAATGCAGGTTAAAATGAATCCAAACACGACATATCTGCTGTTATTTTCCCAAGAGTGTATTAGTCTGCTAGATATCCTGGCTGCATCAGACCAAATACACCATAATGTTACTTATTAATATTACACACATGGGTGTTTGAAATTTTAAGACACACATATGTTTGTAAGTAGAGTTAATACCCATAGACGTCTAAAATAGCAACGGTAGCTAACACAAAAGAGCTGATAACCTTGAAACGGCTGAACCGATTTTGATGAATTATGTTTAAGAACCATCGCAAAAAACCCTGCTTTCAAATAAAAAAAACCGCATCTAAATCGGTTCACCCGTTTGGGCGCTACGGTGCCACAGACAGACAGACAGACAGACAGACAGACAGACAGACAGACAGACAGACAGACACACACACATAGCGGTGAAACTTATAACACCCCTCTTTTTGCGTCGGGGGTTAAAAAAGGCGGTGGTCACTTCGAGCACCTACTAAAGTAAATTAAAGTATGTGGAAACAATGCATTTTATTCATTTTAGACATCATGTTTCATACAGACATTTACTGCTTAAGACCTACACAATCGATATCTAAATAGAAATAGTGTTGGTTTTTTTTTTTCAAAAGAACCGGGTTCGATTCCCGAACAGAGTACAGATGTTTTTTTAAATGTATGAATGCAGTTTCTCTTTTTATTAAAATCGATGACATGGTTCCTCAGAACAGATCTTTGTATGTCTTATAGTTTCAGACTTTCCCATACTGACCCATTTGAATGAGACACCCTGTATAGGATGACTGGTAATTAGTGACCGATGCTTAAACACGTGATTGTACTCATGACTACGAATAACTTTTTCAAAGATTTTTTTTATACTCATTAATTTTCAATTAATTTTATTTTGTCAGTACGGCAAAAAGGGAGCGCTGGGGGTGGCGGAGGAGCGTGTAACGCTACTACTATTAGATTTTGCCCTTTCCGAGGACAAACTATCAGCAGATCGACACAGGCACGCGCGCGGGAATTTCAAAGAGTGTTTTTGTTATTTTATTGTGTTATAAGTTATTGCGTATTAAAAAAAAGTTTCTTTGGGGAAGTTTATTGCAATCATGAATACAATCACGTGTTTAAGTATCGGTCACTAATTACCAGTCATCCTATATACGTAGTCACTACGCAGACGCACTTTGCGCTTACGCAAAGAAGGTTATGGTAAATAAATAAGCCTTTAGGCTCAATACTTTTTGAGCCGTAGTTAGTAGTTAAATCTGGAGGAGCTTGTGGCTAAATTATAACAGCCGCATGGGTCGATCGAAGGTTAAGCTACGCTTGACGAGGTCGGTCCGTGGATGGGTGACCATTTATTACATACCAAGACTCCTCCGTGCCTCGGAAAGCACGTTAAGCCGTTGGTCCCGGCTGTCATTTGTAGATCTTTGACAGTCGTTACTTGTAGTCAGAAGCCCGAAAGTCTGACAACCAGTTTAACCAAGGGGTATCATGTTACCCAGTTATTGGGTTGTGGAGGTCAGACAGGCAGTCGCTCCATGTAAAACACTGGTATTCAGCTGCATCCGGTTAAACTGGAAGCCGACCCCAACATAGTTGGGAAAAGGCTAGGCAGATGATGAGTTAGTAGTTAAATCAAATGAAATTGAAATAAAATTAAAAGAAATAAATTGACATGAATTTCATGGAATTTAAATAAATTTTAAGAAAATGAAATTAAATGCATTGAAATGATTTTTTTTTTATCATACAGGTGGAATTTGAAAATCACTTTTACATTTATTTGTTTTTTTCTTAATGAGGTAGCTGAAGTTGGCATTTTCTAACTACTACTACCACCTAGATCATCCCAGTTTTATTGAACATTATTTATTTATTATTTATTTAATACTTCAAGCACGCTAATGTACAGAGGCGGATTTAATGCCATAGGCATTTTCAACCAGTCAACCTTTAGGTGATGCAGAGAAAAACAGTGGTAGGTGCAAACATTGACTAACAGTTTTATATATTACGTTACAGGGGACGGCTGTCCACAAGATACGGAACAGAACATGACGTAAACCGCCTAAAGAAAGTGTTCAAAAAACTCGGCTTTGACACCTTCGTAAAGTCTGACTTCACCCATCAAAAAATTATGGATTATCTAACACACTGTAAGTATAGTGACTTCAATATTAAAATCTATTTAAAAATAACACCAGCAAGGCTATCTATTGTTTATTATTGGTTTTTTTTTTCTTTCTCTTATAATTTTAGTTTTGTATTTACTGTATTATTGTATATTATCTTATATTTATATATATTTTTTTATACTTTCATTTTTTTTGAGTGTGTCCGTGGCATCACAACACAACGAGCCCTATCAGAATAACAGCGCTGCGATATTTATAATTTTAAATGTCGCAGCTAATGCTGAGATAGGCGCCTTTTTGGTCTCGCACAGGTCTTTTCATTATTATTTTTTTAATTTTTGTCTTTAGTTTTTTAATCTTTCCTTTTTTTTATCTGTATTGCTGATCTTTTGCTTTATGTTCTGTGCGTCCAAATAAAATATTTTCTTTCTTTCTTGCTATCTTGGCTATCTTTTCATTAGCAGTGACTTACTGGTGTCTAGTTGCACACTGAACTTCGATAACACTGAGAATTTGCAAAAAATATGGTATAGAATAGAATAGAATAGATTACTCTTCATTGTACACCATAAAAACTTACAAACTATAACTTTAAGGGGTACATAGGGTGTTACAATGGGCGGCCTTATCGCTAAAAGCGATCTCTTACAGACAACCTTTGGATGGACTTGATAGTGGAGGAGAAAAGATGAGTATAGCACTTAAAGTGGACTTCGAGTTGCGGGGACTATCACCCAAGGTACTGTGCGCTTCGCCACACCTCTGCGTTTGCGCATGACGTCATCTCAGATACCCATTGCTGATAGCCAATACGAAACTAGTAGTTTGACAGTTAATCGTTGAACACTTTGCCCAGTGATCATCACTATGGACTGTCAACGTAGATACGCAATAGCTCTGCTGATGTGTTATTCCAACTTTTCGGTTTTTTTAATTTATAATAATAATATTCCAGAACTTGCACTCAACGCCATCTAGTTCGAAACCAGAGTTATTCGTTATCTCACCCGACCAAATCTCGCCCAATCGGGGGAGATGGCACAAAATAATCTATACTAATCTATACTAATATTATAAAGAGGTAAAATTTGTAAGTTTGTATGTTTGTAAGTTTGTATGTAGGGGTAATCTTAAAACTACTTGGGAACTAATGATCCAATTTTAAAAATTATTGTACTGGTGGAAAGCTACACTATTCCCGGTGGACATAGGCTTTTTATCCCCGTATTCCCACGGGAACGGAAACTACGCGGGTGAATCTTCGTGACGTCTACTAGTTTAATATATTTTTCTTGTCGTCAACTCGCATGACAATAAAAATCATTGCTGATTTGGTACAGTGAGCTATAAAAGTCTTTTGAAGTGTATCTTTTATGTAGCAAAATAATGTAGTTTACAATAAAATAAAACAAAATAATAATTTAAATAATATACATATAATAATACTACTTATTTATATTAATACTATAAGATAATAAGATAGAATATTAATACTACTTATTTATAATAATCAACATTACCAATCAATTTATGTTTGCCTGGTAAGAAATTAAGACAGTCGTTTTAAAACTGTCTATCGATATATTTGATTATTCCATCCTACCCCCGCTCTATAATTTCAATCATGGTTGCGCTTCGCGGAATAAAAATGTAATATTTTTATTTTTATGTACCTACTCTTGCGAGGTTGTAGGTGTTTTACAAATAACCCTGTACAAATAATCGATTCTGTGTGAAATGCATTTTGTATTTGACTGTACTTTACACCGGCGTGCGAGTTGACGAATATAAGAATAGGTAAATTAAAATATGTGCTGTCTCTCCCGATCGGGCGAGTTTATTGAGGGCGAGTTGATGAATAAATTTTATTTATTTATATTAATTAGTACAAATACTTAAGAAGCTTATTTTAGACGGTCTTCTCATTAGATTCGTAAAGAATCAATTAATAATATTCATAAACAGCAAAGTTATTAGCGTTTGTTTATATCCCAAAAAGTCACCCAATTTATGGAAATATTGTACAGGCTATTCATGACATAGTAATATTCATTAATCATCATCTCTCACTCACGTTCGCGTGATCTCGCTCAAGCATGCTCCACCGCCAACAGCTGTTTTCGTTATTTAAGTTTAACTAAATAAAAATATTTAAAAATTGAACGCTTTTTTTTTACTTTTGATTACGCAAATATGATCAGTAACAGATACGGATACAACACATTTTTTTTGTACTAATTAAAAAATAGGGGTGTATAAGATTTCTAAATACATGCATACTAATGATAAATAAAAATGATCGTGCTCTTAACAGGAACATTAATTTGTCGTGTCATAAACAATTTCTATGAACATTTTAGTAAAATTATCATTATGCATCATAAAGACGAAAGAATCAAATATTCATTACAAAATATTCTTAAATTTCAGTTGCCTCTTTAGACCATACTGAGACATCATGTATCTTTCTTGCGATCTTGACACATGGAGGGAAAGGGAGTCGGGTGTACGCAGCAGACAAATCGTATCTCCTACAAGAAGTCATGGACATCTTTGAAACGAAAAGTCTCGCCAAAAAGCCGAAAGTACACATCGTACAGGTAAGGTTCAAGATCGTTTCTTAGATTAACACTTTTTATAAAAAAAATACAATCGACTTCATAAAAAAAAACATTAACAGGTTATAGTTTCACATTATATAAATAAAAACAGTGGAATTGAGAATGGAAATACATTTATTAACGTTGTAGCGACATTTATTTTGCGATATACTTAAAACTAAGGACCAGCCTCCCTAGCCAAGTTACAAACGATTCGTATCTATTCTCTTTCTACAATCGAGAACGCCTCAAATCGCTTTGTTTTGACCACGTGACTTATCACCTTTCGCTAAGTCACGTGGTCAAAACAAAGGGATTTAAGGCGTTCTCGATTGTAGAAAGAGAATAGATACGAATCGTTTGTAACTTGGCTAGGGGGGCAGCATCCTACATCCCGATATTAAAGTTAACCGTGCGATTTAACGTATACAAGTTCCTGACAATGGGGGATGGACAACTTAAGACCCCGTTCCTTATACTTCGAAAACGTCATGTCAAACATACCTCCTACTCCTTGCGTCTTACTCCTCAATACTGAAGGTCGTGACCCCCCATTTCATCACCTTTTTTTCACATCTTCACTATGTTCCTCCATCTGCTTCTGTGTGAAGGGCATCGTATACCGAGGAGTCAAGAGTGGTACGGATCTGGTCAGACCAACGTATTGGGCTGCGTCCACGAGGCCTTTTCCCATTCACTTTGCCGGTCACGATGAGCCTTTCGAGATTACCACCGACTTTCCTTGCTATGTGACCGAAGTATAGAAGAATCTTACGTAGGCACTCGGACGTCAAACATACATTAAAAATAAAACTTAAAACCATAAAATTAAGATGAGTGAAATACGAGAGCTACTTTAAAAGTTTGAAGATTTGGCCAGTAAGAAAATTTGCCTATCATACTTAGTGTTTATTTTTTATTATTTTGTATCCACAGGCTTGCAGAGGCGGCAGAACTGATAGAGGTTATCGCGTGGACGCTGATGGAAATAATTGGCTGAATAAACCCGTCCAGTTCTTCCGTTTTTTAATGAATGTAAGTAACAAACTAGCATAAGGCAGTTTGAGTTCTTTATGGGACTAACCCAAATGTTCTTTCTTTGGTATTGTTCGTCGGCACGTGAAGCTCCTCAAGTTCCGAGTTGAGCTCACGATTTCTGACAAATGCTTGCACTGACTGATCTGGTCCCCTCATTCCGTGTGGTTCTTTCCTCAAAAGCCCATCTCAGACACTAATCTGCATGGGTCTTACATGATTTGACCAAGATAATGTCTGGACTTTAAAAGAGATTATGACCTCTGAGTTTCTTTCGGTGTTTCTTGTCAGAGTAGTCAATTAGTGAAATTCCGATCTCATTTACTAAAAAAGGCGACGTGTAAAAGTGTTTGTAAAAACCTATTTACAAAAATAAATATCACTTAACATACATGTACATGGTTGTAGTCACTTTGGCACTTAACCAGCCGGTTGATTTAGGAAAAATCACCCCGGTAAAACTTGAGCGAAGTGTACTGTCAATGCCCAGTATTAGTATGGGATGAGAAGTGTGGAATTCCCTGAGTGATTGATGTTCCCATGTCCATATGTCTCCAATCTGTTTAAGTAGCGAGTTAATAGGCTTTTGGGAAAGCTATTAACTCCATTTGAAAAAAGAAACTCGTAGAAGCAGGAATGCAGAACATTTTATTGTAAAGATTAGTGGAAACAATTTTTATTCAAATGTTTTATTTCAAATTTAGAAGAATAAAAGTTGAACGAAGTACGTGTCCATGTATTGTTCATCCCTGCTGCTTTTATCATTGACATTCTAATTTTCGACTAAAATTAAATAACATCACTAAATGAAATCCACATCAATCCTTAAAGTATTTTTTTGCAATGATTACAACTAAGTGTGACAGCTGCTGTGAAAATAGATTATTAAGAAATTCAGCGTCTAACGTAATTAATTAACATGTAACATGTTTAATAGTACTTTCGTTACAAAGTGTGCATTAAAACTAACCTATTTCAACTTTTGCCTAATGCTATTGTAAATGGAGTATAGTTCCATCGTCGACCTCATCTCCGTCCTCAAGACAAGAATGAAGTCAAGAGTAGACCCATTTCATATAAAAAAAGAATGACAGCTCAATTAGCTTAAGCTTCACCTATATTCACGAAGTGATTTTCACAAAATAGCACTGTTATTAGTAAATAAATCTGGATTCCCAATTTTTTATTTTTTTTTCGGCTCCTTTCCTAGCTTTAAAGTTTTTTTTCTGCTTACGCAATTAATTATACAGAATATAATGAATACTTTCACTGGTAAAGTCTCTTTTTTGAATAAGGAGTTTGGCTAAAATATCTCTAATATCCCAGACTTTGTTTAATACATGACATCATCTTACTGAAGAAACGTTTCCACAGGTTATCCAAGGCGACGATGTCCTGGTAGTGCCCTCACATGCAGACACCTTCATTGTGAGGGCCTCAGTTGAAGGTAAGATACAAAAACGGAACCTATACAGATTGGAAGGGCATCATCACATATACCCAAACTCATGAGTCCTCTAAATGATTCTTGACCTCCAAATTTTGACACTTTTCGTCAGTTTTCTCCAAATTTTTACGTCTTTTTCTGATGTTGTTTTCGCTTAAAAGAACCATAAAAAATCAGTCCTACCAACTATATATTTCCGCGAACAATTACATTTTTATTGTGTCTGGAAGTCTGGTAATCAAAGTGTTATTATGTAAATAAGTCACTTTTGTATCACTATTTTGGATATAGTTAAAGTATAAAGAAAATCGGGTAAAACTTGGAATTTGGAGCTAGCCGACAAAAAATTTCAATGTCCATAATGACTCATAATGTCCTTCCCAATCTGTTTAAGTACAGCTCATCGCAGACAGCTTGGCTCTGGATCAGCTCCACCTGAAGACCAGAATATAAAAAAATATTACTTTACTGGCGTGAGACACCCTACATAGCTCTTAAAATAATATTATATAAAATTCTATATCGTTCAAAACGTCATGTCGTTCGTTTTGTTTCGTTCGTTCTGTTCAAGATTATTCGAATCTAGTTTCTTTATTATACACCATTTATAATAGAAAAAAAGAGGCTCGTAGAAGCAGGAATGCATAGCATTTTATTTTAAACATAAGTGAAAACAATTTTGATTCAAATTATTTTATTTCAAATTCAGAAGAATTAAAGTGAAACGAAGAACGTGTCCATGTATTGTTCATCCCTGCTTCTTTTAGGTTTTTATCATTAACACTACAATTCTTAACTAGGAATGAAATAATATTACTTAATGAAATCCACATAATTTCTTAAAATAAACTGTAGAAATGGTTACAACTAAATGTGACATCTGCAGTAAAAATAGATTATAATAATTACGGCGTCTGTCGTAATTAATTCATGCTTAATTGTACTTACGTTACAAAGTGTGCATTAAAAACCTTTTTAACTTCTGTCTAATGCTATTGTAATTAATAGGTAGATGATAAACGTAGCGTTAGACGTACCAATTACATAAATATTATTTGAAACCTATAGTGTTCATTTGAATCGAAGGTTCAGCTCATGGCTTGGCGAAGTTGTGAGATAGAATACCGGGGAGGTTGTAAGTCAGTAAGAGTTTGACAG
The DNA here is from genome assembly GCA_921972225.1 of Euplexia lucipara. NCBI lineage: Eukaryota > Metazoa > Arthropoda > Insecta > Lepidoptera > Noctuidae > Euplexia > Euplexia lucipara. The sequence continues at coordinate 4,297,183 of OV179146.1, read as the reverse complement.
GACGGAGGACATCCAAGAGCTTTGCATAACGAGATGAAAAAATAAGTGGCACTAAAATACGGTTCCTGGTGTGGGTCCACGCACCGTTTACTTATAAATAATAAAATAATAATATCAGCCTTTTACATTCCTACTGCAGGGCAAAACCCTCTTCTCATACAGAAAAGGCACGCATTGATCACCACGCTTGCTCAAGACGGATAAGCGATTTTCAACGCACAGCAGCGCTGAGCTGTTAAATCTACCAAACCCATTTTTGTTTTAGTTAAGAGCGACGGATTAATAAACAAGTTTTAAATTATTCTTCTTAGGGTGACGATGGTAATCTAAAATATATCGACCCAGGATTTGGTTACTTTGGTGCCGTCACTGGCGTCAATAAAATAGTGTTGTACATACATAAAGTGAACAACCACACAACTACATTATTGAATAGTACAAACCATAAAATCTACAAGCTTCTGCCCGCGATTTCGTCCGCATGAAAAATGGAAGCTTTTTTTTCCCGTTTGCAACATTTCTTATTGCTGCAACGCAAAAATATTTTTTCAATTGGAGCCGGTATTTCCTGAGATTAGCGCGTTCAACCAAACAAACAAACAAACTCTTCTACTTTATAATATTAGTATAGATGAATAAACTTGGCCCTATGTAACTGGTAAATGGTTTTCAGTGTCACTGTTGTGACAATAGTGGAAAAAAATTACATGACTGAAGTGTAACAATCAGTTATTCATAATTGCCAAACTTTAATTACTATGCTTGACTAAGTTTAGAAATATAGTTACTTGGCATTTTGAATTGTGTTAGTTTAATGATTTTCAATTAAAATGGATATGTTGGCGAAGCATCATACTAAGGCTGTCTTCAGCAGTTTTTGGAAATCTACCGATTTACTCAACAACAGGGCCAGGGGGCCAGGGGCCTGCCGGTGACTATGAGCGGCGTTGCTGATGGACTGGGATTCCTGAACTATTAAAAGCTGCACTTCACTGCCACCGTTGGAGTCATCACTGTTAACAGGCAGTGCTGGTTATGGTCAGAAGGTCAAAAGGTCAGATTTATGCAAAGGAGGTAAGACATTACATTATGTCTACATTAGCCATATTGGAGATGAGTGCCGAAACAATTTTAGTTACACTGACAATATGGTGCTGCTAAGTGCCTCTGTCTGTGGTGTGTCAAGCCTGATTGACATCTAGAAAAGTATGCTGAAGAATGCATGGTCTTTCGGATCAGGGGAGAATCCTAATTACTTATCAGCTACGCAACTCAATGGATGCACACGTAAGACATGGACATTTTATCAGAGACCAGCACATCAAATCCGTGTCCATATACTTCTTCTTATGGTGTGGATAGTGGTGACTAACTTGGTGTCAGAGATTAATGCCGCTCATCAACCAACCTAGCTGATCCCAACTTAGAGGTGACCTGACTCATTGTTGGCCGTTCGTTCAGCACGTTCAGTTCACGTGCTTGCAGTGTTGAATGCGTTACTGAAATCCACACCTGAGTTAAATTTATTTGCTGCGAGATGGTTATAAATATATCGTGGATGTTTGAGATTTTTTGTCATTAATTTTGTATAATATTGGCATGGTACCCCACCCTATTCCTTACAACACAGGCAAGACCATAAGGGATAGATTCATTAAAATTGTGCTTCTAGTGACAAATGTTTAAAATTAATATTTACAATGTCTCAGTGCAATGTGATTCTTGTTTTTTATTAAATATTTATAATTATTATTGTAATGGTTATTTGTCCTTGTGCAACTTTACTTGTTATTAAATTTGTGCTTACGAAATATAAAAGGTGTCTAAATCAGTAATTGACTTTCTAACGAGCCATCGCTGGCGTACATAGACCCGTACTTATAGAATTAGTAGTTGCGTAACTTATTAAACTTTGGGGGAATTTTGTTTAAATAGATTCTGTGGTCATAGATCTCTATCGATATTATGGGAAATGTGCTTGCGTAGACACATTTTTGTCTCTTGAGGAATATTTCTCAAAGAGAGGTCTACAGTGTCTTTATGTGTAATTTCTTACACGCTAGTCCAAGTCTAGCAGGATAGACGATTTAATTCAACTGCGTGAAATAAATGCTTGCAATACGAGTGTGCATGTGTGCTTGATGCGTGCATGTGTGCTTGATGCGTGCATGTGTGTTTTATGCGTGCATGTGTGCTTGATGCGTGCATGTGTGCTTGATGCGTGCATGTGTGTTTTATGCGTGCATGTGTGCTTAATGCGTGCGTCCGTGCAGAGGAGCGCTACTATAAGTGACCTGTCAAACATGTGATTTAATTTTGGAGATAACTTTCAGTACTCTATATTCTTTAAATTACCAGGCAAGTCTATTTTAAATCTGTTTGAAATTTCTGAACAAGGAGTGACACGTAAATTAGTATTGATTTTAGAACCAATTAAACATATTTTTTTTTTTCAGGAAGGTTTTTCGCTGTAAAAGGGATATGTTGTTGTATGCTGATTATACTAAATCTGTTTAAGTAGCGAGTTAATAGGCTTTTTTTGGGTAAGTTCGTTCCATCGTCGACCTCATCTCTGACCGCAGGATAAGATTGAGGTCAAGAGTAGACCCATTATGTATAAAAAAAAGTAAAGATTGTTCGACAAGAGATAGCTTTTAGCAATAAGGTCATCTAGGTCTATTGTAATCCTATATGGCTTTTAAAAATATTATTTGTAAGTTTTTATGGAGTACAATAAAGAGTTTTCTAAGTTTTGGGATTGTCGCTCCTAAGAACCTAACCTATGCCTGCTTCACTTTAATAAAAAAATAAAAAATACCAGCCTGTTACTGTCCCACTGCAAGGCAAAGGCCTCTTCTCATACAGAGAAGGCTCAAGCATTGATCACCACGCTTGCTCAAGGCGGATTGGCGATTTTAAACTTATATTCACTATAAGTCCAGGTTTCCTCACGATGCTTTTCCTTCACCGATGTCAATTATGTCTAAGATAAACTTAGAAAGTACATTATGAATTGAAAAAGTCACATTGGTACCTGCCCTCAACCTCGTGCATGAGAGGTAGGCGTCTATACCTCTGGGCTATCACGACATTCACCATCACATCATCATCATCTTCATTCTGGGCTGTCGCTTTGATGTATACTTAAAAACATACAACCCCTTGCTGTGTTTTAATGTATGTTATTTTCATTTGGACCAAGGACACATCAATGACTCAAGCTAAAAACAAAGGTATTATAATTTGAAAAATCTTTATTTCAGTAAACTGGAACTATAAATTTCAATATTTGAAGAAAAATGCCTTATATTGTATATTTGATAAATAAAAATAATGATTCGAAATAATTGTTTTATTTTTCCTCCAACAAATTCATTCCAAGGCATATAAATTAGGCCATATGTGAGGCATCAGTCTCATCTAAAACTTTAATTTTCCTCTCACAGTAAAAGATTTACGTATTCAAAAATTTTCGATAATGTATGATTAAATGAAAAAATCAAAGGGCTATAAAGAGGGTAGTATTCGTACGTATTAGTATCCTGGATTTATTAAATCATAAAATTCAACGAATAGTTCTAATTTCCGGGCAACACTACCATTATACAATTGCGAATTCATGTAGCGAATGTTTTTCACCACAGTTTTTTTTTTTTTAAATTTAATTATTTTGATTTAATTCATTCTTTATTCATTATTTCCTACTCACAGTCACAGTGAGATTAATTTTGATGCAATATTCTGTCATCGATGGTGACGCAATGATGAAGCCTATGTCTATGTAAATAAACATAATATTATTGTTTTTAATTACTTCGTTGTCACATAATTTTTGAAAAGTTTGGGCAACATTTTTCAAACCCAAATTCGATTTTGGAGAGTTATGTGAGCCGAAAGGCGTAATAATGGTACGTTTTGATATATCTTGCCCAAATATTCCTATATGATAGTAAGTTCTTCGCATGTCAATTCGTCAAAATGTTTTTCCCGTGTCGCAATTTGCTACAGTCATGCAAATTATCGGAAATTGATAAAAAGATAAGACTTTATCTTTTTGTGCGCACTTGGCTTCCGATAATTATAACCGCCGCTGAGTCACATCTCACTCACTGCATATGGTACAGATGCCAGCACATCAAGTTACCCCGATGTGTCAAATTTTCCCAATTGAATATGAACCTTATTCAACATAATAAGGTTCATATTCAATTGGGAAAATTTGATTTTTTTGGTCGTTTATTAACTTTATGTCTAACAAGACATAAAGTTGAAAAACGACCAAAAAAACTTGTTGTGCTGGCGTCTGTACCTACGTGAAGAGGACGTCCAATTACCTCTAAATTATCTAGGGATATAATTATACTTATTCATTTCTGTTAATTATTATTTACGAACCCTTTTATTACTGAAACATCTTTATATTTTTTTAAAACTTTTAGAACCTACTAAAAAAAAATGCGTGCTAAGGCATTTTTTGATATTCGGCTTTCTCTTTATTGTGTCAGTCCAGTGGTAATGATGTAGATATTTATCTCGGGTGTGCCCAAACAGCAAAGCCCGCAGTACAGAATCTGGCCGAGTATTGTTGAAGCTCAATGGTTCAGTAACATTTCGGAATTCAAATACAATATCACTGTACTCAAATAATGCCTCCAAAAAATCCGCTGTCCACACTATAGGCTGTTTGCGGTTAGTCAATTATAATTCCATATCTGCAGTGCGATTCTAGTCAAATCACCGCGTAAAAATTTAGGCGTAGTGTGGGTGAATTGAGCTGTAATTCCATACTAGTGCAAGGCATTGCACTAGTATGGAATACCTATTATTATATTGTCTCTGGGCTTTGGAGTTCCCCTAGAGGTGCTCCAGATCTTCAAATTAAGTCTCACAGCAGAAAACACTCTTCACGTGGAATAGTTTTTGTAATGGCACCATTTTTATATCTCAATTACTTTAGGTGTTCCATTTTCCAAAATAAATTATAGCCTATAATATGTTGCGTGACGTTCATGATCAGCGGTCAGTCGCGCATCTCCTTCCCCCACTTATCTCTAGAGTCGATGCGTATATACGCTGAAAACTCAAGCGTCATGCTTTTTCCGTGAACGTCTCCAACTCGCGAGACAGTGCATGATGTTCACGATCAGCGGTCAGTCGCGCACATATTCTTCACTGGTCTCTAGAGACCTGGATGTAGATGCGTAAATACGCTGAGAATGCAGGCGTGCTTCGCGATCCCAAGAAGTTTCCACGGAGCGAGGTGCAGCCTCATGTTCTCGAACAGCATCAAGTCTCTCCTAACGCTCTTCGGTAGATTGTTGGGATCTTATGGTCTTTATCATTTAGCACCTTTGGAACATTAGGAAAAATTTGACCTCTTTCTAGGCATGGTTATAGTTTTATTGTGATGATACCTGATCAATTAAAATCTAAGTGGCTGCTCCCCTGCGTTACCGGGTAAGCTACCGTGTAACGAAGATAAATGGAAAAGGAAATTAAACACTCAAATAACATGAGCCCGAAGGCATACGATAAAAAAAGGGAGTTTTAGCCAGTAGAGTCTAATTTTCAACGATATACCATCGTCATCGAAAATCAGTCCTGAACTGTTCCCGCCATCACCGCGTTGTACCTCCTACTTATGTTATTTTATTATTATGCAATGAAATTAGTGATAGTTTTAATTTCTATATCAAATGTTTCTGATCTTCGATTTTTATAAGTCAACAGGAAATGCCTATCAGACCGAACAACTTTTGCTAAGACGTCATTCCTATTTGAGTTATGGTGTAGCTGGGCTCTTGGAGTTCCACAACAGGTGTTCCAGATCTTCGATTTTTAAACGTCAACAGCGAGTGCTCATAAGGCTAAACAACTCTTGCTAAGACGTCATTCCAATATATGTTATAGTGTAGCTGGGCTCTTGAAGTTCCACATCAGGTGTTCCGGATCTTCAAATTTATTCTCTCAGCAGAAAATGCTCATAACGTGGAACAATTTTTGCTATGGTACCATTTTTGTATCTCCTATAGTTTAGATGGTCTGTTGCGGTTCTGCATCAGGTGTTCCGGATCTTCAAATTTATTCTCTCAGCAGAAAATGCTCATCACGTGGAACAATTTTTGCTATTGGACCATTTTTGTATCTCCTATAGTTTAGCTGGTCTGTTGCGGTTCTGCATCAGGTGTTCCGGATCTTCAAATTTATTCTCTCAGCAGAAAATGCTCATCACGTGGAACAGACAAACAGACAGACTTTTTTTTTTGGATTCGTGCTCTTTTACTGTTTCTAAACCCCCCTCAATTATTATTTTTTAAATATATTCAATGTACAGACACAGTTTTTTTAGTCTTATTATATGTATATTTTACAGTCTTATTATATGTATAGATATAAAAGTAAATCCAAAACTACAGAACCCATATTTTTTGGTTTTTCGAAATTATGTACTTTTCATTCATAATTTTAACTTTGTAATTCGGTGCATAAGCGCCAAAGACTTCATTCATACGGTGAAATGGCGATACATCCTTTGCTATATACGTCAATAAAAAATTGTTCCTTAGATGTCACGGTCATTTAGCAGTTGTCAATGTCACACATTGACATTAGATATGTCATACGCAAAATACGCGCTTAGACGTGGAGTTGCGGATACCAGCCCGGTATCTTTTATGTCATTTTTGACATTAGATATGTCATTTTTGACATTAGATATGTCATTTTTGACATTAGATATGTCATTTTTGACATTTGATACGTCTTGTTTGACATTAGGGTTTTCATCTTAAAAATTAGCTTAAACGTATATACGTATATGGCGTAGACGTCATCGCATGTTTGTTGGTTTTTATTATTTTTTTTCACAAATTAAGCCATAAAAAAAATAAAGAAAATATATTTGAACTCAGCATACAAAAATGAAGAAACGGTATTTTTGTTTTAGGGTCATGTCAATTTTATTTCTGACCGACTTTTTGATGGACGTTTGCGTCGCAATATTACCATCAGCCAGCCAGTCGATTTAAAAAAAGTCAACTGTCAATGTTTTGCATTCGTATGGAAAGACAACAGCTTAATTCGCCTTAATTTCACTTACATATTCACGGGATGATTTTTACAGACTAGCACTACAGTACGTTCTATTTTTCTCCCACCAAAAATCGGTCACAGATCATCGGACGTGGGTGGACAGACTTATACTTAGGGTGATGCTTATCCGAAATCTGGCTAATGTATCTGCTATGACAATAACTTCTAAAGTAGAAAAAAAAGAGTTTTAGATAAATAATTTTAGTAGTTTTAATTTTTTAATTTTTTTAACAGTTTTAGTTTTTTTTTTTTGAGTATAAATTAATCAATCATTTGTATCGTTCACAGGTTACGTATCCTACCGCGTCCCCGACGAAGGAACAATCATGGTCCAAGAGCTCTGCACCTCCATTGAGGAACATCACCAGGACCGGCATTTGGAAGAAATCTTCACCATCATGAAGGGAAATGTTGCCGCGTTTGATATGAGCCAGACAAAAAAATCAAAGAAACAAATGCCTGAATCGACCAGCACAGCAACGAAATTTTTTAAATTTTGAGGCTTCTTTATCTCGCTGTTTTTTATTCGGAATGCCTCGAACTTTCAGCGGCCTCGGCAACGCCTTATGCCTCGTGGGTCATGAATAACTTTGCTATTTATACTTGCTTCGAAAAAATCTCGGCCTGTAAGACAACTATTAACCCGTTCTGTATTAACTGTTTACAAATTTACTTCAAATTTTGACTTTATGTAAAATACAACCGACCATGTAAAAAAACACTAAAAGGTGTAAAAAAATAGCTATAGTGTCAGAAGTCAGTGGCGAAAAATGAATTAAGCGAAACAGTCAAATCCAAATGAGCTGAACTTAATTATTTCACCTAGTAAAAGATAATTCTTGAAATATATTTTTTACATAGTAAGTAAACTCACTAACAAAAAAATATATGTGTTAAATATATTTCAATTAATAGTGTGCGATGCCTTAAAGGTAAGTACACCAACTAAAACATTCATAAAAAAAAACAGCAAAAAAATATTATTAAATATTATCTAAAAATTACTGCGGTAGTTTCGAAAAACAATCATGACTGTTTATTTTTTTCATTTTTTGACACCAACTTACTGTTAAGTCCTTATTTTTTACACCTGTTAGTGTTTTTTTCATGAAAAAACGGCTGTTTTTTGTAAAAAAAACTTTATACTGAATTGGTTAAAAGTTGTCCTACAGTCTAGATTTTTTTTTGTAACAGAAACAAATAGCTATTTCTTGTTAGTTGTAATGATTTTTTTTTTCGATTTCTTACCTTTAAACGCATATTTTATCGCGTAGATCTCAAGCTCCCATGAAATTTGAAAACGATCTGAAGGTCATACTTATTTTTCATTCAAAGAAGCACCGACTAGTCTTATTGAATTTGACGAACTTGTTTTAAAATTTTAATTCAACAAGGATCCTAAAACATAAAACGGGCCGAGTGGCTGAGCTATCGGCTGCTGTGTTGCGTGTTGCAGGTTCTCTACCGCACGGAACGAATATTTGTACGGCCTACATACCTGGTCTGGCTGGCACCCACGAGACATGGAAAATTTCTAGTGTGGGGCAATGTATTTTTATTTTATTTGCAAAAAAAAACTATAAAAGTATAAAAAGAAAAAAAAGACAATTCATCTCATTTTCATGGACAACTTACGTTTGACCAAAACTTTAATTAATGTTAAAACTGTTTCTCTTGAAGACGGTTTCAGTTTTTTTTTATCTCCATTGGATTCAATATTTTCTTTACTAACCCAAAACTAGACACTCGATACTAGATAACTCGAAATCTGGTCAGCTTATCAAGATGAAACATGTAACAAAGAAAGAAAGAAATTATTTATTTGCAATATTTTACTATCATAGACTAATATTATAAACGTGAAAGTTTGTTTGGATGGATGGATGTTTGTTATTCTTTCACGCAAAAACTACTGAACAAATTTGGATAAAATTTAATACACAGATAGTTTATAACCTAAATTAACACATAGGATAGTTTTTATCCCGATTATCCCGTGGGATATTTTTGGAGTTGTAGCAGGCGAAGCCGCTGGCAACAGTTAGTTGTAGTATAAAGTCGATTAAAATAAATATATAAGAAATGTAGGTTGTAATATTTGATAATTGTACATACTACTAGATATTACAACTACTACTCCCTCTACTCTTCTACTTGTTACAAGATTGTAAGTTACTTGCAACAATACAACAGTGACAACCGCATTCAACTTTGTGCAGTAGTTTTTGTGGTATGTCTGTACCTACATACATTGTATAGTAATATTGTTTTGATATTAAGACCCTTCATATTATGAAGTTTTCTCAAATGTTTTCTATGTAAGAACAGATATCGAAAAAAAAACATTTTTTTTATAAAGTTATTTTTTCTTTTCCAACTATGTAAGGGTTGGTTTCTAGTCTTAGAGGACGCATCTGAATACCAGTGTTGATAAAAAAACTACTACTCATTAAGCATTTAGTGTATTATTTGTATGTTGTTAATTGTTGTTTTCTGTAAACTATACTAAAAATAATAAATGTTCCTATGTGTTTTATTGTGTCAATAATGTTAATAAAGTCTTAGTTTATTTTTTATATTTGTTTCACTAATACTCACAGAGTTGCAACACAAAATGGTTAAACGACTGCATCGACCCGCGGCCAGGCTATGCACAAATGCACGACTGACAAACGAATTAACACGTTGGCGGACAATTTAAGACGCCTCTCGATTTTGGCTCTGCATAAAATTATACGACAGTACACTGTCGAAGTTAGAGTTGTTTACTTGTATACAATCAGTAATATTAATAATACTGATAATATTAAGTCATTAATATTCTTTATTTTGGCGATTATCACACTGCCCCGCATCACGCTGCTTGTTGCGTGTCTCTGAACCGAATTGAACGCGCGTGGATGCATTTTCTGTGTGTTGGACTGTGCGTGTTTTCTATACAAACTGCGGTACTTACAAGCAACGTTAAAACACGCATTCACGCGCTACGCTGCGTGATGCGGGGCAGTGTGTTAATCGCCTTTATTGTCATGACGCGTGCATGGGCCCGCGTGCGGACTGCCCGCAACCTATTGCACCATACGCGAGACGCGGCTAGGTGGCACGATACGTGCCACTCGCACCCGTTTTTACTGTCATGCAGGTCGCCCGCACGTTCAACTGCTTTTTACATTCATTTTGACACGAGTTCTCTTCCTGGCTACACGTACAATACTGCAGAGTGGCGTCTAAATTTAAATCTGCATGCGGCCCGCACCACGCATGCTATGCGGTGCCTGGCTATAGAGTACATTGGTCTGGCTTGCATGCGGACGCAAACACGCAAGTGAAGAGGCAGAAATATGAATGTTTGAAAGTCATTTAGAGATGCTAAAAATATATTCACCCAAAGTGTGCCCTATACACATTGATGGAGACTATGCAAGAAATTAAGTGTCCCAACACGTGAGACTTGTGAGCGAATCTGTCCATCTACGCGCAGCTAACATGGCTTACCTTCCCGTTCACATCATACGTAGCAGATGTTAATTTTACAATACTTACAATCCTGCCTGAGAGATATTTCTCGAGAGCATGTGATGCCAAGTCAGAGGCCCATGGGCGGCATTAAAACTCTGACACCAGGTTAGTTACTAACCACACGATAAGAAGAAAAATACTTACAATCAAAATATATCATTAATTTAGCTGCTCGAAGATGGTGATGATATCTGAGAGTAGGTACAGCTTGAGTGCTACTTATTTAGACGATTTTCTATGTATACGTGAGGGTCGAAGGTACCCAATATCTTCGAGAGGTCTTCTCTGGCAACTGGAATGTAGAAATAGAATTGTCATTAGTCCATTTATTATTTAATACAGTATCTACAGAGCGTGGCAGAAGATGGTTCCTGACATAATTGTTTCTTTGACGGTGAAAAATCTGTATATGGGTAGGTATATAGAACTTTCAATGTTACTTAAAACGAATTACACAAAATGCACAAGCCACCACTTTTATATGATATGTCAACGAATATCACACAAGGGAATCCTAATTATAGCAAAAGTATTAAAAAATTCATATGTTGAACCACGGGGTGTATGTGGGCGCTTGCTTAATCCTACTAGTTAACATTTTTTTCAAAGTTTGTGATGTTGTCAAAATATTCAAAAGTTTGGATGTTTGGATATTGAAATAAAAATGGAAAAAAAAATGTAAAAAGCAAAAAAAACTAAAGTGAAATTGTAAAATGATGTTTGGATGTTTGGTTGTTCGTTACGAGTAAACCGTTTTACAGATTATGATGAAAATTGGCACATAGATAGACCATATCCTGGATTAACACAGAAGATAGCTTTTATCCCGGTAATGTGTTCCCATTTAATAGTTCAAATGTAATGTTATGTTATTTTTGCATGATTTTTAAACTATAAAGCGTAATCCGTTAAAGGGATTTGCGTAAAATTTCAACTTGGGAAAGTTACTTAAAGCGGTGGGCCAGAAGCTAGGTTGTCACAGAAAAATAATAAAACCCCTAAAATGTTACCTTACCATGCCAAGCCAATCAAGTTATAAGTAAGTTAAATATAATTCGCGCCTCCCGAGGAGCATCAGGCGATGTCTGGAGTCGATGCTAAGTCATATCATGCAATGATAACCACTGGAAAAACAAAGGCAAAAGGGCTTAAAATACATATAAATCAGAAGCAAGGACTCCTCGAGTGATTCCTACACTAGCCTGCAAAACTAAGTAGGTTTAGGAAAGTTCGTTCTTTTAAGCCTTCACTTCGTCAAGGGTAAAAAAAACGAAAAAAATGTCTTTATTTTATTCAAATAGCCTTACTATAGTTTGTATTATTCTTTTTAAATATACGATATTTAAGAAGATGTTATGTAAGTTTTTCAGAATAAAGACAGAAATCTTGGAATATATAGGTACACACAATTCTAATATTTCTGTCTTTATTCTGAAAAACTTACAAAACGTCGTCGTCTTCTTTGTGATTATCGTTAAGTTTTGTTCTTTTCTGATTTACTACATGCACCCAAATTCTGGGTTTAATTTTTAAAACCGTTGCCAGCAACAATCATTATTCCTCTTGAGAATTAAAAAGCGATGGCTGAGAAGATTTTTTATCCTGAGGGACAAAGTCGCATTCTCACTAACGATAACAAAGTTTGATAATTCCGAAATGTATGGAATACAGTCTGTACTTGGAAAGCTTATGTAAATTCCATAGATTTCAGATTTATAAAAAATGTGTTTGTCGAGGACCCCTAAACCCAAATTATGTTTACACCCACGCCTACGTTTCACGAAAGCGTTATTCACCATGAATGATTGCGAAATAAATTGAGTATAAGAACGTTTCGCTATGGTTTTGCAGTGATTTTATGCCGGATTTGTCCGTCTGTACAGTTTGTGTATCAACACGTTTGATATTATGATTTCACTACTTTAAATAATGCAGACACGACGTATGTGTAATCTACAGCAGCCACCACCAGTTCGTTAACCCAGGATAGAATGGTGCAAAGAAGTTTTTTAGAATATTATTTTATTTTTTTATTCATTTTGCTCCATTAGTGTAATTGCTGTACGGCGTTTTGATGCGAGGGTAAATAAATAAATAAATAAACACAAACTGTACAGAAGGACCTGACCGGATCTGTCCATCAGGACAGATGTGTATTTGGACAGCAACGCGGACACGTCATATTCAATGCGTTATTTAGCATTTTTTCTCTAAAAACCGTGGCACCGTACTGAGACAGGGGGTTTTGGCCTCTCACAGGTCTTTTTCTTTTTCTTAACATTTTAGATTAAGATTCTTGTTCTGTAATTATTTCTCTTTCCCAAATAAATGTACTTTCTTTCCTTTCTTTCTTTCTTTCCATTATGTCTTTATGTACATAGGATCTTCACAAAACGGGTCGCGCCACGATCGGAGTCTGAAATAGTGTGGAGTACGCTACGACGCGCCAAGCGCGACCCGTTTGGTGAAAATCGTATATTATCAGTTATTTCTCGAAAAGTTATTAGATGATTCATTATTTTCTACATAGAACTCCTCCTTTTCCTTATCACAGTCGGGTAGACATTCCTCAACACTAATACCAATCTTACCTCGTATTTAGAGGCTCATGTTAAATCCCTTTGTGTCCAGCGAATATCCACGTTATTCATTGTTAAAACACAAAAAAGTACTCAAGTAAAAATTTGATCACTTTGAAAATTTATTACTGTGTTTGATTTTTTTTAGTATTGATTTACAAATTTAAGAAATTCTACTTGTGATACGAGCTCGGTAATGTCGAACTCTAATAACTGTAGATGCGGAATTTGTTTATATAGTACTATCACAAGTATTACGAATTATCTTATCAAACTGGATATCAACCATCGGGACTGAATTGCCCGTGCTTTAGCATCAAAAAACCGGAATTGTACCTACTTGAAATCTAACTTTAAATCATTAAAATTTTTGTTTAATCTGAGAATGCATAAAATTAAATTTTACTAGTTGTTTTCGTCAAATAATTATATTGCCTTCAATTGAGCACATATCCAGCCTCCTGGCTGCTACTGATGAATACCAGATGGGAAAACTCAGTAACGTTATGCCCGACACGGAGATTGAAACCAGGATCTCATGCTCAGCAGTAACGCGTGCGACCAATGAGACAGTCCTCAAGTACAATTGTAAAAAACTATTTTAATTTCACCATACGAAATCACCATTAAAATTTGGAAGGGGTAATTAGAATCATTTTTTTTTTAAATTCTATTCAATTTGTAGTTTCGACGTTCAAAACTGTTTAAGTCTAAGTAATTAAAATAAATGAATTGACAATGAGTTAAACTATATTATTACAGAGATGAATTTGTTTTACCTACCATCGTACCGTGAACTTTCTTAGTTATTGTTTACAATTACAACAATAAAACAAAAATACAATTACAACAGTGCCTACAAGCAATACAATACAGTACACAATTTACAATTGTGATTTTTTGAAGTTCGTATTTTGAATACTACATGTCCATGGTTCACAATCAAATACAAAAACCAGAGCCTAAACCTTAAGTTATTAACAATTTTTGTTAGATAATAAATAATAATAAAAGTTTAGAACAAAAACACAAGATAATAGGTACAATAAGTAAAACGATGATAGCATCAAAAGTATGAACTATAGCACAGAGCAGCTACAAACCCCCTTCTCCAGATACAAAACGGATGAACAAATGAGAGACGGAGGAGATGAAGGTTCTCTCCTACGACATATTTTTTTAAAAACTGCATAATTCGCAATAAAATATATCACCGACTGCATTAAAAAAACTAAAAGGTGAATAATAATTCTTTTGGATATCTGTGGCTTTGGTGGTTTTATTTCATTCATTATATATTTCTCACCAGCTTCCTAAATAGGAATACGCATTGATGGCGCTGTCAGACTTATATTAACTGTAAGTCAGGTTCTCTCAAAGATAGTATTAAAAGAAAGCAGATGTGTTGAACACGATTTACCTAAATTCTGAAATACGTAAACGATAATAATTCATGTAGGCACTAAAATATACCACCAATTTTTTTTATAAGTATCCCATAACTATAAAGTTTGAATGAGACCATATCCAAGAATCAAGTGGCGTATTGCTTTTCAATTATTGTTATTTTTTTGTTTTAATTTTTCATCTACACTATAATATTATACAGAGGATTTTTCTTTATTTTTGTGTGTTGTAACGAATAAACTCAGAAACTACAGAACCGATTTCAAAAATTCTTTCACCATTGGAAAGCTACATACACCTGAGTAACATAGGCTATTTATCCTTGAATTCCCGCGGGAACGGGAACTACGTGGGTAAAACCGCGTGACGTCTGATATTACAAAATAATTCGATTAAATAGCGATTATTAAATTTAAAACACCCTCATTCAGCTTACCATAATATTGGTTAAAAATATTGGTCAAAATAAAAATAAACTTCTCGTATTTATCAATGAAACTTAATCGAACCTAAATTAAATTATGATTGATGATATCTTCGAAACTATGAATTTTTGATCCATATATTCAAAAACTTTTCGTATCATCTTTACTAATAGAACCTCGAATAAATCGCGAAATAAAAAAAAATGGATGTATATCAACATCTTCTGTTATTATAAATAAAAAAAGCACTTTTAAAGTTAATGTCAATTGAGAAATCAAGCCTAATTAAAAAAGATACATTGGTAGGTATTTGCCCGGATTCAGAACCACAACCTCAAGCATGAGAGTCAGCAACCAAAAACAAAGTGAGCAACGAATGACGCTGGAGCGTGGAAATGCGCTGGAGTTTTTTTTTTATACAAATTTAATGGGTCTACTTTTGACCTCAATCTTGCCCTGAGGACAGAGAGATGAGGGCGACGATTAAACGAGCTTACCCAAAAGAAGCCTCATTAACTCGCGACCTAAACAGATTGCGAACGATGCAGGCAGGGAATTGCACTCCTTGGCTGTGCGCATAGTGAAGGATCAGGCAAAACGCTAGAATTGTTTTACTGTCTGGTATTTATTTTTCTTTCTATGTTATTTTTTTTATGTTATTCCTCTTAAAATACGATAATTTAAAGTGTGTTCATGGCACTACAGCGGGCCCTATCAGAAGAACAGCGCTGCGGTATTTATTGTTTTTCTTTAAAATATCGTGGCATCGCGCATTTTGTTGTAAAAAATCCTTGTATGTCCCAAATAAATGTATATCTTTCTATCTTTTAACGACAGGTGTAATTACTGCCGTCTTAAACTCGCTGTGTCCGGCTCATTTGCCGGGTGATTCGGACTACCGGCCGCCATTAGAGGTTGCTTCACCAACCTCGTACCGCGGGCTGGCTAAATTATTCGCAAATAATTTGCCCTGCTAGTGCCTTAATTAAGGATAAGATATTGCTAAATAACAATACAGGGAGGAAGGAATTGAATTCGTTTGCTAGTGGTTTGTTTCCAACGCTGTGACACGAGAATTTTATGTAAGACTATTATAACACACTGCCACGCAGCACGTAGCGTAGCGCGTGAATGCGTGTTTTACCATTGCTTGTAATTATCTCCGTTTGTATAGAAACCACGCACAGTCCAACACACAGAAAATGCATCCACGCGCGTCCACACAGAGACACGCATCATAACGTGAGGTCTGGCAGTGAGATAATCGTCTTTCTGTAGTAGGGGATCCGAGGCCATGATGCTAAATGGGGATTTGCTCGAGCGTCATAGAGACCTGTTGGGTTGCAAACTTCAGATGATAAGAAGAAAAAAATCGGTCGGGGAAGCGGCTATAGATTTTCAAATATGCGTATGTTAATCTGATCGTTTGCATGATGGGTGTGGTTGTACGTAAGGGTTGAAAATGAAAAATAAAAAAAGTTAATCGAGCGCGTCAGATTTTCTAAGGGGGTGTTAAGTAAACCTGGAAAGTGGAAAGAAGCGCCCATTCCATTATCTGACGATTTAGATGTGACACAAAGTCACAGTCATTACTATAATTTGCAAAAAAAAAACTCCTTTTTGACATATTCAAGCGCGTCAGATTAACGTCCTAGACGTGTTGTCTCAAAATCTGACGATTATCTAGAGGGATTCGCCTAATCTGATAAAAAATCAAAATTTTATCTTATTTTTTTAAATCATTGAACTTAATTAAAAGCTCAGAAAATAGCATGCAAATAAATAGTGTTTGTTTTTAAGTAGAATACTTGTATTTAAAAGAAAATAATTCGAATAATAAATATTCATTTTTTTACATAGGTAATTATTTGATTAATAGGTTTTCATCATCTTCATCAGTAGATTCATCTTCCTCTTCTGGTTCTCAGTAATATCATGCCACGAATGAGTGTCGGATCAGCAGTGATAGCGTCCCATGACGCTATCACTGCTGATCACTGCTGATCTGTTGTCATCAACAGAGTGGGGACGGAGTGAGAAAGTAATAGATAGAGAAAGAGTGAGAGATGAATAGAAGCGCGGAGAGGGGAGTATAAGCATAGGCATCACGTAGCTGGACGCATTAAACTTTATCGAGGATTTTTTGCCGAGATGGCGTTTTTTTAGATCTTTGTAGCCCACCCCTTTCTTAACGTCACTCTCAAATTTCTACTCACTTGTTAGCATGTTATTAACTCACCCTACCTTATTCTGACGCGCTCGAGTATTTCAGATGACCAATTTTTTTTAACTCATCTGATCCTTTATCCTTGATGGGCGCCCTTATATAAAGGGCTCTACAAGGTATCTCCCTGTATATTAATCTGCCGCGCTGGAGTAAATCCTGAAATCCCCGCTTGGGTTCCCCTACCAAAGTTATATCAAACTAGTTGTTTCTGTTACTCGGTTATTTTGTTAATTCAGTCGCGGATTGCAATATTTTAAGCCGATAAGCTAATGATAAGCGTTAATATTCATTTCTATAAATGGTTTTTTGCAAACAGTTTTACGCATAATACCTACATCGTCGTCTGCCTGGCGTACCAACTAAATACCAGTGCTTTATATGGAGCGACTTCATGTCTGACCTCAACAACCCAGTTACTGAGTAAAACGACACTCCTTAGTTAAACTGGTTGTCAGACTTTCGGGCTTCTAACTGTCAAAGATCTACAAATGACAGCCGGGACCAACGGCTTAGCGTGCAATCCGAGGCACAGAGGAGTATTGATAAGTAATTAATGTTTACCCATCCACAGGCCAACCTCGTAAAGCGTAGCTTAACCTTCGATCGACCCGTGAGACTGTGATTATTCAGCCAATGCGCCTTGCCTGTTCCTTCATTAAGCGCACAGCCAAAAGCGGAACCCCCTGCCTGGATCGGTGTTCCCAAGTTCATATGACACCAATCTGTTTAAGTCGTAAAGTAATAGGCTTCTTTTGGGTAAACTTCTTACACCGGCGAACTCATCTCTGTCCTCAGGAACAGATTGAGGTCAAGAGTAGACCCATTATACAAGTTGTTTAAAATGAAAAAAAACTTGAGAGGTGTCAAGGGAGATTAGTAAAGAAATTGTAAAACTCCTTTAAGATAAATCGAAAGGAACCTCGTTCCATCCGGGCGTCTTCGTTACAACTTTTGGTCCCAATCTTGTCTCTCTCTCCCCCTCCCTCCCCCTCCGTCCCCCTCCCTCCCCCTCCCGTGATTTCCGAGTTTGTCTCATAGTAAAAGTTGTTCACATTCATGGGTACAACAACCTGTGAAAATTTGTCGGACGAATAAAAAATGGTGACAGACAGGCGGAAAAAGGATTCTTAGTAATACCTATAGGGTCCCGTTTTTACCCTTTGAAAACAGCACCCTAAAAAGTACGATGTAAGGGTTATTTTCCATAATTTTAGAACGGAATCCCAAAGGAGAAACACGGAAGGTGCGTCTCAACCTATTCTAAAACTTCAACTATACGTATCAATCAATACATATTTTATTTTATCCTTATTTAGTTTGCTTCACATGTAGCACACATAAGTACTTATCTGATAAGGTGTTAACTTATTCGATTATCTTCACACGTCGATTGCCGATAAGCTATTATCAGTACCCTTAATGCAAGTGCCATCGCTTTAACGCATTTTCCTACAACACAATAAGCGCCGACTGGTGTCAATAATAGGAAACAATTGCGTCATCTTTTTATACTACCAAATTAAAAAAGTGGAGGTTTTCAATTCGATTGGTAGGTTTTAGGCCTTTTTGCAAATTTTCTTATTCTCCTTGTTATTAAGTTAAAAAACTATTAAAGAAATTTGACAAACTATGGTAGCCTTTATGTGCTGGCCTCTGTACACCGATTACGCTGAGAATTATGATCCGATTTACGTGATTCTTCTTTAGTTTGATGCGGAATAATTGTCATTTGGTCTCATAAAAAATTAACATGTTATGGTCAAGTAGTTTTTATTTTATTAAACATTTTCTTATGAAAAAACATTTTTTGTTTTCTGATTTTATCGAAATCTGTTTAATAGTTTGATTGTCATATCAAAACAAATGAAAAAAAAATGAATCATCAACTCTATATAACAAACCTAAATCATCATCATTAGCCTTATTTTTTTTAATATTATAGACTAGTGCTTGACTGCAATCCCACCTGATGGTAAGCAGTGATGCAATCAATGATGGTTAAGCGCACTAGTTTATTAAGAGCCTAACTATGTTGGGGTTGGCTTACAGTGTTTTACATGAAGCGACTGCCTTTTGGACCTCCACATCCCAGTTATTGAGTAACATGGCCACCCCCTTGGTTAAACTGGTTGTCAGACTATCTGTAACGACTGTCATAGATCTACAAATGACAACCGGGACCAACGGCTTTGCGTGCTTTCCGAGGCACGGAGGATTCTTTATAATGTAATAAATATCCGTTGTAATGAATGACCAATCCACGGATCAACCTCTTCAAGCGTAGTTTAACCTCCGATCGACTCGTGAGGCTGATTATTATTTAGCTACAAAATCCCCTCTCTCTCTCTCTCCTCTTGATAAAAAAAAACGAAATAGAAGTCACCAGACTTCCGAAACTAGTAAATAGTTATTTTACACCGATTAGTTTTTAGAACAGTTGATTCATATTATTGACACCAGACGGCGCTTATTCCAGCTTATCGGACACTATCTACCGCTGAAGCGCGTACGTTGTGTATTAGCTCAAAACATACAAAGAACTGTCAACAGTATCTTGTGTTGTGATTAAATAAACGTTAAAATTAAGCCGTGTTGTTAAATTTTAGTTTGAGATACTAATCGTTAAGTAAAAATGGAAAACGTGGACGAAAGCTCGCCAGACATACAGGGATTTAACTTGAATACATCAAATACGAGGTAATCTAATGATACATTTTTTTTTTTTTTCCAATGTAATAATAATGTTTTTTTTTTCAATGTAATAATAATGTTCTTTTTATGTTTTTACGTTAACACCAAAGCCACAGACTTACGAAGTCTGTGGCTTTGGTATTTTTGTCTCATACATTAATGGCTACTGATTTCCGAAACTAGATTCATTTTACGCCTGTTAGTGTTTTTTTTTATGTACAGACGCCAGCACGTCAAGTTTCTTTGATCGTTTTTCAACTTTATGGCAAACAGAATAAGGTTCCTAATCAATTGGGAAAATTTAACACATTAGGGTAATGTGATGTGCTGACTTTTGTACATGGTCAGTTGTATTTTTTTATAAAAAAGTTTTTATTTTAAATCAAGTGGAGTGAGAAAGAGGAGGTATTCCTCGAAGCGCTACTATTTTGAGGCGCACCTAATGAGGCGCTCCTTTTTTATTCCTCGGGGCGCACCTTTTAGGAGCGCTCCCGATGGCAATTAAAAAAAAAAAATTATCTCGAGGAAAAAAAAAACAATTATTTTTAGCCCTTCGAGGAATACCTCAGGAAGAAGAGCTTGTGGCTAAATAATAACATCCTCACGGGTCTATCGAAGGTTAAGCAACGCTAGACGAGGTTGGTCCGTGGATTTGTAACTATTCACTACATATCAAGACTCCTCCGTGCCTCGGAAAGCACCTAAAGCCGTTGGGTCCCGGTGGTCACTTATGAATCTTTGACAGTCACTCCAGATAGTCAGAAGCCCAAAAGTGACAACTTGTTTAGCCAAGGGGTGTCGTGTTACTCAGTAACTGGGTTGTGTAGGTCCGACAGGCAGTCGCTTCATGTAAAACACTAGTAGTCAGCTGCATTCGGTTAAACTGGAAGCCGACCCCAACATTGTTGGGAAAAGGGGGGGCAGATGATGAGTTTTTTTTTAAATGTAAGCAATATAAGAGTAAGCTGGCTAAGTGTGGAAGGGACACCATACATACTGATGCCATGATTATGATAGAAATGATTGTTTTTTTCATAATTTCTTTTACAAGCAGCATGTTAATTTGCACGCTTCTTTGTATGAAGAAATACTTTTACCTATGTTTCACAATTGTATGTACCATCTCGTAAACCATGGTTTATGAAAACAATTTTTATTCTTATCGATAAGTTTTTTGGCAGGCAGTTTATTTCTCTCTTGTTCCTATGCGATAACGAGTGTTCGTGGTACTCATTCTTAGTTATCTGATGAATGTGACAACCAACAGAGATAAAATGTACCATCTTCAATATTGTTTTGGACCACAGACAGATCTATATTTTATCACCTAAATAGTAATAGTGAACCTCTATAATTGATCATGCTGTCTAGGGTCCGATTCCTAGGTCAGGTAGTGTTATTAGATGTTTCCATCAAGAATTTCTCAGTAGCAACCCGGAATCCGGATATAATCTCTGATTGAGAGCAATAGGCCCGACTCCTATCGTAGTCATAGTAATAGTAGTTTATTGGTAAGCGATTCTTACAAGTCATATACAGATTAAATCACACTTCCACTCACTCACTTTTTTCTCTTCACTTACAATTTATATCTATCGGAATTTGGACGTGCGCAGCGCTTGGCTACACATCAAAACGCATCAAGCAATACATGTGCAGTTTACGTTGACCTTGCATGATACGGAAATCCTTTACAATGCGATATCATCTTCTACTAGCAATTGATAGTTTGATGTGTAGCCGTGTGTAATATACAGGGAAATCTCTGCCTAACTCTAAGCTCAAAAACTGCTTTACATTTTCAGTAAGCCTCTGCTGATTCCCGATGACAAAGGACTGAGGTTTGACAAAGATGCCTTGTTCTACGATATGAGCGGCGAGAAGTACCTTATCATATTGAACCAGCACACGTTCAAGAAAACCATATTTTTCAAGTTTGTATTGCTTTTTATTTATTTGTTTTGGTGAAATAGACGGAAAAGCAGAATACAGACACGCCAGCACATCAAGTTACCCCAATGTGTCAAATTTTCCCAATTGGATGTGAACCTTATTCTGTATGATATAAAGTTGAAAAACGATCAAAGAAATATGACACATTGGGGTAACTTGACGTGCTGGCGTCTGTACATATATACAGTATGGTATTTAAATCTGTCCGATATCTATACTTAATTTTATAAAGAAGTAAAGTTTGCTAGGTTTCAGCGAATATCTATATCGACTGGAGCGATTTTAAAACAAAATACCAGTAGAAAACCACAGTATTTGTGGGTGGCAGGCTATTAAAATGTTAAACACTAAATGGGACTGGAAGGGATGTTAACAGACAGTGTACAGACGAAGTCGCGAGCAAAGTGGTAGTAATATTATAAAACAACGGAACAAGAACTTGTCAGAATATGCTTAATTAAATAGTGTGGCCACGTTGATGGGAATAAATTAAAGGCGACTAAGAAAAAGTATTCTTAGATGTAGATGAAACGGCCCCCACGTTGAAATACTTTTTCAGTTATGTCCAAATCTTCACGTTTTTGTTTCTGTTGAGATTTTTGCTTAAAACTGTAAAGAACCATAAAGAAATCATCATTACTATCTAACTTAATGGTCCTAAAAGGTCTTCTTTTGTTTAAAATCACATTGTTTTCGACTGAATTCACGATTTTATGCAGTGTAAAGTAAAAAGAACATCAAGATAAACTTAGAAATAAGAAAAAAACTATTAAAAACTTTAAACTCTCAGGGATTCAGGAACATGTGAAGAGTTCATGGTGTCTAGATGTACAGACGCCAGCACATTAAAGTACCCTAAATTGTCAAATTTTCCCAGTTGAACGTGAACTATATTCTGAGACTGATACCTTTTTATACTGTTAGGCTACATGGCTGCATCATCCCACTGCTGGGAAAACTTAGTTTATTCGTTATAAAGTCGAAAAACTTTAAAGAAATTTGACATGTTTTTTTAATTTATTATTTTATTTCTCACTAGCAGACGTCACGCGGTTTCAGCCGCGTAGTTCCCGTTCCCGTCGGGTTACGGGGATAAAAAGTAGCCTAAGTTACCCGGGGATAGTGTAGCTTTCCAACGGTGAAAGAATTTTTCAAATCCGTCCATTAGGTTTGGAGCTTATTTAATGCATACAAACAAACAATCAAACTTTTCCTCTTTATAGTATTAGTATAGAAGAAAACTTACGGCAGGGATACAGATAAATTGGCAGAGTATAAAAAAAGACCAATTCAACGTTTTCACTGACAATATAAGAGTAGCACAAAGAACAGTAGACAGGCACGAGCAAGTGTAAGAATTAGTAACACACATTCTGCCGCCATAAGGAAAAAAGACGCAACCAACATTTTTTGTCGAAATTGAGTGAAAAATACTGGTGCATGGCATTTTTTTTACTGTTTTTGCATATGTATCTAACTCAATTTCAACAAAAAATTTAGATAACTACGTCTTATTAGGGTTCCGTAGTCAACTAGGAACCCTTATAGTTTCGCCATGTCTGTCTGTCCGTCCGTCCGTCCTCGCTTAATCTCTGTGGCCGTTAGCACTAGAAAGCTGAAATTTGGTACCAATATGTGTATCCATCACGCCAACAAATTGGTAAAATAAAAATTGGAATAAAATGTTTTATTAGGGTAGCCCCCCTATAATGTAAAGTGGGAAGTGTTTTTTTTTATTTCAACCCTAACGTGTGATATATTGTTGGAAAGGTATTTAAAAATAAATAGGGGTTTACTGAAATTATATTCATATTCATATTCATATTCATATCTTTATTTGCATTCCATAATGTGTTGAGATCTTACAATGGGCTTAAAGCTAGAGTACAATTACGGACCCTGTAGGGCACAGCAAAAAGTATAAAATTAAAATTAGTGTTTTACAGATTAATGTTCAACAAATTCGAAATTTGAAATACAATTAATACGAGATAAATCAACAATTATAAACATGTCCTTAATAATAATTAACTAAATTATAACATTTATTTTTGAGATCGTTTATATCATAATCCTTTATTTATTTATATTAAATTACATTATTATATTAATTTAACCATCTACGTTCAATGTCAATCGTTTGGATAGTGTACGGTGCCTGTATGTCATATTTGTTTGTCTTCTAAGTATTCATTTATTGTGTAGTATGCTTTTTTGGTTAATAGTTCTTTGAGTTTGTTCGTAAAGGTAGTGTCATTAGTTTCATCTTTTATTGCATCTGGTAGTTTATTAAATATTTTTATAGACATAACGTGAGGACTATTTGAATGCAGTTTCATGCGCGAAGAGGGTAGCAATAACATGTTTTTATATCTGACAGATCGGTCTCCATGTTTGTCACCTCGGCTTGTAAAAAAAATGGAGTATTTTCTAACAAATTTACATGTTTCTAATATATAGATTGATGGTAAGGTGAGTACTTTATGTTTTATAAAAAAGGGCTTACAGCTATCGGTTTGCTCTATGTTTTCTATGATTCGAATTAATTTCTTTTGAAGAATGAATAGTGTAGGCGCGTCGGTGCTATTTCCCCACATTAAAATGCCATAGCTAAGCCATGCATTAGCGTATGCGTAGTAGGTGGTAAGTGCAGTTTGCAAGTCCGTAGTTTTTTTAATTTCCCGAAGAGCATAAGTAAACTTGGATATTTTCGATCGCACTTTGTTCACATGGGGCTTCCACGAAATGTGTGTGTCTATTGTGAGTCCTAAAAGTGTAAATTCATTAACCACTTCAATTTTTGTGTCATTTATTAAGAAATTAATTGGTAATGGGGACTTTTGATGGGGATAGAAAGTCATTAGCTTAGTCTTTTTATAATTAATCTCAAGGTTGTGATCGTCCATCCATTTTGTTATTTTATTGAAAATCATGTTTAATTGTTCATTGATATTATTATTTGTTTGGCATGTAGTTAGTAGAGAAATGTCGTCTGCAAATAGCACACACGATTCATCCATAATTTTAGGAAGATCATTGATATAGATGATGAATAGAAGACATCCTATGACACTGCCCTGAGGTATTGAAGCATTTATAATTGTCTTATCAGATCTTACTTGAATTATTTGTTTTTGGTGCAGATGATGACATATTGTTCTCTATCTTTTAAGTAGGATGCAAACCATTTATGTGTTGTTCCACGAATACCTATACCATATAGTTTATCCAGTAGGATTCCAAATTGTACCTTATCATAGGCTTTTGTCATATCTAAAAATATGCCAATTGGATATTTTCTGTCGTTTATACTATTTACAACTTCTTGCATATACTTATAAACAGCTAGGGTTGTTGATCGATGTTTTCGAAAACCGTTCTGACCTTCATCAAAGATTTTATATCTTTCACAGAAACTATACACCCGGTCGCACATAGCCTTTTCAAAAATTTTTGAAGCCGTAGGTAGAAGAGCAATGGGGCGGTAATTGTTAGGATCGGTTTTAGAGTTTTTCTTAAATAGTGGTTTTATAATAGCCTTTTTAAGTTGTTCGGGAAATATACCTTCATCAAATGATTGATTTATTAAAACACAAAAAGGTCCAGCAAGTTCTTCTGCACATTGTCTGATCAGAAATGGGGGAATTTCATCTATTCCATGACTTTTCTTGTTTTTTAAATTTTGTAGGATTCTTTGTGTTTCTCGATAGTCTACAGGTCTAAGAAATAGAGTATTTTCAGAGGGATTGAGCACAGGCTGACCTTTGGCCTCACTGCCGACAGGGCGGCTGGTCCCTTCGCCTATTGATGCAAAAAAGTTATTGAATACATTAACAACTTCTTTTGGATCTGAAACTAAATTATTATCGACTTCTAATTGGATATTATGTTTATCAGTACATGTTTTTTTGTTGGTACGTTCGTTTACTATGTTCCACATGGCTTTAACTTTGTTTTGGGACATTTTTATTTTTTTAATAAAATGCTGTTTTTTTGATGTTATCACCGACTGTTTTAGTATTTTTTCGTATTTTTTATAATATTTCTTTATAATTGGATTGTCAGACTTTATACTTAAAATTTTCAATAACCTTTTGTTTGTACACGAGATTTTTATCCCTTTGGACAACCAATATTTTTTGTATTGTGTTTTTAGTTTAGTTTTTATTTTTGGTACAGTTTCGTTTAGAATATTAGTTAATAGGCTGCTAAATACATTATAATTTTGATTTGCATCGTTGTTTTCTCTTATAATATCTCTCCAGTTAATTGATTTTAGTGCAGATTTGAAACTTTCAATTTTATTTTTATTGTACAGCCGTTTTTCAACATACCATGTAGTTTGCTTTGGTCGTTGCGGTATTTTAAATTTAATAATTGCACCACAATGATCTGAAAAACCTAGTTCTTCTACAGATGTATATAAGTCATAGTTTTTAAAGTTTGTAAAAATAAGATCTAAGCACGTTGACGCTGTTTGTGTTATGTGTGTGGGATGTTTCATGTGTTGTGTGTATTTGTATTCGGACATGAGATCTAGAAAAGTGTTAACTTTTGAGTTATTTTTAAGAACATCTATGTTAAAGTCACCGCCGATGACTGCGTTTAGTTTTCTGCATTTATTGTTTATGTACGCTAGTATTTGATTGAGTTGATTATAGAATATAATTTCTTCTCTTCTGTTCCAGTACATTGTTACTAATAGCAAATTTTCGTAGGGTATTTCAATAGCGCAAACTTCCAAAATATATTCAAGTGACATATCGGTTATATCGCTTCGTTCGATATATTCTTTGTGTTCTTCTAGTAAGATGCAAACTCCGCCACCTCCACGGTTTTTTCGACAGAAAGATGCTGCCACTTTGTAGCCGCTAAAATTAATTATGCTTAATTTAGACCTTGAGAGCCATGTTTCAGTAATACATATAGCTTGAAATTGCTGGTTTTCGGTCACAAATGCTTCCATTATATGTTGTTTATTAAATAGACTTTGAGTGTTCTGAAATAAGATATTAAAATGTTGGTCGCGGTTTTCGGAATTTAGAGTATTCCCGAAATGTACGGTCGTTGTACAGGTCGTTGTTTATGTTGTTTTGTTGGTAATCGGATGTAGAGGGAGGGAATGATATTGTTTCGTCATTGGAACTTATTAGTTGCCCTTCAATATAGAGTTGGTTATTTCTGATTACGGCTTTATGTCCTTGGTTTCTAGCTACAAGCATTTTATCTCGCAATATTTTTCTTTCATTCCTTGCTCCTTCATTTAAAAATTCAGAGGTAGATAGTCCGGTTCCTTGGAAATATCGGCTACTCTCTGTAATATATTTTGTCATTCTTTTGCTCATAAGTTCAATGACCATTGGTCGATTTCGATGTTTAAAATACTTTCCAATCCTGAAAGTATCCTCTATATAGCCTAGTAGGTCTACTCCTAGGATTTCCCAAAATATAGCTCTGATTCTTTCGTGCAGATCTTGTTCAGACTCTTTGTAAATTTCGGTAAGTCCATATAAAACAATTTTTTTTTCATTGTTCTCGGGTGTATTCTGTATTAAAGGGGGGGAAGACTCAGAGTGAAGTCTTTTGATTTCATTTTTCAGTGCTTCAGTTTGTTTATTCAGATGTTCTATCTGAATGTTAATTTTTCCTATATCACTTTTTCGTTGTTCGTTTTGTAAGACCAGAGCGCTTGTGTCTTTTTTTATATCTTCTTTTAAGTTTAATATGGCTTTATTTATTTCTGATTGAATCGTAGCTTTTAATTCTTGTACTATTGATATATTGTTTTCTTTCAATTTTAAGGATATCATTTCGCTCAGTTTTTGTAGCGTTAGTTCAGGTTCAGGCTGGTCGGCATTCTCTACATTTGTTTTATTATGTAATGTCTCGCCTAGTATGCTTATGTCTTCCGAGCAAAAAGTCTCATTGAAGTAGTTTTGAGGTGGTTTCTGACGCTGAGTAACGTTAGGCTCTGGTGATGATAGATTGGTATCTATTTGTTGCGATCTTGCGGGTGTGTTTATATTATTATTTTTGGGTTTCTTGCACTTACATTCTTGACATTCCCAGGTCATCCTACACTTGCTGTTCATACGCGCGTATTGTTCTTTTGTGATGTTTGAACATTCAAGGTCATAGTACTTTTTACAGATTGAGCAGGTCAGGTATTGCCCATTTAGGAGTTTTTGCTGACAGCCAGTACATAGCGTCATCTTGTAATATTGCAGAATTTAATCTCAGCAATGTATAAAAATATTGTACCCAAAAATAGCACTGTTTTATTATATTAATGCTTCAAATATCATTAAGTCTAAAACGGAACGTTTTCTAGTAAGTCCGCTACTCAACACCAGGTGGCGATAGTGTAGTGAGATATGTTTAAAATAGCTAGTTTACTGCATTAGGAGCTGGAACGCACCCTCCGGAATTTTTGTAGGTGGTGGGGTGTTGTTATTGTTTTTAAAAGTTCAACGTTCACATAGGTTATTTAGATTCACTTTTACACAATTTCAGCACTGTTTTCACATTTATGTTTTGGTATAATCTTTCTTATTCTGAATATTAGTGATCTGGTAGTTTTAACGGTCACTTTATTGTTTATTTACGTCTTTGCTCAAAGATACTGGGTCACCACGTAACAAAGTTTTTAACTTTATTGTTCCATTTTTCAACTCTGCAAACGATATCACATGTTAATTAGATGATAACTGATAATTTCTTAATGTTTTGCTACGAATCACTTTGAGTTTAAACAATTAAATTCGTAAATTTGTTAGGAGACGAACTAGTTTACTTGACATTTTTTTTTTTTTTTTTTTTTTTTTTTTTTTTCTTTTTTTTTTTTTTTTTTTTTTATTTTTTTATAATGTCAATAATTTCGGAAATAATAGCTACAAAAGAAAAAAACAATGTGTCCCCCCCCCCCCCTCTAACTTTTGAACCATAAGTTTAGAAAATATGAAAAAAATCTGAAATGTAGAACTTTATAAGGACTTTCTAGGAAAATTATTTTGAACTTGGATGGAAAACAGTTTTTGTACAAAAAAGACAAAAAGTTCTACAAAATAATTTCTGGACTAAGTTTGTAGTATAATCGTATATTGAAGCATTTTGAACACTTACTGTGACGGACGGGAAACTACGGAACCCTACACTGAGCGT
The DNA here is from genome assembly GCA_921972225.1 of Euplexia lucipara. Classification (NCBI taxonomy): domain Eukaryota; kingdom Metazoa; phylum Arthropoda; class Insecta; order Lepidoptera; family Noctuidae; genus Euplexia; species Euplexia lucipara. The sequence goes on along the minus strand of OV179146.1, from coordinate 4,268,129 downwards.
GGCCCGACACGCTCTTGACCGGTTTTTTCCTAATGGCGGCAACACAGCTGCTAGAGAATTAAGAAAAGTCTTTAGCTACATCCAAAGAAGATTTTGCACAGTATGCTTTTAACTTAAGGACTGGTGGTAAATAAGTCGAGATCATCAACGCTGACACATCGAAGCGAGTTGATATTGGGGTAGCTTGATGTGGTGGTGGCCACTGTATCTTTTACGCTATATAATTTCCCGGTAACAATGATTACAGGAATCAACAACCGACCACCAGGAACGGTACCGACAATGATGTCAAAAGCTTAAAGAGGGTGTTCGGAAACCTTGGCTTTAAAGGCGATAATATTATCGTGTTCAAAGACTTGGAATACGAAGGGATCATCAAAAATCTTACTAAAAGTAAGTTTTCTTTGATTTGTGTATTTAGACGCTATTATGTATTTACCGTACGCACGTAGCGAGCCAGACTGAGAGACGACAAGTGGACCATTAAGACTCACATCGTGGAAAGTAGGCAAACGTCAAAAAAGCAGATCGCACACGAAATAGGAAGACGACATAAGAGAAATGGCCGGCCCCTATTGGATGTAGAAGGCAGAGGATAATAATAATATTAATAAGGGGCCATAGTCTTTCATAGTTCTAGGTATCCAATCCATTTTAGCTACCCTAACCTATAGTCCAGTACTTTTGTTACCATATTATGCAATAGTCTTACTCCAGTCGTTGGTTTTCTTTGGGTGCACTTGTCTAGTGCATACAGGGAAAATCTGCGATTGGTTCCTCATTTCATTAAAGTCGATAATGGGCCTCTGCGAGTTGGCTGCGGCCCCTCGTACGCCTTCCAAAGGTCCGTAGCCCAAGGGTTCCGAGAAATATAAGCGTAAAAAATTATAATAATAATATTCGTTTAATTCGGACAACAGTGATCCATATTTGTTAGTAATACACACAGCTTATATTCTAGTGTTAATAACTGGACTAGGTAACTATATGTTTCAGGGTCAGTTAGAAAATTGACACGGTCTAACTAGAACCCGCATGAAAGTTTGCATCACTGCTGGATCGAGTTTGTCAGCGACTACGTTCAGGATGCTATTTGTGCCTCCCTGCACTCTGCGCAGTAAGGAGGCAGTCCTTTTACGTATAATGGCGTGAAAGCCATCAACGCGGGCTTCCGTAAACATGCTAGATGAAACGGGGCAGCCCCAGTTGCATCCTGAACCCATTATGATAATGAACCAAATGGAATTCTTTGAAGAAGGCCATCACCAGAAGAGGGGTTCTTGCTACCAGCAAGGGATTATGTATTTTAGGGGTATAAGAAATAGGGAGTAAATTTTCGCATCCCCTTAAAATATGTTTGACCTTGATTTTGACCATATTATTTTCTTAGTTGCGATTGAATTGCTATACTAAGCTTCATAACTTTTTATTAACCGAAGTGTAAGTTAACTTGTAAGCCATAGGAACTATCTAACATAGCTGGGTCATCTATATAGTGTATTTACAATTTAAACCCCTCACGTATTTCTACCCACTCTTACATGAATGAGCAATTTTTTTTTATGCTGGGGCGTTTGTCCGCCACTTCTTCTTCCCAGCAAAAACACTTTCTGCGGAACTGCGTTATGTAATTTTGACGTTCAAAAAGTGCTCCATTCATCCACGGTCTAATTTGATATCCTTTCGGGTGTCGACCTCCGTACACGCACATTACAACAATGTCGACGCTTTTACGAGTAAGATAATAACTTTAGGTAGGCCTTCAGAAAAAGGAAGATCCTGACCAAGCCCTTAAGTGTAACTGTCCGACTTAAGACACTTGGAGCGTTTTTTCTTATGTCGAACTGTGTAACTTAAGACATTCGAGGAGATATAAATGACTTTAAAAAAAACACAACTTTCACATTAACGCTATCTTGTTCCAAGCTAAGCAGAGCTTGTGTTATGGGTACTAAACAACTGATATCTTATACATTTCTAAATACATACTTAATATATGTAGATAACTTATACACAAACACAGAAAAAATTACCGTGCTCGTCACACAAACATCTGTCCTGGGTGGGAATCGAACCCACGACCACAGGCCAGTCAAGTTGATTTTTATTTTACATTCCAGTTGCCTCAAAAGACCATTCGAATACCTCGTGCATCTGTGTCACAATCCTCACTCATGGGGATAAAGGAGGGGAGCTTCATGCTGCAGATAGGCCGTACCTACTGACTGATGTTATCGCCATCTTTGAAAAGCAAAGAGGTCTAATCAACAAGCCGAAACTGTTCTTCGTTCAGGTAAATTTCAAATTCAAAAATTAAATTCAGATATTACATAATATATAGAATAGATTCGAATAATCATACAAATTACAAATATAATAACTGTAAGAGCGGGTGGGGGTTACATGCATAGGTCATCAACCCCCATAGAAAAGGGAGGATCCTCCGACCTGCTGTGCTACATCTGTTATTGGGATCTTTTATACGTTCAATCGTGCGGATAACTTTAACATCGCGATGTAGGACGTCAGTCTTTACTTCTTATGTGGCGAGATAGATGTCGCTACAATGTACAGACGTCAGCACATCAAGTTTCCCAATTGAATATGAGCCTTATTCTGGTTAGCATAAAGTTGAAAAACGATCAAAGACATTTGACACATTGGGGTAACTTGATGTGCTGGCGTTTGTACATCACTTTTGGTATCGGCTGTCTTTTGTACAAGTTTGTCAATCTTAACGAAGGCTACCATGTTATTCAGTCACCTACATTTGGTTAAACTGGAAGCCGACCGCAGCATAGTTGGAAAAGGCTAGGCAGATGATATAAGAAGAAGTCCTGAGTGTCGGCTATCGATGTGTAGGCATGTGATGAACAGGAAAGAGAAACATATTGAATCGAAAGTTTTGATTATAAATGTAAATACTATAAGAACAGAGAAAGACCAAAGCAACAATGGAAAAGTGGTGAGAAAAGTGGTGTCTTAAGAATCGACAACTAAGGTGACTGAGATTTTATGAAACAAGAAGACATTCAAGCATGCTGCAAGATTATCTACCTAACCTTTTCCCAACTACCCTACTTCTGGACCCTTTTGGCGCAGCCGCAGGTCACACATTTTTTTTGTCCTATTATTTCACTTGTTTGATTTCTTTTAACTGATTTTGTTTGCTATTGTTGTTTTATATTATCGTGTGCCTTTTGGCCCAAATAAATGCTTTTTCTTTCTTTCTTTCTTTCTAACTATGTTGGGGTCGGCTTCCAGTTTAACTAGATGCAGCTGAATACTAGTGTTTGATATAGAGCGACCTCCAACCCAGTTACTGGATAACGCGATACACCTTGGTTAAAGTGGTTGTCCGACTTTCGAGTTTTCGGCAACCCGTAACGACTGCCAAAGATCTATAAAAGCCGTGTGGAGAAGTGGTGGATTTAATTTGATTGTTTGTATTGGTTCCGAAACTGCTGGACGGATTCGAGAAATTCTTACACCATTGGGAAGCTACACTATTCCCTGGTGAAACTGCGTGACGTTTGCTGCAGTATGTAACAAATGGTTACGTATTCACGGGTTGATCTCGTCAATCGTAGCTTAACCTACGACCGTGAGGATGTTATTATTCAGCGACCACCTTCTCTATCATGCTGCTACGACCCCAATCAAAACATAATAAAGTCAATAGGATTATGACCGACTGTACTGCTAAACTAACTGACAGTCTATTGCCACCACAGGCATGCAGAGGAGGTAATATGGACGCTGGCAACACTGTCGCCTTAGACAGCCATAGCGACTGTGTTCTTACTATACCCACACACGCTGACTTCCTCGTGCTCTGTTCTACAGTTGAAGGTAAAAAACACTCGCGAATGCTTTTATTTAGCTAATTAATAGTCAGGAACTTGACTGCCTCGTTGATCAAGTGGTCGCAAGCACTATTGCTGAGCAAGAGGTACCGGGTTAGATTCCTCAGTCGGGCACAGCCATATTCAGTTTTTTTTTCCAATTGGAATTACTGAAAAAATTCTAGATGGAAAACTCAATAAAGACATTGCCCGACCCGGGAATGGAACCCCGGGACCTTAACCTCACGCAGCAGCGCTTGCGACCAGCGATACAGTCAAATCAAAAAGTTTCAAAAACACATACATAAACTCACGCCTTTTCCCATGGCAGAAACTACAGAGCGCGCCAAATGCTACGATTCTTACATATTTACTTCTTTTACTTTGTTTACATTCATACACGTTATCATACACACACGCCTGTTGCGAGTACTACGCACCTGACTTTTCTGAAGAACCTCACCATTAAGGTCTATGTATGTCTTCTTAGGGCGTCCCCTCCCGGCGTTCCCATTTACATCTGCCTTGTAAATACCTTTCGTTAGTCGCCTTTCATTCATCCTTTCAACGTGACCAAACCATCTAAGCATACTCTTATGTTCTCTCATGTTTAGATTATTAATATTATTACGACTTTCCACAGACTATCTATCCTATCGAGACACCAATGGATCCTGGATGATTCAAGCTCTCTGCCATATAATCGCAAATCACCACGAAGACATGGACCTTTTGCATATGATCACCCTTATGAACCGGTTGGTGGCATACGAAAAGAGCACTTATACTCCTTCTAACAGGGCTATGAATGATAAAAAGCAAATGCCGGAGACAAGGTTCACTTTGACGAAGCTGTTGAAATTTTGATTCAGATCCGAAGCCTTCGTGCTTCGGATGTCGATTTTGTTAATAGAATAAAGTTAATTGCACTTATCGGTTTTCTGTCGTATTATTAAACCTGTCTTTTTAATTATTAAGCTTCTGTTTGAGATAATATATCGCCCCCGTACAAACTTAACAAGGGGACAACATATTAACCCAGAACATAAATAAATAATTATTCCACAACTTTCATACAACGCCATGTAGTTCCAAACTGAGCAGAGCTTGTGTTATGGGTACTAAAGAGCTGACTGAGAATAGACACAGAATACATGACCGTGCTCATCACACAAACATTTGTCCTGGGTGGGAATCGAACCCACGACCTCTGGGCATAGCAGTCAGGGCTAGAATAACAGGCCAATCAAAAGTGGATAAGATGGTCAATTTTTGTACCAGTTTTCGTCCAAATCTGCTCAACTATTACGCGTAATAGAGGAAGAAACACCCAGGAGATATCTTTTCAAACATTCACATTCATAACAATAATAGGAATTTAGATATGTGAAGGAGACTGTGTTCTTCATTAAGTTCAGGTACTTAGTTTCCGATGAGATTCCTGTGCATGGGTGAGTAATGTGCTGCTTTTAACTTAACTTCAATTTAACCTTTCAATCATGTTAATTAGAAGCACAATAGAAAGACAAGTACAGCGCGGACGCTGGCATCCGCCTGGGGTTTAATGAAATAAACGAGATTATGGATCATCCATTAAAAAAAGAAGCTATAGGCTTTAAAAGATCTATCTATAATATGTTTGTAGAAATAGTTAAGGACAATATATATTATCCTTAACTATTTCTACAATGTATATTTTATATACAACGTGTTTTATTTTATATCCCATAACTCTAGGGTATGATTGAGACCATATCAATGAATCATGTTTCAATCATCCATTTTTTTTTATACTATCATACAAAATAATTCAACAAAGTCACGATGATTAATGTAAAACACCCTTACGTGAAAGAAAAGTGACGTTAGAAAGAAGATTCGTCGTACTGGTGACAATTTTTGAACTAATTAGGTAATAAAAATTAATATTAATAATACTTACCTAATAATAATATTCCACGACTATTCACACAACGCCATCTAGTCCCAATCTAAGCAGAGCTTGTGTTACGGGTACTAAACAACTGATCATTTAATTATGATTGATGATATCTCCGAAACTATGGATTTTTGGACCATCTATTCTAGGAGTTTTAGTAAGTATTATATTTACCTACAGAATATAACCCTAGAGTTATGGGATATAAAAAAAAACACCTTGTTTAAAAAATTATTATAGGATATTTATCAGTTGTATAGTACACATAGCACAAGCTTTGCTTAATTTAGGACTAGATGGCGTTGTGTAAAGCTGTTGAATATTAATTAATTTTTATTTATTTATCCATCGGTTTGTCGATTTTGCCGCGTTTTCACGTTGGTAAAGTCACCCGTGCTGTATTGTACTGGAAAATGTACAAAAAGCTCAACTAATACTAAACTTACTTAGCTTACTGCCTCACTGTGTAGTAGTTGCAAGCCGTACTTCTGAGCATGAAATGATAACTGCAAGAGATCACAATTGGTGCAGTGGTTGAGGAATTGGCTGCTGTGTTGCGTATTCCGGGTTCGATTCCCTCACAGAACAAATATTTTATATGACCAACAGGTCTGTAAACACATCCTAGACGCAGAAGAAATTCCTAGTGCGGGGCACTAAAGTTTTTTTTTATTTTTTTATTACTGATACTGATAGGCACGCGTTTGACCACTACCTCACCTGATGGTAAGCGATGATGTGGTCGACGATGAAGCACGCTTGCCTAGAAGCAACCAGTTCACTCTTGACTTGAAGACCCCTAGGTTGTAGCTATCAGGAAACACCGACACCGGCAGGGAATTCCACTCTTTGGCTGTTCGCACAACAGACAGACAACAAAGACAGACAGACAGACAGACAGTTAACTTTAACAAAGGTCCTGCAGTGTTTTTGGGTTACATGAAACTTCTTAGTAGCAGCCTTAAGTCTCGATATGTTCCCGGCAAAATTTAAGTGCATATAACACCTCAAGCTTACCTTTCCAGTTCATTTTTAAGAGGAATAAAAAAGAACAAACAAATCGTAAAGACATATTTTTTATTGTACTTAAACCTCAACACACTTTATATTTATTTATTTGATTTTACAATACTGGGACGGACTACAGACTAAAAACAATTCTTCACAGCCATGAAAACATACTACATTAAGTGAATCTGAGGTCCAATAATTATTACTGTAGGTACCTACACAGCGTTCAATGTTTACTAAGCTTAATTATGTTCATATTGCTGTTTTAGCTCACCATCTGCCTAGCCTTTTCCCAACTGCGTCCAATGGGCTTTTTGACAAAATTTGAATTTTTAGTCCGTCATCTAGATTACAAAAAAAAAAAAACTATTTCAAATTGATGGAAAACTGCTTAGGTTAAGCGCATTAAAGTAAAGGACCTCTCTTTTACTTTAATGCGCTTAATCTAAGCAGTTTTCCTTTTCAGTAGAGTTATGGGATATCAAAAAAAAAACACCTTGTATATATGATTATTATAGGATATTTATCAGTAGTGTACTCATAGCACAAGCTTTGCTTAGTTTAGGACTAGATGGCGTTGTGTAAAGCTGTTGAATATTAATTATTTTTTATTTATTTATCCATTGGTTTCGCCGCGTTTTCACGGTGATAATGTCACCCGTGCTGTATTGTACTGGAAAATGTAGAAAAAGCTCAACTAATAGAGAGGGGACTTGTAACGTCATTACCTAGTATAAACTGTACCGGCTAGTGACGTCATGCGACATTTTGACTCGATGTATCGAAATGTATCGATGTAAAAAAATGTGTGGCATATTTTCTTGTAATCTAGATGAGGGACTAAAAACTAAAATATTGTCAAATAGGCATTAAACCAGATGCAGCTGAATAACAGTGTTTTACATAAAACGACAGCCTTCCTGACCTCCACATCCCAGTTCTGGGTAACGCGATACCCCTTGGCGAAACTGGTTGTCAGTCTTTCGGGGTTCTGACTATCCGTAATATAACAAATAATATTAAACCTTTTATTTCATGCCAAAGTACGATTTCACACATAGTAGTTAATGTTGTTTACAATTAACTTATTTTTAGAAAATGCTTAGATTATGTATCTGACTATCCGTAAATACTGTTAAACATCTAGAAAGGACAGCCGGGACCAGAGGTTTAACGTGCTTTCCAAAGCGTAAAATGCAATGTTTTACAATTTATTGAACATTTCATTGTATATATTCTTTGTATAGTTCTTCAAACGAATCAGACAGATGTGTTGCTGGGGAGATTGTTCCGCCACTTCTTCTTCCCAGAAAACACACTAGGAAGTGGCGAAGGGTGAGGCGTTTTTGGGAGACAGTCTAATGTATTTTTTTGACGTTCAAAAGTGATCGTTTACAAATACTTAAAAGGCTTATTCTAGACGGTCTTCTCATTATATTTGTAAAGAAACAATTAATAACATTCACAAACAGCAAAGTTATTAGCTTTTGCTTATATCCCAAAAAGTCACCCAATTTATGAAAATATTGTACATGCTATTCATGACTCGCGTGATCTCGCTCAAGCATGCCCCGCCCCCAACAGCTGTTTTCGTTATTTAAGTTTAACTAAATAGTGGCATATTTAAAAATTGAACTTCGTTTTTTTTTACTTTTGATTACGCAAATATGATCAGTAACAGGTACGGATACAGCCCATTTTTTTTTTGTACTAATTAAAAAGTAGGGGTGTATGTATACCCATTCGAAGACCGATTTCGGCAAGCGTAGCCTAAATTTCGATCAACCCGTGTGGTTGTTAATATTTAGCCATAAGCACCATATTGATGTTTTCAATATTAATTACAAAGGTAGTTATTTGATTTAATTTAGTTCAATATCCTGTTGTGTTTGTTTCTAGCGATAACTTTAATTAAAGGCGATTAAAGGCGGCACACAGGCGATAATATCGCATGCGGTATTGCGTTCAACGTCCTACTTCCATTGCGGCGTTATTATCGCAGCAGTGTGTAACTACATGACCATCCTAATACAAATTGTACTGAAACCAGATATCGCAGTAACGCATGCGATAACATCGATTTATAATATTTATTAATTATTTCTTTGCTTATTTACTATGGTAAAAAAAAGATAATAATAACGCGCCTGTGTGGGGGAGCCTTAATGTTACTGTTTTAACTTATAAGTACTGTTTATCTGTGAATTATGTATTATATTGTAGCTGTTTGTTGTTCCTTTTAAACAAAAAAAAACACATTATTATCTATACATATAATAAAACAGTAACGACAGAAAAACTGTACATTGAGAATTTTCAAGAAAAAATAAGTGGGTTTTGTTAGAAAAACGTAACTGGTGACAAAAAGTGACTTTTTAGAATTTTTGTCTGTTTGTCTGTTTGTCTGTATGTATGGGCGGGGTGAACTCAAAAAGTACTGCATGGATTTACTTCAAATTTTGCATGAATATTACTAAGAGGTCGGGTCAACACATAGGCTATATATTATCACGCTATCACCTACGGGGGAGGAGCAGTGAATCTTTATTCTTCTTACTCATTCTGTGGAAGCGTGTAATCAAAGGACGCATATTTAAATGTTGGTTTTGTGTAAGCTATGCTATTATATAGCTTTACACTATAAAAACTTCGCCATTTAAGTAACTTTGGCAGAGAAACATAGTTTAATGAGTGTTAGTAGTATAAAGACAATTTGGAATCAGCGCCATCTATGAGAATGTATAAAAATCAAATCAAGTAACACATGAACACTTTTTGAAAATTAATTTAAATTTTGATCGTGTTGGTGAGGTTAGTAGTTAGTTATTCTTTAAATTCATAGATGGCATTGTGCATTTTTTTCATCTACATATAATAAAACAGTAACGAAAGAAAAACAGTACATTGAGAATTTTCAAGAAAAAATAAGTGGGTTTTGTTAGAAAAACGTAACTGGTGACAAAAAGTGACTTTTTGGAATTTTTGTCTGTTTGTCTGTTTGCTATCACCTACGGGGGAGGAGCAGTGAATCTTTATTCTTCTAACTCATTATGTGGAAGCGTGTAATCAAAGGACGCATATTTAAATGTTGGTTTTAAGTAAGCTATGCTATTATCTAGCTTTACACTATAAAAACTACGCCATTTAAGTAACTTTGGCAGAGAAACAAAGTTTAATGAATGTTTGTAGCATAAAGACAATTTGGAATCAGCGCCATCTATGAGAATGTATAAAAATCAAATCAAGTAACACATAAACACTTTTTGAAAATTAATTTCAATTTTGATCGTGTTGATGAGGTTAGTAGTTAGTTATTCTTAAAATTCATAGACGGCATTGTGCATTTTTTTCATAAAACTTGTATCGTATAATTCGTTTTGACAAATTGAAGTTCCAACAAAACCCTCAAAATCTTGAGCAGAGTTCGGATCGTATCACATGGGATCGTATCAGTGTACGATTTTCAAAAGGAAGGCAGTTGAGGCCGTGGACAGAACCCTGCAGGGCATCTGCAGGAATGAACATTTGATGGGTAGTGTCGCAGTTCTGCTCAGTGGCGATTTCAGGCAAACGCTTCCCGAGTTGACGCGGGGATCGAGGGCTGACGAGATGAATGCTTCGGTGAAACGATCTTCGTTGTGGTCACAAGTTCGTACGCTGCGCTTGACCATTAATATAAGAGCTCGGCTCGGCGGCATTGCACGCGCTCAAGAATTCTCCGATGTCCTTCTAAGTCTTGGCAAAGGCACTCTACCAGAAGAGAGAAGTGGACAGGCGGTGCTTTCAGAGTCTCTCGGTAGAGTGGTATCCAGCTTCGAAGAACTCATTCGCTGTGTGTACGTGGACATCAGTCGTATAACGCACCAGCAGAATTCGTGTGAGAGGGCCATTTTGGCGCCCAAAAATGATCATGCTGCAGCAATTAACGAATGCATTCTCTCGGACATTGAGGGGAATGAAGTGGTCTATACGTCGATAAGCACTGTCGTCGAGCAAGATGACGCCACACATTATCCCGTGGAATTTTTGAACTTCCTGTCAGCAAGTTGACTTCCAGCGCATACCATCAAGCTGAATGAAGGTCGGCGTCCCGATTATGCTTTTTAGGAACAAATCTCCTCCAAAGTTGTGTAACGGGTGGTGTCTTAAAGTCATCTCTCTCCACAGACACCATTGAGGTGGAAATTATTACGGGTTGTGGCGTCGGCAAGGCAGTATTTATACAACGCATTCCCCTTATACTTCAGCTTCCCGATCCAGTTCGAGCGTGTACAGTTCCCCGTGAGTGTTTGCTTAGTGATGACAATCAATAAATCGCAGGAGCCGATACTCAGAGCAGCGGGTGTAGATCTCAGGACGAGTTGCTTCTCACACGGGCACCTGTACGTCGCTTGCTCCCGCGCCACCAGTCCTGACTATCTTTACATTTTGGCTCCTGGCAGTATAATTATCAACGTAGTTTATAGGGAAGTGTTATAAGGTATATACCTTTGGACGTATTTTTAACCGACTTAAAAAAAAAGAGGAGGTTCTCAATTCGACGGTGTTTTTTTATGTGTGTTTGTTACGCGATTACTCCGCCATTTATGGACCGATTTTCAAAAATCTTTTTTTTATTTGATAGGGTATACTACCAGGTTGGTCCCATTAGTATTAAACCTCAGATCTGATGAGGGATCCTCGAGGAAATGAGGGAACTCCTCAAATAATATAGGAAAACATGTACCAATTTTTACATTTTTTTTTTCGTGACGTATCAAGCATTTACATTTAGCAAGTATCATTTTGTGAAGAAAAACTGATGAAGAAGACAGGCGATGGAACTCTTCAACGCATAACAACAAATTACTCGCAATAGCTACAGTCACATGTCTGTGCATGGTTTATGTATTTCCCATAACATTACGCCTGTCTATTTTAAAAGGTTAAGAAAGAACTTCTTTTGCAATTGTTAACCGATTTCAATGATTCTTTCAAGTTTTGAAAGACTTTCTTTACATACAAAGAAACTTAAATTTGCAAAATAAAAAAAAAATTACAAAAAAACTCTCTTCATGTAACATAAGTTACATGAAGAGAGTTTTAATGCTATTTTAAAAGTTGTTAACTTATAATGCTATAGCGACACTGGAATCTTAGGTAGGTATATTTGGTGCTGGAGAACCTTCACGCAGACGACGTCGCGGGCAGCAGCTAGTTTAATAAATAAATAAGTAAATATTCTTTATTTCAGATAATTACAATCCATAGGAAACCAAATGGACACATAAAAAAAAGAAACTTATAATTAAATGACTTTGCGAACTAAAAACCCCCACAGACGGGGATAAGATTCTGTCCGCTACAGTCATCGGAATTACATTGCGGCTGCCACGCAATCTATAGATCAGGGATGGTGTTTTTTTGCGAACGACGGCATGAAAGCCGTCGGTATAGTATACGAAAGAGAGAAAGAAACGAGGCAGCCCCAACATCATCCTGAAGATATTATTATATTGTACACGCTGATAATCCAGCGACCTTTTGGTGTGAGTGGTCCACAGATTCCCAGTATAAAAGCTCTGACATTTAATAAATATGGCACATAATCATTATCGTTATATAACTGTCATTTTTTTTTAATAGACGGAATGTGAAATATTATTTGTAACACATTTGCTCGTAAAGGGTGTGTTATTCCGCCAAATTCAGTATCGTAATGTATCTCATTACGCACTAGTGCGTAATGGTAATGCAAAACGCACGGTTTGATTTTTTGGTTTGGTTCAAGATGCTCCGACATAAAACGAACGGTTCCATTTTTAAAAGTGTTTATGTCAGAAAAGTGGTCAACATTTTATGAATAAAATTAACTTTAGGTGAAAATAAACATTTAATTCGTTAATTTAATTAACTTTCACAATAAATTACAACCATTAGCAACCAAAACAAAAAAAAATATTAACTAAGTAATTTACTAATACTGACTGATTTTGTGCCTTTGACTTGAAAAAAAAAACTGATGTGCACGCATCGCCAATTTGTGATCAATTTAAAATTATTCCGCGCGCTTTTTCTTTTCGCTGTATTATTTTTATTTGAAAATTTCAGTCCGAGTTTTATTACTTCCTCGCAGATATGTTATAAAACGTCGTATGACATACGTGCGCTTTGATAATCACAGCCGAGGCATTATTGCTAGCCCGAGCCGCAGGCGAGGGCTACAAGAATGCATAGGAACCTACCGCACTTATATCATAATGTTCTATTAAGTATTATCACTTAACCTTATTTACTATTTCTCATTACCTTTATTATTCATCATCATTGTATCATTCGCATTATATGCTAAATTATTTCTTAAATTTCCTTTTTTTTCAGTTTTGACTTATATTTTATATCAAAAAATAAGTTACTGTCACTTTGTCACTAAGCGGGTAACATGTAATAATTCATAATAATAACAGCCTGTTACAGTCACACTGCATGGCAAAGGCCTCTTCTCATACAGAGAAGGCTAGAGCATTGATCACCACGCTTGCTCGAGGCAGATTGGCGATTTCAAACTTAATTATATTAACTATAAGTCCAGGTTTCCTCACGATGTTTTATGTAATAATTTATCATTTTATATTATTTATCATCAAAGAGATTTAACATATAGAGGACATGCAAAGAAATTTAATAGAAAAACTTTGATCCCATGGCTCAGTCTCAGTAACGCCATCTACAATAATATAGCAATATTGTGATTAGAATATTGCGTAAAGCCGTAAACGTGTTTTAGAACGACCGATTGAATTAACCTTATTTAATCTGTGCGTCCAGCTTACTGCTCAGAGATAATGTAGTAGGTCAAAATGCAGGTCAGCCGGATACATTCATGGTATAAAAACGAAACCTGCCAGGTTAAGCTGCTCAGTTGCCTTGAACTTGGCAAGTATTTTAGAAGATCATGGTAAGCCCCCAGAATGAAATGCTAGCACTGTCTAAGAACAGTAGTAGTGTGTTGTAGGTGTGTTGAAGTGTGTGTTAAGTTAAAGTGGTGGTTTTTAGAGATGACCATACAACTAGATTTTAAATGTTTCATTACGAGCAAATTACGACTAGATTTTAAGTGATTAAATAATTAATAATATATCATTACATACTAGATATAACTATTTTTAAGAATTTTCTTTTAACCTGAAATAAAATCATTGTATGTACTCATAATTATTAACAAAGTTTTACTATGAAAGTAACCTCATCTTTCCACACATTTTTTAGAGTTATGCGCACAAAAATGTATGGAGTTGTCGATTTTATTTTTGAGTTTTGGTGTTGTTCCTAAAAACCAATTAAAATGATGAGTACAAAGACCTTTTTTTTCAGGTATTGAGTTTATTCTTATATAGGTGGTATAAAAAATGACTTAAAAATTAAACTACCCTGTCAAGAGGGACAAACATCGGTGTCAATAGAACACCTGCAGTGCGATACAGTTAAAATCACCGCTTCAAAATGTAAAGCGAAGTGAAGTGAAGGAAAATTGAGCAATCATTACATAAATTGGGGGTGGTTTTTAGTCAGTAATTCTGACAGACCCCTACACAGGGTGGAGGACATCCATGAGGATTTTCGACCCCGCACCACAAAAAGGCATTCTGGCAATGACTGGCCTGATGGTCTAGTAGTGAGTGCCCCTAACTGCTATGCGATCGAGGATTCGATTTCCACTCAGGACAAATGTGTGTGTGATGAGCACGATCATTTTTTCTGTGTCTGGGTGTAATTATTTTTCTATAATATGTGTGTATTTAGAAATAAATTAGTTTGTTTATCAGTTGCTTAGTACCCATAACACAAGCTCTGCTTAGCTTGGGACTGGATGGCGTTGTGTGAAAGTTGTGGTATTTATTTATTCACAGTTCACTTCACTCACGATTCCACGAGCTGACTTTTACTGATTCTACCTGCCGAGATCGCCTTTACTTCCATAAACTTAGAACCTCACATGCTTCGTCAATGTGAATCTTGTCTCTGGCATCTGCTTCTTATTATCCATCAGCTTCCATAGACAGCGACGAGTGATTCGTTCATAGGCCACGGTCCGGTTTACCTGGATGATGATGTCCAGGAGATTTAGAACCTCGTGCTGGGTTTCGATGGTGTCGCAGAGCGCTTGGATCATCCAGGAGCCGTCTCTGTCCCGATAGGATAGGAAGTCTGCGGAAAACGATACATACAACATTAATTCAATGCGAAATTAAAGGAGATGTTTCATTTTTATATGGGGCTCCGGCCAAAGTCACATTTTTTTCATAATAACAAATGGTTTTTAAGTCCAAAATTAAATTAAAAAAGGTTTGAAAAATGTCCTAAGAGTTATGACAGCCATGACAGGTTGTAGAGATGACGTTTACTTAACCTAGAGTAAGGTTATTTTGAATTCGTTCAGGAACACACTTCAAAAATGGAGACTAAAGATTTTTGTAAAGATGAAATCGTCACACTTAATTATGTATATTTAAAATATATACTCTTGTACTAATGGTTATTATTTTTAACAGAACAAGAATATACACATTTATTAATTATTTTCTACGTTACATTGATTTGATGCGACTTGATTTCAGAACGAATATAGTATGCAAGCAAACGAGACGCCATGTTGAATAAAACAAAAATTAAAAAACTATTATTTTTGGTGCACAACAAATCAAACTTCAATTCACCAGACAATATATAGCTTTCCCCAATTCGTGTTATTTTTTCCTCTTTTTCGATAAATGTACATCTGATGGCCGAAAATGAAACATCTCCTTTTAATCTAATCTGCCTAGCCTTTCCCGATTATATTGGGGTCGGCTTCCAATTTAACAGGTTGCAACTGAATACCAGTGGTTTTACATGGAGCGACTACCTGCCTGACTTTCACAACCCAGTTACTGAGTAAGAGGATACCCCTTGGTTAAACTGGTTGTTAGATTTTCAGGCTTCTGACTATCTGTATCGACATTCGACTGTCGTTACACAAAGACCGGCGAGCCGGGACCAACGGTTTTTTGCGCTTTTCGAGGCATGGAGGAGTCACTTTAAGTAATGAATGCTGACCCATCCACGTATCAACCTCGTCAAGTGTAGCTTTACCTTCGATCGATCCGTGAGGCTGTTCAAATTTAAATCTATCTAAGTTTGAATCTACATTGTCGTACTTAAAGTCCTCATTAAGGAACAAAAAATTTTCGATCATCCTTTTTAACTGACTTCAAAAAAAGGAGGAGGTTGTCGTCAATTCAGTTGTATTTTTTTTTTGTTTTTTTTTAGGGTTGTTTACCTCATGTCCGTCATTTATGGACCATGAAATTCATTTTCTATTTGATAGGGTATATTAACAGATTGGTCCCATTTCTATCGAAACTCAATATCTGATGAGGGATCCTCTAGGAATTGAGGCAACTCCTCAAAAAATATATGTACACACGCACCAATTTTAACATTTTTACAAATCAAATATTTTCATTTATAAAAGATCTATCATTTGGTAAAAAAAAACTTTTAAATTACAAAAAAAAACAACCGACTTCTTAAAAAATCACTTACAGGTGAAAAATTAGTGGTAAATAATTAAAAATAACTCAAACTTACAAGTTATTAAAAATTTGATGTTCATTGATGGCCTGAAACACTATTATTGAGTTTTTTCTATCTGGGATTTCTCAGTAGCAACCCGAAATCTGGATTAGTGCCCGATTGATGGCAATAGGCTCGCCCCCTATTACATAGGACTTATACATAACTGGCGAAATGAGGGTTACAGAATTAGGGAATTACAGTCGTGATGTAATGTTATTTTATGGGTTGAAAAAATCGGCTTGAGCCTGTGATACCTAATAATTTTTAGGCTACCCTAGAAAGAAAAAGAAAAGAAAGAAAGAAAAATGCGTTTATTGGCATCACAACAGAAATACACCTTAAAAACTATAAAATACAGCGATTTTAATGCCGAAAGGGCCTCAGCTCAGCATAATGTCAGATGAGAACACAGAGTGTACTATCTGACGCTGATTTTGAGCTGCAACCCACGAGTGCCATACGCAATAATAACTAACACAAAAATAAATAATAGAACAGTGCGTTACCGTTATAAAAAATATTATACATTAAAAAAAAAAACAGTAACAGGTGAAAAATAACTCCAGTTTCGGAAGTCTGTGGCTTTGGTGGTTTTGTTTCGTTCATTATTGGCCACCGACTTCCGAAACTGGAGTTATTTTTCACCTGTTAGTGTTTTCTTAAGAAGTCGGTTGTTTTTTTTGTAAAAAAGTTTTTATTTTGTAATTTTTAGTTGCTTCGTATCTTAAGAAAGTCTTTCAAACTTGTAAGAATCATTGAAATTGGTTAACAATTGCTATAGAAGTTCTATCTAAACACTAATCTGTACATCTCTGCCTTTTAAAATATAAGGGCGTAATGTTATGCTATGGAAAAACAAAAGCTCAGCAAGTCAGCATAGACATCTGACTATAGCAATCGCGAATAATTTGCTGTTAGGCGTTGAAGAGTTCCGTTGCCTGTCTTCTTCATCAGTTTTTCTTTACCAAATGATACTTCCTAAATGAAAATGCTTGATTTGTTACTAAAAGTGTTAAAATCGGTGCGTGTGTACCTATACTTTTTGAAGAGTTCCCTCGATTCCTCGAAGTTCCCTCATCAGATATGAGTTTTGATACAAATGGGACCAATCTGCTAGCATACCCTATCAAATGAAAAAAGAGTTTTGAAAATCGGTCCATAAATGACGGAGTACTGAAGTAACAAACCCTAAAGAAAAAAAAAATACTTACATCCGAATTGAGAACCTCCTCCTTTTTTTAAAGTCGGTTAATAAGCTAGAAGTAAAGATAAAAAAGCTTTATACATATTCAAATAAGACTTTGTTATGTGCATTTGTGTCCTTGCTTACCTTCAACTGTAGAGCAAAGCACAAGAGTATCAGCATGTGTAGGCACGGTGATAAAACTGACACTTGGAATCTCTTCTACGTCTGTGGGGCCAGCATCGCTCCAAAACTCTCCGCAAAACTGTAATTGAAAATTTTTAAATTTAATAAAATTATCTATTAAATGATTTTGAAGATATTATAAACTTTAGAACGTCAGCGACCAAATTAAAAATAAATTAAAATTCTACAACTTTCAAACAACGCCATCTAGTCTAAAACTAAGCAGAGCTTGTGCTATAAAATAAATCAATAAATAAATAAATATTCCACTACTTTATGAGTAGTCTACTAGTAGGTGACTGATAAACTTACTTACCTATATATTTCTAAATACATACATACATAATAGATAAATTACACGTAGACACAAAACAAATGATCATGCTCATCACACAAAAAATTGTCTTGGGTGAGAATCGAACCCACGATCTTAGGCATGGCAGTCGGGGCCACTAACCGCTAGACCAAAAGGCCAGACAAAACTGACACCTTTTGGCGCTGGCAGACAATTTTATCTTAGGTCCTTACATTTTACAAATGCTTCTGAATGTTATTTATTTTACATTATAATATTATTTAAAATTATTTAGATGTTAAATATATATAGGTATTGGCGTGATGGCCCAGAGGTTAAGGCGCCTACCTCTCATGCACGAGGTTGTGATTCAAATCCGGGCAAGTACCAATATGACTTTTTCAATTCATATGTACTTTCTAAGTTTATCATAGACATCTTTGACATCGATGAAGGAAAACATCGTGAGGAAACCTGGACTTATAGTTAATATAAGTTTGAAATCGCCAATCCGCCTTGAGCAAGCGCGGTGATCAATGCTCGAGCCTTTTCTGTATGAGAAGAGGCCTTTGCCCTGCAGTGGGACAGTAACAGGCTGGTATTATTGTTATTAAATAAATATTATATATATTTTACAAAGAAATTTAAAATACTATAGAGAGGTCTTGCGAAGGAATGGCATAGAAAAACTGTGAAATTCCATGTCTTAGTAACGCCATTAATCTAGCATAATATACCAATATTAGAGCAGCAACTTTGCGCGCTAAACTAGACTTAATGACTTGGACACAAGTATCGTATGATTTGTTTCGTGATGTCCGGTCTATAGTAAGGCTAAGCGCGCACTACGAAATTTATTCGTTGCGACTTTTAAAGTGTGGAATAAATTCGCAAACGACAATAATTCCTACGCGCACCACGATTTATTATCGCCTGCGAAATAACAGGGCCAAACACTCACTGTGCTACCGCGGACGGGAATGTGCAGACGCCGCACATATTGTTACCCCAATGTGTCAAATTTTCACAATTGAATATCAACCTTATTCTGTTTAGCAAAAAGTTGAAAAACGATAAACGATTTATTTTTGCAGTGCGCGGATTATGGTACATTTCTGTTGCTCACAGATTGACGATTTTTTTGTCGCAACGATTTATTTGCAGTGCGCGTTTGGCCTAAGTATTGAATGTCTTTGGTTCTATGTTAACTCACATTAAAAAAATCGTATAAACCACACCATCGATTTTGAGCATCAGTTAGACCTTGCTGCATCATATGCATCTCTTCTTCAGGATAAAGGTAGTCATCAGGCGTTTTAGAAGAGTTGTCACAATTGAAACTGTCACTGTGACTGAGGTAAACTGTGTGACCTGCGTCCATACTGCCGCCTCTGCAAGCCTGTAGGCAAAGAGATTTAAAATACTATAGAGCGGGCTTGTCAAGGAAATGTCATAGAAAAACTTTGATCCCATGCCTCAGTAACGCCATCTAGAATAATATATGAATATTGGAGTGGCAGCGGAGCGTACTACAAAAAACACATAGACTTGTATCCAGCAGGACACACTTTTTCGGACGAAAATATTGTTCGTGATGTCCGGTCTATAGGTATTGAATGTCTTTGCCTGTAGGGATGTCAAATTGAAATTAGAACCACAGTAGGCACTGCAGCAATTCTGTAAAAATTACTTCGTGGTAATGTATCTATAGGTGAGATGAAGGCTAATTAAGCTGTCATTCCATACGAATGCTAAGGATTGACAATTCACTACACTCACGGGGTGACTAGAGAGAATATGAACAAAAAATGAGAACTGTATTAAAATATTTTCAAAAAATCATAAAAATGCACGTACGAGATAATACACAGCCCGTAAACTGCACTGGTTTCTATGAATCTCTATGAAATTGATTCTGAGCGCGGCAGAACCCAGGCCGTAGGCTGGGCGCCGCGGCTGCAGGCCTCAATTTTATAGCAATTCATAGAAACCTTTGTACTTTGCGGTCTGAGGCCCATCCCATTTCAGACTTGTACAGACGCCAGCACATCAGACACCGTCATTTTCCCCATTGAACATGAACCTTATTCTATTGGTAATAAAGTTAATAAACTATCAAAGCTTTACACATTAAGGTAGCTAAATGTGCTGGCCCCTATACCTTTAGGATCAACTCTTTTTAACAAACATGACAAATTAAAAGGCAAAACATAAAATCGACACATAAATATTCAATGGAAAGCTTTTTATAAAAACATTTTATACCTGAACGAAGAACAGCTTCGGCTTATTAGTGAGACTTGCTGCGTTTCCAAAAATGCCCATGGCTTCACTTAGAAGATACGGTTTATCAGCTGCATAGACTTTTCCACCTTTGTCTCCATGAGTAAGGATCGTCACACAGATGCACGATGTCTTGGTGTGGTTTAAATTAGCAACTGGAATACAGTGAAACATATTTGTTAAAGAAATGAAAGGTAGAAAAGCATTTAGTTGGCGCATAGTCTGAGCACATATTAAAAAAAAAACCGGCCAAGAGCGTGTCGGGCAAAGAGATTTAAAATACTATAGAGCGGGCATGTCAAGGAAAATGACATAGAAAAACTTTGATCCCATGTCTCAGTAACGCCATCTAGAATAATATATGAATATTAGAGCGGCAGCGGAGCGTACTACAAAAAACTCATAGACTTGTATCCAGCAGGACACACTTTTTCGGACGAAAATTTTGTTCGTGATGTCCGGTCTATAGGTATTGAATGTCTTTGGTGTCGGGCCACGCTCAGTGTAGCGTTCCGTAGTTTCTCGTCCGTCACAATAAGTGTTCAAAATGCTTGCATATACGATTATACTATAAACTTAGTCCAGAAATTATTTTGTACAACTTTTTGTCTTTTTTTTACAAAAACTGTTGTTTCCATCCAAGTTCAAAATAATTTTCCTAGAAAGTCCTTATAAAGTTCTACATTTCAGTTTTTTTTCATATTTTCTAAACTTATGGTTCAAAAGTTAGAGGGAAAAAAATGTTTCTCGTCCAAAAAATCTTTCACACTGTGAAGATTATTAATCTAATCAATTGTGTAGTTTAACTTTAAATAGTGTAAAATCATAAACTTTAAAATCACTTGGAATGTTGTTATATTTTCGAACAACTTTTATTATATTTTGTCAATCTCATGGTAGGATAGTTTGTCTTGTTTGTTTTGATTTATTTACTGTCGTAGACCGTATTTGGCTTGTAGACCCATGACAGTCTTTACAGATAGTCAGAAGCCCGAAAGTCTGACAACCAGTTTAACCACGAGGTATTGTGTTACACAGTAACTGGGTTGTGGAGGTCGGACAGCCAGTGGCTCTGGTATTCAGCCACATCCAGTTAAACTGGAAGCCGACCCCAATACAATTGGAAAAAGGCTAGGCAGACGATAATGGTTTATTTAGTAAGATACAGTTTTTAGGGTTCCGTAGTCAACTAGGAAACCTTATAGTTTCGCCATGTCTGTCTGTCCGTCCGTCCGTCCTCGCTTAATCTCTGTGACCGTTAGCACTAGAAAGCTGAAATTTGGTACCAATATGTGTATCAATTACGCAAACAAAGTGGTAAAATAAAAATTGGAAAAAAAATGTTTTTTAAGGGTAGCCTCCCTATATGTAAAGTGGGAAACTTACTTGCAGTAAGATGATCGATTATTTGCTGATGTGTCAAGTCCCTGTATACGAAGATTAAGAAACCGAGTCTATGGAAAACCTCTTTGATGCGTCGTTCGTCATTGAATGTACCGTATCTCGGCGATGGTTTTTTCCTGTAACAGTAAATTTAACACATATCTTAATATATTCAACATTTGCTTCCATATTATTGTGTACGCAGAGCTCGATAAGTACCTAGTCGATGAAATGGTTAGAAGTTTTGGGGTATTCTTCGAATCTCAACGATTTCTCAGTACAACCATCGAAGCACAACTAAATTATATTCCTCGAAGCGCAACCGCAAGCGGGTGTGATGGATTAATCAAAAACATCAATAGACAGTTTTACATTGAATGTCTAAATAATTATTTACCAGCAAACATAAATAGACAGGATGATAATATGGATTATATGATTGAGTAACTTATCTAATACCTAATGAATCTCGGACATCCACAGCGAAGTAAGACTGGATTTAGCTAATTAAGTTTATTAAGTTAATTTATAATTATATTAAAATAAAATATACGTCATAAAATTGTGATACTTCGCAGAAAAATATGGTGGTTCGAGCTAAATTTGTAGAGCAGCTCAAGCATCTAGAATTTAACCAAAATTTATAAGGTGCTTTCTAAATATCTGCCATCGTCTTAAGGGGTCATTGTACTCATCATTATAAACATCTTTTACTATGGGACAAACTCCAAAATCGCGAAAATAAAATCAGCTGTTCCCTACATTTTTGGTCACGTGACTCGTCGAAATGTAGGGAACAGCTAATTTTATTTTCGCGATTCCCTTAAGAGGATGGCAGATATTTAGAAAGCACCTTACTTATATGTAGCTGATTCTTGGCCACAAAAGAACTTAGTTTGCTATTTTTCTAATATCATTTTTTATTTAGTTTGTTATGGACAATTCTTGTACACTGCCTACATCAAGTTGTATTCATTTAACAGCAATTGCCTTACAAGCGTAAACTTGTAATTGGCCATCTGTTAATTTAATGTATTGCTTACTCAAACGTAATATACTACTAGCTGTACGTTTTCTTAAAATGAGTAAACTTTTACTACTTAGCCACGAATTTGCTCACGTCTACAAAAGCTCTAACTAACTGCCGTAAATTTGCATCCGATCCGAATCAAAACCTTATCTAAATGTGATGTTATCTGTGATAGATATTTAAAGGAATTGCAAACAAAGGACTACGTTCTACCTTCAACCGATTGTCGCTGTTAGCTTTGCCGCACACGGGCCACAAAATGCCGCTACCGACGAAAAACACTAGTACCTAAGTGGTGAAAGGCATTTTTTTCGCCGGACCCAGAGGTCTATGCTCCTTATTCATCGGCTTTCCCCCTTGTTCCTCCAACTCCACCCTTGCCAGAAATGCCACCAGCATAATTTCAATAGATAGGTGGGACGTGGAAGTCCTGTCCCAACAATCCATGGTGATTACATCACCTTGGGGTGGTCTTTAATGGACAATGCCAATATGATTGAGCTGAAGATGGCAACGCTTGCGGCTGTCGCAAACGGCCTGTGTGCGGCCACTCTTTAAAAGGACTTTCTTGCCATCTATTTTCTAAGATTCAGATTGGATGCATGCGAAAGCGCACTTACTTAACGCAGGTGACGTCATATAATTGTATATTCGTTGTTGCTTGTATATTATCGCGAGGCTGCTAATTGTTCTCCCACTGTGCCAACGTGTCGTCATCCAATTTCATGCTTACTGTTAAGGTCACCGTTTGCTCTTCTTTACGTGGTGTGGGGTGTGTGTTCAAGGCGATTGTTTGTCTTTGCTAGTCATCACGGAAGAAAAGAAAATTAGTCTTTGTTATCGAGATCGGAGGATGTGGTGCTCCTCAAGTTCCGAGTTGAGCTCACGATTACTGACAAAATGCTTGCTGACTGATCTGGTGCCCCCATATCTATGTGGCTCTTTTCTCAAAAGACCATTTCAGACACTAATCTGCATGGTTCATATATGACCTGATAAAGATGATGTCTGGACTTTAAAAGAGACTGACCTCTGAGCTTCTTTTGGTGTTTCTTCTCAGAGTAGTCAGATAGTGACACGCCGACCTCACCTAGCTAAAAAATGACGTGAAAGTGTTTGTTTGAACCTATTTACAGAAATAGTTCTAAATTTTCATTTTTAGCAGTGTGACGGAGAGTCTAGTGACCAACGGATTGCTAAGTCGTTGGTCTCGAGTTTGAAAAGCCATGTAACGCACAAAGGTACGAAGATAACCTTCTCTTTTTGTGTAAATCGGTTAAAATTTAAATAACCCAAAACCAAAGAAGCCGTTTTATCTGTCTATCACGGATTTGTTGCACCTATCCTATGATATGGAATATACAGGGTGTCTCATTCAAATCGGTCAGTATGGGAAAGTCTGAAACTATAAGACATACGAAGATCTGTTCTGAGGAACCATGTCATCGATTTTAATAACAAGAAAAACTGCATTCATACATTTTAAAAAACATCTGTAATATTGTAAACGTGGTCAGTTCGACCACCTACTAAAATAAATTAAAGTATGTGGAAACAATGCATTTTATTCATTTTAGACATAATGTTTCATACGGACATTTACTGCTTCAGACCTACACAATCGATATCTAAATAGAAATAGTGTAGGTTTTTTTTTTCAAAATAGCCGGGTTCGATTCCCGAACGGAGTACAGATGTTTTTTAAAATGTATGAATGCATTTTTTCTTGTTATTAAAATCGATGACATGGTTCCTCAGAACAGATCTTCGTATGTCTTAAAGTTTCAGACTTTCCCATACTGACCGATTTGAATGAGACACCCTGTATTGGGGCCAATCGCCATCTAGTATATTATAATATAGCAACATATTTAGCGGCAGCCGAGCGTACTAAACTAGACTAATCGATTTGTTACCACTAGGACACAAGTATTGTTCGTGATAATTCCGTCTACAGTAAGTATTGAATGTATTCGAATAAAACAATGTTTTTAGCCAGTATATGACAATTTCACAATGTTTTATTAGTTTTTATTTAAGAATCATGTTGTTAAAATAACCATGACACTCAATGCAACATCTTAATTTGCACAATAATTTCGGTAAATTAGGCCATTTTTTATCGCGATCAAATTAAACCGTAGGCTCAGTATTGCGCAATATTTTCCTATACTACGTACGCAATTTCGTTCTGCATTACAATCAAATTCAATAAGACGTGTTTTATTCAAAATTGCTGGATGAGTTGGTGTCGGGACCTTGAGATATATTATAGCAACGGCATTTATAAATTAGGTAGATCGTTTGTCGACTTGTCAAATGTCAACAAATTAATAAAAGACTTGACAAATAACACTTGTCCGCTGATATTGTCATCAGAGATGGCGGCGTTGCATGCAAAAATGTATGGGAAAATGTATTTTCTTTTATTTTATATGTTCGTCAAATTCCTAATGGCTTTAATAGTTATTGTGCTAGTCGGGACGCAGACGAATTCAACAAATCACAAATTCATGAAAATAGGTCCAGCTGATCTCCTGTTATTACAAGTGTTCCAACAAAACCAACTTTTATTTATATAGGGTGACTGGTAATTAGTGACCGATACTTAAACACGTGATTGTATTCATGATTTCAATAAACTTTCCCAAACTTTTTTTTATACACAATAATTTATAACACAACAAAATAACAACAAAGCTGTTTGAAATTCAACCGCACGCGCCTGTGATCACAGTAGGCACGAATCGGCACGATCTATCAGCTGATGGTCTGACCTCGGGAAGGACAAAATCTATCAGTAGTAGTAGCGTCACACGCTCCCCCGCCACCCCCACCTCTCTCGTTGTGCAGTACTGACGTAATAGAATTAATTGAAAGTTAATGAGTTAAAAAAAAGTTTCTTTGGGAAAGTTATTCGTATTCATGAGTACAATCACATGTTTAAGTATCGGTCACTAATTACCAGTCACCCTATATATTAAGATACTAAATTGTAGGTTTGGTAAACCTCTGAATACCGAATAGGTATTAATGGCCCGTGAGTAAGAGTGAACTTTCAAAGTTTATCTTAGATCGAAGTGTAAGTAGTTAATACGAGTAGGTATAAGTCTGAAATCGCCAAGCCGCCTAGAGCAAACGTGGTCGCTTGCTCTAGGCGGATCAATGCTCGTTCCTTTTCTATATGAGAAGAGGCCTGCACCACACAGTAGGTCGGTAAAATGCTTGTAGGTATTATAGATATACAAAGTAGTGAAAAATGTTGATATAAGCAATAAGCCATAACGATTAAAATCGTTTAGTTCAATACAGTTATTCAATCACTAGGTAAAACACTTAAAGGCCAATGTCGACTTATAACCTGCTTTCAAGTAAAAAACCGGACCCCACAGACAGACTCACAAAAATAGCGGTCAAACTCGTAACACCAATCTCTTATCGTCGGCGTCGAAACTTAAAAAAAAAACAAAATACTAACTTAAAATGCTTCGTCTTCTTGAATGAGAACTGATTGAGAATGACCATGTATCTCGTACCGGTCATATCATAGTACGATGCGTCTCGGTCAAATCGTACTCCGTCGGTAACTTGGTCTTGACGTAGACTAAATTAAAAAAGAAACATAAAAAGGTACATGTTTATTGAAAGAAAGAAAAACAAATATAAAAAAAATAAAAAACAAAAAAGGTATAGGTAATTAATTAATTACCTAATAAAATATTTAATTAAAATATGATGCATAAATATTTAGTATATTATTTTTAATTCCTGTTTGACAATTATACATAATATACATATCCCTGAGTGAGGCCAAACAGGCTCCTATCTCATCATAATGTGGACTCATTTTTAATGTTACGTGATTCAAATAAATTATTATATGCCCAGGTGCCTTCATCCCGTTAACGGGGCAAATGGGTAAAAATGTTTCATCTCTCCCAGTAGCCGGTTCAACGGGGCAGATGAAACCTCTACAATATTAATCTTAAAGTTTTACCCAGGTTTTGTTTCACCGCTGAGAATGACACAGATCATTTGCCCAATTATTAGCAGTGATCGGAATTTGAGTGTTCAATCAATAATATGGATATGACCTCAAATTTCCGGAAATCGCTACTCTTTGATCAAAATTTTCCTTGGTTTAGAATTCTGAATGATTCTAAGGGATTATACTTTTTTTTTAATGTAATTGATATTTCACGCAATAAAAATATATAATTTAATGATCACAATGACTAATAACAATTTGCTTAAAATCCCGGGAACACCGTCATAATTAAATTAGTGATATCGTCTCATATAATATATTAGAGGTAGTCTACTTACTACGCCGAGCCTACCGAGACAGATGAAATAATTTGTCTTATCTGCCCCCCGCCGAAAGCACTGGGACCGATGTAACTGTGTCATAATGTACAATATTAAAAAAAAACGTTACAAACTGCAGCGCTGTTATTCTGATAGGGCCTGCTAGCCTCTAGGTGGGATATAAAATAATCAAATTACCTATTATTAATACTTCTTTGATTAATGAAACAAAAGCAGTTAATTTGACGGTTATCGCACTAGGATTTATGTAACCAGGTCGATTCAGAAAAAGTCACCCCGCGAAAATTTGAGTGAAGTGAACTGTCAATTTCTAGCATAAGTATGGAATTACACATCACTACAAAAGAATTAGTATAGAATTTCCTCTCCATACGAAACTACCTTTTGGAAGGGGCAACTAGAATAATTTTCTTAATCTTTTTTAGGTCTGACGTTCAAATTGCCTTTTAACTGCCTTATTAAAGATTTGACTTTGGCTTTGACTTTGCCAATGCGAGGATCATGGACTGAATTCATGAGGCCCGAACATGCGACGATGTCCTTTTGATCTTGTTTATATCATACAACTGGTTGTTCTAAAAACTAAATGATTAAAAACAAGCGTCATAGATTTTTCCAAAGAAGTTGTTGGCAGTAATCATACTGAGACTACTTACATTTCCACTTAGCGTAAAAACTCCAAGAAAATGACAAGTGCTTTCGATAGATTCTTAGCTAAGTGACGGATTTAAAACCATGGGTAGGTAATGAAGCCAAGAGCCACTGTTGCTTCCCGTCATTGTGTACATGTCATATTATTGAGGTGAATTTAACAGAATATTAATGTAGTATGTACTGTATTAATTTTCTGTTTAAATCATCCCGTGAAATTGAGCTGTCATTCTGTGCTAATGCTAGGGATTAACAGTTCACCTCACTCAAACTTTTACGTTGTGCGTTTTACTGAATCGACCGGCAGGTTTACTAATTCTGGTTTAATTACCGTAGTAAATAGATATAGTATTAACAATTAGGAAGTCTAAACAAATATTAACAGCAAAAAAAATCAATAAAAATTCTTACCTCGAATTTGTAAAACGGATGTGATAACCTCTAGCATCCGTTAGAGTGGATAAAACCTCTTCAGCCATTATTGTTGTCACACAAAAAAAACTCAATTTAAAAAATATTTAACTAATGGTCACACTGGATAGTGTCGACTGCACATGCGTCTTTGATGTGGGAGCCACGTCGCATTTGTTAACATTTTCAATTTATAACAAATGATGAAAAACTTTTGCGTGCGACCGTGTGAGGAATACGAAAATACTGTCTTAGATAAAAATATGCGTGTGTTAAATACAGCTTGAAATTCTTAGGTGATGTGACGTAACATCTAGATATAGATAACAGTATCGTGGCGAAATCAGAATTGCACGTATAATATCTTTTTCATTTTAAAACACTTTGTCTGTTTGTGTGTCTGTTACTTTTTTATAGCGGATTTAAGTTTTATAATGTTAAAAGGGATCCTAATAGTCTGCCAGCAAAAACACTAGAAAGTGGTGTAGGGCGGGCGTTTTGGGGGACTGTCTTATGTAAATTTTAGACTATTATTGTTGTTGATTATTGTTGTTAAGAGTTTTGACTGCAACATATATACATGTCGGATCCGGTCAATAGTACGGACACAACGAATCGTAATCGCGCCAAAAGGCGATAGCACGTGATCTACCGACACCATGGCGCGCTTCTACAGAGTCGTGATGTTTTAAGCCTGCAGCGAGGACGACATTAAGTGCCCGACCGCAGTGGAGCTAAGACGTCCCGGAACTGTTATTCGTTTCGTTGTAAAGTGTTAAAATGTAACGGTTAAGTTATCCTGAAGAAACATTTCTGCTTGTAACCGATAACGATGTGATAATCATGTTCGACTATGTGTTAACTTATCAGACAGATGTGTTGCTGGGGAGTTTGTTCCGCCACTTCTTCTTCCCAGCAAAAACACTAGGAAGTGGCGAAGGGTGGGCTCTTTGGGGGACTGTCTTATGTAATTTCGACATTTAAAAAGTGCTGATCCTCAGCCTAAAGTGAATAAATGACTTTTGATTTTGAGTGAATTTGGTTTTTGATGAAGATTCAACCCCAAACGTAAGCTATCTCCGACATCAGAAGTGGCATAAAGAACTTGCTTCCCACTTGACTGGCGATGGCGCGGCTTGGAAGCGCGTCTCGGGCGGCAGTGCGGCCTACAAATGCGCGCGAAATAGCTGGTACCCACTTGCAGACAACAATCCGGTGAGTCGTGTCATTTTTGTTTGAATTTGGAACCAAAATGTTTTCTTTCCAAGCAGTACCTACTAATCGCAATTTTGAAGGTCAATGCGAACGTTTGTGTAAAAATCATACCTAGATAGTACTACAAACATAGACCTAGTACCGAACGAATTATTTGCGAAGTTTTAAATAGTGCCAATAGTTTATTTTACATGCGGGTAGCGCGTACAATAAGATAATAAATCATTTCAAATAGGTGTGATGATCGTTCGCGAAATATTTTAAACAGGGTACTTATCACAATCAACCGTGAGAAAATTAATGTTCGTTAGTTATTACTAAACAAAAATGTTCTTTTTTTAAACAGCGTCAATACCGCGGGTATGTTATGAGAACTTAACGTCATGAATATTCTTTTAGCATCGCGTAGATAGGCTACTGGAAGTTAAATTAGCAGAGGGCTATTATAATGCGTTAAATTGACAATAATGCGATCGAAGTATTGTTTAGCGTTTTGCCTGGGGTCTGTTTACGTAGGCATATTTTGTTACTTCGTGATAACAATAAAGTCGTGACAATTGAAACTCGGTAGGTAAATAAACGTTACCAACGTGACGCGTTTGGAAAATTGAGCGGTAAACAAGATTTAAGGGAATGCATTTCGTATTAATAGACGCATTAACCAAATAAGTTCCTTTGTTTGTTCCGGTTTATCGATACTGGTAGTCTGCTAGTAGTACTATGAGGGCGATTAAAGATATCTTAGCTTAATTTGGTACACGGACGCGTACATTGTACACGGAAACCTAAACCTGTTATTTGCGAGTTAACCCGTCATATCGAACGTGGATCCATGCGAGACAATAGCTTTTGTGGTTAAGCGTTATAATGAAAGGTTTTGTCATTCTAGTAACATTGATTTACACACGCTACTGGTTCATTTAGGGCCAACAAACAGGTTGAACGTGTTATGGCAGTTCCTAAGTCGATGCTTGCAGCAATCAAAACCGATGCCTAGTTGTTTTTAGCAAGACTCATTAATCGAAATTCAGTTAGCAATAAACTGTAGGTACAGTCATAACGAAACATACTAAACTAGGCTCCAAATATAAGGGATCTTTCATAACGTTTTTGCAAGTACGCACATGAAAGGTTAAGGCGGATGCCTAAGGGCCAAGTTCTAAGTAAAATAGAAAAGGTTGAATCGAGTGATAGTGGGGAATCTTAGGTCGGCTGGTCAGACCGTACCAGTAGCCCCTCGTAGCCGTAGTCCAGTAGAAGTCGGTATCTGCTTTAAGTAGTCCGTGGATACGCGGTATTGCGAGTGGCACTGGCGGAGGTCGGGGTCTTGTAGAGACCATGAGAGTCCGTGGGACTCGGCATTGATGAGAATGCATAGTGACAAACTGGAGGTTTGTTGGGGCTTAGTGAAAAGCCACAGGCCACGGATAAGATTCCTGCTTAGCGATTTGAGACGTTCTTCGGATGTTTAAGTGGCTGCTAGCATGTGTATACTTGATAAAGTCGTTTATTAATTCAAACTGAAGAATGAGAATTATTGAGTTTCGATTTTTGAGGCATAACTTTAGGCAAACGTAAAACTAAGGTTGAATCGTGCAAATGCAAAACTTAATAGATTTCCGGTCGATTTAGTCTGATCTTGTTGATTTTGAGACCGTTCAAGGTCATAAGGGTGCTTATTTAGTAAGGCTCCGCGCAAACAATGGTCATTTAATTGTCTAGGTTGCGGTAGTTGACGAGTTAACTTGACTTACTGTAACTGTATTTCTGACGCACATGATCAGAGTATAACTGACAAGATTTTAGTAAAGTAGTTGTGGAAATGAAATCTTTAAGCTTACGTGATGGATGAGACCGTACCAGAGGTTGTCGTGCAACCGTAGCTCAGTAGAAATCGGTATGTAGTCCGTGAGTACGTGGTGGGCAGTCAACTCTGGCGAAGGTCGGGTTTCA
This sequence comes from Euplexia lucipara, assembly GCA_921972225.1. Classification (NCBI taxonomy): domain Eukaryota; kingdom Metazoa; phylum Arthropoda; class Insecta; order Lepidoptera; family Noctuidae; genus Euplexia; species Euplexia lucipara. The sequence goes on along the minus strand of OV179146.1, from coordinate 4,236,818 downwards.
GTGGAAACCATGAGTAAGATGGTAACTGGAGGTTACTAGGAGGAGGGCTATGCGTAGCCAAACATCACGCGTAGTGCTTAAGTATTTTGGTTTATCTGGTCTGATTGTGTCTCTTCTGAGATAGCGCGGTGATTGCGTCAGTTGTGCTTTGAGTTTTCTAATATTTTTAACGTGTAGTTGAACCTTTTGTAATGACTAATGTGGTGCGCAGTGCGCTGTGACCAACTTGATGAGGATGATGTAAAGTACCAATAAGATAATTACCTCGTTAATTAATGACAGGAATTCTTTTTATTCAACTTAAAACCGATGTTCCAACGGGGTTAGGAAAACGCCAGAAGCTAAAGTAATTATTGAATTGAATGACAACTGTGATTTACCGAAATGTGATACTGAAGGCGTTTCAGAACCTTCACCTGACATTGCTGCGGGTACTCTAGGTACCTAATTAATTCAATTATTGTTAATTTTGTGTGCGATGGTCACGGGGATGACTCTGTGATTGTATGTTATTGTCACAGGGATGACAATCTTTGTAAGATTATGTGATGGTCACAGGGATGACTGTCTGGTTGATTAGTCACAGGGATGACTGAATCATTGAGTTCACATGGTCACAGGGTTGACATGTGTGTGTGTGTGCGCACATGTGTTGCGCTTCAGTCACAGGGTTGACTGACTGTTAATTTGGTGTCACAGGGATGACTACCATAGAACACTTGTAGTCACGGGGTTGACTTTGTGTGTGTCGCATTTCATGGTCACAGGGATGTTTTTTTTACTGTTTACATGTGTTGTACATAGAGATTTTGCAGCAATTGTCAGTCACTTATGTTCAGTTTCTGTAATTTCAATGGTGTTACAGAATTTTGGAGTTACTTATTGAGTCAGAGTTATTTAGGTCAGATCTGGCCGAGCGTGAATGATACTGTGTGGTATTTTCTTTTGCTTCAGATTATCACACGAGGACGTGTGAAACGCAGGATGGCCGTGTCGGATCCGGTCAATAGTACGGACACAACGAATCGTAATCGCGCCAAAAGGCGATAGCACGTGATCTACCGACACCATGGCGCGCTTCTACAGAGTCGTGATGTTTTAAGCCTGCAGCGAGGACGACATTAAGTGCCCGACCGCAGTGGAGCTAAGACGTCCCGGAACTGTTATTCGTTTCGTTGTAAAGTGTTAAAATGTAACGGTTAAGTTATCCTGAAGAAACATTTCTGCTTGTAACCGATAACGATGTGATAATCATGTTCGACTATGTGTTAACTTATCAGACAGATGTGTTGCTGGGGAGTTTGTTCCGCCACTTCTTCTTCCCAGCAAAAACACTAGGAAGTGGCGAAGGGTGGGCTCTTTGGGGGACTGTCTTATGTAATTTCGACATTTAAAAAGTGCTGATCCTCAGCCTAAAGTGAATAAATGACTTTTGATTTTGAGTGAATTTGGTTTTTGATGAAGATTCAACCCCAAACGTAAGCTATCTCCGACATACATATAAACTACAAGCCAAGTAACAACAATAATAAATTTCCAAAAAAATGGGTTTTTCGTATTACCTTAGCAATCGCTGTGTCTAACTAAGATGTTTCGGAAGCGTGTTTATTTTTCTTTTTTTATAGTTTGAATGATAACAGGAAAAATTTCTGAATTGATTTTGTCAAAACTTACAATTTAGTAATGTTAATAGTACACCACAAACTAGTTACATTTCTTTTCTCCTTCATTATCAAGTCTATTCAAAGGTTGTATGTAAGAGATCGCTTTTAGAGATAAGGACCGCCCATTGTAACACCCTAAGTAGCTCTTTAAGTTTTTATGGCAAACAATAAAGAGTATTCTATTCTTTGAGATCGGGCTAACACTTTGTACTTTTAGGTTAACAGTTTACTGGGATTATAACTTCTTATAAAAGGAAACGAACATGAACTCGACTCCATTAGTAATGTGACATTGTGTGTGTACATGACTAACGAATCGCAGCTCAAAAGATGACTAAAACATACACAATAGCTTACGGTAAAAAAGCATAAATATCGAATCGAATACCTAGTATAGTAACGACACTACACAACCCCACACATTAGTAAAGGTTTAGTATCCTATTCGTCTTAATGGAGAGGTGGGGGGAAGGTTAAGATTGCCCCTTGACCTTTTCTTCTGGGCCTGAGATGCTTAATTTTTATATTCATCGTTAAGGATTAAAAGTTTTGATTAATGGTTTCTAAGTTTCAGACCTTCCCACAGCAACGGACTCATCATGTAGTCTACCTAATACTTTACCCAACCCCAACACATCCACCTACACCCACCCACACACACACTAAACAGTAAGTGATGGTCACAGTACGCAGTTTGGCCACGTACGATTAAAAGCACTAGATTTTAACACACATGTTGTGTCGAAAACAGACCGGCGGCGGCGCCGGAGTTGCGAGTGACATGCGCTCGCGATCAGCACACGAATTCGACTCAAGAGCGGTCAGCAACCGTGACCTTCGTCCAAAAACGATAGATCGAGACGCTTGCCTGTACTAATTTGCATTAAAAAAAACGTCAAAAAAAACCATGACAAGTATTTCTATATAATCACCTAGATACACATCAAGCTATATTAGTATACATAGCGAGTATAAACGAATCTCAGTCTCGGTGTGACTAAGTCCCAACATCGGGGTTTTTTCTTAAATTAAAATGATTTGGTGTCCTTACACTTCATCAAGTACAACCGTGGTTTTCTCAGACACTTACATACCGTTGTCGTAAGAGTTTTAAGATGTCCTTGTATTTAACTGTGGTTGATTGTTGGATAAAGACAGCAGACTGGACACATCCTCCAAGAAGTTTCCTTAGATGATGAGCTCATCCTGCTTTCTTTTTGTCCTGTGATTTATTTGTTTAAGTTTAATAACACACACAAGCACACACAACACACGCACCTAGATTCACACACCACATGCATACTTACCAATCTGTTTTACGTCCGTGACACCTCACAATCTCAGGTCCAGTTAAAACTGGGGTCAGTATTCTCTTTTTTCGCTCTCATTTTTATATTATGCATTATCGTGTGCCTTTTGGGCCAAATAAATGCTTTTTCTTTCTGCTTAGGCGAGTTGATCATCGTCACAGCCGGTACCCGGTTTAACGGGGCAGATGAAACCACTACAATAAGAAGAAGTGCACTTAGTTTCAATAGGCTTCCTAGGGACCCTAACATCGACTTGTACAGCTTATACAAGCTTCCACACGTAGAAATCTATATACTTACTTAATTGTAGGTTATTTCCGTTGACCAATTACAGCGATTTTAGAAAGTTCTTAATCAGATTAAAAGTAAAAATCTTCACGCGGTTCCACGTGTGTAGTCCCGTTCCCGTGGGAATACAGGGATAAAAAGTAGCCGATGTCACCCGCGGATAGTGTAGCTTACCAAGGGTAAAAGAATTTTCTAAATCGGTGCAGTAGATTTGGAGCCTATTCAATGCAAAAAAAAACAAACATTGAAATATTAGTACATAAGTACCTATAGATAACACATCGCGCGAGCGAAACCGCGGCTTTATCTAGTTTTTAGTTCGTAAAAAAAATTGTCCGAGTGTACGATAATGCGCTATTTCCTAGATTTTTTTTTTGGTCGTTTCTCGATTTGTGGAACGAACCCTGGGCACTGAGCTTAGCAAGATTCTATCTATCGATTGGTGAGAAATTGTTTCCGAAGACTTGGGCGATAGCTCCATGTAAAACATAGGCATTTAGCTGCATCATGCTTGTCTGGAAGCCGACCCCAACATACTTAGTTTCTTTAAAAAATACTAGTAATGAGGTGCATCAAGTACAGACGCCAGCACATCAAGTTACCCCAATGTGTCAAATTTCTTTGATCGTTTTTCAACTTTATGGTAAAAAGAATAAGGTTCATATTCAATTGGGAAAATTTGACACATTGGGGTAACTTGATGTGCTGGCGTCTGTACATAAGGTAGGTACTATAGTTCGTTCGCGTTAAGAATGCAGTAAAAATGCAGTGCAACTGCAAGATAAAGGTGTATTCCACAGTGATGTTAAATTCAAACAAATTATATTTTAAAAGATTAAGTTTAATGAATTTATAAAAATGAATTTGAAAAGATTTGATTAGTTAGGGGGCGGGGCCGACGGGTAATGAGGACTTTACTGCATTCTTAACGCGAACGTACTCTATGAAAAAAAAAAATATATATACAGGGTGTTTGGCGCATGGACCGACACAATTTTTCCAGGGATTTGGGAGGTCATTAGCTAGGTTCTACCCATACATCCTTTGTCCCAAATGTCACGGTTGGTTACATATGATTTTTTTTTTAAAAATGAAAAAAATATCCAAAATGTTTCCTTTAATTCGAAATAACATTTTTGTTTGTGGGTGTAGTGGCACAAAATAAATTTTGTTGCATTCTCCAAAGTCTTTTAAATCTAAAAACATCTTTGTTGGATACAACTGGTATCAAGAAAATTCCTTACAAGCTTACAAAGTTTAATTTTTTATTTATCGAACGAAATTTTACAACTTCTAAATTCATTATAAAAAAAACCAAAAGCCATTTTGAACTTAGCTTTATTTCAAAAATTTCTTTAGTTGATACCCTTTCTAACGGTATGCTACATGTCATAAAAATTATTCATTAAGTTGTAAAAATAAGGGATAATAATATGCCACGGCCGAACCGGACACAACAATGGAACCAGTTTGAACGATACCGTCAATGTAAGCGCAGGTAAAAAGCTCGTCTCTTTCTTGCACATGTAAAATGATTTTTGTCTTTGTCTAACATTGGGTTGGACGTTCGGGATGTGACAGGTACGGTACAGTCAGTTGAGGTCTGACTATCTCTGCTGTTGGAAGTGCCCGTGTTTCACATTCTTCTCTTTTTTTTCGTTGAGTTTTGTTTGTTAAATCTTGTTATTGTTATTTCCGCATTTAAACTGTTTTATTGTTGTGTTTATCTTCGGTGTTGATAGTAAAATAACCTTCAGTAACGAGGAGTATGCCGACATGCTACTCGCGTATGGCAGGGCTGACTGCAATGCGCGCGAAGCGCGAAGAATCTATCAGGAGCGATATCCTGATCGACGTATACCACACCACGAAACCTTCTCTACAACCTATCGACGTTTGAGAGAGACAGGAAACCTACATCATCAAGAACCTCGAGTGAGTGCCGTGCAACATAATGTAGCCGTAGATGAAATGATTCTTCAAGCTTTTGATGAGGAACCTACAACAAGCATACGAACTATTGCTGCAAGACTTAACTTAACAGTATGGAAAGTCTGGGCGGTTCTTCGGGCAGATGGGAGGCATGCATTTCATTACACCCCTGTTCAAGGTAAATAATACACCAGCCCTTTTTTTAATGTAACAAAAAACCCGTTTTAACCTATTTCAATTTTCAATGACTAGTTATTTCGTCCAGTAAAATAGATAATAAATTTTTAGTTGTTTGATTTTTTTTGTTTCACAAGTTATTTATTCATGTTTGAATTTCTTTTAACTTATTTCCAGAAAAACAAAAATCTTTTGTGGTATTGTTAGTATCTCAAGGATTTTTTTTTTTTGTTTTAGGGATCGAAGATGGTGATTATGCTAGACGCCTGGATTTCTGCAGATTTATACTGCATACAGACGTCGAAGATGGCAACTTCTTGAAAAGAATTTTGTGGACCGATGAATCAAATTTTAGCCGTGAGGGAATAGTGAATCTCCACAATCTTCACCACTGGAGTCACAAAGAACAAAATCCTCGCGTTAAAAGGCAGAGTTCTTTTCAAAGAAAGTTCAGCGTCAACGTTTGGGCTGGTGTTATTGGACGCAATCTCATCGGCCCATATTTTTTGCCAGAAAGGTTGAATGGAGACATTTATTTAAATTTTTTAATCAATAATCTACCCGAACTTGTTGTGCCAGTTTTGGAAGAAGGTGTGCCGATAGTTTTCCAAAATGACGGCTGTCCAGCACACTACCAACTGAACGTGCGAGAGCATTTAAATAATGCCTTTCCAAACGCATGGATTGGTAGAGGCGGCCCTATTCCTTGGCCCGCACGGTCCCCAGACCTGACGCCTCTGGATTTTTACGTCTGGGGACGTGCAAAAGAATTGGTTTACCAGACAGAAGTGCCCACAAGGGAACTTCTGATTGAACGAATAACCGGCGCGTTCCAAACTATGAAAGAAGAAATGCGACTACGTACAACGACAGTAGAAATAAGAAAGAGATGTCGTGCATGCATACGAAATGGAGGAGGTCAATTTGAACAAGATTTATAACTTTTTTTAACTAGCCTATTCTGTCCCACTGCTGGGCAAAGGCCTCCCCCATTACTTTCCACCTCTCCCGGTGTTTTGCCTCCTTTTTCATAACTTTAGTTTAATAAAAACAAAATAACCTTAAAAAGTCTTTTCTTAACCCTGACTCTCCTAACTAGTATTTTGACTACATAATGATTAATTTCTATGACATGTAGCATATCGTTAGAAAGGGTATCAATTAAAGAACTTTTTGAAATAAAGCTAAGTTCAAAATGGCTTTTGGTTTTTTTTATAATGAATTTAGAAGTTGTAAAATTTCGTTCGATAAATAAAAAATTAAACTTTGGAAGCTTGTAAGGAATTTTCTTGATACCAGTTGTATCCAACAAAGATGTTTTTAGATTTAAAAGACTTTGGAGAATGCAACAAAATTTATTTTGTGCCACTACACCCACAAACAAAAATGTTATTTCGAATTAAAGGAAACATTTTGGATATTTTTTTCATTTTTAAAAAAAAAATCATATGTAACCAACCGTGACATTTGGGACAAAGGATGTATGGGTAGAACCTAGCTAATGACCTCCCAAATCCCTGGAAAAATTGTGTCGGTCCATGCGCCAAACACCCTGTATACATAGTTAAAAAATCAAATTCATTCATTATGAGTACGGATCGGTTTACAGCGGGTATCTTGACAAACACTGAACAAAGTTAAAAAGTTTACAGTGTTCTGCTAGAGCAACAAAAAACTTGAATGAACCAAAATACCAAAATGTTAATAATAATATTAAAATAATATGTAATCATAACGCGATTTCAGAAAAGACGAAAACGAAAAATTATAAAAATTACAGTTAACAATAAATAAGAACATTGTAGAACATAGGTGAATACAAAAAAACAGTTGAGGAGAGTAATTGTGTGGATGTGGGGTGTTTGCGTGTGTGTAAGTGATTGTGAGGGCTTTTTTATTGTCATGCGTGTTTTTACCCTTGTGCGGGTCACGCCTGCATGCGTGCTGCCCGCAACCTGTAGTTCCATACATGTTTTTAATATAATGCGCGCCACACGCACGTGGGAAGCTGGTGAGACGCGACACGCATGCGTGTTTGACCATAGAGTACATTGGCCTGGCCCGCATGCGGGCGCAAACACGCATGACTATAAAAAAGCCCGGAGTATGCATCGCCAGTGTGTACTCAGATCCAGCCGTCCCTTGCTGTCCTCTCCCAGCGACGCCCTAAGCCGAGGCTCATACCCGCAGGGGGTGCCCTTAGCGTAGTCGCTTAGTTTTTAACCGACTTCAAAAAAAGGAGGAGGTTCTCAATTCCGTTGTATATTTTTTTTTTTTTAGGGTTTGTTACCTCAGTACTCCGTCATTTATGGACCGATTTTCAAAATTCTTTGTTTGTTTGATAGGTTATACTAACAGATTGGTCCCATTTGTATCAAAACTCATACCTGATGAGGGATCTTCGATGAATTGAGGGAACTCCTCAAAAAATATAGGCACACATGCACCGATTTCAACATTTTTAGTAACAAATCAAGCATTTTCATTTAGGAAGTATCATTTGGTGAAGAAAAACTGATGAAGAAGACAGGCAACGGAACTCTTCAACGCATAACAGCAAATTATTCGCGATTCCTATAGTCAGATGTCTATGCTGAGCTTTTGTATTTCCACAACATAACATTACGCCATTCTATTTTAAAAGGGGCCGGCAGAGATGTACAGATTAATGTTTAGAGATAGAACTTCTTTAGCAATTGTTATCCAATTTCAATGATTCTTTCAAGTTTTGAAAGACTTTCTTTACATACAAAGAAACTAAAAATTACAAAATAAAAACTTTTTTACAAAAAAACAATCGACTTCTTAAAAAAAAGTAACAGGTAAAAATTACTCCAGTTTCGGAAGTCGGTGGCCAATAATGAACAAAACAAAACCACCAAAGCCACAAACTTCCGAAACTGGAGTTATTTTTCACCTGTTAGTTTTTTTTAAGAAGTCGGTTGTTTTTTTTGTAAAAAAGTTTTTTAAGTTTTTAATACTCTGGCTGGAGGTCTTAAATTATTGTTTAAGTCATCTCCACAGAAATGCCCGGTTAAGCTATACACGTCCTCTTCAAGGACACGATATGCGAGATGCCCCTCAAATAAATAACATCTCCAGTGTGTCATGTGGGTATTAAGGGAATCATGTATTGGCCAGATGTCCGACAATGATTTTTCTACCCTGCATAAGTTATTGTCAATAAACTCTTTGTTTTTTTTTTAAATAATCGACTTAATAAAAAAACACTGGCAAGGGCTGATTTTTCAATAGTCAGATAAAATTTATCTGAAAAATAAAAATGGGCTACTACGCTACTACTGAGCATGTGGTCCCACCCGGGATCGATCCCCGGGTTGGGCAAAGTGTTATTGAGTTTTTTCATCTGAAATTTCTCAGTAGCAGCCCGGAGTCTGGATTTGTGCCCGATTCATGGCAATAGGCTCGCTCCCTATTACATGGGACTTAAACATAATTGTCGAAACGTGGGTGTACTACCAGGTACCTACATCTCTGCCTAGCCCTTCGGGGATTACAGGCGTGACGTTATGTTATGTCATGTCGTTTAACATGTTTCTATAAAAAAGTTTAGTAATGTTACTTATGTTGCCAGCACCCAAAATCTAACACTCTTGCTCATATCCTGGATACACCATTATGGTGTATCCAAGGTTTTATCGAGGTGGCTGCATACCTCGGTGGTTCGATGCGTTATCAATAAAAACGTCATCAATAGTATAGTCTTATCAATGAGTCCTACTTTAGCTATCAATGTCCGTCTGTCCTTATCTGTCATAATAATTCATGCATAAAACAAAAACACATCATGTTTTGATTAAAGACGTTTTCACACTGACGCTTATTGCAGCAAGCAACATAAATGGCAAAATGTGGGTTGCACACACACATGGCTACACTCACAATCGAGCTTTAAAGTTTACACTGACCTCCTAGTATACAGGGTGTCTCATTCAAATGGGTCAGTATGGGAAAGTCTGAAACTATAAGACATACGAAGATCTGTTCTGAGGAACCATGTCATCGATTTTAATAAAAAGAGAAACTGCATTCATACATTTTAAAAAACATCTGTACTCCGTTCGGGAATCGAACCCGGCTATTTTGAAAAAAAAAAACCTACACTATTTCTATTTAGATATCGATTGTGTAGGTCTTAAGCAGTAAATGTCTGTATGAAACATGATGTCTATAATGAATAAAATGCATTGTTTCCACATACTTTAATTTACTTTAGTAGGTGCTCGAAGTGACCACCGCCTTTTTCAATACAATATTTAACACGTTTAGGTAACGATCTTACAATTGCATTTTGTATCTTCATGTGGTGAATTTGCGTTAAAATTGTCTCTATGGCTACTTTTAGGTCTACAACGGTGTCATAGCTTGTTTTGTACACTTCATCCTTAACGTAACCCAACAAGAAATAGTCCAGAGGCGGTATTGAAAAAGGCGGTGGTCACTTGGAGCACCTACTAAAGTAAATTAAGAGCTGATAACCTTGAAACGGCTGAACCAATTTTGATAAATTATGTCTAAGAACTATCGCAAGAAACCCTGCTTTCAAATAAAAAAAACCGCATCTAAATCGGTTCACCCGTTTGGGCACTATGGTGCCGCAGACAGACAGACAGACAGACAGACAGACAGACAGACAGACAGACAGACAGACAGACAGACAGACAGACAGACAGACAGACAGACAGACAGACAGACAGACACACACACATAGCGGTGAAACTTATAACACCCCTCTTTTTGCGTCGGGGGTTAAAAAGTCACGTTTCGTCGAACACAGCTCGCGAGTTCACGACATTCGGCTCACGCACTCAAAGATAATGAACTGCAGTGCGATTCTGGTCAAATCACCGCGTGAAAATGTGAGCGTAATGAGGGCGAATTGAGCTGTCATTCCATACCAATGCTAGGCATTGACAGTTCACTTCACTCAAGTTTTCACGGCGTGACTTTTACTGAATTTACCGGCTGGACACATTTTTTTTTTTTTTTTTATAGAGGGCGTCTCGCAGTGCACCCTACTGAGGGGTGGCGCTGCTATCTGCTCAACCGGTCAAAATGAACTGGACACACGATTTCACCCGTGTTTTCTACTAAACGCGGCTTCTATGTGTTGTTATTGTAAAAATGAAACCTTTATGGTGTACAATCCTTTTTGTGGTTTTATGTGGGTAAATAATTCTGCTGCATTTTTTATGTGATTTTTTGAGTTTTTTACAACTGATGCTTTGATGGTTTGGGTTTTAACAGCATCTAAGCATATCTACTGTTTTAAATTTGTCGAATATATTCATTCCATAAGAAACTTTAATATACCTACGTCTGCAAGTTTCCTACGATATCTAAATATTACGAATAATATGTCAGCTTTAGTTTTTACAGATTATAATTGTCGGGTGAGTAATTGTTTTCAAGGAATCAACTTGAATTTAAATGAACAAATTTGCGGGACAGACAGATAATAATATGATTATCTTGATATTGTTATCATGAGTATTTATTCACCTGTTTTGGGCTCCTGAATGTCTCAAGGTTATTTTATTCATTGCGACGAAATACTGGGTTTGTATAGCTTGGTCTTAATTATACAAGGCAAAGAGTCGTCTCTTTATTCCGAGCTTGAGATTCTGTCTTTGATTCATCATTTAGATCTGTGTTTGATTAATCCTCATAATCGCAACCTGTATGTTTACCGGGTGCGTACCATTTGCCATAATAACAAAAGTTCTAACGATCACATGACCTAATTTCATTTGATATAATTTTTTTTAGTATAACGATGAAATGATATAATGAATTATTGATATAATTTCAGTTTACCTAATTTTATATGGTTTAATAAACATTTTTTAAAATGCACATTTGAACTAATATTCTGTCACTATAACATTTAGTTAGTATACTATTCCATGGATCCCTTCTATTGTTGGTGAATCATGTGGGTTAGGTTAGGTTAGAACCATGACAAAAATGGGCTAATTTTCACGACCTTTCTTATCACCACCTACTTACTCGTACAAAGATATTAATAAGAAAAATATATTTAACTAGCAGACGTCCCGCGGTTTCACCCGCGTAGGTCCCGTTCCCATGGGAATACAGGGATAAAAAGTAGCCTATGCGTTAATCCAGGGTGTCAGCTAACTCCATACCACATTTTATTAAAATCCATTCAGTAGTTTTTACGTGAAAGAGTAACAAACATCCATCCATCCATCCATCCATTTTCACAAACCTTCGCGTTTATAATATTAGTAGGATTTACATGTAGTGACTATAATATGGCGTTATCCTATAAAAAAGGTAAACATTATGTATTATATTATCAATTTAATAATAAATATCATGTCGGCTGAGCGATAAGAGCCACACCTCTCTAGCATGAGGTAGAAGGTTTAAATCTAGGCAAGTATCAATGTGATTATGTCAATTCAAACTTAGATACTAAGTTTACCTTAACATTGGCTTACATAGGACTTAAACATAATTGGCGACATGTGTACTCCTCTGCCTAACCCTACTGAATTTTGATGACAACTGCAAATAAAAAAAAAATGGTAATTGCATTTTAAGTGGACTTCAAGTTACGGTGACCAAGCCGGTGAGTAAGCTGTTTTTCGTCACATATCTGCGAGTACACATGACGTCATTCTAGATACACACCGATAGCAATTCAAGACTAGGTTGGTATGCTAAGCGGTTGCCCCGGGTTGCCATACGAAGAGCACAGTGGCGCCTCCATTATTTTCTACTCTTTTTTGCCAAGCTGTACGAACATCGGTTTGTCGCAGTGCGGGAGCGGCTTTCCCGCGTCGCGCCCCTCACACCCCGCACGATTGCCCTGTCTAGACAGCTTCGTCGGACGACTGTATGTTTTTAGACTGTGCCGATAGATAGCCAATACGAAAATAGCTATTTGACAACTAATCGTTGAACACTTAGCCATAGACTACCTAATTTAGAGTTATTTTACACCGGTTAGTGTTTTTTTTTAAGTCGGTTTAAGTAGTTTTTTTGCAAAAAAGTTTTTTCCTTAGAAAAGTTGTCATACCGTCATTTTTATTTCTCAGTTATCAGCTATTTCACTCGGCCTAGAGGTATTTTACACATAAACAAGTGTAAAATAGCTCTAGTTTCGAAAGTCTGTTGTTTTAGTTTATTCGATATTAAAACCAAACTACTTCACCGATGTTGATGGAATTCAAATCGTTCCTTAAACACATAAGAAAAAGAACATACAACCGAATTGAGAACCTCCTTGTTCCTCCTTATATGCAAAAGCGTATATGAACTATCAACGGAGATACGCTAGTGCATATAGCACTGCAGAGAAGCAAGCATATTTAGCTTAGATGGAGGGGCTACCAAGACAACTACTTAGTAATGTAAAGATAAAGATTAGTAGTTTATGGCCCATCCGCAACTCCGCGTCAAAGCGCGTATTTTGCGGATGGGCCATAAACTACCTACTACTACGCGGGCCCAGTGCGAATTGACAACATTTCAAAATTTTTTTTTTTAACCTGCATATTTTATTACGTTATACAAAAGTAAATGCAAAACTAGAGGACCCATATCTTTTGGTTTTTCGAAATTATGTAGGTACTTTTCATTCATAATTTTAACTTTGATATTCGGTGCATTCTAAAAAGACGTAAGCGCCAAATGACGTCATTCATATGGTGGAATGGCAATACATCCTTTGCTTTACTGACATACGTTAAAAAAAAACTATCATTTAGCAGTTGTCAATGTCACACATTGTCATTAGATATGTCTTGTTTGACATTAGATATGTCATTTTTGACATTAGATATGTCTTGTTTGACATTAGATATGTTTTTTTGACATTACTTAGATATGTTTTGTTTGACATTACTTAGATATGTTTTGTTTGACATTATGGTTTTCATCTTTAAAATTAGCTTGCTTACGCAAAGGTAATCGAGATTACCTTTGCGTAAGCAAGCAATTCCACCGTATAAGTGACGTCATCGCATGTTTTTTGGTTTTTATTTTTTTCTCAGAAACTAAGCAAAATAAAAAATTAATAAAAATGTATTTGAACTCAGCATACAAAAATGAAGAAACGGTATTTTTGTTTTAGGGTCATGTCAATGTTGAAATGTTGTCAATTGGTAGATGTCACATGTCTTCAAACTTTTGGTTCTAGGACATGCTGGTTTCCTCACGATGTTTTCCTTCACTTCCCTTAACTGCCTCGTTGGTCTAGTGGTCGCAAGCGCTACTGCTGAGCATGAGGTCCCGGGTTCGATCCCCGGGTCGGGCTAAGTGTTATTGAGTTTTACCATCTGGGATTTCTAAGTAGCAGCCCGGAGTCTGGATTTGTGCCCGATTGATGGCAATAGGCTCGCCCCCTATTACATGGGACTTAAACATAACTGGCGAAATGTGGGTGTACTACCAGGTACACCTCTGCCTAGCCCTTCGGGGATTACAGGCGTGACGTTATGACGTTATGTTTTCCTTCACCTTTGTAATGTGAAAACAAACTTCAGTATCAAAGTCAAAGTTAAAAGTCAAATCGCTTCGTTTTTTTCGTTTATCGTAAATGGAGTTGTGTCTTTGTCCAGGTCTGTTCTTCCTTAACAGTGAACCGTAACAGCTTATACCAGAAATCTAATCACATTATCATCCCATTTAGAAAGGAGGTCCTTCAAATTGGTCGGAAATGAGTTGGCAGCCGAACCGCCACTTTTAATACTAATCAGAAGACTGCGCCATTAGGAAAACGCCCGATGTTAATCAAATTGTCATCAATCAAAAAAATGGCCCTTTACCCTGAGGAAAAAGTTATATCCGGGGAGGAAATCAAGTTAGTTATCGGCGGTCGATTACTGGGATTCGCTGATTTAAGACATAAGATTTGGGCGATAATTTCTTGACCATTTTTTTGGAAGGACTGAGTTTGTCTTAAATTGCTTAAGACAAATTCCAGAGCCTTAAGCGCACTACACACCAAAGCGCGCCCGGCCGGAAAATATTAGCAACATTTAGCCGGCGGGCTAGGTTGGCGGCTTCAGTCATTGCAAGTCGTAAAACTTTGCCGGCGGCATGCCGGCGGCCCGACATCAGAAACTTATTTGACAGTTCGTCACTACAATTTAACTGTCGCTGGGCAACTGAGCACTTACGTGCGCTGGCCGCCGGCAAGCCGCAGAGTTATTTTACACTGGTTAGTGTTTTTTTTAAATCGGTTGTAAATTTTTGTCAAAAAGTTTTTTGACGTTCAAAAAGTGCTGATACCCACCCTAATTTGAATTGAAATTGTAGTTGAAATTGAAATTGAATAAATTACTTTTGATTTTGCTATTCGTTCTGACCAACCTTACCTTAGGTACTCATTACGCCCTCTTTGAAAAATTTCGATGCTAGACATGACGTTTGTCAAACTGCAGTAGCCTAATTTAACAAAGAAATACATGATATGCAAATAGTACCTACACGATAACGCCATCATTATTACTTTTGCGAAATCATTTGTTTTGATAAGCGCGATAAGTACTTACAGAAAAGGGGCTCGTTCCTGATAACAGCTGCAGGGGTCGAACGAAGGTTAAACAAGGCTGGCTGAGGTTATTTTGAGGATGAGTGACCAACCATTACCTTCATACCAAAACCCCTCCTTGTCTTGGTAACACGTTAAGCCGTCTCACGTTTGACGGTCAGGCCAAGGGTATCCTTTCCCCCGGTTGCTGGGTTACTGGCATGTCTGAATGGTACCTATTTCTCGATGGCATGGTTAAGCCAAGACAGAGGCACATGGGCCATATTGAAACTTAACACCGTGTTAGTCACCAATCACACGAACGAGAAGAAAAAGACTATTTCGGAGATCAGAAGGACAATGCTTGTAATTAAAGAGGGGTATTCCGCGAAGCGCAACCTTTTCTAAGCGCAACCGTCTAAGCACAACTATCTTATTCTGTGAAGCTCAACCTTTAGTTGCGCACACAAAATCTAAAATAGATATTATATTTTATTCCGCGAAGCGCAACCATGATTAAAATTAGAGAGCGAGGGGTAGGATGGATTAATCAAATATATCGATATACAGTTTTAAATCGACTGTCATAATTATTTACCAGGAAAACATACATTGACTAGAACTAGGTTTAAGCAACTTAAGCGTTTTGAATTTGACAAAACGAAACCAAATACCTACCTTGTAGTTATACCTCGATCAAAACTCACAATAACTCCTAATCTTTACTTTATAAGTACAGTTTAATAGTTTGCGAGTTTCTCAGTTATAGGGATGTTTGCTGGATCTACTAAACCGATTTTGAATTATTTAGCTAATAGAAAACTACATCATTTGCAGTTAGTTTCATAGGCTACATTTATTTAGCACTACCAGATGTCACGCGGTTTCACCCGCGTAGTTCCCGTTCCCATGGGAATTCAGGGGTAAAAAGTAGCGTTTGTTACTGAAGGTGAATGTAGCTTTCCAACGGTGAAAGAATTTTTGAAATCGGCACAGTAGTTATTGAGTTTATTCATTACAAACATAACACGCATAATTTTTACCTTTTTGTAATATTAGTGTAGACGTAGAAAACTAAGACGGGTGGTCCCTCCACCACATTTTAAAGTACGAACTGCATGCGACTAAGACCCGAGCAAAATGCTTGTAGATAAGCTTATAGCTTGAGGCCTGTCGCGAGACTAACAGGAGGAAATGGTAAGTACAACGCAGTTACGATGACAATCGAGCTTCGAATGATCGCTTCATCGCAGTGGACCCATTATAAAAAAAAACCCGTGTTTATACAGGATGGATAAGACACCGTTGCATCTATAGCTGAGTTTAGTAAGAGAAATATTTATTTATCCAGTTAGCATAATTTGTAAGCTTATATAAGTAAACATTTTGTAGCTATACAGGGTGACTTTGAATAAATGCGACAAAATGAAATGGGATCTTCAATTACAGTAACATAACTAAAATTATATCCACTGTGTTTTCTACAATCTAAAGCGTTAAAAAAAATATGTGATGATCATTTTGTAATGGTGGCTTTCGCGATAGCATTACTCGTCTAGCACATAGTGTTTAATATTGCGCAAAGATTACATGCAATGAAAATATGATGCCATTTTAATTAAATTGATACGTCCTTCAATTTCTGATAAACTATTACGTCATCTTCAGTCTAGGTTAGATTTTGAGACACTGCGCAATTAGTGATATTCTGCTATCAAATTTATCACCTTTCATGTCATTTTGTTTACAGCCAAGCCTTCGCCTCTGTCAGTCTGAAAAAAGCGAGACCCAAATACGAACTAACACTACTAGGTATATTACTTTTTTTGAGTTTTTTCTAGTACGCTCCGCTGCCGCTTCAGTATTCATCTGGGGGCACGCCAAGCCAAGCGAAGCGCAAGGGCACTACCTACCTTATCTCGAAGTGTTTCGTCATTTTTTTGAACCCTCATATTGGTGACCGATGTACCAGAAAGTTCATATTCTAAGAATATGATGTCATTAATAGACTAATTAAAAATGCAAAGTCTCAATTGAATAGCACTAATGCTTTAGATTTTATTGATATCTAAAATACACCGATTTCGTCACTGACACACAGACTCACTGACACACTGATGATCATCAAAATGTTTTGGTACTTCCTGAAGTGCTAGAGAGCTGAAATTTGGTATACTTCAGAAACTTAATATTCGCATCACCTCCACGACGGTAGCGAAACGGCGAAGCCATACATTTGTACTGATATGTAGAATTTGTGAAGTTATCGGTAGGTTAGGCCGTGTAGATTCAGAAGTTTGGCTCTACATGAGATCTGATATCTTTTTCACATGGCAAACCTTATGTGGTCGTTTTGGCAACATTTTACATGAAATGTTTTGGTGGGATACATCATTCTAGATGGCGTTACATGGGATCAAAATTTTTCTATGACATGTCCTTGACATGCCCGCTCTATAGTATTTTAAATCTCTTTGGCTTCGTCGGACGACTGTAGGTTTTTAGACTGTGATGTTAGGCTTCATCGTTCTTGAAAATATCTAGACCCACCATTTTCAGATTCATGTGCGCATAACTATAAGTCCCATGCACATGAGTCTGAAAAGTCAGAGGCCTTCAGTGCCTTGGGAAACTAAGTCATGGAAGACGGACAGGCAATTAACTAATGAAAATGTAGTGGCAATAAAAACCGTGAAGTATTGGAAGCAATACTTCCAATACTTCATGGTTTATAGTAAGATTTGGGTTCGGCTTTAAATTCAACATTTCATAAGTAGGTATATTAAAAACGCGGCGACAAACCAGATAAGACATGCAGGGATTCCCCGAAATATGAAAAGATTATTTATTTTATCAACAGGTAAAATAAACGTATGGAAAGTTTTAAATCTTATTCGCTGATTTCTGGCTTAATTTTTTATTCTTATTATTCTTTCCTGTGAATTTAGAATGACTTAAATTCACGTACACGGTACATGTAAGTAATATTGGGTTCGATTCGAACCAGGACCAATGTTTGTGTGATGGGCATAATCATTTGTTCTGTATCTGGGTGTAATTTATCTATAATATGTATGTATTTAAAAATATATAAGTATGCTTATGAGCTGTTTAGTTCCCATAACACAAGCTCTTAAAATGGGACTAAATGGCGTTGTGTAAACATGTGGATTATTTATTTATTTATTTATACATCTTGATATATACAGTATGTTAACTAACAGCGGGTGGTCCCGTTAACCACAAAAAAATATTACCATTTTGTTTTCGAATGGTATCTAATATTTTTTTAAGCATATATGGATGCTATGCTATTGCGGGTTAGCGGGAACGCCCTCTGTTCCCTTAACATACTGTATATATAACTTAACATCGCGATGTAATATAGTAGTGTTAGTTCGTATTTGGGTCTCGCTTTTTTCAGACTGACGGAGGCGAAGGCTTGGCTTATAATCTTATTAATGTATACAAAGTTTTGTAAAATCTATTTTAAAAGAGTAAGTATGGGGTTTCTTGCCCATTCTTCTCCATACAAATCTACTTTTTGGAAGGGGCAACTAGAATCATTTTTAAAGTTAATTTTTTTCGACGTTCAAAAGTGCCTTATAGGGGCCTAATTGAAATAAATGGTTTGACTTTGACTTTGACTTTGACTTTGGCTGTAAACAAAATGACATGACAAGTGATTTTGATAGCAGAATATCACTAATTGCGCAGTGTCTCAAAATCTAAACTAGACTGAAGATGACGTAATAGTTTATCGGAAATTGAAGGACGTATCAATGTAATTAAAATTTCATCATATATTCATTGCATTTAATCTTTGCACAATATTAAACACTGTGTGCTAGGCGAGTAATGCTATCGCGAAAGCTATGACGCAGGTGACGCTTTAAAGTTCATTTACATTTAATTGCTTGTAAGTAGACAGTCAAACGAAGTGCAAGGGTAAGTTTATTCTTGTTATAAGTAGATAATCTACGAATGTAAATTCTAAATCATCATCACCTCCTCAGCCAAAAGACGCCCACTACCAGACATAGGCCTCCCCAAAGTTTCACCACAACGGCCGGTTCTGTGCGTCTCGTATCCGTCAGATTCCCGGGACCCTCACCAGGTCGTCGGTTAACCTTGTGGGAAGCCTTCCAACGGTGCGTCTTCGTGTACATGTTCGCCACTCCAGAACTTCACGGCCCCAACGACCATAATATGGAATATATTATGTTCTGCAAGCAATATGGGCATATTGCTCGCAGAACAAATGAAAGGGAGGATCCTCTGACCAAAGGGGTGTTGTCTCTGGTGGACTACTAGTGCCCGACGGTTTATTTATTTATTTATTGAATACTTTAAGCACACAAATGTATATAAACAGCAGAGCAGCTAAAAGAGCAGAGCAGAGTTAATGCCTTAGGCATTTTCTACCAGTCTACGGTACGGTTTTTTTCGGGATGTTGTATTCATGTAACTAGATTACTCTAACATTGCGATGTACGATAGGTATACAGTGTTAGTTCGTATTTTTTTAGACTGACATAGGCGAAGGCTTGGCTGTAGACAAAATTATACCTACATGATAAATTTGATAGCAGAATGTCACTAATGGCGCAGTACCTCAATATCTAACCTAGACTGAAGATGACGTAATAGTTTATCAAAAATTGAAGGACGCAGGTGACGCTTTAACGTTCATGTAATTGCGTGTAAGTAATTGACAGTCAAAAGAAATGTAAGGGTAAGTTTATTCGTGTTATGGTGTGATAATCTACGAATGTAACTCCTAGTACAGACGCCAGCACATCAAGTTACCCCAATGTGGCAAATTTTCCCAATTGAATATCAGCCTTATTCTGATTGTCATAAAGTTGAAAAACGATCAAAGAAATTTGACACATTGGGGTAACTTGATGTGATGGCGTCTATACATCATCACCATCTCAACCAAAAGCCGCCTACTACTGGAAATAGGCCTCCCCTAAGTTTTGCCTCCTCCCCAGGGCAGAAGACATGCGTTTGATTTTCTACTTTTTTTTATTATCATTACAATTTTTTAATTAGTACAAAAGATGGGCTGTATCCATTGTACTGTAACCTGTTACTGATCATATGTGCGTAATCACAAGAATAAAAAACGAAATTCAATTTTTAAATTTATTATGCCACTATTTAGTTCAAATTAAATAACGAAAACAGCTGTTGGAGGCGGGGCATGCTTGAGCGAGATCACGCGAACGTAAGCGAGAGATGACGATTAATGAATGCTACTATGACATGAATAGCCTGTACAATATTTCCATTAATTGAGTGACTTTTTGGGATATAAACAGACGCTAATAACTTAGCTTTTTATGAATATTATTTATTGATACTTTACAAATATAATGAGAAGACCGTCTAGTATATGCCCAAATACTTTTGGACTAATTACAAATTAGTGGTGTATAATGGGTCTACTCTTGACCTTAATCTTGTCCTGCGGACTTTGAGATCATATAAAAACGATTATGACGTCCACTCTTAGGTACTTACTTCAGTTTACCAATTAGCCAAACAGAGACGCCCACATCGTCAACCTGCGTCGAACAAATTATACCAGATAATAAAAATATCCTTATCTATATAGATCATTGTGAAAAAGAAATTGATTACAAACGTAACGCTTGTAACATAATGTTCAGAATAGCTATCCAGCCCCCCTAGCCAAGTTACAAACGATTCGTATCTATTCTCTTTCTACAATCGAGAACGCCTCAAATCCCTTTGTTTTGACCACGTGACTTAGCGAAAGGTGATAAGTCACGTGGTCAAAACAAAGGGATTTGACTATTTGAGGCGTTCTCGATTGTAGAAAGAGAATAGATACGAATCGTTTGTAACTTGGCTAGGAGGACAGGTCACCAAAATGTATAATAAAGATTACATTCAAGTTGTATGGATTTCTAGGTCTATGAAATTTCCTGTGTTGTGAGATCCAAGGTTTTATTGTCCGTTTACAACATTTTAAGGGTTCCGTAACTCCAAAGGAAAAAACGGAACCCGTATATAGATCACTTTGTTGTCCGTCTATCTATCTGGTTGTCTATCAAAACCCTCTATTTGGACCTTTACAGGAATGCGGGGAGGTATCAAGTTGAAATTTAAACCGTAGGTATACTTAAGTCTACATTCTTACGAAATTGTGAAAAAATTCTAAGTCTTCGTAAATAAAAGATACGGCCGTATTTAGCAAAATACACATATTTCAACACTCCCAAGGGAATCAAAATTCATAGGGTATCTACCTTCCATTGACTTGGAACTATGAAGTTTGGCAAGTAACATCGTTATAATCTACAAAGTTTGTAATTAAATCTTAAAAAGACAAGTGAGCAATATTTTTATAGGGGGTCGAAATTACAAATTGAAGCTTCTTGTTCATGTAGGGTATCGTATAAAACGGCTTGCGGTTTAAACGATCGACCGTAAAAGAGAAAGAAAGTAAGAAAACATATTTATTTGGCGCATGCCACAAGTGCACAAAACAAAGTAAAAAAATAATAATAAAAAACAAAGAACTAAACAAAGATCTTGCAAGACGCTTAATTGACACTTCGCGGGACCCAAGGGCTGGTTTTTACCTTGGTCAAAGGATAAGCATTGCCATACAACGTGGCAATGCTGCCAGTCTTTTGGGTACACTCCCAGTGGACAGCGATGCGGATGAGTTTTTTGACGCCTTATATTTTAGATTTAGTTTTTAGATTGTATTTTCATTTCTAGTGTATAAAGTTAAGTATTGTGAATAAATAAACCTACAGAACTAAACATGAAAAAGAGTGTGTATCTCACGGCTGTGCCAAATAGGAAAACACAAACAAAGAAACAAACATCTATCCATCCATACAAACTCAAAGGTAAAATGATAATTAATAATCGTCTTCTACGATGTCCTTCTCACCGTTCTGGTTTCATTCACTCTTCATTCTTCGTCCAGGAGGTTTTTCTTTGGAATGCGCTACCTCTGAACATCAGAATGGCAACCAGTTTGTTCACGTTTAAAGTGATGGCACGTGAGCACATTCACAAGGAGTTGGCAAACTTATCTTGAACTTAAGTTAGCAGATTAGTATTTCTCCAGTAATATATCTTTTTTTTCTCTTGACATCGCTTGTATTTGGATGTTATATTATTATAATATGTATGTATCTATGTATGTATTTATTTTAAATTATTGTTGATTTGTCTTTATAGTTTTTGTTATCTTCTTGCGCCTACCATGTTCTGTCTCTGCATCACCTTAAGGTAGACTGGTAGAAAATGCCTAAGGCATTAAGTCCGCCTTTGTACAGTGTCTTTTACTAGTGCATAAAGTTTTAATAAATGAATAAATAAATAATTGATTGAAGCTGTTCAGGAAAAGTTCGGAAAAAACTGCGCGATCCGATTCCTGAACAACATATTTATAATCTTACGTACGGAATCCCCGGTGGGCGAGTCTGGCTCGCACTTGTCCGGTTTTGTTTTTTATTAAAGTCACATTACTGTCTTAATCTAGGTAAGTAATCTAAAAAGGAAACCAAATGATAAAGTAATAGCTGGTGGTGGTGTGTCGTATGATTTTGCATCACTCCTGTTGGTGGGATGACTATATGTTACGAAATCAACTTGAAAACCCCAAAGAGATTTAAAATACTATAGAGCGGGCATGTCAAGGAAATGTCATAGAAAACCTGTGATCCCATGTCTCAGTAACGCCATCTAGAATTATATATGAATATTGGAGCGGCAGCGGAGCGTACTACAAAAAGCTCATAGACTTGTATCCAGCAGGACACACTTTTTCGGACGAAAATTTTGTTCGTGATGTCCGGTCTATAGGTATTGAATGTCTTTGGAAAACCTCAAATAGGTACTGTATAGGTACACATAAACACAAACAAACATCATACATAATATACGTACCAACACAAAAATAAAATGTAAGTATTGCTATATATGTATGTGTGTAAGTATTGTATATATAACTTCTAACAATAGTTTTATAAGGTTTTTTGTGTAACTAAAATATAATACTTATGTCATATTATTCTTAAATATATTTGTTTTTTGTTTTTTTCTTTTCATATTTTATACATTATAAACTTGTACAAATAGAAACAGGAAAACATTTTTTATGTGCTGCCATTACGTAGAGTTATTGATGATAAACCTACATCAGGTAATTAATTTGAACCTCAAACTGGTAATTGTAATAGGTATTTAAGTAACTAAATTAGTGAATTTTCTAGGATGTACTACATAGATGCGAAGAGCATGACCAGAAATTTTCCCTTTAGTATTAGAAGTAAAAGTTTAAAATTTTCAAGTAAACAAAGCGTGTTACGTATTATCCGTTTCCAGAACTTCGCCATCCTGGCTCTCCGCAGGAGACCAGCGAAGTTTACTGCGTCGCGTCGGTCTCTTCGAAAGACACCAACCTGTGTGTGTGTATTCACGCGAAGCGCGTCACCATCACGCCCAAGGACATACAGTTGTTGGGTAGGGTCAGAGGCGAACGCGCTGCTGCTGCAGACGTAAGGGTCTCCCCACATTTATCGACGCGGAATCGGCTAACACCGGTCAAAAAAACCTTTATGTCTACGTAATAAGGG
Source organism: Euplexia lucipara (assembly GCA_921972225.1). Classification (NCBI taxonomy): domain Eukaryota; kingdom Metazoa; phylum Arthropoda; class Insecta; order Lepidoptera; family Noctuidae; genus Euplexia; species Euplexia lucipara. The sequence goes on along the minus strand of OV179146.1, from coordinate 4,213,291 downwards.
TGTTACTAATACCATTCGGATCGGCTCGGCTCGGACGACGCGACGCAACGCCGGCCGACGGCGAAACGAGCCGTTTGTCGATTAGCTGAGCGATAAGTCGAGTCGTGTAGTTGTACGCACTCGGCTTAAGCCGATTCCGCGTCGATTAATGTGGGCAGACCCTAAGTAATACACAATAGGACTATAATATAGAATGGGCCCCGACTGCGAAACTTTCGGGTTCAACGACTTTCTTGTTTTAAGGCTTTTTCATGAATACTCAGAGAAGCAGTCAGGTTTTTTTACTTTTTAAAATAGCGTTTTTCTTTTTTTTTAATGAAAATGAATAAATGAACCTAACGTCACCTCGCAAACTAAAATCCATCGAGCCGTCCAGGACGCACAGCATGTGAAAAACCCGCCATTTTGTTTTTTTTTTTTTTGTTTTCCCAGTATCACTTTCACAGTAAATACGAATCCAACGACGACGTATGCTAATTTCACACTAAGATTTAATTCAATGCACTCATACTTATAGTACCTATGCTAATTTATAATAGTAAGTCGTACTCTTTATGTATGGATAATACAAAATCGGGTTAAATTATTACCTCCTACTACTGCTATTTGCAATACTACTACACCTACTTCTGTATTGTAAGCACCATTGGCACACGGCATACTTTGTTACTTTATAATGATGTAATTGGTATCTTTCAAAATCAATGCATTTCAGTAAGGTAGTTAGGTTAGGTAGTTAGGTTCGCTATAGGATAGGTATGATGAGTTAGGTTAGGTTATTTATATGTAGGTATATATAATAATGATAATTATGTGTAACACAAAAGGCTTAGATAAGATCACATTAAATACTCGCTTAATAAAAAAGTAATAGTAGTTGTAGTAAATAGGTATTGATAAATGATAAATGATGTTTATTTTGCAAATAGGTTTCCACAAACACTTTTACACGTCATTTTTTAACTGATAGATGAAATCGGATATTGGTACACATGATCAGATCTTAGACATATTAGAAAATTATTTAGATATCTATGCGATAGCGATAGCAAAGCCACAGGCAGAATTCGCCAACCAATACAAGTCAATATTCAGTGTTCGCATGAATAATCGCTGAGATTGCCAATTAACAGTCTGAGGTGCCTCAGTAATTTGCTAATTGGCTAATAATTGTGGTCGTTTACTATAAACCTATAGCTAGCCAGCTACCCAAGATTGATCATAGACGCCTGTATGAGTGTTTATCACGCCAAAGAAGCATTTGGCGGTCAAAAGCTTAGCTTATGCATGCGGGCAAAGTCACAAGGAGAGCAAAATTCATTGCAGCGTTCCTTATAATGCACGGTCGACACACTAGTCTTAATTCGTAATAGATTTGTAAAAAAGTGGCAACACAGAAGTTTTCGATTTGCGGGATTCCCCCGAAATACTTACAACTTTTGGCAAATTTATCTAATCAATAAAACGAAAATGTATCTAAGTCAGAATTTGATAACGGAATTTTGATACAACTATCGATTGTAAATCCAAATTTTGTGTGACTTATCTCTTTTACCAAGTATTTAGATCCGCACTATCCACACTAGCTAGAGTATTTATGAATGGCCTAATCTAACATGCCGTCGAGAAATACCTCTCTCAAGCATGTTAGTTTCTTAACGATGTTTTCTTTCACCATTTTGGAAGCAAGTGATAATTATACTTACGCACATGAATTAATCCGAAAAGTCACAGGTGCATGCCTTGGATTCGTAATCGAGACATATGACTTTGGAGTTCGCTAGTCACATCACTAGGCTACGTATAAAGTTGACGTCGAACAGTTCAATTTGGTGAAATTTACCCAGTTCTTCTGACATACCAAACAGACGTGTTGGTGGGGAGTTTGTTTCGCACATTTATACTTCCCATTAAAAACACTAGGAAGTGGCGAAGGGTGAGATATTTGGGGCACTCTCTTATGAATTTTTACGTTCAAAAAGTGCTGATCCTCAGTTTAATTTGAATTTAAAATGACTTTGAACTTTGTTTTACCTACTTATTTACCTACTTTGTATTCCAGCAGGCCAAGCCATATTACAAATTCTATTTCTATTATCGTAATCGATAAAGCGACAATAGAAAGAAAATGGCGTATATGGAATCAGCTGTTTGTCAACTGTCAAGTGTTAACGAGTAGAATTTGTAATATGGCTGAAAATGAAATACACTTAGTATATTTCATTTTTTTTCACTTAGTGTAAATACACTTAGTGTAAATACACTTAGTGTATTTCATTTTCAGCCATATTACAAATTTTATTCTACTCGTTAACACTTGACGGTTGACAAACAGCTGATTCCATATACGCCATTTTCTTTCTACAATAGAAATAGAATAGAAACAGAATTTGTAATATAGCTAGGCCTTCAAAACATGATAATTTGATTGCTGAAACCCCAGCATTAAAAAAATAAAAATTGCTGAATGCATATCCCACATGTCGACAACCTCGCGATTCATTAAATTGTTCTAAGTATGTACTATTATAAACAAACAAAATTCAACGACACGATCAAAAATTTCCCCCATTTTGAGTTCGTCGACGTTTTCAGTTAATAAGTAACAATGTCAATTTAACTTGTGATATGAATTCAGGAGCGGAATCCTTCGGGACCAGATGCTGAGTGTTGAGTTATCTGGAATTATATTAATGTGCATTTGAAGGGGTCGTAGAACCAAGGAGTAGAATTCCCTGCCGGAATCGGTGTTTTCTGATAGCTGCAACCTAAGGGTTTTTAAGTCAAGAGTATGTTACTAGTTTCTAGGCAAGCGTGCTGCATCGTTGACCACATCATCGCTTACCATCAGGTGAGACAGTAATCAAACTTGTGTCCATCACTCATCTACCTCAACTGCTTCATCTACCTAGCCTTTCCTCTACTATCTTGGGGTCGGCTTCCAGTTTAGAAGAGCGACTGCCTGTCGGACCTCCACAACCCAGTTACTGGGTAACACGATACCCCTAGGTTAAACTGGTTGTCAGATTTTAGGCCTTCTGACTATCTGTAACGACTGTCATAGATCTACAAATGACAGACAGGACCAACAGCTTTAGGTGCTTTCCGAGGCTCGGAGGAGTCTTGATATGCAATAAATGGTCACCCATCCACTGACCAACCTCGTCAAGCGTAGCTTAACCTTCAATTGACCCGTGAGGTTGTTATAATTTAGCCACAATCTCCTCTAAAGATGTGCCTTTCAATCATTGTAATAATAAAAACAAAAAAACCATTGGAAAGAGAAATGGGGTTAATCGTAAATCGTAACGTAGCGAACCCAGGGGCTCGAGTCTGCTATTGCAATCGTATCTCAATGACCGGTCGTTGATCGAATATTTGACAACTTTGACAGTTTTTGTATGGGAAATGTGTCAAAAATTTGACGTTATACGTCAAAAATCGAGTGTTTTACATGTCAGCAAATAAATAAATAAATAAATAAATAACTACTTTGGTTTACATGACATTCTCGACTATTGTGTAATTTCATAAAAGTTTTCTTATAATGGCAATAATTTCGAGGACAAGCGTGTCCCCTGGTTTATCCCCGTGAATAGTTTATCCACCCATGTCGCCATGCTCGGAGGGTGGATAAAAATGACAGAGGGGAATAGTATTTTATCCTCTCCCCGTGGAAAGAATATCTCCGGCCATGCTAGCCCTGCAGGACAAATGTTTGTGTGACGAGTACGATCATTTGTTCTGTGTCGGGATGTAATTTGTCTATAATATGTATATGTTTGTATTTAAAAAATATATTAGTATGTTTATCAGCTGTTTAGTACCCATAACACAAGCTCTGCTTAGATTGGGACTATATGACGTTGTGTGAAAGTTGTGGAATATTTCCATTTTATTTATTTTGGACATATCTTTGATATTAAAATAAAGCGGATATCCCTGAAAACACAACAGCATTTTTTGGTAGGTAGATGAAAATCTACGGTTGTCGCACTTATGGGTTGGCACGAAAGCAACCACTGTATTAGAGTGTATGCGATTAATTTCGAAACAACGACGTGTAAAATGAACCGGATTAAGAATGGCGACATTCACACCAAAGTGTAACAAGAGAATAAGTACTTCAAAATTATTAACATACAAACTGTATTGAAATTTGTCTGTTTGAGGTAGCTCGAGGTGCTGGAATCTGTACATAAAAGTCTTGCGTGGTTAAATTTCCAGTTAAATAAACCAATCATAATCTGGATTTACTCGTATTGTAACATGCTAAACTCTATTGATTTATTAGACTAAAAAAGATAAAAAGATACCGGGAAACTCCACGTCAAAGCGCGTACTTTGCGTATGGGCCATAATCTACCACGCGAGCCCAGTGCGAATTGGTAGATGTTACATGTCTTCGAATTTTTGGTTCTAGGACAGGCCGGTTTCCTCTCGATGTTTTCCTCTACCGTTTTTGAGAGCAGTGGTGATGGAATAAATTACACAAAGTAATGCGCCTGCCTGGGTTCGAAACCACGACTTACTGTTCGTAAGTCGGGGCCGCCGCCACTGGGCCACCGCTGTTCTCTATTAGAACTAAACTAATAACAATTTTAAATACCATGCTTATGGCACATTTGCTAATTACAAGCTTCCTACACATAGACATCTATATAGTACTTAATTATAGGTTATTTGCGTTAAACAATTACAGCGATTTGAGTAAGTTCTTAATCAGATTACATGTAAAAATCTTCTCGCGAACTAAACGTTCCCGTGGGAACAACTACTAGTTATAATATATAATAAATATAAGTTAAGCTACTTTTCACACAACGCCATTTAGTCCCAAGTTAAGCTACTTTTCACACAACGCCATTTAGTCCCAAGTTAAGCTAGAGAGCTTGTGTTATGGGTACTAAATAGCTGATAAATAAACATACTAATACATATATTTCCAAATACACTAAATACATTATAGATAAATTACACCCAGACACAGAACAAATGATCGTGCTCATCACACAAACATTTGTACTGGGTGGGAATTGAACCCACAACCTCCGGCATAGCAGTCAGGGTCACTAATAATATACATTGACTTGAGCTGTCAATATATATATAATAAAAAATACATCAATGTGTTCAGTATAAATATATAAATATTTACACTATAGATATAATATAATATAATACATAAGGAGTTGCGAAAACATTAGCGATGTGAAGATACTACTGCCAACTTCTTTCGAATATGCTCGCGAACTTTAACCTACTACTTATGTAGGACCTATGGACTTTAAAGATAAAGATATAATTTCGACACCAGCAATTTATACTACGCTAACTCGAAATTTAGGTAAAAACGTTTTTTAATGCCAAGTTGCCTAAAATGTGAAAGCAAAAAAGGCGGTAGCAGTTGCTAGGGCTAAGGCGCAGGAGAAGTTATATGACTCACTGGATAGCCCTAGAGGCCAGAAGGAGCTCTATCGGATTACGAAAGCAAGAGAAAAAAGGTCAAGAGATATTACTCATATCAAATGTATAAAATATGATGCAGGTAAGGTTCTGTGCAATGATGATGAAATAAAAGAGCGATGGAAGGTTTATTTTGATGAGCTTATGAACGAGGAGAATGAATGGAATGGTATGGTTCAAGAGGCAGAAGTAAATATGGGTTTGGTGAGACAAATTAGCATGGATGAAGTGAGGCAAGCAGTAACAAGTATGAAAAATGGAAAGGCCATGGGCCCAGATGATATACCAGTAGAAGTATGGAAGGAATTAAAAGGAGATGGATGTACGTGGCTGACTCTATTCTTCAATAAGTTGTTGCACGAGGAAGTGATCCCACAAGATTGGTGCAATAGTTCACTAGTGCCCATCTTCAAGAATAAAGGGGATGTACAGGACTGCAACAACTATCGAGGGATAAAGCTCCTGTCACATAGTATGAAAGTATGGGAGAAGGTGATAGAGAAAAGGTTGCGAGAGGAGAGTGAAATTTCCCAAAATCAGTTTGGGTTTATGCCAGGTCGAGGGACAATGGACGCCACCTTTGCACTCCGCCAGTTATGCGAGAAGTACAGACGTGCACATAAAAACTTGCATATGGTGTTCATTGATCTAGAAAAAGCGTATGATAGGGTGCCCCGGAAGGTGTTGTGGTGGGCCTTGAATGAGAAAGGTGTGCCTGGGAAGTATGTCGAGTTGATTCGTGCAATGTACAGCCGATCTAGTACTTTTGTCCGGTCGTCTGCTGGTAACACCGACAAGTTCAGTGTGGCTGTAGGACTGCACCAAGGGTCGGCCTTAAGCCCTTACCTCTTCCTATTGATTATGGACGCTCTGACGTCGGAAATACAGGAAGAGGCACCCTGGTGCATGCTATTTGCCGACGACATTGTCCTTGTCGGTGAAGATGGACCTGAGATCCAGAGCAGATTAGAGAAATGGCAACAGAAGCTGGAGAGTGTGGGCTTGAAAATCAGCAGAACCAAAACAGAATACATGTTCTGCGATTTCGGTGGTCTCTCCAGCTCTGAAGCCATAACGCTTGATTGCGTGCTTCTTCCGGTCTGCTCCGACTTTCGGTATCTCGGTTCACTAGTGCAAAGTGACGGAGAAATAGATCGGACTGTCAAGCACAGAATAAACACAGGATGGATGAAATGGCGGCAGGTAACGGGTACAACTTGTGACTCCCACATCCCCCTTAAACTTAAGGGGAAGATTTATAAAACAATGATAAGACCTGCCGTCTTGTATGGATCAGAGTGTTGGGCCACAAAAGGGATGAATGAAGGGCAGTTGCATGCAGCTGAGATGAGAATGCTAAGGGGGATGTGTGGTGTTACGCGAATGGATAAAATAAGAAATGAGTATATAAGAGGAAGTTTGAAAGTGGCGCCTGTGACCGAGAAGTTGTGCGGAAACCGGTTGTCATGGTATGGACATGTGATGCGAAGGAATGAGGATCATGTTGTGAGGAAAGTTTTGAGTATGAATGTTGAGGGTTACAAGAGTAGAGGGAGACCTAGGAAACGATGGATGGATTGTGTGAAAGATGATATGGCTAGGAAGGAGGTGACTTCTGAGATGACGACAAATAGAAATGTATGGAAGAAGAAGACATGCTGCGCCGACCCCAAATAAATTGGGATAAGGGCAAGAGGATGATAAGTACATGTTTTTTAAAAAAATATTGAAATGTAATTTCAATACATTATACCTACCTATTGTTTTAGAATCGTCGCCTTTACCTGCTGAAGTTGATTATCCTGAATTCGTGTCTTTATATGAGCACGTCATGTTTGATGAGCCTATTCAAGAGCATAATTATTCTATGTCCAGTTCTGCAATCCGAGATATAGTCAGCTACAAATATGAAGCCGTATTACACGATATTAATTTAAACGACTTAGGGGCTCCTAATTCTCCAATTAATATTTATTCACCAAAGGTAATGACTTCTATCTAAAAACCTTCTCCATTGGCATTAACTCCAGCAAGTATTGAACCTTTGTTTTCGGTCGTCATTAATGATCTTTCTGATAGCATAGATAATACCCTTGTACCTTCACCCTATTCTGATTTTTCGAAATCTTCACAAACTTTAAACGCTACTTTGGTGCCAACTCCTTGCTATAAAGAGACTGAAGATTACTAAGTATAAGCTCAATGTATACAATTTTACAATTTACGATATGGTATCAAAAGAAGCATTTTGTTATATGTGGGACGAGCGAACGTTTTTTTTAATAAATTTACTTAAAAAGGAGTTAACGAAGTCAAACTATGGTCACTGACATGACAACTGTGGGGGACAAAAATCTTTTTTGCAAAAAATAAAACCGACTTAAAAAAAACACTAGCCGGTGTAAAATAACTCTAAATTCGGAAGTCTGTGGCTTTGGTGGTTTTGTCTTATTCATGATGGGCCACCGACTTCCGAATTTAGAGTTATTTTACACCGGCTAGTGTTTTTTTTAAGTCGGTTTTATTTTTTGCAAAAAAGATTTTTATTTTTTCATTTTTAGTTGTTCCCATACAAATATTTGCCATGAATTTATGTTTATATTGTTATTTGTTAACAATACATCTCATGGTAATAGGGTTATCCACTTATCCCTAATAAATGAAACTTAACATACCTAACTGTCGAAATCTAGGTATATTGTACACTGCATACCCCTCAGAGCATACAGGCGTGATGATACGTCATGATGTTGTATAAACAATAAATATCCAAGCGATTCCAGCAATCACGACAGATTTGCCGTCTATTTTTGAAGAGTTCCATAGTATATCTCCGAAGATCAGCACCAGATCTTCACCAAATTAAAATGGGACCACCTCGGGAGTATACTCTTTCAAATAAAAAAAGAATTTTGAGAATCGGTCCACAAATGGGGGAGAAATCGCGTAACAAACACACAAAAAAAAAAAAAAAAAAACATACCGTCGAATTGAGAACCTCCTCCTTTTTTTGAAGTCGGTTAAAAATCGTAATCGTATCGTATACTATATGTTTGTATTAGCTGCAAAAATGTTTAAAATGAAGATTAGCCATCATTTTTTGGAAAAGGGCCATACACAGAATGAGGGTGACTCAGTTCATGCTTTAATAGAAAAGATTGCAAGAGGTAGAAAGGTATATTCGCCAGATGAATGATATTCACTAGTGCGATGGGCAAAAGTCAATGGGAATCCTTATACTTATTGTTATCGAGGTCAATCAAAACATGATATTTGATTTTAAAAGTAATATAAGCAAAAATTGACTAAAAATATAAATACATAACGATAAAATTATGTGGAATAAAATTAAAAAAAAATTAAGTTTCTCCTGATAATTACGGTTTCTTAGAATATAAATATAGTTTAGGTGATAGATAAAGCAAACAAATACAATATTTTAAAAAGACAACTAGATTATCCCAGTTAGAGCCTTTTCCTGAATAAAGCATACAACTAGGCTTTGTTAACAATGAATGTGGCAAAATATAAAGATTTTAAATAGGTACTATTGTGATAAGAATATTTTACCCGATAAATATCATACATTTTATAGAAATTTATTAACAACTGAATATGATGTGGACAATGCAAGTGATGAAGATTAAGAGGTTAAATGCTTACATCTTATTGTTTAAATTATTTGATGTATATTCAACAATTGGAAGTTTTTGTTTTCTCAGAATAACAATATTGAGTGCAATCTTGATTAAAATAATAATTATTCGAAGTCGAACTGTGATTGATCTGATCTCCATTTGTTAATTAATAAGTAAGTACCTACTTACCTATAAACTGTTGATTACCTACTACACTAATTTTGTATTGTATCTAGGTACCTACAAATATTACTATCTACACAATTTTATCTGGAATTTATAAAATTGAACGCGTATTATAGCTCAACGGAATGTTAAATGATACGCTAACTTGTGGCACAGGACGATGTATACTACGCTATATATAATTTGACGGCTTTTAATACGAAATCCGCCAGAGACGCAAGTACCGGTTAAACAAAGCTAACTTCAATAATTTGTTATTAAGCATGATAAATTACAATAATATATCTTGTGGGTGTATATAATACCCTTAAGTTATGATTAATACACAAAATACTGTAATTTTTTTATTGCAACTTAATAAAAATAACACTTCTTTAGCACTACGACCTCCCATACTACACTACGCTAACATTAGTTAGACGTGTATAACATGTTACATTTTATTGATGAATTACGTTTATATACGGCTAACTCACGCTAAATCAAAAAATAATAATAATTAAGGAAAACTAAATATTAGATATTACAATGAAATAATTAACTATTAAGCATACCAAATTTCAAATAAGTATCTTAATTAATGTAAAAGTTAACAACTTTTTCACTTTAAACGCCTCTACTGTAAAGTACGCTTTTTTGAGTTAGCGTAGTATAAATTGCTGGTGTCGATTTATTTGTTTAAACATGTGTATCACAATACATATAGATGCAAATGTGGATGGAAATTTGAAAACTGGTAAGTTTCAACATGTTTTGCCATGTTTTGCCATATTTAACGTACAAAAAAAGAAAGAGGAAAAAAAATACAGACATTTAAAATATAAAACCATTGAATGAAAAAAAAGAAACAACAAAATAATAATATAAAACAATAAAATTATAAGGTATCATATAAAAAGTCTTTAACGCAGTAGTAACATTTTTTAGTTAGTAGCTTCTTCAAATCTCTTTTGAAATTAATTGTATTATTCATATTTTTAAATTCTCTGGAATTTTATTATATATGATCGGTGCCATACAAAACACAATTTTATGAAGAAGTGCTCTTTTCGACGAGTGAGGCTGTGTGTAGGTACCTACTTATCTTGCGTAACGTAATCCCACAGTGGCTAGCGAAGTAGCGACACATTAAACTTACTAATCTACGAGGGATTAGTTAGTTTGTAACGGGATCACTGACCCATCACATCAGGGGGAAAGATTAAACTGTTGGTTCAACCATCCCTTCATCTCGTAGACTGCGTCGAGACGTCTCTAGGCATTGCTAATTACCATCTTGCTTATATCACTTGTTGTGTAGATACTGATCTCTAAATGGATGATGGATTGATTTAGGTGACGTTGAAATGTGGTTAAGAATATTACCATGTTAAGAAGATTTTGATCCTGGTCCAAGTGAGTAGATAATTCCAATGTAGTCTTTTTGGCCTCGCTCAGGTATTTTTACCTACTTCTACTTTATAAATAACTTTCGTTAGGCGCAAATATATGTATTCTTGAGAACATCGACGTGTGTATTACTAATAAGAATATGAAAAAGTCACATTGGGCCCGGAATTCCTTTGCCGGAATTTTCGGAATAAAAATTCCGGCAAAGGAAAAAAATCGGAATGCCTTTTGCAAAATACCAGTAATTTCAGTCTAGTACAAAACGGTGTGACGCACAGTCAAATATTAACAACTACATAATACCCAAGGCAAAAAATCTGCAGCGCGATGCGCGCCTACCCGTATAGAGTGAAATATACATGTGACTCAAATAAGCTCCCTAATTAACTCGAAATTTCTAGTTCCAACCGGTTTCAGCCGGTTAAAAGCGGTTTAATCCGGCACCCTCACCTTTGTCTGTGGTATCATACGTTCTAATATTTATGTACACGAAAGAGTGTGGTTTTGTTAGTTATGGGAGCGGGAACATGCATTCCCTGTTTCATTTTTGGTTGTAAAATTAAACTTATTCTTTATTTATTCACATCTGGGTTGGTATATTATCATTATCCTGGTTTGTTTGTGAATATTATCCTAGGTTGTTGATGCCGATGTAAGGAATGATAATAAATGATAATGAATAGTGCCTATAGTTTATTTTACATGCGGGTAGCGCGTACAATAAGATAATAAATCATTTCAAATAAGTGTGATGATCTTTCGCGAAATATTTTAAATAGGGTACTTATCACAATCAACCGTGAACAAAAGCAAAGATGTTCTTTTTTTAAACAGCGTCAATACCGCGGGTATGTTAAGAGAACTTAACGTCATGAATATTCTTTTAGCATCGCGTAGATAGGCTACTGGAAATTAAATTAGCAGAGGGCTATTTTAATGCGTTAAATTGACAATAATGCGATCGAAGTATTGTATAGCGTTTTGCCAGGGGTCTGTTTACGTAGGCATATTTTGTTACTTCGTGATAACAATAGAAGTCGTGACAATTGAAACTCGGTAGGTAATGTACTTATTTCAACGGTACCCCGACGTTACGTAAAATTTCATGGCTAAAGTGTTATTTGTAACTTTTTAAATGTTTTACTTTTTTGCGGTGGGGGTTTTTAAATTTTTAATTTAATTTTTATTTCTAAATTTTTAAACGCATTAATTTTGTTGTATAGAGTTTACGGCTATGAGATTTTTTCAGTGTATTGTATGTAGAGTCAAATGCTGTTTAAAACGAATCCAAACACGAGATATCTGCTATTATTTTGTCAAGAGTCTACCTACTGGTGTGCTGGATAGCCTGGCTGCAGCATCAGCTCATCCTGTTGCCATCAGTGCATTGTGTTTAGAATCAAATGCTGGTTGAAATGAATCCAAACACGACATATCTGCTATTATTTTGTCAAGAATCTACCTACTGGTGTGCTGGATAGCCTGGCTGCAGCATCAGCTCATCCTGTTGCTATCAAGGCATTGTGTGGAGAATCAAATGCTGGTTGAAATGAATCCAAACACGACATATCTGCTATTATTTTGTCAAGAGTCTACCTACTGGTGTGCTGGATAGCCTGGCTGCAGCTTCAGCTCATCCAGTTGCCATCAGTGCATCGTGTGTTGAATCAAATGCAGGTTAAAATGAATCCAAACACGACATATCTGCTGTTATTTTCCCAAGAGTGTATTAGTCTGCTAGATATCCTGGCTGCATCAGACCAAATACACCATAATGTTGCTTATTAATATTACACACATGGGTGTTTGAAATTTTAAGACACACATATGTTTGTAAGTAAAGTTAATACCCATATACGTCTAAAATAGCAACGGTAGATAACACAAAAGAGCTGATAACCTTGAAACGGCTGAACCGATTTTGATGAATTATGTCTAAGAACCATTGCAAGAAACCCTGCTTTCAAATAAAAAAAACCGCATCGAAATCGGTTCACCCGTTTGGGCGCTACGGTGCCACAGACAGACAGACAGACAGACAGACAGACAGACAGACAGACAGACAGACAGACAGACAGACACACACACATAGCGGTGAAACTTATAACACCCCTCTTTTTGCGTCGGGGGTTAAAAAATGAAGCGAAGTGTAGTGGAATATTGAGCGGTAAACAAGATTTAAGGGAATGCATTACGCATTAACCAATTAAGTTCCTTTGTTTGTTCCGGTTTATCGGTACTAGGAAATAAGAAGGAGGATAGGAGGTATAAGAATGATTTTCGTCGCATTTATAACCTTTAGGTACCTACTAGTAGCCTTGTTACCACTCCAACTAAGCTAAATCTGCTTGTATCTGGAGTGGGTTCACGTCAACAGTGCAATGGGTGAGACACAAAACCACAAGCTCTTAATCGCCAAACCGACGCCTTAGCAATGGCCTACTTAACAAAATTTTAGTTTTTAGTCCCTCATCTAGATTCCAAGAATTTTTTGGAGAGTGTGCACGGGAATTACATGACTTGATTCCGCCATCACCTTTCTACCATCGGACAACCCGGCGTACGGCGAGTGTCCACCCTTACATCGTTGGCACTCCCACGATTCGGACAAAGCGTTTCGCTTCGTCGTTTATACCGCGTACATCGATGGACTGGAACAACTTGCCTGCTGCGGTCTTCCCGTCCGATTATAATGTAGGTGTCTTCAAGGCTAAAGTGAATAGGCTCTTAATAAACTAGTGCGCTTCACCATCACTGATTGCATCTCTGCTTACCATCAGGTGGGATTGCAGTCAAGCACTGGTTTAAGTGGTTTATAATATTAAAAAAAAAAAATATAATATTCGACACATATACTTATTTTCTTTTTTTGAAGAGCTTGTGGATAAATTATAACAGCTGCATGGGTCGATCGAAGGTTAAGCTGCGCTTGACAAGGTCGGTCCGTGGATGGGCGACCATTTATTACATACCAAGACTCCTCCGTGCCTCGGAAAGCACGTTAAAACGTTGGTCCCGGCTGTCATTTGTAGATCTTTGACAGTCGTTACTTGTAGTCGGAAGCCGAAAAATCTGACAACCAGTTTAACCAAGGGATATCATGTTACCCAGTAACTGGGTTGTGGAGGTCTGACAAGCAGTCCTCCATGTAAAACACAGGTATTCAGCTGCATCCGGTTAAACTGAAAGCCGACCCCAACATAGTTAAGAAAAAACTTTTTTACAAAAAATACAACCGACTTCAAAAAACACTAACCGGTGTAAAATAACTCTAAATTAGGAAGTCTGTGGCTTTGGTGGTTTTGTCTCATTCATGATTGGCCACCGACTTCCGAATTTAGAGTTATTTTACACCGGTTAGTGTTTTTTGAAGTCGGTTGTATTTTTTGTAAAAAAGTTTTTATTTAACAATTTTTAGTTCTTTAGGTTTATATGCCTAGATGATTCATTATTATCCATTTCTACAACACATATTCAGATATTACAATCAAACAAATAAACAACAACTGTTCGATGAAATTATGAAGTAAAATTCATGAACAAAAATTTTCATAAAATGAAAACTACTAGACCATACTATGTAATTTTTTTATAAGACCAAAAAGAAACTAGTCCGCATCAAACTAAAAAAGAATCACGTAAATCGGTTCATAAATCTCAGCGTAATCGGTGAACATACATACAAAGAAATGTTCGAAAATAAATTATTTTTTTATAAAATTGTTCATAAAATGAAAACTACCGAGTCAAACTATATTATATTTTTATGGGACCAAATGGCAGCTATTCCGCATCGAACTAAAAAAGAATCACGTTAATCGGATCATTAATCTCGGAGTAATCGATGTACAGACGCCAGCACGTCAAGTTACCCCAATGTGTCAAACTTCTTTGATCGTTTGACAACTTTACGTCAAACAGAATAAGGTTCATATTCAATTGGGAAAATTTGACACATTGGGGTAGCTTGATGTGCTGGCGTCTGTACATACATAAAAAAAAATAAAAAAAAATAGCGATCGAATTGAGAGCCTCCTCCTGAAGTCGGTTAAAAAGGCTAGGCAGGTGATAATGAGTGTGTTCTTAACTGTCGGCGAACATTTATTTATTTATTTAGAATGTTATAGTGAAGAAGAACGAGATTTGACAACACTGTTTATGGCCGATCCTGATGATTACGGGTATCATTCTGCCCATATACATATGTTAATCTATCGCATTAGGTATGTACCTACAATAATAAACAAATAATTTATATTATATAATATTATAAATCAATACTCAAAAGTGCAATTTATACGTAGGTATATACCGAAAGCAATAGGAAATAATAAATAAATACATCTTTAAATATTTCCACTTAAGGTCTAAAGTCCACTAATAGTGGACCATCACAGTCGCAGGAGCCTGTACGTGACGGTTTACAAATTATTCGGTCCTGTCCTGTGAATTAATTGCTTTCTTCAGAATGCCAAATTGTCTGAAAACACGAACGGGCGAGGGGGACAAAAACGTATAATTAATTTATGTGTCTATCTGCAATACAGAAACTACTGACCGCGAAGATGTTTTTTATGCTTGTATGTGTATCATGCTATCATGTAATGTAGTTAACTAAATAAATAGAAAAAAAACTGGACAATATGCGAGTCGGACTCGCCTGCCGAGGGTTTCGTACGTAGAATCATTATAAATAGTTTAGAAATCGAATCGCTAATTACAAATGTATCCTTACTGGCCTGGCCTACTGGTCTGTTGGTCTAGTAGTTAGTGACCCTGACTGCTATGCCGGAGGTCGTGGGTACGATTCCCACCCAGGACAAATATTTGTGTAATGAGCACGATCATTTGTTCTGTGTCTGGGTGTAATTTATCTATAATATGTATGTATTTAAAAATATGTTTATCAGCTGTTTAGTACCCATAAGACTAGCTCTCAAGCTTAACTTTGGACTAAATGGCGTTGTGTGAAAAGTTGTGGAATATTTATTTATTTATTTAGGTATTTATTTTACTTTTGAATGTTTCTTGTACTTGTGGTTTATAACAATGTTACTTGCCAAATCTCATAGTTGTAAGTCTATTTGCTTTCGTCATAACTTTATGGGACCGTAGACCTGCGTATACGGTGTATATTTCAACTTGATGCCTCCATGCATTCCAGAAATAAAGGGTCTTGACAGCCAACAAAGTGATTTTATTGGATTCCGTTTTTTCTTTTGGAGGTGCGAAACCCTAAAAAACAGCAATAACCCAAGAGAAGGTTTAGAGGAAAGTCAGTCATGAATTAGATAGTGTCTTCATCATGTGTTCATAGTTTGATATTTTTATTTTTCACAGGGGGTTTTACCCATGAATAGCCAGAACTACCCATCGAGATCTGTTTCGGACATTTTGGCATCTATAGTAGATTCATCTAACTTGTGTAACCAACATCTGTTCATTTTTATAAATAACTAGCAGACGTCACGCGGTTTCACCCGCTTAGTTCCCGTTCCCGTGGGAATACGGGGATAAAAAGTAGCCTATGTCACCCGGCGATAGTGTAGCTTTCCAACGGTGAAAGATTTTTTCAAATCCGTTCAGTAGGTTCAGAGACCCTATTCATTACAAATAAACAAATAAAGTTTTCCTCTTTTTAATATTAGTGTAGATGTAGATAATGATAATTTATTTCAGACTTTTTCCATAATTAGTTAGTATCAGTGTTCTGTCTGCGTTTCAGTGTTGTGCGTGTGTGTGTATGTGTGTTCGAGATTGTCTGTTAATTCTGGATGAGTTGCCTATGATCGAATTGAATGGCGTGCAATAGGCCTAAGTCCAGCAGTGGACTGCTATAGGCTGGTGATGATGATGATGATGATGACGAAAGCGAATAATTAGTGAACATCTTAGTTTAATTTCAGGTTAACTAAGCATAAACCACCATGATCCTATTCATGGCAATACACCATCAAACTTCATTAATTTCAGAACTATAAAATAAAATCCCAATTTGTTGGCCAAAAACTCGTCGCACGAATCTACAACATTACATAATTATAATAAAACAATTTACAAGCGTTCAATATGTTCCGTAATAAATTAATATTAAGCGTGTTTTGTAGGTAGCCCCCACTTTTTAGGGTTCCGTAGTCAACTAGGAACAATTATAGTTTCGCAATGTCTGTCTGTCCGTCCGTCCGTCCGTCCTCTCTTAATCTCTTTGACCGTTAGCACAAGAAAGCTGAAATTTGGTACCAATAATATGTGTAACAATCACGCTAACAAAGTGGTAAAATAAAAATTGGAAATAATGTTTTATGAGGGTAGCCCGAGGTATATGTAAAGTGGTAAGTGATTTTTTTTTTAATTTCAACCCTAACGTGTGATATATTGTTGGAAAGGTATTTAAAAATGAATAGGAATGTACTGAAATATTTTTTTGATAATGTCAATTACTTCGGAAATAATCGCTACAAAAGTAAAAAAAACAATGTGTCGTCCCCCCCCCCCTCTAACTTTTGAACCTTAAGTTTATAAAATAAGAAAAAAATCTAAAATGTAGAACTTTAAAAGGACTTTCTAGGAAAATTATTTTGAACTTGGATGGAAACAACAGTTTTTGTACAAAAAAGACAAAAAGTTGTACAAAATAATTTCTGGACTAAGTTTGTAGTATAATCGTGTATGCAAGCATTTTGAACACTTATTGTGACGGACGGGAAACTACGGAACCCTACAATGAGCGTGGCCCGACACGCTCTTGGCCGGTTTTTATTATTTTAATATAGCCTTGATTAGAATCTGGATTATAATCTTTCTAATTTTACTTGTACCGTACCTAATTATATACCGTACCGTACTTAATAAACTATTATTCATAGTGTAATTTCCTATATTATAAAGGTTAATGTGGGAAATTAATTTAAAAGAACACGCATTTTGGTTGTGTATTGTTTTATTCACATAAGTTTGTTGGTTCAGCCATATTGAGTTGAGATGTCGACTGTCGGGAGGACACGGCGCGGCATACTCTGGCAGAGTGTGCCGCTTGGGAGGAGCCGCGCCGTGCCCTCGTCTCTTAGAGTAGGCAGTGACTTGTCGCAGCCGGCCGTGGTCGGCAGCGTTGAGTCCTAGGAAGCGGTGGTGTCCTTCTGCGAAACGGTCATCTCGCAGAAGCTGCGGAAAGGGAGAGGGAGATCAACTCTACTCACCCGGCCCGCAGCAGACGCACCGGGCGCAGGCGGAGGGCGGATCACGCCCTCTTCCAGCCCCTCTGAATGGGTCCAGGGTCGACGGACTCGGGGACTTCCACCGCCCCCACGAACATGGACCCAAGGTGGCCGCGCGTCGTGTTCACGCGCGCCCCTCTTAGACGTCGCGAGGGGAGTCCTCACTCCCCTCGCTGACCTCACTCCCCTCGCTGACTTGGCGAGGCCCGCGGGGCCGTCACCAGTCGGGGGTCGCGGAAGTATCTTCTGTTCCCGTGACCCCCGGCGCAGGTGTGAGAAGGAACACGGGGTGGTTTTTAGTTAGTAAGAGTCTGACAGACCCTTCCACCCTCCCCGGGGCGGGGGACATCCGTGAGGATTATCCACCCCTAAAAAAAACTTGAGTTGAGATGATGAATGAAAGACGACTTACAAAACTTATTTAAGTAGGTACAAGATGTAAGTGGACTAAATGGTAATCCTGGGATGCCTTAGAATCTTAGATGAACATAAGACTGACCTTATTGTTTATTGACAATGCTTATCTCGTTACATTGTTTTATGACAAGTTGTATAGCATTATACGGTTAACTAGTACAAGTAGGTATTTGTAAGAGCTTTTAGATAATTTTACGATTTTTAACCGACTTCAAAAAAGGAGGAGGTTCCCAATTCGGTTGTATTTTTTTTTAGGGTTTGTTACCTCATTACTCCGTCATTTATGGACCGATTTTTTAAATTCTTTTTTTATTTGACAGGGTATACTAGCAGATTGGTCCCATTTATATCAAAAGTCATATCTGATGAGGGATCTTCGAGGAATTAAGGGAACTCCTCAAAAAATATAGGTACGCCTGCACCGATTATTACATTTTTAGTAACAAATCAAGCATTTTCATTTAGAAAGTATCATTTGGTGAAGAAAAACTGATGAAGGAGACAGGCAACGAAACTCTTCAACGCATAACAGCAAATTATTCGCGATTGCTATAGTCAGATGTCTATGCTGAGCTTTTGTATTTCCACAACATAACATTACGCCATTCTATTTTAAAAGGGGCCCGGCAGAGATCTACCGATTAATGTTTAGATAGAACTTCTTTAGCAATTGTTATCCAATTTCAATGATTCTTTCAAGTTTTGAAAGACTTTCTTTACTTACAAAGAAACTAAAAATTACAAAATAAAAACTATTTTACAAAAAAAAACACCGACTTCTTAAAATAAACTAACAGGTGAAAAATAACTCCAGTTCCGGAAGTCGGTGGTTCTTTCAATGTTAAGGAAATATTTTTATGCCAATACTGAATATGTACGGCTTAACGATTGGACTCAAACACTGCAATATCTTGCGTGTTTTTGTATGTATACCAATATATACACAAATGAAGAAATCTTGACAACCAAGTTACCCCATACAAATTCTTTGTAACATACAGTATTTTTTACATAATAAGTGAGGTTAACTGGCATCTTAACATCATCACAAATTCGACGATAACTCTAACTACTCACCAGGGGCTCTAGTCTGCTATTGCAATCGTGTCTCAATGACCGGTCATTGATCGAATATTTGACAACTTTGACAGTTTTTGTATGGGAAATGTGTCATAAGTTTGACGTTATACGTCAAAAATCGATCATTGACCGGTCATTGAGACACGATTGCAATAGCAGACTCGACCCCCAGAACATAACCACCATAGAAACGGATTTTGTCTGCTGAAGAATCGGCAAAGTCTCAGATTGTAGAAACATTTCTTTTGTTTTGAGCACGACAATGTCAAGAGAAGAAATGTGTAGATTCTTCAGTCGACAATAGTCTACAAGCGTCGAAAGCGAGCTTTTACGGACAACCTTTGGATGGACTGGTTGAAGAGAAGAAAAACAATTACGTAAGTAGCTAGTAGGTAGTTTTATAATTGAACATCTTTTAAATTTGCTTTAATTCATTAAACCCCAAGAGAACACTGCTGTGAACTCTCGTCATCCAACACTTTCCCAAATCAAACAACTGTGCATCTACAATCTGGCAACACTGACGTCGCATCCGTTCTGGCCGGAAGTAGCGCCATCTGTCGCAGCATCTGTTGACAACGAACCAAATTATGTATTGTGCTCCATATTGTTAAATCTTTACTAATATTATAAACTTAAAGTTTGTGAAAAGCAAAAGAAACAAACCACAACAACATTTTTTTTTACTTTAACTAACAATTTACTTATTGTTCCATAACGAATACATCATTTTTGCTATTGTTTTGTTTGTAGGTAAAACTTCATTGACGAATCTGCTATTAATTCATTAAACCCCAAGCGGACCGCGTCCACGCTGTCATTCAAATTATATTGTAACAATTCTATTGTGTCTCTAATTGACACGATTGAAAGGTTAAAGTGCAATCATTGATCATATAGTTTTTTAACCGACTTTCAAAAAAGGAGTTGTGTATGTATTTTTTTTTTTTATGTATGTTACCTGATTTCTCCCCCATTTGTGGACCGATTCTCAAAATTCTTTTTTTATTTGAAAGAGTATACTCCTGAGGTGGTCCCATTTTAATTTGGTAAAGATCTGGTGCTGATCTTCGGAGATATACAACGGAACTCTTCAAAAATAAACGGCAAATCTGTCGTGATTGCTGGAATCGCTTGGATGTTTATTGTTTATACAACATAATGACGTATCATCACGCCAGTATGCTCTGAGGGGTACGCAGATGGGTACAATATACCTAGATTTCGTCAGTTAGGTAAGTTAATTTTAATTTATTAGGGATTAGTGGAAAACCCTATGATGACATTGTATTGTTAACAATTAACAATGTAAAATAAATTCATGGCAAATATTTTTATGGTAACAACTAAAAATGGAAAAATAAAAACTTTTTTGCAAAAAATAAAACCTGTGGAAGAGGAAGTCTGTGGCTTTGGTGGGTTTGTCTTACTCATGATGGGC
The DNA here is from genome assembly GCA_921972225.1 of Euplexia lucipara. Classification (NCBI taxonomy): domain Eukaryota; kingdom Metazoa; phylum Arthropoda; class Insecta; order Lepidoptera; family Noctuidae; genus Euplexia; species Euplexia lucipara. Next base: position 4,192,460 of record OV179146.1, on the reverse strand, counting down.
CACCGACTTCCGAATTTAGAGTTATTTTACACCGTTTAGTGTTTTTTTTGAAGTCGGTTTTAGATATCAATGAGTGCAATGCAGAAAATTAAAAAGAAGTAGGTAGGCACTACAAATTTCTTTTGCATTCTACCGACGTAAACATTTTTTTCATCAGTTCCTACTTTTTATTGATTGTGATCGGATGTACTGCTGTCGGGGTTTTGTGTTGTTTTCGTTCTGTTTTTCAAATACTAGTCTAGACAAACTGATTGTGTGTGTGTGCGTGTGTGTCGGAGTGATTTTAAAAAATGACTTCTGGCCCTAATGGCCTTGAATATGTTAATGCTGATGTGCTATGGCGAAGTTTGTGAAAAGACACGTCGTGCACTTTAACTTCATGGAAACAGAGCTAAAGGTTAGTAACTTCACTCATTAATAGCTACGTACATTACCTAATGAATCTACTATGCAAGCATGTTTTTAATTCATTGGACATCGCGATCGCTATTTTTCGTTCGTAGGTACCTTTTGTTTCGTAATAAGTATCTTTTTAGGTATTGTTGAGAGTCAGGGTAATGGAGAGAAACGACCAGTTCAGGATTCAAAATGATTCTGATTATATTTCGTCCAACACAGTTTCTTAAATACTAAATCACTTTTCTTAAAAAATAAATATTCGGATGGATCTAAAAAACTATACAAAATAAATTAACCAATCACTACACAGTACTGGCAAATCGGTAGTTCGCGTAGTTGAAGGACGAGGGCGCCACCATCGCGGTGGCGACAGCGCGGCACCCGGCGGTCGAACTAGGGCTCCCCGGCCGGTCACTCACACAGTCGGCGCGCGCGGCGTGCTGTGGTTGGCTTCTACGGTATGATGCAGCTACAGTATCTATCATTGATTGCTGATTAATTAAAACTGATCTAAGCGTTAGGCTATGTTTAAAAAATACATGTGCAATACTCTGCTAGTACCTAGCTAGGAATAGCGGGAACGGCGCAGGCGCTCGGCGCGAGATAGCGTTGTAACCGTCATCATTTGCTTAGCCTTTTCATTTGCTTTTTGCCTCATTTTTTGTGGATTATTAGCTACGAAATAAACAGAGATAGTATAAGCTTAAAGGGCACAACTGCGTCATTTTTTAAATTTTATCACAATAAAAAGAAAAAAATACATAGGTATAATATACCCTATTAGTGACCGATACTTAAACACGTGATTGTATTAATGATTTCAATAAACTTTCCCAAGTAAATTTTTTTTATACACAATAACTTAAATAACACAATAAAATAACAAAAACGCCAGTGATCGATCACAGTAGGCACGTATCGGCACGAGCTATCAGCTGATCACAGAGTACATTCTATATATATGGAATAGAGGTCTAACTCGACGACCAAAAGGAGAAACGGCCAGTGTCGCCCTCTGGTTGCGGGTTTTGGAACAAATACAATATAGCCATAAGTATAGCTATGGGTACGTATAGGTGTATACGACCATTGGCAGTCTTAATACAATTTATTGTTACATATGATATTACTGGGAAAAAGTAAAAAAAGATGTTTATCTTCGATTAATTTCGTTTATTTTTTTCTTTTAAAACACTTCTTACAAAGTTTTTTGGCTTTTATTTTATACAAATCCGTATCATCATCACACTCTCTCTTATTTATTAATATTTTATTTAAATCTTTACAGTAATTATATATGAAGAACCTGCAGGATATTTTTATTAAAAAATCAATTAAAGCTTCATTGTGAGATGTGCATTGTATAAAATTGAAATCTACGTGCATTAATACAATAGTTTTGATAAATTCTTTTAAATGTTTTTTTTCTAGATGTTCTTTTAAAATTATATAATTTATATCCTGCAGATTAGAAATACAATTTAAGAGAGAGTCGCTGGGACTGCAAAGCCACTTTTTATTGGCGTATTCTCTGTATTTTAAATATTCAGGCTCATGCTCAGATAACAAATCTTTATTACATTGATTACACCCCTTGAAGACTCTTTTCTTGGCGTTTTTAACGAAATATCCGCTTACATATTGTAAACTTCCTATTTTGCGAGGATCATTTTTATCTTCAAGGGGTGTGAATGTAATGTCGGGAATGTTACCAAGTTCACAATGATTTTGGTCTTTGCTGTCCCCACCTGTGATGAGTACTTCATGTAACGAGTAACAACTGTCTGCTTCACAATTTGCCCCTGGGGTATGGACACTAGAGAGGCTGTTGACTAATAGCGTCGTAAAAGCTGCTTCGAATTTTTCCGGCGTAGGGTTTACGTTGCGGCATCCGTGGCTTCTTATGGACCCAAAGAAGTTTTCTATTGGATCCTGATTAAGATGCCGCAACCAAACTGACGTTACACCGTATTTTCTAGTAATGTTTTGTAATAACAACTTAATGCCCTCTATAGTCCATACCCAATTTTTTAATGTAGGTACATACTCATTGTTTAATGTTTTTTTGTTTAAGAAACTCATAGACTTCATTAGTTCAATTGATTCCTTCCATAGCTTATGGTGTACAGAAGTAGGCGTTGCAGGTCCAAGAAGAGGCTTGCCATGTTTCTTCCTTTTGCCGAAGCTTCCGTTTACGGAGTCAAACAATTTATCAAAAAAGAGTAGGATATCTGCTGTATTTTTGGCTTCTTTGGATAATATTCCTTTATCTGCAAAATAAAATTAGAGTGTTATTACAGTGTTTATATATCTCGCAAAATAACAAAAATAGAACTAATGTTTAATATTGTTTTCTTCCACAAATACCACTGGGATTTGTATGAGTATGATTTATATAATATAAAGACAATTTAAGTACTTATGATATTCACCTGCAAGATAGCCCATATTTGAAGCCACAGTTTGGCTGAATAGCTGAGTAGCAAATTTCACCTTCATTCGAGGAATTTTGTTTGGGTCACAGTGCGAATCCGTCAATTTGGGTATTAGTCTAATCCCCTTGTATCCTGGGTTTTCCTTATGTAAAGACATGATATGTTCCCATTTTGCAACTCTTGTATTACCATTTTTAACATATTTTAAATGTTTTGAAATTAAATTATTGCGAATGCATTTCATTAGATGGGGCGGGTCATATAATGGTATGATTTCTTGGTTATTGATTAAAATTATATTGTCTCTTGACTCTTCGCCCTTTCGCAATAAGTTCCCCCGTGTCTCTTGCAAAAGATATTTGATGCAATTTGTATTATTTGTGCCTTGATCGCACACAGTTGCAACTACATTAAGCCCTGCATCTTGTAATTCCGAGATAACAAGTTTTAGCTGTTTGGCAAGTTCAGGCCCCTTTGTAGCGGCTTGTGAAAATGTGTATGCCACAGGCTGTTTATAGTTTTTTATTAAGCCTCTTACCATGAACACCTGCGCATGATCGGCATATTCAGGGACTGTCTCTTGGCCATTAGTGACAAAACCACTTACTCTATCCTTTCTTTCATTATATGCCACATTGGGTTTTAGTGACATTTCATCGAACAGTACAACACATATTGTGTGTTCTGTCTTCATCGTCTGTGTTGCTTTCTTTATTTGTTCAATCATATTTTTATTTATTCCTGGATTAATGTTAGCCATGTGTATCAACTTTAAGAGAGTTTGGCGTGATGGTAGGATGAAGATTTTCCTAAGAAATCTGTACCCTTTTGGGCTTTGCTTTAAAATGGACAGAGCAACAAGTTTTTCTTTAAGAGTGAAGCGACGGCCTTTGATTCCCTTATTATGCTCCCTGAACTGCAGCAAAGTTAAAATTTTTGATGTACTAGGCAAGTCATCTAGTGTTTTCAAAATTTGTGGATTGGTTGCTATATTTTTCAGGGCCTTAATCTTTCTTGCTTGGTCCTTAACCTTGCTGCGACATTTACTTAATTTAACTCCAACAAGCAAAAGTTTTTTATAAAGTGCATGCTCAGATTGAGTAACAGCAACATGTTTCACACGCTTATGGCTTCGGTATGCTGGTACAGCACTATTAATGGTACCCTGCAATAAAAAGAAACAAAAATAACTGAATTTGTTGGGTAAAAAGGTATCTTGTATGTACAGAAGTGACAACAGGTGCTACTATTTGCACAGGTGGTTTTATATTGTTTTCCTAAGGATGGATTTTAAGGTCCTGATCACATATTTAAAAAAAATATCCTTCAGTAGTTTTACTTATGTAGTCTTTTCTGACAGACAAGGTTGAATACGGAAAATATTAATATACGAAATTATTTGTATGTACAGTACTGATAAATAATGCATAAAATAAAGTTGAGTAACAGTACAATTCATTATTGTTTTACTTACCAATATTTTCCTTCATTTGTACGTCTCTTGCACTTATAGTGTCTTGTTGCACAGAATCCAAATGTGAAGTAACTGGTACTGCAATGATAATCAATCTGTTAAGTGAGAACTGTTTTTATTTAAGCAACATCCATATTAGTGGATTATACAATATTCACTTACCAAGGTTTTCTTTCACATGAACATCTTCATTTAAAACTTGGAAATGCAACTGCGAAGCTACAGATTCTGCAATAATGTAATATTTCATTAATGGAATGCCTAAAAACAAGCAATTGTTGTCTCTATATATATATATCATATCAAAGCTCAGAAACAGCTCCAAGGATTTTCATGAAATTTAGGGGGTTTCGGGGGTGATAAATTCATCTAGCTAGGATTGGTAAAAAGATTACTGGTCAATCAGGTGTAGGTTAGTGATTTAAACTGTAAAATTGTCACATAAAGAATTTTAAGTTGTTTGCTAATATCAAATTTCTTATTAAAAATAATTTAGGTATAATGTAATAGTATTTTAAAGATTTTTTAATTAAAATGAATATACCTTTTGATGTAGAGGGTTCAGGCATCTGAAGAGGTCTCAAAGGTCGTCTTTCAGAGTTAAATTTTAAGAAAGATAATCCTGAAAATATTAAAAAAATCAATTGGTTATTTTCCTAAAAAGATTTTGCATGACTTATTTTATTTAGTATCTGTGAGTTGAAATCGGACACAGGGTCTTTACCACTTGGTACATACGGCTAAACATCAAGTTGAACATTTCCAGTTTAGACTGACCTCGCATTGTACGGAAAACCTTACAATGTGAGATCAGCTTATACTGGAATTTTTTAGCTTGATGTGTAGCCGTGAGTAGGTACTGAGTACCTTCATAAAATAGCTAACATTTTATTTTTGTACAAAAATAAACATTACTTTAATTACCAGCTTACAACAAAACTACCATCATCAAAATGTATTTAATTTAAAAGTCATAATATTATGTGTACCAAGAAAGTTAGCAATATCAGATACAAAAGTGATCCTAAGAGCAGTTGGATATAAGGAACCTTAAAAATGCATATTAATTCAGTTTATCAGCAAATATGTATTATTTATTACCTGGCATGTTTATTGTAGGTACAGCATTTTTGGTAATGCGATTATATCGGCACCAATACTTTTCTTCGAAGTGTACATGACACACACGGCGGTATTTGAAAATATGATTATTTTCAAGATTCAAAATGTCTCCACCAACAGCATACACCCATGTATTAAATAGCTCCTTATCCTTTGCCGGATTAGGGAATTTATGTAAATTCACCCGAGTTTCTGAAAAAATTGCACAAAAATAATATAAATCTATTAAACTAGAATAGTTGTAAATTTAATAATAGTTATTAATGGAGTAAATTCAAACATGTTTAGGCATACGCTTATGTGGCTTGCTAAAGGTTTAGTATTAGGTAGCATGATGCTTACATCCTCCGTTAACTTTTAAAAATTTCAAAGTATCAGTTGCACAATATTTTTAAACAATACAAAGGTACTTGAACACGTCTTTTAAGTACCCTTCTTTGTAGTATGGTAGTTGGAAAAGTTAGCAATGAAACTAGGCATCATGCAGCTAAATCCCCCTAGGGTTTGATGTCACTGACACAGCAGCCTCATATTCTCTTTGCTCATACGGATAAACACTTACCTAAGCTATTTACACATCCGGGGACGCAACATTTACTGTTAGACAAATGTTAAATGATGTTTATCACAACTTTTCAACAGAGTCCTATCTCAACACTTAGATTTCAACCAACACAAGTACAAAATCGACACGGCCGGAGGAACGGAGGCTCAACTCAACGGACTTAAGTGGAAAAAAGCACTTATGAACGATAAAAATCTAAAAAACAAACAAGAAACCGATCAACACTCGCGCGAAAACCGGCGGCCAAGTTTGTTATGTTTAGTTGCCAATGCAATTTTAATATTTTCCCGAATTCAGAGGGAAAAATTTGCAGATTTTTACAAAATCCATTTTTAAATTTAATTAGGAAAGATACTAATCTTAAGTATATAACGAAGATTTATTTTCATTTTTCACTTCGAACATTTTAGTGTAATAAATGTTATTGTTTAGTTGGTGGATGAGATGATGCAGAAGAGATGAGTCAAACATCATGTTTCTAAAACATGTCGACATACTTTTCAAACTTATGGTCTAATTATAATATAACTTTACCGTGAGTAATTAAAATACCTTTATAATACCAATTCCCAATAAATCCATAATTTACTCGGAATTCCCCTTACCTTGTAGAGTTTCTCACAATTTGGCAACCCTGATATGTGGGATTAGGTGATAATACGTTTGAAAAATGTTGCTTAAAGTAAATAATAACTATCGAAACAATAACAGTAATTAATATTACTTTTATTATAATGTAATTTCTGTGATTATTTTCATTTAAAATTAAATATTTTCGTTAAGATACAAAAATTTATAAATCGAGCATGAGTGGGCCACACTCAAGTCCTATACAGTCTTAGATAATATACCTCTAGATCGAGCTACCGCGTGGCCGCACATGCGACAGCAATATAAAAGTTCAGTGTTGCTATTCCTTGAAAAAGTCCCAAAATACGACCAAAATTCTACTTAACTGCGGGTTCCAATTTTAGCACTATTGTAAATTATAATTTACGTATTCAACGTGGTAATAAGAGTGTAGAAGTATCCATGTGTGAGAAAATATAATTTCACGTAAAATACCTACTTTCAATCTTACCTTGATTCTCACAAATAAAATACACTACTACCAGGTGAAGCTTGATGTGTGTACATAGAAGTAACTCTTTAGAAGAACACTACATTATTTTTTCGCGTGTTATTTATCATTAAAATATATTGAGGTATGGCTGACATCCAGTGTGACATTGACATTGCTGTATAATAACTATTGTCCTTTAGACAAAACCAACTTATTTTGAAAATATCTAATTTTTTGTTTATACTTAACATTTATTTATAAAATGAATTCTTACTTCCAAATATCTTTAAGTACCTACGCGATTGCCTTCAAGAGTAAAACTTAATGATTGTCGAAAGGGCTCTGTTCGTTCGTAAGGGTTCGCCCACAAATTTGTGTGTGTTTAGCCACCATAGATTTATTTGATTATTATGCCTACCTTTTGAACATTAGGCCTGACAGTTAAGGGAAAAGATTTGAAACGTGTAGCAACACTGTAAGTAAGTATTCCTAGGTTATGTGATTTAAGAAATCAAGTTTACTTTAAGAAATCTTCCATATTTTGGTCTGAAAGCCATGACAATAAAAGCGCACAAATGTATAAATTCAATAATCGTACAATAACACAAACAGTATTGAATACTTACGAATAAAAAGAGATTTTGTTATTGGCCTTTTCTGAGCGGCTTTTACAGCCTATTATACTGCATCCTCCCATCGTAGCGCATTCACCATACACTAAACACTTATCTAATGGAGTCTATTTCTCATTAAATGACTTAAACTATTACAAAAATTGCAAAAACCATCCGAAAACTTAATAAAACTTAATAATTAAATCGAGCATAATAATATACGTGACAGTGACAGCACTTTGTTTGGCTAACATTCAAAAGTTAGCCATGCAAAAATCCGGCACGCCGTAAGGGACAGAAGATACGATGCTTTGTCTCAATTTTCCTACGAACTTTGTATTATTGCGTCTCACTTCCACACTTGACACTGTAAATTGGGCTACGTCTAGAGGTATATAGTCTAAGTATACAGTAGTCGCGCCATCAAACGAACAATGATGTAACTTTAATTCAGTGATTGAAAATACCGCCATCTTTATGCAGATTTTGAAACTATTCAGTAATATAATGATACCATGTTAAAAAGCCAGTTAAAAGTATGGAAGGGCAAAACTGTTTGCGTCGAACCTAATTTTGCATACTTACATTTGTACGATTTCCCGGTAGCCAGTACTGAGATTGTCTACCCTGCAGCTGATAGTCTGATCTCGGGAAGGGTTAAATCTACTATTAGTAGTAGCGCACACGCTCCCCCGCCATCCCCACCGCTCTCGTTGTGCAGTATTGACGTAATGAATTAATTGAAAGATAATGAGTATAAAAAAAGTTTCTTTGGGAAAGTTATTCGTATTCATGAGTACAGTCACGGGTTTAAGTATCGGTCACTAATTACCTGTCACCCTATATTATGGTAGATGGTGTTACACTGAGACACGGCATCACAGTTTTTCATTGACATTTATCTTCACATGCCCTCTATATGTATAGAACCTAACTATCTTAAATATCTCTGATAGCCATGCACATTTCTTACATCTGTACCTTCAGATTGTAACTTCAGTACAAAATCTCCTTTATTTAGCAGAGCTCAGTATTCGATCGTATCTCTTTGGTGAAAACCTTTGCCCTGCAGTAGGACAGTAACAGGCTGGTAATAAAAACGTTTTTGTTTTAAACCTACACGCAATAGCTAAAAAAAGGTCGGAAAACTCAACAAAAATAAAGGAATAATTGTATAAATTCTTAAAACAAATGACCTTCGTAAAGTAAGGGGACACTTAACATTACCAAACTCAAAACCATTGTTATATCTACGTCGAAGCAATCTAAGAAAATTTTGGAAGGGGTCGCCTCCTTGTGGTTCCGTATTTAGGATATGAATGCAGTTCAGTTGCATAAAGTTTGTTTAATTAATGAATGAACGAAATAAATATTTATTTGCAAGAACATAATAATATACACACATCAAAAGTGTCTAGGGATCAAGCATTTTTATGCGGATTTCTTGAGATTGAGATGTGGCTTTGTAATAAATTTATGATTTTATAAATTTATATGGATCCTTTTTGGTGCATTTCATAATTTGAATCAGGAACTGTGAATCAAATTCGAGTAAAAGATGAAAATCAGCTGTCAATATTTTCCCTATAAAAACATATAACGCATTGAAGACATTATTAGTGCTACTGTTTCCCTACTACTGATTAAAACCAACGTTATTATGGAGCGGCGACGTCATTTAAGCAGGGAAGAAATGCTCAGAGCCGTGGGAATGATAGAAGCTGGTTCCCGGCAACGTACTGTGGCTTTAGCTCTGAATACAAGTCAGAGTGTTATCAGTCGACTTTGGACACGTTACCGAAGCACTGGTACCGTGGCTGAGCGCCATGGAGGACGGTATCGCTGCACCACACGGAGACAAGACCGATACATTCAAATCTTAACTCGAAGAGCTCCAATAATAAGCGCCATGCTGTTAGCCGTGAGGCTTCATCACTCTTCAGGGAACTTAATTAGCGACCAAACAGTCAGAAACCGCTTGCATGAAGTGAACCTTCATTCACGAAGACCGCTACGGGTACCACCTATAGCAATGCACAATCGTAGGATTCGATATCAATGGGCTCTTGAACACAGAAATTGGGCAGAAGAACAATGGCGTTTCGTGTGCTTTTCTGATGAGTCTCGTTTTGGTATGAGACCGGATACAAGACGTATACGACACTGGAGAACCCCTGGACGCCAACAGCGATTAAAATCCTGCCAGGAAGTCCATCCTTATAGTGGTGGAACCATCATTGTTGGAGGTTAGTACTGAGTATACGGCCGATACTGGCCGTTAGATTTGTAACCTGTCACATAGTTATGATTGTCATGGTTTGAATATGAAAGATATTGTTCCAAATAAAATGTCTGGAGACATACATGTGTTTAATTAAATAATTTATAATATCACTGTGCAAGCACTCTGCCAGGCACTTTTCATCAGGTTATGGGCCCAGATAACTGTCCAGAAAATTGACCAGGGATTGCACGATATTTTAAATTTTGAAAATTGGAAAATACGCACTTTCGGTTGAAGATGGATGATCAGAGTCCGTCAGGTTCCGTGTTTGGAATCAGAAAGCTCCGGGGTGCAGATGACTTTGAAGTTTGGAAGTTCCAAGTTCAAAACTACCTGGAATGTAAAAACTGGTGGATGGCTGTAGAAGCCAAGGAAGTCACTGCAGAACTTAAGGATGCTGATCGACAGGCGCGTACTACCATGTGTCTACTGTTGGAGCCGTCGTGTTTTTCAAACGTGTATAATTTGAAGACCGCGCATGAGGTATGGCACAAGCTGTGTGGTGCATACGAAGATAAAGGCTGGGGTAGACGAATATCACTGCAGCGTCAATTATGGTCATGTAAGTTGGAAAACTTTGCAAATATGGAGAAATATGTCTCAAAAGTATTATCCATAGCACAACAATTGGCTTCAATAGACGCGAAAGTCTCCGATGATTGGATCATTTCAATTTTACTTGCCGGATTAACATCGGATTATAACCCGATGATCATGGCAGTAGATAATTGTGGCAAGGATGTTAGCTTGGAGCAAATAAAAACCAAACTGCTGCAAGAGGCAAACAGACAAGCTGAAAAAGCTGGCGCTGGTGAGCAAGCCCTAGCCTCTAAACAGGACAAGGCACCAAGAAACGCTCGTAAACAAGTGCGCAAATGTTTTAAATGCCACAAAGAAGGACACAAGGCAGCTGAGTGTAAGAAGCGGAATGAAAACTATCAGAAAGTAAAAGGTAACTTGACAATTAAAGTGGCTAATGGCGAACAAATACCAATCAAAGGCAGAGGAACTGCTAAGCTAAAAGCTAGCGAAAGTCCAGATTTCACATTAGAAAATGTTCTACATGTTCCTTGCTTAAAATTGAACTTAATATCAGTGAGCGATCTTGTTAAGAAAGATTTCGCGGTTAATTTTGACAAAGGAGGTTGCACTATCAGGAATAAAACCGACCAAATAGTTGCGACGTGCAATGAAGTTGATGGAATTTTCAAGTTAAATAAAAATGAAAAACATGTCAACGCAACATTGTCAAATGAACTTCTATCAAACTTATGGCATAGAAGATTGGCGCATTTAGGCCAAAATAACATGCTGATATTAAAAGATTTGGTAACTGGTATTAAATTCGACAGTAAACAATTAATTGAGCCATGTATTCCATGCATTAAAGGTAAGACATCTAAAAGCCCTTTCAAAAATAAAGGCACACGAGCAGAACAGATTCTTGAACTAGTACACACGGATATTTGCGGTCCGATGGAAGAACCTTCGTTTGCTGGTTCTATATACATGTTGCTGTTTATCGACGATTACACGCGCAAGACGCACGTTTATTTCTTGAGAAATAAGAGTCAAACTTTCGACAAATTTCGTGAGTATAAGGCGGAAGTGGAGAAAGAGACTGGTAAGTCGATAAAATGCCTCAGATCTGATAATGGTACTGAATTTTGTAACCATGCCTTCGACAGATTGTTCAAGTCAGCTGGTATCAAGCACCAAAAGACGGTTCCTTACACACCAGAACAAAATGGCGTAGCTGAGAGGGCGAACAGATCGATTATAGAGAAAGCAAGGACGTTGCTTTGTGAGGCGAACCTAAGCAAGAAGTTTTGGGCTGAAGCAGTATATACCGTGGTATACTTGAAGAATCGAAGCCCCACAAAGGCGGTCATGAGTAAAGTACCTGAAGAACTTTGGTCCGGTAAGAAAGTAAACTTGAGTCACTTAAAAATCTTCGGATGTTTGGCGTTTGCATTGAAACCGAAACAGAAAAGGCAAAAGCTCGACATGAAGACTGAAGATTTGATTTTTGTTGGCTATTGTGAACTTACAAAAGGTTACCGACTGATGAATCTGCAGACTAGCAAGATAATTATTGCTAGGGATGTAAAGTTCTTGGAAAACGTGTTTCCTGGTGATGGTACCAATGTGACGAAGAACGCAGTTGTTCCTTTGTCCATAGAGGAGGAACGAACTGAACCTGCGATATTGGATGTGTCTCCTGATGTCCACTTGAACAGTGAAGATGATTTTCAGGATGCAGATGCAGGATGTACTGAATCCGCTACGACTCCAGAAGCGAGTACTGAGCCGAGTGTTGAGACGAGTATCGAGCCGAGATACAACCTGCGTGCAAGGAAGCCAGTTGATTATTCAAGTACGTGTATCAGCGCTCTCGCGGCAATTGACGGCGATCCGACGACTGTAGTACAGGCGCTAGCCAGGCCTGATCGTGAGCTGTGGCAGAAGGCCATGGACGATGAGCTACAATCGTTGAAGGAGAATCAGACGTGGACGCTAGTCGACTTACCACGTGACAAGAAGCCGATACAATGCAAATGGGTCTTTAAGATTAAGCGAGATAGCGATGGTAAGGTCTCTAAGTATAAAGCTAGGCTTGTAGCGAAGGGATTTACACAGGTACGTGGCGTAGACTATAACGAAACTTATTCTCCGGTGGTTAGGAGTTCGACTTTGCGACTGTTATTTTCATTAGCTGTAGAATATAATTGGGACATAGATCAGTGGGATGTGACGACTGCTTTCCTTTACGGTAAACTGAAGGAAGATATTTACATGATGCAGCCTGTAGGTGCTATCACCAAGGGTCAGGAGACGAAGGTCTGCAAGTTAAATAGGTCGTTGTATGGTCTGAAGCAAGCGTCGAATGCTTGGTTTCATGAACTTGACCGAGAGATGCTTAGCTTAGGTTTCACGCAATCGAAGATAGAACCCTGCTTATACCAAAAGTTGTTAGGAGATAAAGAAAGGATAGTTGTAGTTGTTTACGTTGATGATATTTTTATTTTTTGTAGTTCTTTACACAAAAATGAAAAAGAGAAATTAAAGGCCGGGTTATTAAAAAGGTTCAAGGTCAAGGATCTAGGTCGTGCTCGACATGTTTTAGGTATGAGACTTAGGAGGGATGATAACACCATTTACCTTGATCAGGAACAGTACGTTATTAACGTGTTAAATGAATTTGAAATGACTGATTGTAAACGAGTCATTACTCCCATGGAAGCTGGTCTCAGACTGGAGAAAGCTTCGGATTCTTGTTGTAGGTTGCCATATCAGAACCTGGTAGGATGTCTGAACTATTTAGCTCAAAATAGTAGGCCAGATATCGCGCATGCCGTTAGCGTCCTATCACAGTTTAACTCGTGTTATGACGAAATTCACTATAAGTGTGCTAAACGGGTGCTTAGATATTTAAAAGGGACGGCTGATTTTGCACTTACTTTCCGAAAGTCAGGTAAATTAGAACTTCTTGGCTACGTGGATGCGGATTGGGGTGGGTCATATGACAGGAAATCATTTACAGGTCTAATGTTTAAGTTAGGCGATAGTTTAATAACGTGGGAGAGTCGTAAGCAAAGGTGTGTTGCTTTGTCTTCTACTGAGGCAGAGTACATAGGTCTTAGCCAAGCTTCAAAGGAAGCGATTTACTTGAGGAGTTTGTTAATGAGTCTAACAAATGATAGTTGCGACAAACCCGTAGTCATTTATAATGACAATCAGTCTGCGCATCACATTGCGAGAAACAAGATGAACCATAATAGAACGAAACATATAGATATTAGGTTCCACTTTGTTCGCGAAGCGATATCGAATGAGGCGGTAGAGGTGAAGTATGTACCTTCACAAGAAATGGTGGCAGATATGTTAACAAAGTCTCTGTCAGGCCCCAAGATAAAGTTAGCTTTAGCGAGATTACCCATTAAGAGGGCGGGTAGTGAAAGTGGTATAACTTAATTTTTTGATATGATGTATTTGTATTGTACAAATAGGTTCTAAGTTTTTTATAATGGTTTAATTTCTGTTTTGTTTATTTTGGTTTGTTTAGTATAATGTATAGATGTAGGTACATTCTTGTACAATTATGCATGCAAACTTGTTAAACTTGAGGGTGCGTATCTATGTATACCTATGTGGCAGATTAAGGGTGCGTGTTGGAGGTTAGTACTGAGTATACGGCCGATACTGGCCGTTAGATTTGTAACCTGTCACATAGTTATGATTGTCATGGTTTGAATATGAAAGATATTGTTCCAAATAAAATGTCTGGAGACATACATGTGTTTAATTAAATAATTTATAATATCACTGTGCAAGCACTCTGCCAGGCACTTTTCATCAATCATGGTATGGGCGGGTATTTGGATCGGCGGAAGAACTGAGTTGATTTGGATCAGAGGCAACCTCAACGCTCAAATTTATGCTGAGACGATTGTATCAGACGTCATCGTTCCTCTACAAGTGCAAATCGGTCCCTTATTTCAGTTAATGCATGATAATGCACGACCGCACACCGCAAGAGTTGTAAGACAGACTCTCGCCGCAGCTAACATCAATGTCCTGCCCTGGCCTGCTCAGTCGCCAGACTTGAACCCGATTGAGCATGCATGGGATATGCTACAGAGAAGAGCTCTGCCGAATATGGAGGGTATCCAGTCGCAAGAAGACCTTTTTTTGTTGTTGCAACGAACATGGGCGGCCATTCCACGGCGTGATTTGGATGAACTCATTTTGAGTATGCCAAACCGATGTTCTTGTGTTGTTAGTGTTCGCGGTAGAAACACGGATTATTAATTGTTTAAGTTACCCAATAAAATTTTAAAGAAAACTGTTATTTCAGTCTTTTTTTCGAACTTTAATGTTAGTGGTTCAAATGTCAAAAATCCCTTTATTAGGAAAATGGCAAATTTCTTTATTAATGCAAAGGTGACTTGGTTTATCGTTACTGTGACAAACGAAAACACTTTATTTGATGAATCTTAAAGAAAATTTTAATTAATATCAATCAGGAGAAAAGTTATTGCAAAAATATATGTTGATCCCTAGACACTTTTGATGTGTGTATTCCATTTATAATAGCATTAGAAAAAAGAGGATCGTAGAAGCAGGAATGCAGCACTTTTAATTATAAAGAAAAGTGAAAACTTTTATTCAAATTGGTTTATTTTAAATTTAGAAGAATAAAATTGAAACGAAGAACATGCCCATGTATTGTTCATCCCTGCTTCTTTGAGGTTTTTTTATCATTGAAACTGTAATTTTCAACTAAACTGAAATCAAATGAATGAATAAATCATTTCTTGAAGTAAATGCAATGGTTACAACTAAGTGTGACAGCTGTAGTGAAAAAATCAAATTAAAAATTTAAAAAACCCCCACCGCAAAAAAGTGAAACGTTTAAAAAGTTAAAAATAACACTTTAGCCATGAAATTTTACTTCACGTCGGGGTACCGCTTAAGTAAGGAATGTTCCTAGTACTTATAGGTATGTAGGTACCGGGTAAAACGGGGTGGATAGAAACTCAAGGGTGAATAGAAACAAAACTTTGAGTAGGATATTCACGTAAATTGAAAGTTGTTTGTGCAACGTAATGGAACCACGGTTGGAGTCTAACTGACTTTATTCAGGTCTACCCACAACACACAATATTATTTATGTAACTACCTTACACATCCCCACAATAAACCAAAGTATACAGTGTAAAATATATACTTAATAATAATTAAATCTAAACCTATTCTATTTATTTTTAGACCTGTTGTACGCTCGCTTGGCACGGGCGGAGGCGTCTGGCGGCGGCGGTGGGGGAGTTTGAGGTTTCGACTGAACCCGACCGAAATCATTACCATCAAACGCGTCCGTAAACTCCTCTCCTGGATCTACTACTTCCGACACCGCTTGCGCAGCACCCATACCCGTCGCGCCAGACGCCTTTGCTTCTGTTGGTGTCTCTTGACCGTCAGACCCCTCAGTTTCTTCAACTATCGGCTGCGTGCTTGTACGCGATAGTGAATAGCGACTTGATCCACGAAGTGGGACAAGTTGGTCGTGGTGTCTACGCCACTCCACCCCTTCCCCTATATTTATTTTACAAGAAACTGGGCCAGTTACCTCTGATACGCAACCCTTCGCCCACTTGTCCCCTTTCTTGGAATAATCTCTCGCCAGTACATGGTCACCCACCGCGAGTGGTTTGTGACTACCGCCGGCGGCCGCCACCTGCCTGTCCTGCGCGGCGCGTACTACGGTCGCCCCGTCCGGACGTAGCACATCGAGGCGCCCGCGCAAGCGACGTCCGAATAGTGCGACCGCCGGCGACACCCCTGTAGTGGCGTGCTCACAATTTCTATATTGGAATAAGAAGCGATACAAAGCTGCAAACATATCATCTTTTTGAAAAATTGCTCGTTTAATCGCTTTCTTTACAGTTTTTACGGCATTCTCTGCCTCGCCATTACCTTGGGGTCTGTACGGCGCCGATGTCGAATGTCTTATTTTATTTTTATGACAATATTGTTTAAATTCTTCCGAGAAGAACGGCGGACCATTATCGGTTACTAGTTGTGATGGAAGACCGAACCGTGCAAAAATAGATCGTAAAGTGGTAATAGTGGCACTAGCTGTTGTACTTGCCATGGCCACTGTCTCTATCCATTTTGAGTGGGCATCTATTATAATTATAAATCGTTTACCCGCACAATCAAAAAAATCAGCATGAACGCGCTGCCACGGGTGTAACGGGTACTCCCATGGGTGTAGCGGAGCGCGCTTAGGCGCGTCTCGCACCGACCTACACGCGTCACAAGCCCGACAAGCGTCCTCTATGTCCCTATCAATATTTGGCCAGTAAACATAATTACGAGCAATGTTTTTCATTTTATTCATGCCTAAATGGCCACTATGGATCTCTTTTAAAATATCAGGTCGTAACTTTTGTGGAATCACCACTCTATATTGATAAATAATACAACCACGATCTGTAAATAGATGTTCTTTACGTGCAAAAAAAACCTTTTCTTCATCACAACTAGGCGATGCCGGCCAGCCAAACAACAAGTAACCTAACACTTTACAAAGCAGCGGGTCCCGCTGAGTCTCTTTAGCTACATCATTAAAATCTAAAGGTAATGATTCTTCGACATAATGTAAATAATCTATGTGAGTAGTGGGTTGCCGCTCGTGTGTCAAGGGCAAACGTGATAAACTGTCAGCCGGACCATTATCCGCTGATTTCACAAATTCTATAGAAAAATCGTAGCCCGCCAGTCGTGCGGCCCAGCGCTGCAGGCGACTGGCTGCCGTCTGCGGAATACCCTTCTTTTCATGGAAAATATAGGTCAGGGGCTTATGATCAGAACGCAAAGTGAACCGCCTGCCATAGAGATATTGATGGTGTTTTGTAATGCCATAATAAATTGCTAAGGCTTCTTTGTCGAGCTGACTATAGTTGCGCTCCGCACCGTTTAGCGTGCGCGAGGCGCAACTGACTGGCCGCTCGCTACCATTTTCGTACCGATGTGCTAGGATCGCCCCCACACCGTACGCGCTGCTGTCGACCGACAACACGAGCGGCCGCCCCTCCTCATAATGAGCCAACACCTTATCGCTTAACAATATCTTCTTTGCTTTCTCCATCGCCTGTGCACAACGCGAATCCCAATTCCACTTCACACCTTTACCTAAAAGATAGTGCAACGGGTGAAGCAATGAACTTAGGTTGGGGATAAATTTCCCGTAGTAATTTAATAGCCCGAGAAAGCTTTTTAACTGCGTCACATCAGTAGGTGTGGGTATTTTGGCAATCGCATCGAGCTTAGCGGGGTCGGGATGCAACCCGCTCCTATCGATAATAAACCCTAAATAAGTTACACTTTTTTGTAAAAATGTGCATTTTTCCAACTTGACAGTGAGGCCCATCTGACGTAATCGTTCGAGGACAGCCCGTAGACTGCGCATGTGTGAGTGTCTATCTTTGCCCGTTATGCAGATATCGTCGAGGAATACGACCGTGCCCGGAATGCCGCGTAGTGTCTCCTCCATCATTTTCTGAAATTGCTCTGGTACACAAGATAAACCATACGGCGTTCTCCTATATGCAAACGTCCCTACATGAGTTGTAATCGCCGTAAACTTTTGTGATTCGGGATCTAAAAGCACCTGTTCGTAAGCATGTCGTAAATCAACTTTAGTGAATTCCTCCCCGTTACTTAAGTTCGCAAATAACTCTTCTATACGGGGCAGTGGATAAAAGTCACGTTTTAACTTGGGATTAATGGTGATTTTATAGTCACCACAAATTCTGAGTTCCCCATTACTTTTGACTACAGGCACTATAGGGGTCCCAAAATCTGAGTGCTCGACGCGGTATATGGAGCCATCCTGCTGGAGACGCTCCAGCTCGCGCTCAACCCGCGCTCGCAGCGCTAGCGGCACGGGCCGCGCGCGCACGTATACACCGCTGCTGTCTACGAGCTGTAACCGTAACGATTTCTTACAAGTGCCTAGCTGCTTTGTAAACACTTCTGGAAATTCTTTAACCAATTGACTGATTAATTTATCCTCTTCTATTAATTTATTAATGTTTATTTGTGTTACATTTAAAGCAGCGAGCCAATCTCGACCTAGTAACGGCCTACTGCCGCATTTTATTACATACAATCGAACTTTAGTGGCCATTACATTATTAAATTTAATATTAACTACAATATATCCGAGTGGTTCGATCTTTGAGCCTGAATAGCTGCGCAAAATCAAATTATCGGTTTGCAATGATTTGTCACTAAATAACAACTCATAACAACTATCATTAATTGCAGAAATACGGCTACCGGTATCGATCTCGCACTCTAACATCTCAGAATCCACCTGCACATTTATAAAATAAGGTTGGTTACCTTGTGCTGAGGATACTACCATGTTGAAAAAGTCATCGTTTTCGGAATCTTCACCCACAAAATTTTGACGTTGAACATCCACACTTTTACGATTACGCACTTTTTCACACATCACACGTAAATGGCCGCGTTGATTACAATTATCGCAATTGTAATTCGTGAAACGGCACCTGTTAGCCGAATGACCTTTCCCGCACCGCCAACATGCCGTGCCTCCGCGGGCTCCGCTGCCACCCGCGCCCGCGGGCGTCGCGGGTGCACCCGCGCGCTGTTGGCGCGCGCCGCTCGCGCTCGGCCGGGCGCGCACCGCGTGTAGGCCCTCGCCCGCCTCGCTGCCGCCCGCGCTCTCGCCTGCGCCGCTGCCTGCGCCCGCGCTCCCCGTCGCGGCCGGGCTGCCGCCGCTTATCTCGGCATGCCGGTCCGCCGCCTCCAGAGCCAGAGCTAGCTCCACCGCCTTCTTGTAGTCGATCGACCTCTCAGCAAATATCCTTGATCTCATCACTTCACTCGCGAGCCCCGATACAAATTGATCTCTGAGATCCTCCTCTAGTCGGTTGCCAAAATTACAAGTGACCGCGAGATGCTTTAAACTCTGTAAATATGCGGTCAACGATTCGCCTGGTCGTTGTCTCCTTTGACGAAAAATATGGCGTTCGGCAATATCCGACCGTTGTGGCTCGAGGTGAGCTCGCACTAATTCAATTAACTCTTCGAATGTTTTATCCTCCGGATTAGCTGGTGCGCATAAGTCACACATCAAACTATAAGTTGCATCGCCGACCACTGTTATTAACATCGGCACTTTCAATTCCGGTTTGATTTCGTTAAGTTTTATGAACTGATTGACACGTCGTACGTACGCCGGCCATTGCTTGGAAGTTAAATCAAATGGTTCGATTTTACCGATTGGCATTGCGAAAATATTTTATTATCGCAGCAAAACCACACAACGAGCGAAGTTTAACAATATTTGGTGCACAGTACGCGTAGATACTACGTAAAAATATATTTTACGCCGGACTCGTCGCCAGTGCAACGTAATGGAACCACGGTTGGAGTCTAACTGACTTTATTCAGGTCTACCCACAACACACAATATTATTTATGTAACTACCTTACAGTTTGTTGCATACGAGGACTGTAATGCTTTTAAATAATTGAGATAAATAGTTTCGACACCTTGATAATATCAAACGATATTAAATTAGCGTAAAAATCCTCCTCAAAGTTTTGTTTCTATTCACCCTTGAGTTTCTATCCACCCCGTTTTACGGTACTTATTTTAACGGTACCCCGACGTTACGTAAAATTTCATGGCTAAAGTGTTATTTTTAACTTTTTAAACGTTTCACTTTTTTGCGGTGGGGGTTTTTTAAATTTTTAATTTGATTTTTTTTTATAATTTTTAAACGCATTAATTTTGTTTTATAGAGTTTACAGTTATGAGATTTTTCAGTGCATTGTATGTAGAGTCAAATGCTGGTTAAAACGAATCCAAACACGACATATCTGCTATTATTTTGTCAAGAGTCTACCTACTGGTGTGCTGGATAGCCTGGCTGCAGCATCAGCTCATCCTGTTGCCATCAGTGCATTGTGTGCAGAATCAAATGCTGGTTGAAATGAATCCAAACACGACATATCTGCTATTATTTTGTCAAGAGTCTACCTACTGGTGTGCTGGATAGCCTGGCTGCAGCATCAGCTCACCCAGTTACCATCAGTACATTGTGTGCAGAATCAAATGCTGGTTAAAATGAATCCAAACACGACGTATCTGCTGTTATTTTCCCAAGAGTGTATTAGTCTGCTAGATATCCTGGCTGCATCAGACCAAATACACCATAATGTTGCTTATTAATATAACACACATGGGTGTTTGAAATTTTAAGACACACATATGTTTGTAAGTAATGTTAATACCCATAGACGTCTAAAATAGCAACGGTAGCTAACACAAAAGAGCTGATAGCCTTGAAACGGCTGAACCGATTTTGATGAATTATGTCTAAGAACCATCGCAAGAAACCCTGCTTTCAAATAAAAAAAACCGCATCTAAATCGGTTCACCCGTTTGGGCGCTACGGTGCCACAGACAGACAGACAGACAGACAGACAGACAGACAGACAGACAGACAGACAGACAGACAGACAGACAGACACACACACATAGCGGTGAAACTTATAACACCCCTCTTTTTGCGTCGGGGGTTAAAAATAGATTAAATAATAAATTCGGCGACTATCGTAATTGTAACATGCTTAATTATACTTTTGTTACAAAGTGTGCATTAAAAATAACCTTTTTGAAGTCCTGTCTAATGCTATTGTAAATGGAATATAGATTGAATACATTCTTAAGATCGATCGTTCTCATTAACGTATTGGTGACCCAAAGTACAGGTTTACCTACTTTAGGTTGAATGTCAGTATGTTTTATCCTTGCCTTAATTTCCACAATGTGTGCTAAGTCTATAAATTTTATAAACGACTAGCTGACCCGGCAGACTTCGTACTGCCTAATTAAATTGCAATAAAGTCCTGTCAAAATGATTTGCAATGTGTAATTTTTTTGTTCCTACATATTTTATAGTCGGGGCAAAAAATCTCCTGAACAGATCCGTCACCCTTGTGATAGGGCGTTGTGAATAAGAAATATAATTAAATAAAACATAATATAAGCATTTAAAAATACGTTATCTCTTTATTGTTAATTATGTGAATCATAATTATTAACAAAACTCATTTTTATTTTCATTGTAGTGCGTTGTGACATACGATGTTTTTTGTTTGATTATCTGGCGCATAGACAAACAAATCTGATGGTTTTCCAACCCGGGAACAGGCAAAATACAATTGACCATGTGAGAAACATGGGTTTTCCAGATTAATACCACAAACACTTAATGATTGCCCCTGGGACTTGTTTATGGTCATAGCAAAAGCAAGCCGAACTCGAAACTCTAGTCGTTTAAAGTCAAACGGCATATCATTCGGAATCATTGAGATGCGCGGTATGAGAACGTCTTGTCCTTTATACTTTCCTTTCAGTATAGTTGCTTCTATAGTTCTATCACGTTGTTAAGTAATTTTTTTATCGCTAACCGTGTGCCGCGGCTTTTGCAAAGACGCGGTTGGTTGGTATTTCACAACATTATAACTACCGATCCAACCTTTTATTGAAGATTGTGAGGTGGCAATCCTGGAAAATCCAGCGAGTTTAAAAATTCTGGTGGATAGCTCACTACGTCATCTTGGTTAATAGCCGAATCAACTGATTTATATATCCTCGATTCGCCTGTAATTTGTTCTTGTATTTTTAAATTTAATTCATTTACATCTATGTTTTTTGTAGCCAATTATAGCTCGTTCGCTCAACCAATCATGGTTCCTGTAATTTTGAGAAATATCTGGAAACACCTTCTGAATAAGGTCATCTTTTGATCGAGTTTTCTGACAAAAACTTTTAGGAATGATAATGCAGCCAGTCAACATGTCTATAGGACTACCAATGTCAATGAGTTGTTTAGAGAATATGTTTCCAGATTGGTAATTTTGCAACTCGACACGCATATTCTTGCTTAAATGAAGTACTTTGAAATGTTTCCACAATTGGAGGACTTTAGACATACATTGAGTTCATCAGCTGGTGTTGATCGGGAATCACTGGCAGTGTTTGACGAAAATCTCCTGCTAATAAAATCATTTCACCACCAAATTGGTTATGATTGCTCTGTATATCTTTTAATGTGCAAATTGACTCTTTGACGTTAGGAACATACCTACATTGTTTAAAAACACTCAGTGCTTGTAATTCAATATGAGCTTTACATAATAGCAATAAAGCTCATTTTAGTTAGAAAACGTTTGTATGGGAAAAAGAAAAGGGCTGTTTTTAGGGGTTTTCCGGCAATTATTCGAATTTTTCTCCGTAAAAACCATCTTTGAACTTCAACGAACATTTTAAAAAAAGAATTGGCCAAATTGTCCAGGCGTTGTTGAGTTATGCGCTTACCAACACATTTTGCGATTCATTTTTATATTGTAGAAACGAATAACTTATTTTTTTTACTTTTTTTTTCACAATTTCACAGTGAACACAATACCGAAAACCCGACTTATTTTTATGTAGTAGACTTATTCGATTGTAAGACTATGATTTTGCTGAAATAAAATATTCAACTTCAACTCTTCTCTATGGCATTTGTGGAAGAGAGACACCACAATTTTGCCAATAACACGTAGGTACTATGATGGACCATCAAACGCTGTAGATTAAATTAGTAATTATTGTTGATGAAATAAAATATTAAATTTAATAACTTTCAATATTTACTTTTTGCCTGACATTATGTCAGTTGTCAATCTGTCATTTACTTTTCTCTAATTTTGTGTCTTAGTTTTTCATAGTGACTATGACGGTTGCATCTGATTTATGTAATTTCATTTATTTTTATTAGTATGTTAGCTCTAATAATGTAATTTATTGTAATTTTTCCTGAATTTTCTTTGCTATAAACCTCACGGAGCCCGAGACCTTTCCAACGAATGCAAAACCGTGGAAACCGTTTCGTGCGTTCTGGAGTTATAGCGTCAGGAAGGAAAACCCGACTTATTTTTATATAGTAGATTTTCACTTTATTTTACTCATGGATTACCTCAACCCTGGGAATGGCTGAGGTTTCTGTCAGACTGGGCTTTTTGGGGGACTGTCTTATGTAATTTCGACGTTCAAAAAGTGCTGATCCTCAGCCTAATTTGAATAAATGACTTTTGATTGGACTCTTACTGACGAAAAATAACCCCGGTGTTCCGTCTCACACCTGCGCTGGGGTTCGCGGGAACGGACGATTCTCCCCCAACCTCTGACTGGTGGTGCTGCGTGCCTCGTCACGTCAGCGGAGGGAGAGTCAGACACTTACTGCGACAAACACCGTGTAATATCCCAGCTCTGAAATTACGTCATAAAATTCAGTTTCATATTATTTAACTCTTTTATACTTAAATAAAATTAATAATAAATAAATCCTCATAAATTATTCAATTTCTTCGCCTTGGCAGGCGAGCATAAAGTGCAAAGTTTATTCCCAGGTCGGGTAAAATGTTACCGGGTTTTCCGTTAGTAATTTCTAAGTGACACCTCGGAATGTTCATTTCAAATTGATGACTTTATCAAATTGATGACTTTATGCAAGCCCTTACATCCATGATGTAGTAGGACCTGGCGCACCCTTCGCTAATTACCTATTCACTCGCGACAGACATCCAGCCTAGGATTTAATTGATACTCGAAGGATTTAATTTCCTCTCTACGGAACCCCACAAAAAAAAAATCTTTAATCAAAATACTTAATAGGTACATTGCATCTTACACTTCCTTCTGGGATTTCTGCTTTACTTGGGTATATTTTTTGCTTTTATTCTGAGAAATAAACGAAATGTCTGAAGAAATTAATGACCGTTGGACTTACAAGCTTCCTATAGGCTTAAAGAAAATAGAAACATTGTGTTGTTTCCAAATAACAGAGGAAAAACGTGATGTTTCTTAATGAATGCCTTCCTAATTATTTTCCGTATTCTTTGTGTGAATATTATTACATACTCTCTTATATATTCTCACAAACACAAATACACACACAGACACACACAGACACACACATACACACCCACACACACATACACACACACACACACACACACACACATACACATATGCTCGCCACTTTTGTTTAGAATTAAACAAACTTTGTTTCTATGAAACTACTATATTGAATAAATATTACAGCTTTTAGGTTGCTTGTACGAAGATTATATAAAATTACTTTGGACGTGCTAACTCTCGGCCGCGCACACTGGCGAACGATCGCAGGTGTGCAAACATAAACTTAAAAATAAACTTTGTATTTAGGCAAATACATTTATTTAATAGTTAAGCTAATTTAATGTAATCTAGTTAAGGGAGTGCGGCTTCTGGCACAAGTGTTTTTACACTTCAAAGGAGAAGTCAACCTAAATATTGTTAAAACTAACTACCTATGTTATCGAATAAAACATTTTTCATTTTCATTTTCATTTTCATATTCTGTGGGTTTTAGAATCGGTCGTATTTTTTTTTAAAGGCAAAACTAGAATTGCCGGGACAGCTAGATATCTTATAAACTTTCTTATAAATCGGTCTATTAGATGTAAAAAACTTTTTTTCAGGTATATTACAACTTACTAGTTATTGTTTGCCCGCGACTGCTGTCGCATTAATGCTATATTAAAATTCAATCATGATTTGTGAGACACGTACCGCCATCTATAATAAACGAAGAACGTTAAAATTGTTACCTCGAGAACTTACAGCCGGTCAGTATAGTAAAACTTTCCCGTGAAAACTTGAGTGAAGTGAACTGTTCATGCTTATCATTAGTATGGAATGACAACTCAATTCGACTTCACTTCACCTACATTTTCACGGGGTGATTTTTACAGATTAGCACTGCAGTACTTTTTATCGGGATGATTGGTGTATGTCCATTTTTGTACACTTGACCACATATTGCAAAATTACAGAAAGACCTAGTCAATAGTAAAGGCGTAAAATGGCTTATCTATGATTCTAGTTGCACATTCCAAAAGGTAGTTTTGTATGGAGAATCCTACTAATATTATAAACGCGAAAGTTTGTGAGGATGTTTGTTGCTCTGTGGATTTTAATAAAATTTGGTATGGAGTTAGCTGACACCCTGGATTAACACATAGGCTACTTTTTATTCCTGTATTCCCACGAGAACGGGACCTACACGGGTGAAATCACGGGACGTCTGCTAGTTTTACAATATTTTGTATACATAATCAGATACTTTATGTGCATAAAAATATTAGTCGTAAATTTTGTCAAATCTTTGGTAGATTAGACTGGCTGTTGGTCTAATATTAAGTGGCCCTGACTGCTATGCCGGAGGTCGTGGGTTCGATTCCCACCCAATATAAATGTTTGTGTGATGAGCACGATCATTATTCTGTGTCTGGGTGTAATTTATCTAAAAGTATAAGTATTTAGAAATATACAGGTATGTTTATCAGCTCTTTAGTACCCAAATCACAAGCTCTACTTAGCTTGGGACTATATGGCGTTGAGTGAAAGTTGTGTTTAAAAAAAAATGTTTTATTTCCTCAATATACATACATGCCTACATTTATGCGTACATAAATTCAATTAAGGCAGCCCAGTTACAAACGTACTAGTGTCGGGGCTGTCTCGCTCCTTTCCTTCCAAAATAGATCAATGTTAAGACCATAATATTGTTGTGGAATCATCATCTGCCTAGCCTATTCCCAACTACACACATCAAAAGTGTCTAGGGATCAACATATATTTTTGCAATAACTTTTCTCCTGATTGATATTAATTAAAATTTTCTTTAAGGATTCATCAAATAAAGTGTTTTCGTTTGTCACATTAACGATAAACCAAGTCACCTTTGCATTAATAAAGAAATTTGCCATTTTCCTAATAAAGGGATTTTTGACATTTGAACCACTAATATTAAAGTTCGAAAAAAAGACTGAAATAACAGTTTTCTTTAAAATTTTATTGGGTAACTTAAACAATTAATAATCCGTGTTTCTACCGCGAACACTAACAACACAAGAACATCGGTTTGGCATACTCAAAATGAGTTCATCCAAATCACGCTGTGGAATGGCCGCCCATGTTCGTTGCAACAACAAAAAAAAGGTCTTCTTGCGACTGGATACCCTCCATATTCGGCAGAGCTCTTCTCTGTAGCATATCCCATGCATGCTCAATCGGGTTCAAGTCTGGCGACTGAGCAGGCCAGGGCAGGACATTGATGTTAGCTACGGCGAGAGTCTGTCTTACAACTCTTGCGGTGTGCGGTCGTGCATTATCATGCATTAACTGAAATGAGGGACCGATTTGCACTTGTAGAGGAACGATGACGTCTGATACAATCGTCTCAGCATAAATTTGAGCGTTGAGGTTGCCTCTGATCCAAATCAACTCAGTTCTTCCGCCGATCCCAAATACCCGCCCATACCATGATGGTTCCACCACTATAAGGATGGACTTCCTGGCAGGATTTTAATCGCTGTTGGCGTCCAGGGGTTCTCCAGTGTCGTATACGTCTTGTATCCGGTCTCATACCAAAACGAGACTCATCAGAAAAGCACACGAAACGCCATTGTTCTTCTGCCCAATTTCTGTGTTCAAGAGCCCATTGATATCGAATCCTACGATTGTGCATTGCTATAGGTGGTACCCGTAGCGGTCTTCGGGAATGAAGGTTCACTTCATGCAAGCGGTTTCTGACTGTTTGGTCGCTAATTAAGTTCCCTGAAGAGTGATGAAGCATCACGGCTAACATCATGGCGGTTATTGTTGGAGCTCTTCGAGTTAAGATTTGAATGTATCGGTCTTGTCTCCGTGTGGTGCAGCGATACCGTCCTCCATGGCGCTCAGCCACGGTACCAGTGCTTCGGTAACGTGTCCAAAGTCGACTGATAACACTCTGACTTGTATTCAGAGCTAAAGCCACAGTACGTTGCCGGGAACCAGCTTCTATCATTCCCACGGCTCTGAGCATTTCTTCCCTGCTTAAAATATGACGTCGCCGCTCCATAATAACGTTGGTTTTAATCAGTAGTAGGGAAACAGTAGCACTAATAATGTCTTCAATGCGTTGTATGTTTTTATAGGGAAAATATTGACAGCTGATTTTCATCTTTTACTCGAATTTGATTCACAGTTCCTGATTCAAATTATGAAATGCACCAAAAAGGATCCATATAAATTTATAAAATCATAAATTTATTACAAAGCCACATCTCAATCTCAAGAAATCCGCATAAAAATGCTTGATCCCTAGACACTTTTGATGTGTGTATGTTGGGGTCTGCTTCCAATTTAACCGGATGCAGCTGAATACCTGTGTCTTATATGGAGAAACTGCTTGTCAAACCTGCCGTGCAGACCTCCACAACCGAAGAGTTAGGCAGAGGCGTATCAACCTGTCACACCCACATTTCGCCAGTGATGTTTAAGTCCCATGCTTAAAGGGTCGAGCCTATTGCCATCAACCGGTCACAAATCCAGACTCTGGGCTGCTACTGAGAAATTCCAGATGGAAAAATTCAATAAAGCTTTGCCCGACCCGGGGATCAAACCCGGGACTTCGTGCTCAGCAGTTGCGCTTGCGATCACTAGATCAACACGACAGCCTAAACCTCATTCTTTTAAAATAATTGTGGTATATTATATTATCATTATTAATAAAACTAACAATAACCATTATGAAAGTTAATGACTCCTAATCGATCAAAATCCTGTTTTACTTCAGCATCAACTTCTAAACCACCCCAAACACGCTATTACGAACAAAATCAGAGCCTGATTGAGTCTGAACCTCCCCTAAAAGTCGCTAGACCAATTTACCAACGTTTAAAACATGAAAAATCGAAAATGCGGGCGCCGAAGCCTATGAACGGAAGCCATGCTCCGGGTGATGGCTAAGCTTCCGGGCCACAGCGAAATTATATGCAGAAGTTACATTTCGAGCGAAAGACAAATACGGGGTAGAAGGGTAATCCGGCTACCATGAGCTCAGTACATGTTCCTAAGCTCCGCAGTGTTGAAATTTTTCGTGAGCTTTTCCAAATTATATTTCTCGCAATACTCCTACCTTCTTACCTACCTTCTGTCATCATCTGCCCCATCTTTTGCTAAGTTCGTTGGGGTCAGCTAAAAGTCAAATAATTGTTATTATAGCGGCAATATTATTGGTATATCTATAACGGTTCATGAGATGCGCCTGCTGACAGACAGAAAGATGGATAGACATTTCAGGCTTAGTAACAGCACAGTATAAATATTAATACAGTAGGTCGACGCCTTTGATCTCGCGAAATATGCCGACAACGTTTACATGCGTTAGCCCTGAATAATAGTTCTCGAACTACGAACATCATTTTGTTCGCAGTTCGGAAGCGGCTTTCCCACGTATCGCCCCTCACACCCCGCATGATTGCCCTGTCTAGACGGCTTCGTCGGACGACTGTAGGTTTTTAGACTGTGGTGACTGTGGTGTGTAACAGTGTCCCATTGACTCCTTTTAGATACGGACTCCGAAGAGAAGTTTGCTTTATTGAACACCTACGCATTTAGCACCAATCAATTTATAATATTAGATGTTTATTTATTTACCTAGGTACCTTTGCTGCTAAATGCATAGTTGCTCAATCGGGAATACTTCTCTAGTAGTATGTGTGAAGGTTGTTATGCAGTGTGAGCAAATCTGTAAATAAGCGGTAGTTTATATTTTTCTTGTAATGTAATGTCTATGGTTTTATAATTTGGTAGGAGTGGTAAATAATACTCACGGCTACACTAACTTACGTTGAAGTTATGTCTTTCCTTATACCATTACTCTTCCTATGTATAGTGGGGACTTGAAATTGGCTTTCAGCCTAATTTGCTGTTAATTTTTTAGCTGTAAGTCTTCCGTGTTAAATAAATTAATGAATAAATACCACAAAATAACTATTTATTTCTAAAAAAATAAAAATTGAACTTCTGCAACTCGCCTGAGACACGCCACAACCGTGATCTCAACGAATTCACGAGATTTTCACACGCATTTACACAAGCAAATACGGGAGGAAATTGTGCTTTTTTGTTTAAACGCTACTATTACTTTACATGGGAGACATTTTCCCCCAACTTCACTGAATGTCTTATCTTTTATTTCGGAGTTGGTAGTAGTCTCTATTTATTTGCTTACATATACACGTTGTGCTGGGGACAGATTGCCTCGTCATGTAACCTTCAATAACTTACGCTAAACGATAAATTATGAAACTATTTTGACACAACTGTAAACTGTACTAATGTAATTTATGATTATACCTACTGCTCGTCTTACAACTACTGTATTATGTTGTAATCATAGGCGAGGACGCTGAAGTTTTTACAGCGTGACTTTTACTGAATCAACCGGCAGTTGCACACCGAACTTTGATGACAACAAAGAATATTTACCAAAAAAAATGATATTAAAGTCAAAGTCAAAGTCAAACCATTTATTTCAATTAGGCCCCTATAATGCACTTTTGAACGTCGAAAAAAATTAACTTTAAAAATGATTCTAGTTGCCCCTTCCAAAAAGTAGATTAGTATGGAGAAGAATGGGCAAGAAACTCCATACTTACTCTTTTAAAATAGATTTTACAAAACTTTGTATACATTAATAAGATTATATGTGAGGACGATGCACCCAGAATAAAAAGTACTATACTAAGATAGGTTTAAGCAAAAAAATAAAAAAATAAGCAATGGAGTTGATAATTACATGATTAAGTTGGTACAGCTAGATACATTGTGCTCACATATTTACAAATGTAAAAACATAATTTTAAAAAAAGTGAAATAATAAAACAATAAATAGAAAACAATACGTAGGTACATTATAAGATTAAAAACCAGGTTGATTTTGTCAAGACTCCAATGATTGTCCTTCGGAGCAGGACCAGCGTGTTTCCAAGCATTCCTTTCTTGAATATAATCTTCTAATATATTCAAGATAGGAATTTATATAAAATATCTATTGCACTTGTACTTCAAGTTACGGTGATATCTCTGCAAGTACGCATGACGAGATCCTAAATACATACTCATGATACCCAATACGAAACCGGTTGTTTAACAGTAAGTCGCTGAACACATTGTCCAGTGCCATTAAATGTTACCATTGAATGTTACAATTGAATATTACCATTGAATAACTTAATATCAGTTGAGTAAGTATTGAGTATTGAGTATCACGCCTGTAATTCCCGAATGGTTAGGCACATTTCTCCAGTCATGTTAGGAGGCGAGTCATTGAGTATTAGTGGTAAGTTTTACCATTATGATAAATGATATTTATTTTTGTAAATTGGTTTTTACAAACATTTTTACACGTTACCTTTTTTAGTAAAAGAGATCGGAATTTCACGATTTGACTACTCGGAGAGGAAACACCGAAAGAAACTCAGAGGTCATATTCTCTTTTAAGTCTTTTGAGAAATGAACCACTCAGAATGAGGGGACCAGATCAGTCAGTGCAAGCGTTTGTCAGTAATCGTGAGCTCAACTCAGAACTTGAGGAGCTCCACGTGCCGACGAACAATACCAAAGAAAAAACATTTGGGTTGGTAGAACATTGAATGTTACCGTTGAATGTTACCATTTTGGACCTAGTATCGGAGCATTTTACAGGATAGCAAAACATAGATAAGTCACACGGCCATATTGTAATAACTTTCAAATAAAAATGTAAAATATCTAAGCAGTAATAAGTAACTAAGGTGATATTGTTACATGTAAGAGCGTCTCTCGCCATAAAACGTTAAAGTTTGGCGAGCTTAGACCTAAAGAATACCTTTTTATCACATCTATTCAAAAAGAGCTAGTTTATTCCTCGTAAACAGGGACCAAAATAGCTCATTAATCCCTAGGGACCAAAATTGATTTGAATTTGGAATGTGGATATTGTTAGTAAATGTTTCAATCAGCAAAGAGGTGAATCACAAACCATGCGGGAACAATGTATTGAATATGTGACTGGCTGAAAAACTGCGAGCGCGCCAAATTTAAAAAAAAAAATGATGAAAAATAAACAACGCGCGAAAGCAAAGTAAATGCATTCTCCTTTCGTTCGTAGTTGGTTCATATTCAGATTTTAGAATTATAAAAAATGAGTGCGTCTTCCTCAAGTGAAAGTATTAGGTAACGGATGGTAATAATAAAATTGTTACGATACACTTCCATAATTGTTCAAATATGTATAAACGTCAGCCTCTAATTATTTATATTTTATGTCTTATAGTTCTGAATTGTACGTACCTACTTACTTAAATAAATTCTTGTTCATAAGTTGCACTTACTTATTTTCTCATATAGGGTGATAAAAAGTAGAGTGTCCACCTCGGGAGCAACACTATTTTAAGCTCGAGTGACATACTTTTAATCCCTTGCTGCGCTCAGGATTAAAAAAAACACTCTCGCCTTTAAAATAGTTGTTTGCTCCCTAGATAAACAATCTACTATTGTATTAAAATATCATAAAACAAAACGCACATTTCATCCTGATTGAGCACGACAAATCCCGGAGCTACCCAGTACTGTCAGTTGACAGTCAATTGATACTTGTCATACAAAAACCGCCCCTAACTGCTGCGAAATTAAGGTGCAAACAAGTTGCCATGAACGTGTTCGCTGTACAATTCCCGGTTAGGTTGACGTTAGACGGAATAAGTCTACAAATCAACCAATAATCTCCGGATTGAGGTATAACCGGCGTCAAAGAATTGTGACGTGTAACGTGGAGCCATGAGGAAAGCGGATTGATATAAAGAAATATTGAAAAGGAAAAGGAAGACAAAGTGTTGCTCAACATTCTGCAGTAATTAAAAAAAAAAACAAATTAAAAAAAATATCTTAAAAAAAGTTTTCAAATTCAAACTAGCTTATTTGTGACACATATGTATAATGTATGTACATGGGTTAAATATAAGAAGTTTCACTATACGCTGCCTTGCAAGGCGTACAAAATGTTTCCTTTATAGGAATAACTGTTAAATCTACTTAAATGTCTAGACTACAACTGAATTTAAAAATAGCAACATTAAAAGCTTTGTTATAAAATATCAATCAATAAGCCCTCTATCCTGAACTTTCTTCTGTTTTGGAGTATTAGTTTTCCTCTTTTAGAGGATATCTCTAAGTTCAGTGTGCCTTTTGGCAAAGGCCTCCTCTAACATTTTCCATTGTGTTCTATCCCTGGCAACCCTTCTCCAGTGAGGGCCCGCTGTAAGCTTCAACTCATCTTCGATTCGGGAAGATGAGTTGTTATAAAATATACGAAAAATCAAATAATCATTGTGATGAAATAAAATAATAACTATGAAATACAAAACAAATCAGCAATAATACTTAATTAACACATACAATAAAAGTTATAGATAATTAGGAAATGCGATATTTTTAGGATTTTATTATTCTTCTAGTTAATCATTTAGACAGTAATAAGCTTTTTGTTTAAGAAAGAGTTAAGTTTTTTTTTTAAAGTAAGTATATAGGTCTTTTGAGGATGTTATAAGTTTAGACAGTTTATTAAATATTTTTGAAGCCATTCCAAGAAAACTTTTACAAAAAAGTGTGGTTTATTTTGTTAACTCAATAATAGTCATTTTGAACGATGTATATTTATATTTTTTCTTTTATAAATAACGGGTCTACTCTTGACCTCAATCTAGTCCTGCGGACAGAGATGAGATCGACGATGGAACGAGCTTACCCAAAAGAAGCCTATTAACTCGCCACTTAAAAACTCGAAAGGAAACTGCTACGATCCTTACATACCTACTCCCTTTTGCTTTCGTCTACATGCGATGAAAAACACGCAGAGTTCGACACACCTGACCAGGATGTATGTACCATTTAATAGGTATACAACTAATCTATTCCACTGCAAGTATATTTATGGTCAATTCACGCAGACAACCGTATTTTTCTTATCGTGTGGTTAGTCGGCTAACTTAGTGCCAGAAATTAAATGCCGCCCATGACCCATGCCCTCGAGACATGCCTCTGAGGCATCCCCACGTGGCCACGATGCTTCCGATGTTCACGATGTTTTCCGTCACCGTTTTTGAAGCAAGTGATAACTATACAATACGCACATGAATCCAAGAAGTCAGAGATGCGTGCCAACCGTATTGACTGTTATACAAAAAAAATCTACCAAAGTAGAAGTTGTCTTCCACAAGGAAATATTATCGTATACTAGCAGACGTCCCGCGGCTTCACCCGCGTATGTCCCGTTCCCGTGGGAATACAGGAATGAAAAGTTGCCTATGTGTTAATCCGGGGTGTCAGCTAACTCCATACCAAAATGTTTTTAAAATCCATTCAGTAGTTTTTACGTGAAAGAGTAACAAACATTCATCCATCCTCACAACCTTTCGCGTTTATAATATTAGTAAGATTTTCTTACAATCGTAGCCAGCTCACGTTCGTTAGTTCTTTCAGACTAATATTATAAATTCGAAAGTATTCGGTTTGTGTGTAGGTATTTGTATGTTTGTTATTCCTTCACGCTGAAACTGTTGAACGGTTTGTAAATGTAATTTGTTTTAAGGAATACATATTTAGGATTAATACTCTTATACTTATACTTTTTGTATCGAAAATATATCTTGTAAGTATAACATTATTTCGTTGAGCTAAATAGGTTGTCACCCATCTAATGACCGACCCGGCAGGCGTAGCTTAACCTTCGATACACCCCTGTGGCTGTTCTAAAGAACACATATTTAAGGTCAAAGTTGAAACGATAAAAATTGTAACTATCCGCTGTTTTCTTAGCCAAACATTGATTGAACCTACATCTAACCATATTTGAGACCTTCCCGTTAGACTCAATCTTTCAAACCATTGTTAATTTATTGCTTCTCTATTTTGGTATTTATTTCATAACTATAACTTCTATTGAAAAATGGTATCCAAGAAGCCGCATTGTTCTTATTTGTTGTTAACACATCATTGGTTCCGTAAGACACAGTTTTGTTTTGAGTCTTGTTTTACGTTTTGCGTTTGCGTTTTGCGTTTGCTTTGTCAAAATGCTGAGATTTAATGATGCAATAAAACATTCAAATCCATTCAGACATAAATTTCGAAAAACAAAACAAAGAATTCGACTTTTAAAAAATCTGATGTCACCCCCAGGCTGGCACTCAATTGGCCCCATATCCATTAGCAAATTGCGATTGGTCGCGACTCAGGCCACAATTCAATGTTCACCAATCGAATGAGGTTCGAATTTTAAATCATAAAGTAATTGAAACTTTGTTGAATACCAGTGTTACGAAGCGCTTTTGAATAATATTTTATGTTAGTGATTTGTAAGGATTGGAATGAAAATGAAAAATTCTAACGAATAACGACAGTTAGTTTTTATTACCAAGTTTTTATTCAACCAATTTACAAATAACAATATTATTATTAAAGTTTAACACTAGGTACGTATTTTACGCAGAAACTATTGGTGATCGTCTGGATGACGCCAATGAAGCCATGATGACCAGTCATCCTGATGATCACCAATAGTTTCTGCTTTCCAAACGAGATATTATGTCATGGATATTGTTTAATACAATGATATTATAAATAAAAAGTGTAGATAGGTTACCTAAACAACATTCGATCTTCAAAAACGGACACTACCGCACGCACGCGTCCGTGACGCTGAGGTCAAGTACGGCTAGTAAGCCGCATTTAGGCTAAGTTCAGATGAACGCGCGGCGACGCGCGGTTGGCTCGGCGCGCTGTGCTTTTCGGTGCGCGCGGGCACGCGCGACTCCGCGCGTTCATCTGAACCATTGAATTAGAAAAGATATCTGAACTTAGCCTAACGTGTCGCTTGCTGAGCGCTTAAACCTATTCACAGCTTTTTACTTATAACATCATTGATTTAGACCATGTGCACAGTTTAATACCTATATGCTACTATTTACTACCTGTGATGAAATAATTGCTAACTTTGCGTAAAAAATACCTATAACGAGAAACTAAAGTGGCCAGCCATTCTGACGTCAGTTTGGCTGACCATTTCCAAGTTCTCATAGTTTAGGAGTTGTAATAACCGCGTTGTTAGATAATGTAGGTAAGTACTTAATATATTTACTACCTGTTTGCTACCTTTACATACATTTTTATACAAGTTTTAAGAAACTCTTATAAGAACCAGCATTTTTTCAATGTTAATATTACATAAGATATTCCCCCAAAACCGCCTTTCGCCGCGATCTATGGTTTTTGCTGAGAAGAAGAAGTGGCTGAAGAAATTCCTCAGCAGCACGACTGCCAAAGTTAATAGAACTTAGAGGCAGGCTAATAATACAGTATACTTAATTCGTTATCATTATAAATCAATAAAATTAAATTATGTTCTATATGAGCACACTTCAATATACTTCAATATAATATACTTGGATACCGCAGTACCAGTTAGTTTCCACAGTACCCAGTAAATAACCAAGGTACCGAATTGGTACTATTAAACCAAGGAATGCGAGAATTTCCATTCAACCAACGATTCGGATTACGTAAACTGCGGTCCATTTAACTTGGCGCTGGTTAGGGGTGTGTAATGTTTGGCATAATAACAAATGCTCTAATTTCACTTGAACTAACGTTCACATGACATAATTTTCATATGACATAATATCAAATGACATAAATTCATATGACCTAATGTTTCACATCATATAATATTCATTTAACATAATAACATTTAGTATAACGTTCATTTTGTATAATTTTCAATATGTATAATATTCTTTTAATATAACGTTCATTTGACCTAATTTTCATATTTACTCATTTTCTGCCCAAACTATGTAGTGAATAAGTAAATATCAGAAAACATCATACTGTAATAACCTCACCTAACCTAAATGATTCACCAACAATAGAAGAGATCTGGCGCTTGGCGCCGCTGCAGCGGCACGCTCGCTTCGCTCGCTCGCCTTCGCGCGCTAATGGTCATGGTTCTAACCTAACCTAACCAACATGATTCACCAACAATAGAAGCCATCTGGCGCTTGGCGGCCGCTACCGTGGCACGCTCGCTTCGCTCGCTCGCCTTCGCGCGCTAATGGTAATGTTTCTAACCTAACCTAACCAACATGATTCACCAACAATAGAAGCCATCTGGCGCTTGGCGGCCGCTGTCGCGGCACGCTCGCTTCGCTCGCTCGCCTTCGCGCGCTAATGGTCATGGTTCTAACCTAACCTAACCAACATGATTCACCAACAATAGAAGCCATCTGGCGCTTGGCGGCCGCTGCTGCGGCACGCTCGCTTCGCTCGCTCGCCTTCGCGCGCTAATGGTCATGGTTCTAACCTAACCTAACCCACATGATTCTCCAAATATAGCAGGGATCTGGCGCTTGGCGGCCGCTACCGCGGCACACTCGCTTTGCTCGCTCGCCTTCGCGCGTTAAAGTTACTTAGAGATTATGAATATTATTATAGTAAATGAATAATATGCTAAATGAATATTATGTGAAATGTGCATTATAGGAAATGTTCATTATGTCATATGAAATTAGGTAAAATGAAATTATATCAACAATTCATTATGTCAAATGATCGTTATGTTAAACAAAATTATGTTAACTGAAATTATGTCAAGTGAACGTTAGATATTTTGTTATTATGACAATCGTTACACACCCCTGGTTAGGGACATTTTGCCATAATTTACTTGGGAGGGGCTTTTCGCACTAGCATAAATATACTATAGGCTGACTTCGTCTCAAGTTAAGGCCTCCCTAAAATATATTGGATAAACAAATTAAATAATATAATAATAATAATAATATTCCACCACATTCGCACAATGCCATTTTGTCCCAAACTAAGGAGAGCTTGTGTAATGGGTACTAAACAGCTGATACACACTTATATATTTCTAAATACATATATTTTATAGATAAATAACACCCACAGAACAAATGACCGTGCTCATCACACAAACATTTGTCCTGGGTGGCAATCGAACCCACGACCTCTGGCGTAGCAGTCAGTGCCACTAACTACTACACCAACAGGCCAGACGAGTCAATTAGTTGTTTCTTCCCTCGGTGACACACGAAAGGACCAGCTGTGGTCTGAAACTAGTTGCACTTCTAACTTTGCAACCGTTTTCAATATATTTTCGCATCTGTGGCCAACTTCGGTTATGTTAAAACAAAACCTTTTTAGTTGAAACCAGCCGGTTTCTGCTTTGTATTACTTCTTTTTCTTAGAGTCATCTCATGTATTTGTATACTTACTTACATATTTATTTATTTATTTATCAACACTTTATGCACTAGTAAAAGACACTGTACAAAGGCGGACTTAATGCTATAGGCATTTTCTACCAGTCTACATTCAGGTGATGCAGAGACAGAACATATAGGCGCAAGAAGGTAACAAAAGCTTGAAAGTCAAATCAAAAACTAAAAACTGTCCTGATCATAACATAATAACATACACCCATACTAACACTCACGCACCACAAATACATAGATCTCCCTACACACCTCCCTCACAGACACACATCAAGTACGCACAACTCACAACATCAGCTTATAACTAGATTCAATCAAAATTCTTTATGTATATTCTTAATTCTGGAACTCCTTAGGTTTTTTTTGTTGCTGGAGGTGGGCGTTGATAGCTGCGCCACAGTTTCAAACTACTGCAGCTATCGTCGTTACTTAAATAATAAATTGTTAAAAGTGTTCTAAGTTCCAAGTAAAGATTTTTATTTCTTAATTTAGAGTAAATCCGTCTACCGTCGTGGAGGTGATGCAAATATTTAGTTTCTGAAGTAAGTAACGAAACAGCCAAGCCATACATTTTTACTAGGTAATAATATTATGTAGAATTTGTAAAGTTAGGGTCGGTATTATAGACTTAGGCCGTGTAGATTCAGAAGCTTGGCTCTACATGAGGTCTGATATCTTTTTCACAGGGCCTTATGTGGTTGTCTTGGCAACATTTTACATGAAATGGTTTTGGTGGGATTTCAGTTCTTTTTGTAAGTTGCTAGGCAGTATTTTTAGTATTTATTTTTTTCTTCTTTTTTTGGGGTATATTTCTTGCACATCAGCAGTGCCGGTTTTCATAGCCCATTCTCTGTCTTTCTTAAAAACTTTATAGTCAAAAGTTTCTACACTCATTCTGGACTTCTGGTGTAGTCGTAGAATTTGTCGGGATTTTGTCTCTGTTCTTCATAATTTCTATAAAACACCATTTATTTTCCTTGCCCTATAGTAGGGATCCACTTCTTCTTTTGCCCACAATATATCGAGCGTTAGGAATAAATTTGAATCAAAAAGATGTTGTCGCCGTTTTTCAGACATTTCGTTCGCGAATAAAAACAAATTTCTCCACAACACAACTACGAACACAACACTACACCGCTCTAGTGCCGCGCAATCTGCCCGCTGGTTTGGAGAACAGGGTATACCTACGTTGCCCGCGCCGCTGCCGTGCCTCCGCCGCCGCCGCCCCGCTGCCCGCAAAATTCGAGGCAGAGGCCTAAAAGTGTTTGTGAAAACCTGTTTACAAAATAAATATCATATCATCATTTTATCATCCAAATATTTGTTCCGTGCCCAATTGAATTTGAGCCATGTGATTCAGCAGCTAATTCGTCAACCGCACCGTCAAAATAGATTCAAGATAAATAATAAGCTTAAATTTTAACTTACGCAATCACCTTAACTATAACAATTTGGGTGTTACCTATCCAGTTTTAGTACTTCCTTAGGCATTACTTACTACGAGGTGTAATATCTATTACTTACAAATAATACTAAGACTAACTGTATGCCTTCGTTCCGCCATAATAAAACTATACGATCGTAAAATATCACTTCGGAGAAAATGTAATTGGTTAGTAATTATAATTGAAATACCTTCTGCTTTTAAATATCTTCGTGTACTAGTTATTGCCTGTCTTATTGCCAATAAAAAAGTGATTGGATTACAAATTACCTACAAATATGACTACAAATTAATTCCAGTAGAATTTTTAAGCCGTCATTTCATGCCGTCTGTCGGGACAGGTCAACTCAAAGCTGAATTGATTCTTTCTTCAAAAGGCCTTTCCAGACTTTGCCCTGCATTGTGAGACGCGCATAATAAATGAATACAATCTTATGTCTGGACTTTAAAAGAGACATGACCCCTGAGTTTCTTTCGGCATTTTTCCCAGGGATCAGTCACTTTGGAAATGCCATTTAGTGCCATTTGGTTTTAAAAAAATGACATGTAAAAGTATCTAGAAAGATCTACTTACAGAAATAAATATTCATTCATTTCATTTCAGCATAATCCGCTAATTTCAAAGGAAAGCAAATAAAACAGACAAAAAGTAAAGATAGTTTTAGGTTCTAGATAGACGGACCGCATTTCAACTGCAATCCAACCGCGAATTGCAGTTCGGATGCAGTTTGAAAAAGACAACGTCGTGTCAACTGCATTCAAACTGCCTCCGAACTGCAATTTGCGGTTGGATTGCAGTTGAAATGCGGTCCGTCTGTCTAGAGCCTTAGACTATCACTACTTTATTTTTTGTCCGTTTGTGATCAACCGGGCATGAGTTTCGACTGCCTAATTTTTTTAGTACCACCTACTGAAAAAAAACATTAGACCATGCAGAAAATTAAATAACACTTTACCTATCCTGTTAATTGAATCTTGGATCCCATATTATTTAGTATCTTTTTAAACAAAACTTTTTTACAAAAAAAAACAACCGACTTCTTAAAAAAAAACTAACAGGTGAAAAATAACTCCAGTTTCGGAAGTCTGTGGCTTTGGTGGTTTTGTTTTGTTCATTATTGGCCACCGACTTCCGAAACTGGAGTTATTTTTCACCTGTTAGTTTTTTTTTAAGAAGTCGGTTGTTTTTTTTGTAAAAAAGTTTTTATTTTGTAATTTTTAGTTTCTTTGTATGTAAAGAAAGTCTTTCAAAACTTGAAAGAATCATTGAAATTGGATAACAATTGCTAAAGAAGTTCTATCTCTAAACATTAATCTGTACATCTCTGCCGGCCCCTTTTGAAATAGAATGGCGTAATGTTATGTTGTGGAAATACAAAAGCTCAGCATAAACATCTGACTATAGCAATCGCGAATAATTTGCTGTTATGCATTGAAGAGTTCCGTTGCCTGTCTTCTTCATCAGTTTTTCTTCACCAAATGATACTTTCTAAATGAAAATGCTTGATTTGTTACTAAAAATGTTGAATTCGGTGCATGTGTGCCTATATTTTTTGAGGAGTTCCCTCAATTTCTCGAAGATCCCTCATCAGGAATGAGTTTTGATACAAATGGGACCAATCTGTTAGTATACCCTATCAAACAAAAAAAGAATTTTGAAAATCGGTCCATAAATGACGGAGTACTGAGGTAACAAACCCTAAAAAAAAAAAAAAATACAACCGAATTGAGAACCTCCTCCTTTTTTTGAAGTCGGTTAATAAAAGAACCCTACAGGCAGCTAAATAGTAATTCTACATAATACCTACTCAAAGAGATTCAAGATAATTATGTACAGACGCCAGCACATCAAGTTACCCCAATGTGTCAAATTTCTTTGATCGTTTTTGAACTTTATGACAAACAATATAAGGTTCATATTCAATTGGGAAAATTTGACACATTGGGGTAACTTGATGTGCTGGCGTCTGTACTATGGAGACGACATACGAAGAAATGTCATAGATAAACTGTGATCCCACGTCTCAGTAACGCCATCTAGCATAATATAAGAATATTGGAGCGGCAGCGGAGCGTACTAAAGTGTCCTCACTAGGACACAGGTATCGTATAAAAATTTTGTTTTTATCACATCTATTCAAAAAGAGCTAGTTTATTCCTCGTAAACAGGGACCAAAATAGCTCATTAATCCCTAGGGACCAAAATTGATTTGAATTTGGAATGTGGATATTGTTAGTAAATGTTTCAATCAGCAAAGAGGTGAATCACAGACCATGCGGGAACAATGTATTGAATATGTGACTGGCTGAAAAACTGCGAGCGCGCCAAATTTTAAAAAAGTTGATGAAAAATAAACAACGCGCGAAATTAAATGCATTCTGCTTTCGTTCGTAGTTGATTCATATTCGGATTTTAGAATTATAAAAAATGAGTGCGTCTTCCTCAAGTGAAATTATTATATTGACTCCAGAGAATATTGTATCGGACGCTAAAAATGTGATGGAAAGTCTTTTATCTACAAAATCCCATGAACAATATGTCAAAGCATACAACAATTTCATCCTTTGGAAAAATGCAAGAAGAGCAAAATCTTTTTCGGTTATTTATATGTCTTATGGTTCTGAATTGTTCGTAAATAAATTCTTGTTCATAAGTTGCACTTACTTATTTTCTCATAGAGGGTGATAAAAAGTAGAGTGTCCACCTCGGGAGCAACATTATTTTAAGCTC
Source organism: Euplexia lucipara (assembly GCA_921972225.1). Lineage (NCBI taxonomy): Eukaryota > Metazoa > Arthropoda > Insecta > Lepidoptera > Noctuidae > Euplexia > Euplexia lucipara. The sequence continues at coordinate 4,150,531 of OV179146.1, read as the reverse complement.
GAGTGACATACTTTTAATCCCTTGCTGCGCTCAGGATTCTAGTTAAGAATCCCTCGCTCCGCTCGGGATTCTACTCTAGAATCCTTCGCTCCGCTCTGGATTAAAAAAAACACTCTCGCCTTTAAAATAGTTGTTTGCTCCCTAGATAAACAATCTACTATTTTATCACATCTATTCAAAAAGAGTTAGTTTATTCCTCGTAAACAGGGACCAAAATAGCTCATTAATCCCTAGGGACCAAAATTGATTTGAATTTTGAATGTGGATATTGTTAGTAAATGTTTCAATCAGCAAAGAGGTGAATCACAAACCATGCGGGAACAATGTATTGAATATGTGACTGGCTGAAAAAATGCGAGCGCGCCAAATTTAAAAAAAAAATGATGAAAAATAAACAACGTGCGAAATTAAATGCATTCTGCTTTACGTTCGTAGTTGATTCATAATCAGATTTTAGAATTATAAAAAATTAGTGCGTCTTCCTCAAGTGAAAGTATTATATTGACTCCAGAGAATATTGTATCGGACGCTAAAAATGTGATGGAAAGGCTTTTACCTACAAAATCCCGTGAACAATATGTCAAAGCAAAGTTGCACTTACTTATTTTCTCATAGAGGGTGATAAAAAGTAGAGTGTCCACCTCGGGAGCAACACTATTTTAAGCTCGAGTGACATACTTTTAATCCCTTGCTGCGCTCAGGATTCTAGTTAAAAATCCCTCGTTCCGCTCGGGATTCTACTCTAGAATCCTTCGCTCCGCTCTGGATTAAAAAAAAACACTCTCGCCTTTAAAATAGTTGTTTGCTCCCTAGATAAACAATCTACTATTATTGTCCCGTCTATGAATTAGTGGGTATTAAATGATTTTGATGTCGACAAGGTGGTTAAAAATGTGATGAATGTCTTTGTTATAATCAATATCACATAACCCGGCTCAAAATCACACCTACATAACGTAAAAGTCTATGCACAATCACGTAGTACCCTGTTATTGCGCGAAATGGCCCTCTGCCTATAAAAGCCTATATCTGTCTACTGTTTAGGCAATTTGTTTATTGTCTGTTTAACAGTTTTGTTAATGACTACGATTTGTTTACCGGCTTTCAGTTGGCTAGAATGCCCATATTTTAACAGCTTTTTTCGGATTTTTTTTGGGGAAAAATGGCGGGTTCCATTGTAATTATGCGAGAAAGCTAACAACGTTGCGGTATTTTAGATTAGGTACGATAAATGTTGGCGCTAATTTCGCCATAATGCGTTAAGTAACATTTTATTTTAAATAGGTTTAGGTTTGGTTTTGTTTTATTATTAACGGATGGGACTCTCTGAACCCATAATCAAGGAATCTAGTACCTAACATTACGAAAATGTGAGAAAAAAATCTAATTTTGAATCCCAAAATCCATACATATATCTATACATAATTATAATAAAACAGTAACGAAAGAAAAACTGTACATTGAGAATTCACGACAAAAAAAAATTGGCTTTTGTAAGAAAAACGTAACTGAAAACGAAGTCGCAGGTTGAAGTTAGCGTGCGGGCAGAAGTTAGTTATAAATGAGAAAGTAAACATGTTTGTCAATTTGTTTGTTTGCTTTTCACGACCAACGGCAGAACGGATCGTTATAAAATTTGGCTTGGATGTTTATCCACGCGACGGACAATTTAGCTATCTTTTGCCTCAAAAAAATATGTGAAGAAATTCGTTTAATTAGACATGGATCAAATGCAGCGCCATCTTTGAGGGCTAATGTCTTCCCAGTCCACTATCAGGTGACAATTGGACAAGTCTTAAGCTAAAATTAAGAATGTAACACAATATATTTACCATGATTCAGAAGCGTAATGAAGTATGCCAGGGGAACAGCTAGTTTGTTATCTGTAAATGCATGTCAGTCAAATGAGGTTCGTAGGTACAATTTTTATAATACATGTGGCTTGTCTAAATCTGTGTTACTATCGGGATTTAGCAGAATACTGGCGTTAGGTATTCTACCATTCATATGCTGAGCTGGACTCTTAGTGATTAGCTGCCTTTCGTTGTTCCCTTCGTGTCACAACATTCTGAACCATACTAACTGCATATGAATTGAAAAAGACACAATTACTTTTAAAACAAAAATTCAGCTCGAATGGAGCAGGGCTTTGGACGGTAAAGAATTGCTCCACAACATAAATCAAACACAAAAGAAAATGCAGACTTTCCGGCTAATAGTTCGTCCAGTTCACGATTTAAACTAACCTAAAATACATAACAATCTCTTTACTTTTTACAGTCCCAAAATGCTGTCTATAAATCAATTAGGGTGGCAATATTTTACCAAAATACAAGTACGGAATGCTATCGCAAGATGGCAGCACTTCCGTAAGCAGTTTCGTTGTACACCGGATACAGTAACACCGCGGCAACCTGTTGAATAATTCATGGACACCCTATATATCTTACTCGGAGTTCCGTCATAGATTATAATTTTAAATATTATAGATGCGCTATGCATTATTATGGTAATTTTGCAGAGAGGATATTATGTTGTACGTATTCTTGGTTCGTTTAAATAAAAATACTTATAATAATTATTATGAACATTATAATTATTATCCGCTTTTACCTTTCCCCGGCAAAAGCGGATAATAATTATTATGTTCGGATAATAATAATTATTATATATAAAGCGATGGGCTCGTAAAACCCAGAATTGGTGTCCTACAGTGATACGGGGCCGCGGCAGACCACGAAGGAGATGGCGGGACGACCTGGATGTCTTCCTTGAGAATTGGAGAGAGGTGGCGCAGAATCGCGACCGATGGAAGTAATGGAGGGAGGCCTTTGCCCAGCAGTGGGACAATTTGGGCTAAATAATAATAATTATTGTGAGCGTCGTATACATCATATTTATGTATTGTGTTTAAATAGTAGAACTTAACTGGTTCGCGTGGTCCTTACTAAATCATAAGTAGGTACATAAAACCAGTAACAGTAAAACGTAATTAGCTGTAGCTTGCAACTTAATCACTCTAAAATAAGTAGGTTAGATACTCCTTGTAACACCAGCCGCCACCAGAATCAGTCCAGCCGTTTCAGAGACGAGCTCCTACAAACAAACAGACAATTATTTAAATTGTTTTTGGGTTCATCTACCGCGTTCACTTCCACATTCATGAAGTAAAGACAAGAACAAAACAGACACAGCAATACAAATAGACACTGGATTTTTATTTACTTGTATAGAATAGCCGTGATAATAAATTTATGAAGTAAACATTTAAAACACAGGGTACGAATACTTTAATAGTAAAAAGTATACCTACTATTAAAGAAAATTCTTTATTGTTAATTGTTAACAACAAGTGAACGTTATATTAAATAAAGTCTCAGTTGCACTATGAACTTAAAATTTTAGGAAGTAAGGTTTAATTTTGATGGGTTACATTATGAGGGACACCTTTGTCACTGGTTTTGTTGTCAAGTGACAGGTCTGTGGTTTTATTATACTGAGACGGGTTCTGAAGGTTGAAAACTTTGAATTAATTTCTAGTGCCTTTTCGTGTTACATTTATAAGCAAAGATCGGGATCATATTCAACTAAACTTGTAGGAAAGAGGTAATAAAAACTCATTGTTCTCTTAAAAACTAAACTAGTCAAATTTATTTGTTTGTGTGTCTTAGTTTTGTAAATACAACTTTATGCTTTGCCAATAAGGTTTCATTTACATTCATGTAGTAAAAACACATCAGAAAAATACATGAATCTTTAGAGAAAAATCGAAGAACTATGCACGAAATTTTGTGGGTACTGCGACGATGACCCTTTCCAAACGTCATAGCAATAAAACCCAATAATGCTCTATTAAGTCATGACCAGTAAATTACATGTATTAATTATGAACCCATAGAAGGTCAGTGGACAGTGACGCATGAAGATAAGGCTCCGGGCCACCAATGAGGGTCTGACTCCGAATATTATCTCTGGAACCTTTCATCTGTTATGATGTTTACGGATTATTAATTAGGTACGGTTATAACGAATGTACCCTGGCATATCTAACGAAGTAGCTGGGGCCCGTGACTTTGCTTGACCAAGATAAGTACTAGGCCTCCGTCTGAAGAAAATCGTGCGACCGTGCGTTTAAACATACTGATATCTACGGAATGTCCTATTGAAGGTCGTGCGATCCTGTGCGACCAAATTGATTAATTTTCGTCGCGCGATCAAATTAAATGAAATGAAATGAAATGATTTATTATGCAATCTGTGGCTTTGGTGGTTTTGTTTTGTTCATTATTGGCCACCGACTTCCGAAACTGGAGTTATTTTTCACCTGTTAGTTTTTTTTAAGAAGTCTTTTTTTTTTTTGTAAAAAAGTTTTTATTTTGTAATTTTTAGTTTCTTCGTATGTAAAGAAAGTCTTTCGAAACTCGAAAGAATCATTGAAATTGGATAACAATTGCTAAAGAAGTTCTATCTCTAAACATTAATCTGTACATCTCTGCCAGCCCCTTTTAAAATGGAATGGCGTAATGTTATGTTGTGGAAAAACAAAAGCTCAGCATATAGTATAGTCATCTGACTATAGCAATCGCGAATAATTTGCTGTTATGCATTGAAGAGTTCTGTTGCCTGTCTTCTTCATCAGTTTTTCTTCACCAAATGATACTTTCTAAATGAAAATGCTTGATTTGTTACTAAAAATGTTAAAATCGGTGCATGTGTGCCTATATTTTTTGAGGAGTTCCCTCAATTCCTCGAAGATCCCTCGTCAGATATAAGTTTTGATACAAATGGGACCAATCTGTTAGTATACCCTAACAAACAAAAAAAGAATTTTGAAAATCGGTCCATAAATGACGGAGTACTGAGGTAACAAACCATAAAAAAAAAAAAAAAAATACAATCGAATTGAGAACCTCCTCCTTTTTTTGAAGTCGGTTGAAAAGATTCGCCTCTCTGATGACACGTATCCGCGACAGCACCAACACTACTCTCAGGGTGTTTGCCGATCACTGGGACTCCCCGATGATACAAAGTTGCTTACAGTTCCACGCTGAATTTTATCAGCCATAATTTCATTTCATGTTTAGATGTTTAATTCATTTATTCAATTTGGTCCAATGTAATTCGCTTCTATTTACTACATTTTAATTTAACTTATGCAAATCAATTCCATTCAATTCAATTCCATTTTAATTTAAATCTTTTATCTTATTTGTAATAATAAATAAAAAATCATTTAATTCAGATTATGTATGTCCATATTATGTTAGTATCTACCAAATCTATGTTAGTCAGCTTCAAATCAAAATTAAAATAGCAATCCAAATACAAAATTAAAATAATCAAAGTTCAAAATTAAAATACCAATCATAATTTAAACTGTGTGGACTGTGTGTGTGTGTGTGTGTATGTAGCATACGACCACGGCCAAATTGCGTTCGCTCGTATTTATGTTGTCGAAAAAATGCAATACAATTCCGTATGTTGGTTTGTCCCATAAAGAAAGAGCTTGTTTCATCCGAAACACAACTACCATTATTTAGTGTCGACACTAGTTGTGTCCATACAGTGTAAATAAATCGTCCAGTGTGGAAACGCAGTGTCGCGCTGCGTCAAATATTGGTGAGGCCATCAATTCTGATGCGGGGCCCGCACAGACCGCCCGACACTCATTTTGTATTTACGAGGAAGGAAGAGTAGCCTGAGGCGTTCTTTGAGTCTGGCAAGTATGGCACGAGCCTTAAAAGCCTTTTGATTGGGGACGCGACAATTTTTGAATGTAGTAAAGCGGCTTCTTTTGCGTGTGGCAAGTATGGCTCGAGCCTTCGAAGCCTTCTGCTAAGTAGTGCGTAAAATTGCCAATATTAAAAATTAAAAAATAATGTAGGTACGTCAAACGGCCTGAATAGGAACGCACGACCTCCGGCATACCAGTCAGTGCCACTAACTAGTAGACCAACAGACCAGTCAATTTACTTAGTAATTTAAAAAATCATTATGAAACAGTATTTTTTTCAAACTCATCGGAATCAAGCTGTTCTTGATTTTAGAAGTAGGTTAAAAGTAGTAGAGAGTGACGTGAGAGTAGTGGAGTAGGTTGACTGCCTCGTTGGTCTAGTGGTCGCAAGCGCTACTGTTGAGCATGAGGTTCCGGGTTCGATCCCCAGGTCGGGCAAAGTGTTATTGAGTTTTTCTATCTGGAATTTCTCAGTAGCAGCCCGGAGTCTGGATTTGTGCCCGATTGATGGCAATAGGCTCGCCCCCTATTACATGGGACTCAAACATAACTGGCGAAATGTGGGTGTACTACCAGGTATACCTCTGCCTAGCCCTTCGGGGATTACAGGCGTGACGTTATGTTAAAAATAATTCAATCTTACCATGTTACCAACTTCATTACAATTAATTAACCAATTAAAAAACTTTTTTTATTCTGCTTAATTGCAACAATGTCCAGAAAAGGGGCCTGAGGCTGTACACATTATTTTCGAAGCGTGTTTTCAAAAGAAAACTTGTAAAAAAATTCCGTAAGAACGAGCCTAACTGAAATACTTTTTAATTGTAAACATTTTGTTCAGAGTTTTTATTGCTGTGCTGTCAGATTATGGACAAAAGCTTCACTTTTCCCCTGCCGTCATAAATGAAAAGAAATTAATTAAAATGAAATAATAATAATACTTTATTGTCGGACAACAATGATCCAGTGTGTTATTAAACATTAAATAACTTATTACTAGTGTTAGTAGTTGTAATATATTATTATAAAGAAAAACAGAATCAAATAAAATAGTAAGTAATTATTGTGAAAAGGACATATCGAAACGAATGTTCAGTGATTGTCCTTCTCACAAAACTTTTAATAATCGGAGAGTTAATACTCTACGCCAAAGTTTTTAGAATGCTGTTGTCACTTGCCTTAAACCTAAAAAAAAAAGAAAAAAATGATATTTTTTTCTCTGAGTAGTTCTTTCGAGATACACATTTCATTTTTTTTTAAACTAAATGACGCCGGCATTTCCAATATGAGTGATCCCTAAAATGAAATGCTGAAGGAAACTCAGGGGTCATGGTCTCTTTTCAGTCCAGACATTAAAAATATTATCAAAATTTTCGTGTAACGAACCATGCAGAGCAGTGCCCGGCTTAGCCTTTGAGGAAAGTGTCAGAAAACTCAGAAACAATTTAGGTAAGCAGCAAGTAAGACCGAGCCATCGTGAGTTCAACGTTATGGTCAAGGAGCTCTATGCGTTAATATTTTTAATCTCTGGACTTTAAAAGAGACGATATCCCCGAGTTTGTTTCGGTTTTCGTTTCAGAGGTAATCAGTTATCAAATACCGACTTCAACTAGCTTAAAAGAAAAAATGACGTGTAAAAGTGATTTCCATATCATCATGAAGATCATTCATAAGGTCATGTCGTGTGTGTGTGTGTGTGTGTGTGTGTGTGTGTGTGTGTATGTGGTGTGTGTGTGTGAATGTGTTTTTTTTTGTGCTTTCCTTGCATGATAAATAATATTATTTCATTTCATGTCAATTGAGCATGAAGTGGTAAGGTGGTAAGAAGGAAACAGTCAAAACAGGGCCTAACTCGACACAAACAGTAATAAATAAACTCTTTAACAACTAAACGAAACAAAAGTAGGAAAAACAACGTGATGTTTATTTAAACGAGTGTTTTGAACTGCGCAATTATAAAAATAAGCTTTTGTACTTTGTTGAAACGGTTTATTTGAGTAATGTCGGGACATTTAAAAACTTTTTCTGTTAGTATATTTTCTCATTTCTCACTACATTGGTAGTTAAAGATGCCAACACATCAAGCTATTCTAAACTTGCGACATTGCACCCTGTTTAATTATAATGACATCCATTACTCACGTTTACACCATCGTATATAATCTTCTATACATAAGCAGGTCCTGAGCAAACGTTTATGGCTAAGACCCGAACATTAATGCACCTCAGTACGGCAGAGGTCCATTCCATTATGGTGTGTTGGTCCCATATTTAGCAGAAATTGAGAGGAAATAGTGACTCTCGACACGACGTTTATCTATCTACTAGGTACTCTAATTATTTTATTAGACTTTTGACATCAAAGTAGCTATGGTTATAATAATACAAGTCCTGGCCTATCGCAGCGCTATTGGGTCAAATTGTGATTATAAACCATCCCACTCAAACACACACTATACAATTTCATCCAAATGGGTCCAGTTGGTTGGTCGGTCATCGGTCGGTAGGTTAGGAGACAAACACACGTTCAGTGCGCTGAGTGTGAGTTGTTTTTACGCTAACGCGATCGAAAAGTTCACCGCGTTTGGCGCTCCGATTGGCTTGCTCCAAGCTTTTAACCAATCAGAGAGCCAACCGCGGTGAACATTCGATCGCGTTAGCGTAAAAACAACTCGCACTTTTTAGCTAGTTGAGGTCGGCGTTTCACTAGCCGGCGACGGCTTTTAAAGTCTCTGTATAAGTCCAGATATTATCTTGGTCAGATCTATGTTGAATAAAAGGCACATAATCCATAGGTCGCTGGTTCATATCCGGCTCGAAGGACCACTTCGCCTATGTTGAATAAAAGGCGAGAAATATTATAAATTGGACTGTATTTTATTAATTATTAGAAGAACACGTCTTTGCAGTAGAGCAGATAGAATGCAAGCGAGTGAAGGAAGTTTGAGTGAATTTTTAATAAGTAAGTACATTGTTCATCATTCACATGGTTAAAAGTTTGCCATAATAAAAACTACAGATAATTATTTTGGTGTTTAGAAACTTAAACAATATAAGAACCATCCAGATTAGTGTCTGCAATGGTCTTTTGAGGAAAGAACCACATAGATATGAGGGGACCAGCTGGTCGATTCAGTAAAAGTTACGTCGTGAAAACTTGAGTGAAGTGAACTCTCAATGTCTTGCATTGGTATAGAATGACAGGTCAATTCGGCCACATTTTCACGCGGTGATTTGACCAAAATCGCACCGCAGATCAGTCAATGTAAAGATAGTAACTTAAAATCGACCCATTTCTGTTGTAAAAAAAACTTAAAAAATGACGTGTGGCACTCGGAGACTGCCGCGGTAAAGCTATTGCATAGCATTTTTATCAACTCCTCTCCTCTCCCCCTCCCCATTCCTCCCCTCCCCCTCCCTCCCTCTCCCCCTCCCTCCCTCTCCCCCACACCTCCCCCGCCCCTCCGCTCACCCCTCCCGTCCCCTGCCTCGTCCCTCCACCCCCCTCCACATCCCTCCCCTGCCTCCGTCCCCTCTCACAATACCCTCTTCCCTCTCTCACAATCTCCCCCCTACCCTCCCCCTCCCCTCCCCTTTCCCCTCCTCACTATCCAATACGTCTATACAATACGTCTAATCGCACACAACGCCGTGTCGAAGACTGCCGAACTGAAACGACGTCAGACGATGCACGGCCTTCAAGCCACATCTCCTTGCCCGTCGGAATGGGGAGCGTGAGGTTTTTTCGTTACGAAATTTCTGGATTCGGTCCCCGCGCTCAAGGCCCGCGATAGAAGCTATGCAATAGCTTAAAAAGGAAAAAGTGTTTGTAAACGCACCCACGACGACACAAGAAAAATTCCTAGGGTAAACGTTTTAAGAAAAGAAATCTCCAAGATAACATCATTTACTTTTCTCCCCAAAACTTTTGAAGCAAAGCCCCTTTACCGAGAACGTCGTCCAACCCTGAATACATTGATAATAAAACCATCGTCTTTAATAGAAAACTGCTCTCATGTCGAAGTTACGGAACACCGTTTCCCTTTTACAGCGAGTTTTGTTTGATATATTTAAATAACAATAAAAATTCTACGAAGAAAACTTTGTTCGGGGCGGACGAGTAAAGGCAAGTGATGTCTTTAAGACAGCACGAGACGATGACGACACGAGTTTTGGAAGGGAATCCTATCTATACTTAATAATAATAATTTAATTATTTGTTTGTTTGTTTGTTTGCATTGAATAGGCTCCGATTGCTCCGAAGCTACAGGACCGATTCGAAAAATTTCTTCACCATTGGGAAGCTACACTATCCCCGGGTAACATAGGGTAATTTTTATCCCTGTATTCCTACGGGAATGCAAAACTACGCGGGTGAAACCACGAGATGTCCGCTAGTTAATAATAACAATAATGTTTATCTATCGAAAATAATACATAGGCACAGAATGAGCAGGTTGGTAGATACCTATACTAACAAATTATATAATTGTTCGCAAAAAAGTTAAAAAGGCTACAAAGAATCCATTTAACAAAATATAAAGCCTGTCTCTTAAACTAGGAGGCCTGGATGGTTACAATTTAATTTGTACCCTTTAAAAGTGAAGTAGTGTTATAGTGAGAGTACTATTAATATTGTAAACTAGCACTTCGCTCGCGGCTTCGTCTGCGTGCATCTCGTACTTTAACATCTCCTTCACGCCCCCTTAGTTTTCAAAACAAAATACTATGCGTTTCAAATGAGAATAGGAACGTCAATGACCTCTATCTGTCAGATGTCATTTGAAAAGTACGGTAGTTCCCGTTCCCGTGGGGATACAGGGATATAAAGTAGCCTATGTTACTCAGGATGAAAGTAGCTTTCTAATGGTAAAAGAATTTTTGTAATCGATAGCGAAGTTTTTGAGTTTACTCATTACAAACACACACACAAATTTTCTTTTTATAATATTAGTGTAGATATCTTAACAAAGAGGAAAAAATTGTGTCTGTGTGTTTTGTACACCACATCAACACACACACACAAATACATATATTACACATCTACATTTCGCAAAATATGTCTTAAAAGATAAAGATATCGGGCTAGTATCTGCAACTCCTCGTCAAAGCGCGTATTTTGCGTATAGAAATTATCCCATAAAGTAAAGAGGGCGCTTATAAATCATTTTTATCATAATTCGTTGGTGCAAATAAAGCACTTACACCATTTTGCACCTTAATTTGTAAAATAATTTCTTCCGTCCGCCGCCGTTTTATTTAAAGTCGTGAAGTGTAAACGCATAATTAAGAAAAGTTTAATAATAATTTAAATTTTTCCTGTTTCCTTTTAAGTCGTTGGAAATTATAAATAAATAATTTGACCAAGTTTACCTAGAAGTCTTTGAGATAACTAGGTACTAATTTTGGTTTTGGTTGATAAAGTTTATATACTGGATAGAAGGAACTTCGGTATACCTAAGTGATTACTGATAGGTAACATAAATTAGAGATATTTCTCGAAGACAAGTAAATGAGAAGAGGTTTTTTTTTGTGACTATTACACAATACGCACATGAATCTGTAAAGTCTTGGGTTTGAATTCGGTAGAAGAGCCTTGGGTTTGAACTCGAGACCTATGATTTAGCAATCTGTCGGTCACACCACAAGGCTATCATTACTTATGAATGTGGCGATCAAAGAGTTCAACGCGCTAATAGCTAAATCTCTGTACGCTCAATAAAATCTGTAAATTAGTTTTTTTTTCCGTCTTTTTTAACGATATTTTATTAAGGCCATTGACCCATGTGAGTCGCGGCTACGATTGACTTTTTATCCTATTTAGATCCTTGCTTATTACTTACAACAAGTAGCCTAGTTGTAAATCGAGTAGTACAAGTAGGTAGTAAACGGGCGCAAACACATGCATGATGCAAGAGTACATAGAGTACACGTGTCGCCATGATTATGTCTGTGCCACGGCTTGTCGATATTCAAAGGCAATAGAAAGGCAGGCTCTGAATACCTCGTTACTGAGACCTTCTTCTTGCACAGAGTAGTGTCATACAGAGAGTACAAAAATAATATTGTACGCAAAGAAACTTTGCTTTGTTGACCCTGAAAGAGCGGCCTTATAAGTTTGATGCGTTTATAGGCTGTGTGTGTGGCTTCGTAAGTCTCAAAAGAATGGATAGATTTTGATGCAGTATTTTTTTTAGTTTTAAGACTACAATGTTTTTTAATCTTTTTTTTAATGTCTTTCTTTTTGCATTACCTATTTATTTTAGTCGTATTTTTATGTTTGAAATTGTTCGATTTTTTTGTTGCGTTTACATGAATACATGTTGTAATACACACACGCCGGTTGCGAGTACTACGCACCTGACCTTTCTGAAGAACCTCACCAATAAGGTCTATGAATGTCCTTCTAGGGCGTCCCCTCCCGGCGTTCTCAATTACATGTGTATGCTTAGATGATTTGGTCACAACGTGACCAAACCATCTAAGCATACTCTTTCCGATTTTTATGACTGTATCTTCTTTTAAACCATAACGTTGCTTTATCACATCATTCCTCAATCTATCATTCATTGTTCACCACACATACTTTGATAGAAACGCATTTCTACAAGATTTATTCTACTTTCATGGGCACGTGTAATGAATAATTTACAGAAATGAACAAAATTTATTAGCATTAAATGTACGCCTGCACTTTAAACTAATAAGACTCTCTCTGTAGTTGCACTGCTCTGTATTTTGTAGAGGCGCAATGCAAACTACATACATAGGTAAAGACTCCGACTACCGAGCACCCTTTATGTATGGACAGCTCTTACATGCTCTATATTTTGCTCTACAAGGTGGGAAATATCCCCAACTTGTGGCTGAAGTATGTAATCTATGGTAAAGGGATGCGAAACTTAGTCTCTACAAGTATGCATAATTTCAGGGACAGTTTCGAATCTTCTAATGGGAATGTAGAGTCTTTACTTTTGCTAATAATGCAGCAACAATACAAAAAGTCGTGATTACACACGTGTGTAACTGGCCGTATTGCAAAATTTTAATTTATGTTCCGTTAACGCACCGTGTGCATCGTGTGTATCATACAGGCTTGTTTATTACATATTTTTTTTTTTAATGAAACGTTTTTTTTCAATACTTAGCGATATCAAATGACGAGTAGGTATCTATACGTATCAAACACTATATTCTTGTATTACGAACAAAAACGCCAAAAAGTTCCGATTTGTAAAAGTGGTACAACAATTTCTAATGTCCAAATATTAATGTCCATTAGATTTTGTAGAAACTATTTATGCAAATTAAATTTGAATTACTAAATAAACCTCATTACATATGTGGCTATTGTAATATGTACACTAAAATTAACTACAAATTTCATAATAATAATAATAGAAAAGAGGGAAAAATAATACAAAACAGGAACACTTCGGCGTCAAATCAGAGTAAACCATGTTATACAGGGTGGCAGGGACATCGACGCACATCCGCTTACCATGGGTTCAGTACATGATTCTGGACCCCCCTGCGTTGAAATTTTTCGTCGGCTTTTCCTTAAATTTTACGTTTTTTTTTGCATTTTTTTTTACTGTAAACTGTATATAAACATTATTTTTACCTATTCCAATGAGATTTTTAATTAAGAAATAGTAAATTCACTTGTTTCACTTAAACCAGCAATGAAAGTAAAACTCGAAAGGGCTACCTGATCAGCTGTTTTTCTAAAGTTCATATGCGAGGTCAACACTAGCATAGTAGGTGCCTTCGCTTTTCGCTTTCTACCTAATGCCGCCACAAAGGACGCCGCCGCACCGGGCGGCGCGGTCTAGTCTGTACGATATATCCCAAAGAATCACAAACAGACGCGTCACTTGAGGCATTTTAATCATCTACATAAATGAATGACCCGCATTTACTACTTTTATTTTAGATTCATTATGGAGGATAATAATTTCTTTTGAGCTTTGTCGTGTTACGTAAAGAAGATTAAAAAAAACGTCAAAGTCACGTAATTGTTCGACAATTTGTTGTTATCAACATTAATTTTACAGTTTTGAATGCAATTCAACAATGTAATTTATTGTTTCATAAAAAAAAACACATCCATTATCGCAATTAATTTCATGAGGAGGTAACTAGGTACAACTTAATGTGTTTGTACACTCTATCATGTTGTTGATCTATGTCCGGCGGCAAATTGAAAGAGAATTAGTAAACCTACATTTCTTTTGCATTTCTCCGATTTTTGTCAGTTCCTAGATTTCGTTGATCGCAAGCGGGCGTGTTGTTTGTCGCGAATTTGTGATCATAACGTAGTAGATTTTAAAATCAAAAGTAATTTTCTCTTTGCGTGTGTGTGTGTGTGTTTGAGAGCGTCAATTGGAAGATTCGGTCCGCAACCATGGCCAGCTCGCTCACAGGACTTGACCCCATTAGATTTTTTTATGTGGGGTTACGTCAAGTACCTATAAGGTGTCTGTGACCGAGTGCAATACCGCAGCAGAAATGAGAGATCGCGTTGTGAAATGTGAATGTGTTTGCGACGCTGTGTGAGGAGTGTGTCCAGGATCCCACTATTTTACCCCGTGTCCACGCAGAAACTCTGCGCCGCGCTCAGATCTGCGAGCGACCACTTCGAACCCTATCTCATTAGGAATGAGCGAGATAAAGGTAGGTAAGTTAATTAATTGAACATTAGGTATTGTATCGCTAAGTTCTTATCAAGAATCTTTTTTGTTATCAATCCTCATCGGTAGGTACCTATCGCTATTTTGTGAGAATAAGCTTAGGTATTGTTAGTTTTATTTCTTTTGATGTAACTACCATCAGTTATCGAGACTAATTAAACAAGATTTCATGTGTTAAGTAACTATCAATGTTGTCATTCGGCGATATTTCGTGTACGTTCACGTTCGTTCGTCCGGCAGCAGAGGCGCGCGGCGGCGGCGGCGCGCGGTGTAGCGGGGGGCCGCGCTGTCGACGTACTATGTATGTGTGTGTGTAGGTTAGGTAGCACTCGCGCGCGCCTTCCGCAGAGCGTTTTGATCGCGTTGTTTGCAATACATTGCGCACTCAAAAATGACAATTTTTTTAACCAGCCATTTCCGAGATGAATGACCTTCGTAATTTCATTTATGGCATCAGGTGCAACCTTTTCACGACGTTTGCGCGTCGATGTCCCTGCCACCCTGTATAAATCTTAGTCAAGTTGCTTAAAATGATTGGCTTTACATAATGCATTAATATACTTAGGAAATATATGTCTCCATCAGAATACAAATGTACTATAAACACGATTGTTTGTGCTAAGATTGTAGCGGGCATAACCTATTACCCATATAGTCATAACCTCTAAAACTTAAAAAATAAATATCTTTAATTCCTGACTTCCTATACAAGTATGTATAACCAAAGAAAAAACTGTGCAGAAATTCAAACTCTATACTTTTAGATATTTTTCATAGGCAGACGCAAAAAAAAAATGTCAACAAAAATTTGTTTGGGTGTTCGCCGGTGTTCTTTCAACTTTATGGCAAACAGAATAGGGTTCATATTCAATTAGGATAATTTGACACATTGGGGTAACTTGTTCTATCTTATTTTCTTGTTCAGAACTGCTTATACATAATGAATCAACGTCACTGCTCTCCCGAGGGAGGTGGGCAGAAGTCTTGCTACACAACTGTTTGCCGTCTAAAATCTACAAACAAGAATGTTGCGGTTTTGAGCGATGCATTTCTTGACCATTAATATTATTTTGATTTTTAAAGATTATATCCTTTGACTGGCCTGATGGTTTAGTAGTTAGTGACCCTGACTGCTATGCCGGAGGTTGTGGGTTCGATTCCCACCCGACAAATGTTTGTGGGTTGAGCACGATCATTATTTGTTCTGTGTCTGGGTGTAATTTATGTATAATATGTATGTATTTAGAAATATATAAGTACGTTTATCAGCTGTTTAGTACCCATAACACAAGCTCTGCTTAGTTTGGGACTAGATGGCGCTGTGTGAAAGTTGTAGAATATTTATTATTATTTATTTATTTTGTAGTTGGAATTACACAGAAATCTATAACTCATAAAAAATGGTTAAGTAGATAGTTTCCGAAATATTTAAATTAATTTATATTTTAGAATACATATGTGTATATTTTACCGAATCTCTCCAAAAATATCGTTGGAATATAGTCATTACTGTGGTTTAGATTTTAAAACAAAATCAAAATCTGGAAAACTAAATCACTATAGATTTCTAAACACAATAATTATATTCTATCCCATATCTCCATGCAATCAACTAACTATACAAATTGCTCTCAAATAGGACAAGCCCTAAAGTTTATATTAATTGGGGGGTGCGTCCAAATTGTCGGCATTCCACTAGATTAGTTACACCCGACCGCGGCCCAAGTTTGGGGCTCCTACCCTGGTAATCGTTTGCACAATGGCCTTCCTTTCTTCTCCTTGACAGAAAACATATGGGCGGTTGCCGAAGGTCTGCTCGTAATGTTCCTACAGTTCAATAGTGAAGCAGTGATATTGATAGTATTGATAGTGGCAAAGAGATTTAACATACTAAGTATATAGGGTGACTAGTAATTAGTGACCGATACTCAAACACGTGATTGTACTCATGAATACGAATAACTTTCCAAAAGAACCTTTTTTTTGTACTTATTAACTTTTGATTAATTCAATTAAGTACGTCAGTACTGCACAATGGGAGTGGTGAAGGTGGCGGGACAGCGTGTGACGCTACTACTACTAGTAGATTTTGCCCTTTCCGAGGTCAAACTATCAGCTGGAGCTGATATATCGTGCCGATATTCATACCTACTGTGATCGATCACAGGCGCGCGAGCGGGAATTTCAAACAGCGTTTTTGTTATTTTATTGTGCATAAAAAAAAGTTTATTTGAGAAAGTTTATTGAAATCATGAATACAATCACGTGTTTAAGTATCGGTCACTAATTAGCAGTCACCCTATAGACAAGATATGCGAAGAAAATGTTATAGAAAAACTTTGATCCCATGTCTCGGTACCGCCATCTAGCATAGTATACCTACCAATATTGGATGGAACGGCAGCGGAGCGTAGGAATCATGATTTTATACAGCTTAAAGCAAAAAGAATCTTAAAAATTAGGAAAAGCTAACAAACAATTTCAACGTTCCAGGATAGGATGGATGTCCAGGATCGTGGGCTGAACTTTATGGTGTCTGTATTCTCCGTATATGACATGTACGCGACGATATCCCTTCTTCTCTGTATCAAAAATCAAAATCAAAAGTCTTAATTCAAACTAGGCTGAGAATCAGCACTTTTTGAACGTCAAAAAAAATACATAAAGACAGTCCCCCAAAAACGGCCCACCCTTCGCCACTTCCTAGTGTTTTTGCTGGGAAGAAGAAGTGGCGGAACAAACTCCCCAGCACCACATCTGTCTGATTCGTTTGAAGAACTATAAAAAGAAAGCCCGGAGTCTGGATTTGAGCCCGATTGATGGCATCGGCTCGCCCCCTATATTACATGGGACTTAACATAACTGACGAAATGTATAGGAATACTACTAGGTACAACTATGCCTGACCCTTCAGGGATAACAGGTGTGATTTGATGTTAGCTTTATATGTTACTACATACATTTTATGCAAGTAAAGATACTTCCTTACTTAAACTCAATACCCCGACAAAAAGTTATTAAAAATAATAAATTCTCTCAAAATACTCAGGGGATGGTCGTTGTCGCCTGCAAATTGATTCCAGGGCTGGTAATCCCCTGACTCCGAACTTCACTTGCTCTTAAAAATTTCCACCAAAAGCCTTGCTAACACCGCCGTAAATAACATTAAACAGACCGAACCAGAAACATGGTTTGGGGTTCCGTATATTTGACTGTCCTGTTGGTCTAGTAGTTCTTGGCCCTGACCGCTAAGCCGGAGGTCGTGGGTTCGATTCCCACCCTGGACAAATGTTTGTGTGATGAGCACGGTCATTTTTTCTGTGCCTAGGTGTTCTTTATCTATCATAATGTACGTATTTAGAAATATATAAGTAGGTATGTTTATCACCCATACCCATAACGGCCATAACACAAGCTCTGCTTAGCTTGGGTGATGGCGTTGTGTGAATTTGGAATATTATTATTATGAGTTAAGGTGAGTGAATCAACAATAACAATAAATAGTAATAATCAATCAACCTGCTGTCGCCCATTTTTCCGCTAGATGGCGCTGAATTGAAAATAAAGAAAACATTTCTTTATTTTGAGAAAGCACCAGCATTAATTAATAACCACATATCGGTAATCCAGACGCACTGCAGGATATCACCCATTCCTTGTAGATGTTCCATACATTCGCACGAAGCGCTTTGCCTGTTCCTTCATTACGCGCACAGCCAAGGAGTGGAATTCCCTGCCGGCATCGGTGTTTCCGAGTTCATATGACCCCAATCTGTTTAAGTTGAGTCGGGCTTCTTTTGGGTAAGCTCGTTCCATCGTCGACCTCATCTCTGACCGCAGGACAAGATGGAGGTCAAGAGTAGACCCATTACATATAAAAAAAATAAAAAAAACTAGCTCTTCGCTCATGACTTCGTCCACGTGCATTTTGTACTTAAATAGTCCATCCACCCCTTCAGTTTTGTAAACAAAAGATAGCCTAAGACACTCGCAAATAAAGTGGCTATCTATATTGGTAATATAATTTTCAAAATCGGTTTTGTGGATCCGGAGATTACCGCTACAACGTCACAAATTCAGAAACCTTACGTCTTTATAATATCTGCAGTGTGATTCTGGTCAAATCACCGCGTGAAAATATAGGCGTAGTGAGGGCGAATTGAGCTGTCATTCCATACTAATGCTAGGCATTGACAGTTCACTTCACTCAAGCTTCACGGCGTGGCTTTTACTGAATCGACCTGCAGTATAGAAATATCTTTTACTAATTCCTGCAAAAAGATTTCTTCAAAGAACAATTTTGGCTATAGCTCCAGGTAGGAGTGAACGACCTCAAAAGAAAAAAGCTTTACGGGCCCCTAAAAGCCTCGTTATTAATGTTCAAAAAGGGAGCGATGCAAATTTGTCCACAAATAGAAATTCTTCTCATTAACCCAGGCTTAATGACGTCTTTTTTAGTAAAAACCAGCCAAAGAAATGCGTGGCTTTAGCTAGGAGACGAATGCTTAGAAATAAACAGTAGGGTAACCATATGATTTTGATAATAAACATAAATATTACATCGTACACTTTAGCTACGAGAAACTTTATACTGTACCAGCTAGCTGGCAATCTTTTTTCCGCCTCCAGAATCTATTTAGAATAGTATAGAATAGAATGCTCTTTATTGTACACCATAAAATCTGCCCCCCCCCCCCCCACTCTGTTTATGTTGTGTCACCTTCTTAGTTTTAGCTTAGGACTTGTCAAATTTATAAATGATTTTAATTTTTTACTGGAAAGACATTGTTTCCGTCCGTCATGTCTTCAAAGATGGCGCTGCATTTGAAAAATGATTAAGAAAACGACTAGCTTAATGACTCAGCTGCATTCTGGAAACTGAACCACATCGGTTTCGAGTCTTAACAGAATGCAGCTGCATACCAGTATTTATATGGAACGACTGCCCAATTAATATTACTAAATAATATGACACTTAATGGCAAGACTACTGACCTAAATGGTGTTTAGGTTTTTGGGGTTCGAACTACAAGGAACGACTTGCAAAGATATGCAAATGAGATCTTTTACAGTCCTTACAGGTTAGTCAGATCTCCGAAAGTCTGACAACCAGTTTAACCAGTTTGTGGAGACCAGATAGGGTCCTATGTAAAACACAAGTTGCTGTCATTCCGTAAGAGTGAAACCAACACCAATGTAGTTGGTAAATAAACTAGACTAGATTATCCATGTTTTCCAAAACGCACGGTTACCCTAGTGAGGGGTGAATATTTATTTAAAGTTGATACCAACAAATAATGTACGTACTTACAGCTTTAGCCAGGTAGGTTACTTTGTCGTCTATTATTAAGTATATTGTCGCTTTGCAGTAAGAATAACATTAAGTTTACAATGACAAGGGGTTGGGGATCATTATTTAAAATAACAATACTTTATTTATTCTTCAGACAACAAAGGTCCACAAAAAAATAAAAAAATATACGTAAAACACCACTAGTCAAAAATTAATGAAAGGCTATTATGGTACTAATCTTGAACAAAATTATTTCCAAAAAAAAAATTCAACACTGTTCACAGTCAGCGAAGACATCGCGTCATTTACACACAACAAAAACCTGACGAATTAAGGACCCCCACTTTTTTGAAGTTTGTTAAAAACGGTCAGCAAAAAAGGCCTGTTTCATCTTTAAGAGCAAAGTTATTCCCTAATTCTAGTGTCAGATAGAGACCTAATTTGGACGACAAAAACTGTCACATTCACGTTCCTACAAAATCTCTGCAAAACGGGGGGAAAGTCGGTAAAAAGTGGCAGCGAGCCGACACTAAGGCGGCTGAATAAAAAATGGGGACTATTTAATTATACTACAACGACGTGCGAAGACGGAAAGAGGAGAAGGTACCTTCAAAATGATGTAAGTATATTCCATTTAAAATAGCATTAGACAGAAGTTAAAAAGCTTATTTTTAATGCATATTTCGTAACAAAAGTACAAAAAGCATGTTATAATAACGTTAGACGCCGAATTTATTATTATCTATTTTCACGGCAGCTGTCACAATTATAGACTAGTGGCGAAGCCTTCAAAACTGGTAAAAAATGAAATAAAATTACAGTAGGATGAAACCCATTAGAAAAGGAGGGGAATATGATAAAAATGAAAGGAAAATTAAATTAGTAGTATATTTCAATATGCAATTTTTTAATTTATCAATGTTACATGAAATCTTACGTTTTTGAGTAATTAAAGTGTAAATTTTAATTAATAGCTCAAAATTGTACTGATTAAAACATTTTTTTTTCATTTTTTGCATTTTCTGAGAATATTTACTAAAGTCATGTATATTTTTTTACACCATCAGAAAGTAGAGATTTCAACGAACAAAAAGCCTCCAGACTTTTTGGAAAAAGCTGATTTTTTGACGGGAGAATTTTCGATTGAAAATAAGGGTGCTTTTTTGATATTAAAAAAAAGGTTAAAATAAGGCGAAAAAATCAATATTTTACATCAAATAAATTACAGTGTATTTGGGACATAAGTTTTCACCAAATTTCGTAAATAAAAATACATTTTTGTAAAAGATAAAAATAAAAAACCAAAAACTTGGTTATTTAAACTTTTAACCTAAATTTTGAGGTTATGTGTAAAAATTGGAAATCAATAGTTGTAGATCTTTTTATTACCTACAACTTTGCCATTTAACTTTTTTCCATAGGACTTGTAGTTTTGCCGGAAATCAAGATAAACCATTTTTTATCCTTAAACCCCCCCTCCCTCCCACTTCCCGAACTCGGATCGACCGATCCTTTTCTAATGGGTTTCATCCTACTGTATTTTTTTTTGGTTTCATTAATTATCGACCCTGGTCTATTATTTGTAACCATTGCAACAATTTATTTGAAGAAATTATTTAGATGTCATTGTTATATTATATAAGTTTAGTTGAAAGTTACAAAGCCAATGATAAAAACCTTAAAATAGCAGGGATGAACAATACATGGACAATTTCTTCGTTTCATTTCTATTCTTCTAAATTTAAAATGAAACAAATATAATTAAAATTGTTTTAACTTATCTTTATATTACAAATTGACTATTTAATTCCCGATCCGTTATTAACTCCTTCATACCTCTTCGTAACAGTCTGTGGGGGCTCTTTAATCTACAACGATGCACTATAATACAATTTAATATTAAAAATAATCTGTTGGTGGCTGTGTGACTTCGCTTTTAAAGAGATGGTAAACACTTGACTACCAGCCTGCGTAGCATGAACACCGAAGAAACGGTCTTTGTCGTGTCTCGGAAGAAAAGAAATTAAGTGTTCATGCTACGCAGGCAGGTGTATTGAAAGAAATTTGACAGATTGAGGTTCCTGTCTAATCTGTCACTTTGCCGATTCGTCTGTAGACAAAGGCCGTTTCTTCGGTGTTCAATGTGTTCATGCTACGCAGGCAGTAGTATAATGAAATATCGCGTCGTTGGTCTAGCAGTCGCTGTCTAACTGCTGAGTATGAGGTCCAGAGTTCGATACCAGGGTCGGGCAAAGTTTTATTGAGATTTTCCACCTGGGTTTTCTCAGTAGTAGCACAGTCTAAAAACATACAGTTGTCCGACAAAGCCGTCTAGACAGGGCAGTCGTGCGGGGTGTGAGGGGCGAGACGCGGGAAAGCCGCTCCCGCACTGCGAACAAAACGATGTTCGTAGTGCGGGAGGTATTATTCAAGTCTAACGCGTGTAGAAGTTGTCGGCATTTTTCCAGAGATCAAAGGCGTCGTCCTACTGTATTAATATTTATACTGTGGTAGTAGCCTTGAGTCTGGATTCGTGCTCGTGCAAGAAGCTCGGACACTGTTACATACATGTTTTCCTAAATAAAAGCTTACTAGTTGTCTTGTTCACCCTACCAAATAAGCTATATATGCTCGTGCCTGATGTGGGTTTACGTCTATAGTGCAATGGGTGGGGATCAAACTCACTACCTTTCGGTTGTCATTGCCTTAGCCATTGCCGAAGTTATACTCTTAGAACCAGCAACTGCGACTACTAGCGACTGCTAGTTTTTAAATTGTATTTAAAAACTAGCAGTCGTCCCGCGGTTTCACCCACGTAGTTCCTGTTCCCGTGGGATTACAGGGATAAAAATTTAAAAAACCCCCACCGCAAAAGTTAAAAATAACACTTAAGCCATGAAATTTTACGTAACGTCGGGGTACCGTTAAAATAAGTACCTACATACCTACAAGTACTAGGAACATTCCTTAAGTAAGCGGTACCCCGACGTGAAGTTAAATTTCATGGCTAAAGTGTTATTTTTAACTTTTTAAATGTTTTACTTCTTTGCGGTGGGGGTTTTTTAAATTTTTAATTTAATTTTTATTTTAAAATTTTTAAACGCATTAATTTTGTTTTATAGATTATACAGTTATGAGATTTTTTCAGTGCATTGCATGTAGAGTCAAATACTGATTAAAACGAATCCAAATACGAAGTATCTGCTATTAGTTTGTCAAGAGTCTACCTACTGGTGTGCTGGATACCCTGGCTGCAGCATCAGCTCATCCTGTTGCCATCAGTGCATTGTGTTTAGAATCAAATGCTGGTTGAAATGAATCCAAACACGACATATCTGCTATTATTTTGTCAAGAGTCTACCTACTGGTGTACTGGATAACCTGGCTGCAGCATCAGCTCATCCTGTTGCCATGAGGGCATTGTGTGCAGAATCAAATGCTGGTTAAAATGAATCCAAACACGACATATCTGCTATTATTTTGTCAAAAGTCTACCTGCTGGTGTGCTGGATAGCCTGGCTGCAGCATCAGCTCATCCTGTTGCCATCAGTGCATTGTGTGCAGAATCAAATGCTGGTTAAAATGAATCCAAACACGACATATCTGCTGTTATTTTCCCAAGAGTGTATTAGTCTGCTAGATAACCAGGCTGCATCAGACCAAAAACACCATAATGTTGCTTATTAATATTACACACATGGGTGTATGAAATTTTAAGACACACATATGTTTGTAAGTAAAGTTAATACCCATAGACGTCTAAAATAGCAACGGTAGCTAACTCAAAAGAGCTGATAACCTTGAAACGGCTGAACCGATTTTGATGAATCATGTCTAAGAACCATCGCAAGAAACCCTGCTTTCAAATAAAAAAAACCGCATCTAAATCGGTTCACCCGTTTGGGCGCTACGGTGCCACAGACAGACAGACAGACAGACAGAAACACACACATAGCGGTGAAACTTATAACACCCTTCTTTTTGCGTCGGGGGTTAAAAATTAAGCCTATGTCATCCGGGAATAGTGAAGCTTTCCACCAGTGCAGTAATTTTTAAAATTAAAAGAAGATCCGAAGATTATCCCCTACATACAAACTTACAAACAAACAAACAAATTTTACCTCTTTAAAATATTAGTATTAGATATGTGTAAATTAAACTAATTATTTATTAATATCTAGTAAGTACTAAGTATAAGTTTGTATATGTATTACTTTTTAATAATAAAACTAAATTAATAATACCAGCCTGTTAAAAGGAAATGGCGGCGTTTTGATTAACAAACAATAATCCTACACCTCTTTCACTGCTTCTCATCAAGCAATGTTCAAGCAAACGTAGGATGTATCTGAGCGAGAGAAAACTATAGAGTAACGGAATAAACCACTATTTTAAATGACACCAGGGGAGAAATTAGTAGGTACCTCCTGGTACGCTACCATATGATATAAGCGTAATGCCTGTACCCTGCTCTAAAGCCTTCCTACTTCCACGGGTATTTAATTAGTTCCTACTGCAGGGCAAAGGCCTATTCCCATACAGAAAAGGCACGAGCATTGATAACCACGCATGCTCAATGCGGATTAGCAATTCCAAATTTATGTTAACTAGGTAATACCTAGCACATGCCCGCGGCTTCGCCCGCATGGAAATCGGTTATCGAGCCCAGCTCCCAGAATGTTTATTTTTTACCTCCAACAAAATATAATTATATTTTTGCCAATGTATACAAAAACTTGAATTATTACCGCCTACTACTACTTCAAATACCTACTCTAGTATTGTATGTAACATAGAGACACGCAGCGCAGTAGTTCAGTTTAAAATGATGTATTTTGTGGTTTTCAAAATCAATGCATTTCAGTAAGGTAGTTAGGTTCGGTAGTTAGGTTAGCTATAGGATAGGTATGGTGAGTTAGGTTAGGTTATATGTATATATACTAAATTTATACTCCTCATTCACCCCCTTAATTTACGTAAAACTTAAAAAACCAAACGTTACATTTTATCGAAATAACTTTGAAATCTTTCATACTAACCTTTCACCCCGTTTTACCCCCTTAGGAGGTGTGTTTTCAAAAACCTTTCTCAGTGCTCCCTTACGTAATAAAAGGAACCCCTGAGCAAAACTTTCAAGTTTCTAACCCGCTATAGTTTAGGCCCTGCGTTGATTTGTCAGTCATTCAGCCACCTTTTACATATAGAGAAATATATTATACGTGTTTTCTAATTTTCAATCAAGACTACATACTGCACTATAATCGAGGGACTTCAAAAAACGGCAAAGTTTCATACTAACTTTTCTCATGGTCTCAAGGACATAATATCTCGTTTGGTCCTGTTATCCTGACGGTTACAGGTAAGCGCCTCAACCTCTGGGCCATCACAGCTTTGTAAATGACGTTAATTAAAATTATTAATGCTTTTCTTTTCTTTTTATTTGGTCAATTGCCGCTTAAAGTTGAAGTGGGTATGCAGCTATGCGCAATATTCACTTATGTGATTGATTGCGTGTTATTTTTCTGTAGGCGCACTGCGGCTCTTTAAGTATGCGAGGAAGCTGTCGACCAGCGCTGCTTTCACAATATCTCGGCAGTCAGTCTTTGCCAGGTTATACCTCCGGTTACCCGGAATAGGGCAACCAGCGGGAATAATGAACAGTTACTTTAAATACTCCTTGAGGAGACTGGGTCTGAGACTTTCGGCTTCTTATTACCCTCGTAGCGACATCTATCTCGCCACATACGAACTAATTACTGATATCCTACATCGCGGTATTAAGTTCGCGACAACAACCGTCTCGGGTATATAGTAATTTAGGCCACCAGACAAAACACTCGTCTGGTCGGAGAATCCTCCCTTTTCTATGGGGATGAAGATTTTTACTCCCTGTTCCACATACCTTTTAACCCTAACGAACCCTAATGAACTGGAAGACGTTTCTCGCCTGTTATGATATGCATCTTGGCCATGGCTCTGCATTTGAAAACGACAACGAATTTTCTTCAAATTATTTTTCTCGTGAGTCGTCCATTGCTTTTTTTAAAACA
Source organism: Euplexia lucipara (assembly GCA_921972225.1). Taxonomy (NCBI): domain Eukaryota; kingdom Metazoa; phylum Arthropoda; class Insecta; order Lepidoptera; family Noctuidae; genus Euplexia; species Euplexia lucipara. The sequence continues at coordinate 4,124,761 of OV179146.1, read as the reverse complement.
CAAAAAATAGCCTATCTATCCGTTCAGCCGTTTAGACGTTTAAAGCCGACAAACAAACAGACAAACAAGTATAAAGTTTAGATTTCGCATCACAATGATTTATTTTTCAAATTACAAGCTCAAAATCAAAACCAAAATCGTTTATTTGTGATACATGGTTACAATATTACATGCAGGTGTTAATTACATTAATTAAAAACTTATAATGCCTGTTCATACCACGATCAGCCACTAGGGCATTCAAATGATTTAAACTATAAAGATTTGACATAAATTGCATTTCAGATTAAGTTTAAAATTATACAGACACAATACAAAAAAAAAACAATAGATTTTCGTCATGCGGATTGCGGACATAAAACACTTAGTTTAAGAATTTCAAGTCAATAAAAAAAATCAGAAACGTAGTATTAAGCTAAGCCAATAATACCATAAAATAGCCGACTCTCAAAGTTCTCATGATAATAAATACGTTACTTCGACATAATAAGTTCAGGAGGTCATAAAAAATGCTATAAGTATTCGGAATGTTAGGTTTTCCCACCCAAGGGAAATCTGTAGCTTTTACTTATTTCAGCAAATCATATTAAATAACGGCTTCTGGTTGTAAATATGAATCTGAGTTGGACTTGCACGATGGTTGACGTATAATGAGATGATATAAAGAAAGTTTTTGCGCTGTTAGTATTTTGGTGCAATTTTTTTTAACACGAAATGAAGTAAATACTGGAAAGGGACCTTTTTGGCCTCGCACAGGTCTTATTATTTAGTTTATTTTTTTCTTATTATTCTTTAGTTTTCACTCATTTAGTATATTTAGTGCGAAGAGATTTAAAATACTATAGAGCGGGCATGTCAAGGAAATGTCATAGAAAAACTTTGATCCCATGTCTCAGTAACGCCATCTAGAATAATATACGTATATTGGAGCGGCAGCGGAGCGTACTAAAAAAAACCCATAGACTTGTGTCCAAGCAGGACACAAGTTTCGGACGAAAATTTTGATCGTGATGTCCGGTCTATAGGTATTGAATGTCTTTGATTTAGTGTTATTTGTATTTGCGTTTTCAAATGTGTTCCTGTGCGTCTGAATAAATGTTTTTCTTTCAAGAGATTTAAAATACACACATTGACACATTGGGGTAACTTGATGTACTGGCGTCTGTACATCCAAATAAATGCTTTTCTTTTTTATTTTATTTCTTTAAAATACTTACATCATTCTGTAAAGACACTAGCCAAGCAACCAGACATTTATCATTATCATTAACTGGACTTTGTTACTGTTAAGACAATCTTTATAATTATTATCTTTTTGCCCCAAAAGGATAAACAAATAATAAAAGAGATAGATAATTTTTATTACCACAAGCGAACACAATATTTTCATAATTTGTCACATATAGGGCTGCGGTCCAAAACACACTGAGAAAGAACACCGATTTAAAAAAAATCGGACAGGAAATGCGAGTCATACTCGCCCACCGAGGGTTTCGTACGAATGTAATTTTTTTTTTTTTATTTAATTACAGATGCATTGCGAGTATTGCGACATTATAAATCGTGATTGCCACCTCTCATGTAGTTCAATTCCGGTCAAGTACTAATATGACTTCTTTAATATTCATATGCGCTTTCTAAGTTTATCTTAGACAACATTGACATCTGTGAACGATAACATCGTGAAGAAACCTGGACTTGTAGTTTAAAGTGTGAAATCGCTAATCCGCCTGGAGTAAGCGTGGTGATCAATGCTCGTACCTTCTCTGTATGAGAAGAGGCCTTTGCCCTGCAGTGGGAGTAGTGGGACAGTAACAGGCTACTATTATTATTATTTACATTTTACTAAAAATACAGACGTTCAAAAAAGATAAAAAATTACTGCAAGTCATTTGATAATTAACCGACTTCAAAAAGAAGAGAAGGTTCTCAATTCGGTTGTATTTTTTTTTTGTTTTTTTTTTGGGTTTGTTACTTCAGTACCTACTCCGTCATTTATGGACCGATTTTCAAAATTCTTTTTTGATTTGTTAGGGTATACTAGCAGATTGGTCCCATTTGTATCAAAACTCATATCTGATGAGGGATCCTCGAGGAATTGAGGGAACTCCTCAAAAAATATAGGTACACATGTGCCGATTTTTACACTTAGTAACAAATCAAGCATTTTCATTTAACAAGTATCATTTGGTGAAGAAAAACTAATGAAGAAGACAGGTGACGGAAATCTTCAGCGCATAACAGCAAGTCGGTTGCTTTTTTTTTTGTAAAACCAAAACATGTCTTTTAAAATGATCAAATGACTTGCAGTAATGAAGAGTCATTTGGTAGTTTTTGAGAACAAACAACAAATATCCCTGAACAAAGAATACACGAACATTTTCACTAAAAGTAACCCTGTAATGGAAACTTACAAAATATAAGGAGCTAAGGTGTTTATAGCGGTGGCAAATCCCGGATTGACATTATTGCCAATAATATCCGGCGGGCGAGGGGTTAATAGAAAACTTAATACCTTTATTTTCTTAGCTTCAATTTAACAGATAGAAGAGTGACCATGAGATAATATGAGAAAGTTGGGACATTTTTATAAACATAATATAAAATCTCGTATGTATGCCCGAAGGTTAAGGAAGAGTTTTACCCATTTTTACGCCAGATTCAAGTTAGGAAAACTATATTCACACATTAATTTTAAACTGTAAGTTGCGGTCACAGCCGATTCTAATTAAAACTTGATTTCGTATTACCGCGTGGTTAAGAATAAACTATTAAATATTAACGCGGTCTCTATGATCTATGGACAACTAGCTAGTCTACCGTGCTAAGCTCAAAAGCGGTATCTCATAAAAAATTATAGATTTTGATAGCTTAAAGAAAGACAAATCCAATAAATTAGCCAATCAGCTGTATATTATTAAAGAAACTTATTTTGAAGACTATATTATTTTTACGTAACTCATTTTTTTACGACTTGGACAAATTAAACGACAAAAAGCCCACTTTAGCCAGGGAAATTTCAGATGGAAAAACTCAATAACACTTTGCCCGACCCGGGATCTCATACTCAGCAGTAACTTGCGACCATTGACCAACGAGGCAATCAAATAAACTCAAGTCTTTAACACGTTCGCGGACACTTGGCCTGATTTTTAACCGACTTTCAAAAAAGGAGGAGGTTCTATGTTCGTGTGTATGTATTTTTTTTTTTTTTTTTTATGTATGTTACCTGATTTCTCCCCCATTTGTGGACGGATTCTCAAAATTCTTTTTTTGTTTGAAAGAGTATACTCCTGAGGTGGTCCCATTTTAATTTGGTGAAGATCTGGTGCTGATCTTCGGAGATATACAACGGAACTCTTCAAAAATAGACGGCAAATCTGTCGTGATTGCTGGAATCGCTTGGATGTTTATTGTTTATACAACATCATGACGTATCATCACGCCTGTATGCTCTGAGGGGTACGCAGGTGGGTACAAATTACCTAGATTTCGTCAGTTAGGTATGTTAATTTTAATTTATTAGGGATTAGTGGAAAACCCTATTATCATGACATGTATTGTTAACAATTAAGAATGTAAAATAAATTCATGGCAAATATTTTTATGGCAACAACTAAAAATGGAAAAATAAAAAACTTTTTTGCAAAAAATAAAACCGACTACAAAAAAAACACTAAACGGTGTAAAATAACTCTAAATTCGGAAGTCGGTGGCCCATCATGAGTAAGACAAACCCACCAAAGCCACAGAATTCCGAATTTAGAGTTATTTTACACCGTTTAGTGTTTTTTTTGAAGTCGGTTTTATTTTTTTGCAATGCCACTTTGTCACTTAATTTTGTATGGAATGCTATAGTCGCATCGTCACTGGTAGGTTTTACTAAGGACATAAATAAAATCACAACGGCCATAGCCTTCGCCTGCTATACCCGCTTCATCACTGGTGAATAGTTTATAACTATATAATATACATTTGACACAACGGCTATAGCCTTGGCCCTAGGAACGTCTGAAAATGATGATGTACTTTGATAATCCAGAGGTGTCGTAGGTTGCTGCTGATTTATTAGCAACCTCGGAACTAGGAATGCTTTTAGAAGATATTGAATTTTCGCTGTCCATCCAGCCCTGTAAAAGCGTTGGTGATTCTATTGATCTTGGTGGAGTAGTATCGGAATCAAACAAACGCAAGATACTGTCTGTTTCTGTCTCAATTAAATTATGTGCATTTTCGATATCAGCAATTGAATCAGCTGAGTTAACTGAAGCATCAAGCAGGTACATGAACATAGACTCCTAGATCTTTTACTGTAATTTAGTCTTATACAATGTTTTACCTTACTACCGTCCTCTTCAGAGTAAGTTACCTACAATAATACAGAAATACAGACGAATTTGTAGCAAAAAATGTATTAAATGTTTGTTGATATCGACATTACTATATTTTCATTAAATATTAGTGGTAAATTATTCATAATTAACAATATAAATCAAATAAACTAACCGCCACAGCGGAACAAAAACCACGACTACGACACATCCGCTCCACCGGACACTCGTCGACCGACTGAACAAACCGCCATACAATTCACGCTGCTATAGCAGGTGCGTCACTGTGCGTGCGCACACAATAAGGACGACTAGTGACAGGTTTGAAGGTGTAAAAAGAGATGTTATATGACACCTAGCGATTTGAAAATTTTAGTCTGGGGGCACTTAATGATAAAATGTACGGTGGCAGTATAGAGAATTGTCTGCTAAAGCCGTTGTGCCCCTGGAGTGCGAAAAAAATATACGGCTATAGCCGATGCGTCACCCTGAGTAAATCACAGATGACTGCTATAACCGTTGCGTCCGCGAACGTGTTAAAATGAAATGATATTTATTAACCGATTTCAAAAACAGGAGGAGGTTCTCAATTCGGTTGTATTTTTTTTTTTAGGGTTTGTTACCTCAGTACTCCGTTATTTATGGACCAATTTTCAAAATCCTTTTTTTGTTTGATAAGGTATAGTAGCAGATTGGTCCCATTTGTATCAAAACTCATATGTGATGAGGGATTTTCGAGGAATTGAAGGAACTCCTCAAAAAATATAGGCACACACGCACCGATTTTAACATTTTTAGTAACAAATCAAGCATTTTCATTTAGAAAGTATCATTTGGTGAAGAAAAACCGATGTAGAAGACAGGCAACGGAACTCTTCAACGCATAACAGCAAATTATTCGCGATTGCTATAGTCAGATGTCTATGCTGAGCTTTTGTATTTCCACAACATAACATTACGCCATTCTATTTTAAAAGGGGCCGGCAGAGATGTACAGATTAATGTTTAGGTAGAACTACTTTAGCAATTGATATCCAATTTCAATGATTCTTTCAAGTTTTGAAAGACTTTCTTTACACACAAAGAAACTAAAAATTACAAAATAAAAACCTTTTAACAAAAAAAACAACCGACTTCTTAAAAAAACTAACAGGTGAAAAATAACTCCAGTTTCGGAAGTCGGTGGCCAATAATGAACAAAACAAAACCACCAAAGCCACAGACTTCAGAAACTCGAGTTATTTTTCACCTGTTAGTTTTTTTGAAGAAGTTGGTTGTTTTTTTTGTAAAAAGGTTTTTTTCTGTAAATAGGTTTTTACAAACACTTACAAATGTTTTAAAAGAGGAGACACATAAATAAATAAATATTCCACAACTTTTTACACAACGCCATTTAGTCCCAAGTTAAGCTTGAGAGCATGAGTTATGGGTACTAAACAGCTGATAAACATACTTATGTATTTCTAAATATATACATATTATAGACTAGCTTCTGCCCGCGACTTCGTACGCGGATCCTTTTGCTTATGCCAGCGACAACGGGGTCGTCAAAATCGAAGATCTGAAACATCTGATGTCGAATTCTATAAGCCCGGGAACGGGAAAACAATGGGATGCGCGAGACGATTCAAGATGTTCCAAATTTTTATTTTTGTTGGTCAACAGGAAATGCCATCAGACTTAACAACTTTTGCTAAGACGCCATTTCTATTATGTATATTATATGTTATATTGTCTCTGGGCTTTGGAGTTCCCCTACAGGTGCTCCAGATCTTCAAATTTAGTCTCACAGCAGAAAACACTCTTCACGTGGAATAGTTTTTGCAATGGCTCCATTTTTATATCTCTTTTACTTTAGGTGTTCCATTTTCCAAAATAAATTATAGCCTATAATATGTTGCGTGACGTTCACGATCAGTGGTCAGTCGCGCATCTCCTTCCCCCACTTATCTCTAGAGTCGATGCGTATATACGCTGAAAACTCAAGCGTCATGCTTTTTCCGTGAACGTCTCCAACTCGCGAGACAGTGCATGATGTTCACGATCAGCGGTCAGTCGCGCACATATTCTTCACTGGTCTCTAGAGACCTGGATGTAGATGCGTAAATACGCTGAGAATGCAGGCGTGCTTCGCGATCCCAAGAAGTTTCCACGGAGCGAGTTGCAGCCTCATGTTTTCGAACAGCATCAAGTCTCTCCTAACGCTCTTCGGTAGATTGTTGGGATCTTATGGTCTATAATCATTTAGCACCTTTGGAACATTGGGCAAAATTTGACCTCTTTCTAGGCATGGTTAGTTTTATTGTGATGATACCTGATCAATCAAAATCTAAGTGGCTGCTCCCCTGCGTTACCGGGTAAGCTACCGTGTAACGAAGATAAATGGAAAAGGAAATTAAACACTCAAATAACATAAGCCCGATATACGATAAAACAATGGGAGTTTTAGCCAGTAGAGTCTAATTTTCAACGATATACCATCGTCATCGAAAATCAGTCCTGAACTGTTCCCGCCTTCACCGCGTAGTACCTCCTACCTCTGTTATTTTATAATTATGCAATGAAATTAGTGATAGTTTTAATTCCTATATCAAATGTTTCTGATCTTCGATTTTTATAAGTCAACAGGAAATGCCTATCAGACCGAACAACTTTTGCTAAGACGTCATTCCTATTTGAGTTATGGTGTAGCTGGGCTCTTAGAGTTCCACAACAGGTGTTCCAGATCTTCGATTTTTATACGTCAACAGCGAGTGCTCATAAGGCTGAACAACTCTTGCTAAGACGTCATTCCAATATATGTTATAGTGTAGCTGGGCTCTTGAAGTTCCACATCAGGTGTTCCGGATCTTCAAATTTATTCTCTCAGCAGAAAATGCTCATAACGTGGAACAATTTTTGCTATGGTACCATTTTTGTATCTCCTATAGTTTAGATGGTCTGTTGCGGTTCTGCATCAGGTGTTCCGGATCTTCAAATTTATTCTCTCTGCAGAAAATGCTCATCACGTGGAACAATTTTTGCTATTGGACCATTTTTGTATCTCCTATAGTTTAGCTGGTCTGTTGCGGTTCTGCATCAGGTGTTCCGGATCTTCAAATTTATTCTCTCTGCAGAAAATGCTCATCACGTGGAACAATTTTTGCTATGGGGCCATTTTTGTATCGCCTATAGTTTAGCTGGTCTGTTGCGGTTCTGCATCAGGTGTTCCGGATCTTCAAATTTATTCTCTCAGCAGAAAATGCTCATCACGTGGAACAATTTTTGCTATGGTACCATTTTTGTATCGCCTATAGTTTAGCTGGTCTGTTGCGGTTCTGCATCAGGTGTTCCAGTTTCCAAGATAAATTATAGCCCTTGTGTTGACCAGACTTAATATCTATACAACAAAAAAAAAATCATTCAAATCCGTCCAGTAGTTCCGAAGATTAGCGTGTGCAAACAAACAGACAAACAGACAAACAGACAAACAGACAAACAGACAGACTTTTTTTTTTGGATTCGTGCTCTATTACTGTTTCTAAACCCCCCTCAATTATTATTTTTTAAATATATTCAATGTACAGACACAGTTTTTTTACAGTCTTATTATATGTATAGATAAATTACACCCAGGCACAGAACAAATGATCGTGCTCATCACGCAAACATTTGTCCTGGGTGGGAATCGAACCCACGACCTCCGGCATAGCAGTTAGGGTCACTAACTACTAGACCAACAGGCCAGTCAAGAGATGAGGTCGGTGTTTCACTATCTGACTACTCTGAGATGAAACACAGAAAGAAACTCAGATGTCACAGACTCTTTTAAAGTCCCGACATTATCTTGATCGAGTCATGTAAGAACCATGTAGATTAGTGTCTGAAATGGTCTTTTGAGAAAAGAACCACACAGATATGAGGGGATCGGATCAGTCAGTGCAAGCATTTGTCATTAAATTAACCGTGAGCTCAACTGGGAACTTGAGGAGCTCCACGTGCAGACGAACAATATCAAAGAAATAACTTTTTTTTTATTTATTTTTTTATTTCAACAAAAGTTACATGAATGGGTACATACAAATCTTCTGCCAAACTGCAGGACAATAACATTTGGGTTAGTCTCATAAATTCTCAATTTTATCCTAAATCCATGGTCACCTCACTCCGCCGTGCTGAGCAGTGATGCACCCAGCTTATGGTGCCGTGTGGGCCCAAGATAAGCCCACTGTTGACCACATCGGAATACAACCGTCACCGGATTACTCGCCTTAATATTAGATTTCGGATACACGAAGAAATGGGGTAAAGGTAAATAAATTCCTTTTGTAAACAGACTTTCGTTATTTGATTTAGAAATGGCGTGATGTGGGTAAGATTTAAAGGCGATATACTGATAAATATAGTTACAATCGGAAATGGAGATTACTTTTTTGTTGATATAAGTAATTTAATAAATTCTTCAACACGGTTGTGTAGTTTGTGGAATGTGCATTAATATAATAGCCGCACGGATTAAACGAAGGTTAAGGTACAAATCCGAGATGGGTCGCAGACTGCATAAACCTTTACGCTATTTACAGACCTGCTGGTTTAGACTGTAAATATCCGGTCTAGAACTCTAGACCCTAACAGTTATGCCGGAGGTCGTGGGTTCGATTCCCACTCAGGACCAATGTTTGTGTGATGAGCAAGATCATATTATATTATTTGAAAAGTGCTGATTCTTAGTCTAATTTGAATAAAGACTACAGATTTAGATTTTTGAATTTTGCACACTGTAACCGCAAACTGCTCGGGTTTCTATGAATCGCTATGAAATTTTGATTGCCGAGCGCGGCAATACTGCGACTGAAGTCGTCAATTTCATGTGGCTAGTTAGCCACATTTTAACGTGTCGCTTGCTGAGCTCTTATAACCTATCTACACTTTTTCACTTATAATATCATTGCAGATTCATAGATAGAAACCCGTGCAGTTTGATGTCTGCAGCCCATCTCAGTCAGATTGAAGGTATAAACACATAAGTCTAGGGCAATGATATATGAATAGATTATATCAAAGAATTAACTGGCATATTAATTATTTTTCAATTCCGACATTTTTTTTGTAATTTTTTTCATACAAACTAATTCGATTAAGTCACGTAATTATTAATGTAGAACAGCCTTTAAATGTAAAATATGACAACGTCGCAAAAAAGCCCGTAGTAAATTACGAATTAAATGTTTATTTTTTTATATTTTATCTCCCAAAGTTATTTTTATTCATAAAATGTTGACCATTTTTCTGACATAAAAACTCTTTGCTAAGATTTTAAAAAGGAACCGTTCGTTTTAGTCGGAGCATTTGGTAACATAAAATCGTGCGTTTTACATTACCATTACGCACTAGTGCGTAATGAGATACATTACGATACTGAATTTGGCGGAATAAGAGACCCTTTACGAGCAAATGTGTTATAAAAATATTTATTATCATTACCAATTATGATTAGAGCACAGTTGCATATTTGCCTCAACTAGGTTGAACCTCTGTTTCCTGCTAGACAGTTCATAAATACCTTATTGGAGAATATAAACAAAAAAACAATGTTAAGTGCGCCTTCTTGCGCCTACCATGTTCTGTCTCTGCACCACCTTAAGGTAGGCTGATAGGAAATGCCTAAGGCACTAAGTCCGCCTTAGTACAGTTTATTTTACTAGTGCATAAAGTTTTCATAAATAAATAATTTAGTACTAATATTTAAAAAGTATATGTATAAACGTAAAACATTACGTGTACCTTGCTGACAAGGAGTAAATCTTCTGTCTGTGCAAATATGAAATATTTCTTAGAAAAGTAATTACAGCTTTTTTACAATTAAAATGGTTCAACTTATAGATACCTACTCAGTTTTATACCTACTCTGTTTTACGGTATGTTGTTTTAACACCAATTGCAAAATGAAAAGCCGGCGAACAATAAGAACCTACGTTACAGAATTAACATAGCTAAGTTTTTTTTTTATTACTGATAGGCACGCGGACCACTATCTCACCTGATGGTAAGCGATGATGTGGTCGACGATGAAGCACGCTTGCCTAGAAGCAACCTGTTCACTCTTGACTTGAAGACCCCTAGGTTGTAGCTATCAGGAAACACCGGCAGCAGGGAACTCCACTCTTTAACTGTTCGCACAATGAATGTGTTTCCATAGCGTTTAGTACGTATGGTTATATAATATCTACCATGTACCGGTGGCGCAGTGCTGTACGTCTGGTGGTCCGATGATGGAAAGGGCTTGGTGGAATTAAATCGTGCAATTCCGATGCACACTCTCCGAAATATAACCGATAGAAAACCGACAGGCTAGCAACTCGGCGTCGATGCTCAAGACTTTGAAGTTTTTGAAGTTACCCATCCTATAACGAGAGCCTCATAAGACTTTGATCGAGGCTTAGTAACGGCTATCGGCTACAATGACTTTTGAGTCTACCATCTCACATGTCGACAACCTTGCAAGTCATACCGTACCTAATATTTATTTTTAACATTATCCTTGTCGCAGTAGGTAATATTTAGTGCAAATAGTACATGACCGAGATTGTCCGCTATCTTTGAGTCAGTACAAAGGTTGCCTTTTGCGATATAAACGAACCTTTGGACTTGCTAGATCCTCGCAATTATCATCGGGCGTTATAATAACTCTAGATTCGAAGCCAGACAGCATATCAAGTCACTCCTATCTGTCAAATTTTATTGATTGTGTTTCAACTTTATGTTAAAAGGATAAGGTTTATTTTCGATTGGAAAAAAATTACAGTTTGGGACAGCTACAAGTGCAGGCGTCCGTACAATATTATTCGCAAGGTGCCAACGGGTCCAAAGGTTGTCTTATCGAGCTCACATTATAAATAAATCACAATTATAAGATTAATAATATTAAGGTAGTTATCTATTTGGTTCATGGAAAAATTTGTTCAAAATCTATTTGTAGGCTAAACAAAGTGAAACATCACGACAGCACTCCCTCAGGGGGTCGAATCTGCTATAAATTGCAATCGTGTCTCAATGACCGGTCAATGATCGATTTTTGACGTATAACGTCAAACTAATGACACATTTCCCATACAAAAACTGTCAAAGTTGTCAAATATTCGATCAATGACCGGTCATTGAGACACAATTGCAATAACAGACTCGAGCCCCAGGGCTTAAGCAAAGACAATAGTCGGATATCTTTGGGCAATAGTGCACACACATTTTGCAAGTTATGTGCAAGTCACAAGTATTAGGAGGCGATCATGAACTAAGGAGTTTTTAACAACTAAAATGTACTTACCTACAATATGCACTAGTACAAAAATAACATCACGCCTGTAATTCCCGAAAGGTCAGGCAGAGGTGTACCTAGAGTACACCCCCCTATTTTACCAGTTATGTTTATGCCTCACGCATAGAAATATTACCTATACAGGGTTATTTTTCAATGACCGGCCAAATTTTCACTGGGTGTTCTACCCATGAATATGAACAACTTTCACTACGGGACCGACTCTAAAATCACGAAAAAAAATCAGCTGTTTCATACATTTTAGTCGAGTAGGTATTGAACTTTTGTATGAAACTCATAGTTGGTCCCATAGGGAAAGTTGCTCATATTCATGGGTAGAACACCCTGTGAAAATTTGGCCGGTCATTGAAAAATAACCCTGTATTATGTATATCTATGGCCTCATGTAATTTAAGGCAATCCTATTGCCATCAACCGTGTACCTACACATCCATTCTGCCACTGAAGAAATTGGAAATGGAGATGGGAAAGACTCAATAAGACTTTATCCAACCTGGGAATCAATCAATCTAGGACCTAATGCACGCAACCGACCAATGGGCTATTTGGCAACATTTTATTTTTAAGTCCCTCATCTAGATTACAAGAAAATATTCGACACGTATTTTTTTTCTTTTTCAAATTGATTTAAAACTGCTTACATTAAGCGCATTCATGTTGAGGAGAGGGGGCTTGCAACGTCATTATCTAGTATAAACGGTACTGGCTAGTGACGTCATGCGACATTTTGACTCGATGTATCGCCGTTAATTTTTGATTGCGTGAAAAAAGAAAAAATATGTGTCGAAAATTTTCTTGTAATCTAGATGAGGGACTAAAAACTAAGATTTTGTCAAATTGCCCATTAGGTAATCGGCAGTATTTAGTTATGCAATATAGAGATAAATCTGTTACAAAATTATATAGGTACCTATTTTCATACAATATCTCTGTGAGACGGTCACTTAACAGACATATACATCCGGCTACGCTTATCGCATTGTTTTTATTTTAACAACACCAACAATAATGGTAACTACCAGTATCTATGACTTATTGAACCTCTTTTTTTATCCTCAAACCGGAGGTGCAATCATTATCAGTATATTTTTTTATCTGTGGTTGATTAAAAAAAAAAATGATGTGACATTTTAACATTGGTGGGAAAGTTAAAAGATAAAGTTGTAAGTCGTTGGTCGCTTGTGCTACTGCTAAGTATGAGGGTTCAATTCCCGGGTCAGCACATGAAGTGTCTGTCTTCCTTCATGTGCATTATCTTAAAACCAGCACGGTGTCTAGATTTGTAAGTACTATGCGTTTCAAATGAGTATAGGAACGTCAATGACCTCTATCTGTCAGATGTCACTTGAAAGGTACGGTCCACAAGACTAATTCATTTAAGACGTTTTTTCATTTTGAATAACTGCGACTCGGTAAATCAAAAAAAAAAAAAAAATTGATACGCGAATAAGGGTTTCGTTGCAACGCCGCACTTTTCAAGTGACATCTGACAGATAGAGGTCATTAACGTTCCTATTCTCATTTGAAACGCATAGCATCCGTTTACTCAAAGTCAAAAATTTATCAAAAATTATTTAGGGCATTCAGATGTATTTTCAACAGATGGAGACTGGGATTTTAGTGAAAAAGTTGTTAAGAATACGGGAATTGCTCCCCTCTGGGTATATACGGATGCCAGTTGCGAGTACAACACATCTGACCTTTCTGAAGAACATCACCAGTTAAGGTTAGAGTATTGCCTTCTAGAACTGCCCATAACGAACAAATCAGATGGTTATAATCAAAATAACTGCACTTCTGAAACAGTACCAGAGTGAATATCTGGGTAAACGCGAGGTGGGGGTAGACTCGTATGGGTCTAGTTGCCCCACCTCGCTTTTAAGACCATCATCTTCCTAGCCTTTTCCCAACTACGTTGGGGTCAGCTACGAGTTCCTTTTTTATATATAGGTTCTCTACTCTTGACCTCAATCTTCTCCTGAAGACAGAGATGAGTTCGATGGAACGAGCATATCCAAAAGAAGCCTATTAATTCGCGACTTAAACAGATTAAGGTCATATGAACTTGGGAACACCGATGCTGGCAGGGCAGGGAGTTAAGCCGGATGCAGCTGAATAGATACTAGTGTTTTATATGGAGCTATAACTGCCTTTCTGACCTCCACAACCCAGTAACTGGGTTACACGATCTTTCTTGGTTAAACTGGTTGTCAGCTTCTAATTATCTGTAACGACTGCTAAAGATCTACAAATATAACGACCGGGACCAACAGCTTGTTAAAAAAAAAACCATGTTATAGCCGCAAGTGCAGCAGCAGTACAGCTTTTTGACCATTAAATTTAATCAACGGATATGTTAAGAAAGTAGCTAGTTATATCAATACCTAGGTCTTAAATTAAATGGAAAATGCTGGCTCGCATTGAATGCCATGATAAAGGCCAACATTGCACATTGGTGCACCAGCGACTCACACAATGGTGGTTAGATTGGACAATGATTTAAAAATGTCAAAGCAAGTGATGCATTGGATGTATTGTAGATTTGGAAATTGTAACCAACGTTGGTCGTATCACAGATAAGACAAGAACAAATCTTAATAAATAAACAGCGTTCGATATTCAAATTATGGCAGTGTTGCGAGCGACGTCGATCGATACAGACGTTTATAATAAAAGTGTTGCAAAAGTAAATTATTAAAAGGATTTGAAAATAAATTAGTTAAAAATGAAGTTAGTTCTATTCCATTTGTCTGTTATTAGTTTGAATTCGTACGCATTTTGGTACGATCAGAAATATGTGGAAGTGCCTTACCCGTCAAAAGAATTTGAGCACATTCCTTTAAAAGCTCGGTTAATATTCTTCACATTTTGGACTCTTGTAAGTATTATTGAACTTTATATAACAATTTTAAGCAATTATAACAATTTTAATGGACTGCCTTGTTGGTCCAGAGGTCGCAATTGCTACAGTTAAGCCGGGTATCGAACCCCCGGTCGGGAAAAGTGTTATTGAGCTTTTCCATCTGGAATTTCTCAGTAGCAACCCAGAGTCTGGATTGACTGGCCTGTTGGTCTAGTAGTTAGTGACCCTGACTGCTATGCCGGAGGTCGTGGGTTCGATTCCCACCCAGGACAAATGTTTGCGTGATGAGCACGATCATTTGTTCTGTGTCTGGGTGTTATTTATCTATAATATGTATGTATTTAGAAATATAGAAGTCGTTTATCAGCTATTTAGTACCCATAACACAAGCTCTCAAGCTTAACTTGGGACTAAATGGCGTTGTGTGAAAAGTTGTGGAATATTTGGTTTGGTTTGGTTTGGTTATAGTTTTGGAATAGTTGTTTTCTAAATACATACATAATCATCATTTCATCATTTTTCTGTGTGTACATAAATTGTAAAATAAATAAATAAATAAATAAATAATTAGAGATGAATTACACCCAGACACAGAATAAATGATTGTGCTCATCACACAAACATTTGTCCTGGGTGGGAATCGAACCCACGACCTCCGGCATAGCAGTCAGGGTCACTAACTACTAGACCAACAGGCCAGTCTAAATATTTGTATAGCCTACTAGTAGTTTACGTGTAGTTTTTCCGTCTCTTGGTGTTTATGTGGGTAGGTACCTATATCAATTTAATGTATAACCGCACACATAAGGTACAGGAAAAATTCCTAATGTCGAACAGAGTTGAAACAAAAACTGTTTAATTCATAAATCTTACTTAAAACGCGTTTGTCGCAAAAAATTGTGTTCGTCTATGTCTAGTCAATTATGTCGTGTACACAATATACATATGGCTACACACCAAGCTATACATTTCTTGTATAAGCTGTAATTGTATAGAATTTCCTTACAATGCAAGGTTATGGTTAAACTGGAAATGTATAGTTTGATGTGTAGCCGTGTATACAAAGCTGCGTGAAAACTCTACATAGATGACTCAGAGCTCTCTGTTTACCTCCTTGTCAAACTCTAATATAGTAATAATTACTGTAAATATATTGGGAACTGTGAAACTAGAACTTAGAAATTATCATCATTGTCATCATCTCCAAAGTATGTAGGATGTAAACTATTTACTTTGGAATTGTAACAATCACAGTTCTAACAAAAAAAAAACCGACATAAAGTTTAAAACCTCGAGTGTCCATGTACTCCTTAAGGCCATTGACAACTGAGTTTCGCAACCAGTTGAGAAAAACAAAATTCTTCTTCCTTGGCAACTGGTTGCAAAGGAAGATATTTTTTCATCGTACGCAATCTTTTACGTTGTCATCTTATTGATTTGTTGTTAACTTTTACATTTTGTCTGGCAGTTTGAGGACTTGATGCGACCAACCAAAAAAAACCCACATAGCCACATAGCATTCACAATTATAAAATACTAGCTGTTGCCAGCGGCTTCGCCCGCTATAACTCGAAAAATATCCCATGGGAATTATCGGGAATAAAACTATCCTCTGTGTAAAGCTCGCTAGGTTATAAACTATCTCTGTACAAAATTGTATCTAAATAAATACGTTCAGTATTTTTGCGTAAAAAAGTAACAAACATGCATCCATCTTAACAAACTTTCTCGTTTATAATATTAGTAACATTTATAAAATTAAAATATAATATAATACTTTACAAGTAAATATTCATATGATTCTGTACAATAGAAATGTCAAATTGCTTAAAAATATAAAATTAAAATGTCAACAACAATAAGCAAATAATTGGAGCAGCAGTACGGGGGGTGTACTCGTACTACCAGGTACACCTCTGCCTAGCCCTTCGGGAATCACAGGTGTGATATCATATAGTAGTTAAAATACCAAAAGAGAAGACAGACTATAGTATCTAGTACAGACGCCAGCACATCAAGTTACCCCAATGTGTCAAATTTTCCCAATTGAATATGAACCTTATTCTGTTTAACATAAAGTTAAAAAACGATCAAGGAAATTTGCTTATTTACTTTATTAGTAATAAAGTAAATTACTTATTATAATAATATATAATATAATTTTTCTTCTAATTCTTTATATATAATTTTGTTACAAATGGTTGCAACGAATTAAATGTATATTTTTTACATTTTATGTCCCGAAGATAATTCTATTCATAAAAAATGTTGACCACTTTTCTGACATAAAAACTCTTTGCTAAGATTTAAAAAAAGTACCAGTTCGTTTTAGTCGGAGCATCTTGGTAATGTAAAACCGTGCGTTTTACATTACCACGCACAAGTGCGTAATGAGATACATTACGAATAAGAGATTTATTGAATTTGGTGAAAAACAGACCCTTTACAAGCAAATTTGTTATATATTCTTTTACCAATAGAAAGCCACATCATTTGTGAGTGCTATAGGCTATATTTTATTTTCAAAACTAAGAGGTGGTATGGAGGGATTGTTGTAGTACGGAATGCACGCGGACAAAGTCAATCGCGAAATGCAATACAAGTTATATTTAGATATTACTCAATAACTTATCTTCAGACTCTTGTTTATAAAAGCATGATAAAACAGCCGATAATTTGATAAAACAATTCATTTCATACCTACTGAGATCAGACGAACAAAGAATTAAAATGATAACGTTACAATTAAAATAATACCTACCATTGATATCTATTAATAAAAAATATTAACTCGTGCAATATTTACTATGTAGATAGCCATATCTTCTATCTAGATACTAGCAGGAAAACCCACGTTGCCTGGTAACTGGGGTCCCATAGAGGTCATCATTATTAGCCTTTTCCCAATTACAGCCTATCCAAAAAAAGTTGGAAAAAGATTAGGCAAATGTTGTTGTTTATAATGCTAATAACACAATCTTACTCTTTCCAGGTACTCCAAACACTCTACTTCATTGTATCTCTACTAAACGACTTCGTCGGGACCAACGCAGTCACAAGGAAGCCTCCTCTCATCCGCCAGATCAAAGATGTACTCTTCAGCATCGCTCTCTGCACAGCACTATACGTCGTTCTAGTCTTCTGGATATTCCACACGTTCGCCAGAAGCGCAATATTCCCAGAAGAAGCGGAAAAAGCGTTCCCAGTATGGCTGAACCACGTCATGCACACGCTAATTTTACCTTTCATTCTCATCGAATTATTATTAACTAAAAGAAATTATCCTTCAAAGAAAACTGGATTCTCTGTTGCTATTATTATGACAGCAATTTATGCAGCATACATCCATATTGTCTACTTTAAGTATAGTATTTGGCCATACCCATTCTTGTATGTGGTCAGTTGGACAACTAAGTTTTTTTATTTCCTTGGAAGCGCGTTCTTAGGTATGGCGTTCTATTTAATTGGCGAAAAATTGGATACGATTGTATCCAAGAAAGACAACACTAAAGTAGCTTATTCGAATGGAAGCAACAAGTTACACTGATCATAAAATATTATTAATATTATAGAAAAAGACACTGATTAAAATTAACAATAAAATAGTTATACTTTTTTACTTTATCGTTTCGTTTTATTTTTTATATACCTACCTAGGTATGTATACAGAGTGAAAGAGACGTCGGTGCATAATTATTTTGACTGGCCTGTTGGTCAAGTAGTTAGTGACCCTAACTGCTATGCCGGAGGTCGTGCTCGTGGGTTCTAATCCCACCCAGCCTGCGTAGCATGAACACCGAAGAAACGGTCTTTGTCGTGTCTCGGAAGAAAAGAAATTAAGTGTTCATGCTACGCAGGCAGGTGTATTGAAAGAAATTTGACAGATTGAGGTTCATGTCTATATAATCTGTCACTTTGCCGATTCGTCTGTAGACAAAGGCCGTTTCTGCGGTGTTCAATGTGTTCATGCTACGCAGGCAGGACAAATGTTTGTGTGATGAGCACGATATTTTTTTCTGTGTCTGGGTGTAATTTATCTATAATATGTATGTATTTAGAAATGTATAAGTATGTTTATCAGCTGTTTAGTACCCATAACACAAGCTCTCAAGCTTAACTTGGGACTAAATGGCGTTCTGTGAAAAGTTGATATACCTACCACGTGTTCTGTTTATGATTTTGGAGCCCCCGGAGTTATAATATTTCCAAATGTACACGTGTGTTCAATCAAACGCCATGTAAATCAAAGTCAAATTGTACACTGTCAAAGTAATAGAGTGGTAACTAGTTCGTACATACATAATTGGATCAAAGTGAAATAAAAAAATGTAACGTGTGGGTAGGTACTTAAGTTATACATATAAAGTAAACCAATAGAATCTAGAAATAAAAATTTTATTCATGTGAAACACGTCATTATAATTATTATAAGGGAATAACAAATTCCTGAATAATCTATATCTGTAGGGTCGATTATACACTGCACTGAAAACTCTCACTCTCTATGTACAGCCGGAGTGTGACCGCGGATAGACACGTATCCTGTTTAATTAAAACATTAAGGTGGAAGCGCCAGAGTACCCCGCGAAATTCAAATTTTCTTGTGTTTTTTGCAATTAGCCGTTCATTGTCAGGTTGTATGGCGATTAAAATATGATTCGCGACTTTAAAACATTAATATGGTTTATCTGAATTATAATAATTAAAATCACCAAAACAACCCTAAGTGAATAATTTCGACACTTTGTTAGGAATAAAAAATAACGTGAAAATCGTCTTCAAAGTTGTGTTTCTATTCACCCCTGCGTTCCTATTCACCCCGTTTCAGGGTACTTAGAATTGTTCTGAATTTGTAGCACAGCTTAATTCTGCTCCGGCATGTCTCTGTTCTGCCACAAGACCAATAGTTCTTGGCCTTGGTACTTATGCGGTCGGCTTTCCATGAACTTCACCGCCTGAAATTGTACGAAAAGGTATTAATAATATTATGTACCTACCGTAAATCAGGGTAAGATTGTTTTTTTTTTAGTAAGTACTAAGTATAAACCAGTGCTTTACTGCAATCCCACCTGATGGTAAGCAGTGATGCAATCAGTGATGGTGAAGCGCACTAGTTTATTTAGAGCCTATTCAGTCTAGCCTTGAAGACACCTAAATTATAGTCGGACGGGAAGACCGCAGCAGGCAAGTTGTTCAAGTCCTTCAATGTACGCGGTATAAACGACGAAGCGAACACTTTGTCCGAATCGTGGAACTGCCAAGGATGTAAGGTTGGCCACTCGCCGTATGCCGGGGTTGTCCGATGGTAGAAAAGTGATGGCGGAATCAAGTCATGTAATTCCAGTGCACACTCTCCAAAATGTATCCTTTAGAATACCGAAAGGCTAGCTACCCTACGCCTGTGCGCCTGTGCAAGGTATTGCAGATTCGTTCAAACCAAATCTGGGTCACCAATAAGCCTCTTCGTACGCCTCTCCACTGAGTCCAAAGCTAATATAGTTAATATAGACTGCCTCGTCGGTTAAGTGGTCGCAAGGGCTACTAGTGAGCATGAGGACCCAGGTTTGGCCTGAATCTGTGCCCGATTGATGGCAATAGGCTCGCCTCCTATTACATAGGACTTAAACATAACTGTTGAAATGTGGGTGTACTATTACAGGTCCACCTCCGCCTAACCCTTCGGGGATAACACGCGTAATGTTATGTATGTTAATATGTTTTATTGATTAATATTTGACAAATGATAGGACAAATGATCGTGCTCATCTATGTATAATATGTAAGTATTTAAAAAAATATAGGGTGACTGGTAATTAGTGACCGATACTTAAACACGTGATTGTACTCATGAATACGAATACTTTCCTAAAGAAACTTTTTTTTAAACTCATTAACTTTCAATTAATTTACTTACGTCAGTACTGCACAACGGGAGCTGCTCCCCAGAATTGCGGGGGAGCGTGTGACGCTACTACTAGATTTTTCCCTTCCTGAGGTCAGACTATCAGCTGATAGATCGTGCCGATTCGTGCCTACTGTGATCAATCGCATGCGCGCGCGCGGGAATTTTAAACAGCTTTTTGTTATTTTATTGGAAATTTTATTGAAATCATGAATACAATCACGTGTTTAAGTATCGGTCACTAATTACCAGTCACCCTATATAAGTATGTTTGTTTATCCGCTGTTTAGTAGCCTTGTCACAAGCTCTGCTTAGCTTGGGACTAGATGGCGTTGTGTGAAAGTTGTGGAATATTTATTATTTAAATAATAGCTTTTTTATTTAATTAAGTAAATTATTTTTGTAATTTTAATTTTAATAATAATTGGGAACAAAAAAAAAGGATGTATGTAATGTGAGTGCGACAATACATTAAATGATAACTTTATCAGCGATTCTTTAATAAAAATTTTACTGACGTATTAGTTCCAGTGAATGAAAACCTATCTAATGCCGTTAAATAGTGGCTATTTAAAATGAGACTACTAACTTCGATGCTACTTTACAGCGCCATCTATTTACCAAGGCATGAATTCGTAATGCACGTTCCCTAATGATTACCTACTTATTTAGTGTAGCTCAGAGAGTGAAACATACGGCCTTCTGTCGCACATTTTTTCGCTAGATGGCGCTGAAGTATTTTTTAGTTCATTTTGTATATAGGCACATTAATAAGTCACAAAATTATTTGATACGGTTACCGGACATTACAATAAACTGATTTTTTTTAACTGACACTTTGGCCATAAATAAAGTCTGTGTTTGTGCAACCTGACAGATTTTATTTATGGGCAAAGTGCCGAAAGGGATGGCAAAATAGTAGATTGAGCAAACAACTATTTTAAAGGCGAGAGTGTTTTTTTTAATCCTGAGCGCAGCAGGGGATTAAAATTAGTATGCCACTCGAGCTAAAAATAGTGTTGCTCCCGAGGTGGACACTACTTTTTATCACCCTCTATGAGAAAATAAGTAAGTGCAACTTATGAACAAGAATTTTTTTACGTACAATTCAGAACCATGACATAAAATACTTTCACTTGAGGATGACGCACTCATTTTTTATAATTCTAAAATCTGAATATATGAATCAACTACGAACGAAAGCAGGATGCATTTAATTTCGCGCGTTGTTTATTTTTCATCAAGTTTTTTTAAATTTGGCGCGTTTTTCAGCCAGTCACATATTCAATACATTGTTCCCGCATGGTTTGTGATTCACCTCTTTGCTCTTCGATCAATAATAGCACTAGATGTCAGGTCGGCGTCAAAAATCCGTCTCGGTAAATATAAGCTCACTAGAGACGTAGGTTGTTATTTTGTTTAGTTTGCTTGAAACACGGCCAATGTCAACCCGTCCCACAATGCCGCAGTGTGTATTCAACAGTTGCAAAAATAATCCCCGAAAACGTAATTATTCGGCCGGAGTATTTTACTTTCAGTAAGGACATGAAGAATAAGTTATATCTTAAGCTATAATTTAACAAATAATATCAATTTTTTAACAAAATTACCGATTTTAAACCACCGCTACAAATGTTTGACCATTGCTCGCCAACATTTGCACAAACTTTTGTTTAACTGAACAGCAGATGCATGGAGTAGATTTGTATTGTAATGATTTTAATAATTTGTTCTAATACTTAAAAATTTGTTGGTCAAAATCGGTTAATGCTACTTTAGTTTGTTGGACTCTTATTAGGTACTTAGCTTTACGTTTTGATTTTAGCTTTCCAAGCAATCCATTTACGTGTGCAGAATGGATCTCGATTGTCGCCAGAGAAAGAAGAGGTTTTGTTTCGTTCATTTTTTTCATTTTCACCGACTTTCGAAACTGGAGTTATTTTTCTCCTGTTTTTATTTCGCCATTTTTAATTTCTTCGTGTGTCAAGAAAGTCTTTCAAAACTTCAAAGAATCATTGAAATCGCTTAACAATTGCTAAAGAAGTTGAAATTTGATAACCACGGGGCGGTTATCAAATTTCATCCAAATCTGTTCAGCCGTTTGAGCTTGAAGAAGTAACAAACATACAAACACACACACACTCACACTTAGAAAATTTTGCCTTTATAATATTAGTGTGAAAACTTCTAAATCGCATACAAAAGTATTTCAATTCATTTTTTTTTTGCGGGTTGATTATAATGAGCCAACCCGCAGACAATTAATAGCAATGTCTTAATAAAATAACTATGTCTTATAAAATAACTATTGTACTAATTTAGGCCTACTACTTTTTTAAAATGGGTCAAATATAATTATTTGCTACCTTATAAAACAAACCTTCGCTCGCATAAGAAATATATTAATAAATATGATTATTCTGCAACTCTACGTCTCAATTCTTACTGTGTTCTGAGCATTGAAATGTCATACCAAGAACTACGTCTAGTTCCAAAATACAGTAAAGACGAAATTGTGAACAAAACGTTTTTAACCTTATTTTCTAAGCCTTAAGTTTCATTTAGAATAAATAATTTTGTACATATTGCTTTTATTTTTAAGTCACATTTCAAATTTATTCTTTTTACTTTTCTCCGACGACAGAAGGACTTAGGCATAAATATTTTGCAATTGTAATTAAACTTTATGCTTGAGTGTCAAGGTTTATAATGAACTGAACTTGATAATATTATAAATCATTTTTCTATATTCGTAGTAAGAAATGCAATTGTTTATGCGTGACTAAACGTGGACACTTTAGCGAGGTATTTTTGTTCCTGATCTTGTATCTAGTGCTATTATTGATCGAAGTCTTTGCTGATTGAAACCTTTACTAACAATATCCACATTCCAAATTTAAATCAATTTTGGTCCCTAGGGATTAATGAGCTATTTTGGTCCCTGTTTACGAGGAATAAACTAGCTCTTTTTGAATAGACGTGATAAAATAGTAGATTGTTTATCTAGGGAGCAAACAACTATTTTAAAGGCGAGAGTTTTTTTTTTAATCCAGAGCGGAGCGAAGGATTCTAGAGTAGAATCCCGAGCGGAGCGAGGGATTCTTAACTAGAATCCTGAGCGCAGCAAGGGATTAAAAGTATGTCACTCGAGCTTAAAATAGTGTTGCTCCCGAGGTGGACACTCTACTTTTTATCACCCTCTATGAGAAAATAAGTAAGTGCAACTTATGAACAAGAATTTATTTACGTACAATTCAGAACCATAAGACATAATAATACTTTCACTTGAGGAAGACGCACTCATTTTTTATAATTCTAAAATCTGAATATGAATCAACTACGAACGAAAGCGGAATGCATTTAATTTCGCGCGTTGTTTATTTTTCATCAACTTTTTTTTAAATTTGGTGCGCTCGCAGTTTTTCAGCCAGTCACATATTCAATACATTGTTCCCGCATGGTTTGTGATTCACCTCTTTGCTGATTGAAACATTTACTAACAATATCCACATTCCAAATTCAAATCAGTTTTGGTCCCTAGGGATTAATGAGCTATTTTGGTCCCTGTTTACGAGGAATAAACTAGCCCTTTTTGAATAGATGTGATAAAAAAGTATATTTTTAATAATTACCTTCTCTGTAGTCTTGAACGTGACATACACGGATCCTTTAAACGTCTTCGCTAAAGGCCCACTCTGGATTTTCCTCATGAATACGTACTCGATATCGTCATCGTTCCTAAAATAATTCACAAGTTCGTCCAGCGTGGCATCTACGGGGAATCCTTTAGCATAGATGGTCCTGTTAATGACTTTCTTTTTATTGTATGTTTTGTTCTTCTTTGGAATTGGTAAGCCAGGGTTCCTTCTGACTTTTTTACCGTCGTCAGATACCTATTAGATTTGAAAGAAGAGTGTTTTATAAAATAAATTTGCTGAAAAGATCACCATTGTGATTACTTTCACTCACACTAATTAATTATTTTTAATCTGTCATAAATAAGTCTATGATAACAAATTGTTTTTAATCTGTCATAAATAAGTCTATGATAACAAATTAATTTTAATCTGTCTTATACAAGTCTATGATAACAAATTATTTGTAAACTATTTGTAATCTTTATTACCTCTAGCAATCCACTGGTGGACTTTTTAAGAGCTTTAGCAATAACTTCAGGGTCCCTGGTCAACTTGGCAATTTGGTTAAACGTGGGGAGTTCAACGATCGGCAGCCAGCCCTCATTGGTCCGCATTTGTTCTTGGATAAACTTGTCACGAGGCAGATTCCTATCTCCTAGAAATCATGAGAATAAAGTGTCACTTAGAAGACTACACAAATATTAATACGTAAATTTAACATTATTAGTTGTCGTTTATAGTCTGATGGTCGCACAGAGATTTAAAATACCATAGAGCGGACATGCGAGGAAATATTGTCATAGAAATACTTTACGCCATCATCTAAATATTGAAGCGGCAGCGGAGCGTAAGTAGGTACCTACTAAAAAAAAACTCATAGACTTGTGTCCAGCAGGACACAAGTTTCGGATGAAAATTTTGTTCGTGATGCCCGGTCTATAGGTATTGAATGTCTTTAGATGGTCGCAAGCGCTTGCTGGGGAGTTTGTTCCGCCACTTTTTCTTACCAGCAAAAGGGTGCATGCCAAGGCACGCACCTTTGACTTTTCGTATTCATGTCACGAATCACTGCTTTTGCAGAAGTGATAGCCTAGTGGTGTGACCAGCACGCGTATCATGACCCTGGAGAAACGGATTTTAACTACAGCGTAGCATGAACACATTGAACACCGAAAAAACGGCCTTTGTCTACAGACGAATCGGCAGTGACAGATTATTATAGACATTTCTTTAGTCTCGAGCGAGCATGACAATGTCAAGAAAGATGAGAAGTTATATGTCGATTCGTCAGTATGCAAGAATCAATGTCGAGCATGAAGTGCGTATCTTCTCCACTTTTGACAGTTCTTTTCGAAACATTTCCTGTCAGCAAGTGTCAAACAGTCTACATCAAATGAGACCTAGACAAAAGCAACTTGACAGTTGCTATAGACAGCATGTAAATTTCTTTCTCTACGTACAAACGCTTGTCGACGAGTAGCCTCATGCTCGGGTAGAAGAAATGTCAAGTTGGACAGAAAGAAATTTGTCGTGTCTCGGAAGAAAACAAATTAAGTGTTCATGCTACGCAAGCAGAAGAATCGACAAAATGTAACTATGTAGAAACATTTCTCTGTTTTTGAGCAAGACAATGTTAAGAATAACGAGAAGTAATGTGTTGATTCTTCAGTACCTCTACCATGAGTTGTCAATGAAAAATTACTCGCTAGCGTTGAAGTCGCTAGCGTGCTAACGTGGAGAAAATAGATCTCGATAATGCTTGCACCATGAGATTAACGTAGTCTTACGCAGGCGCTAAGATAAACTCGATAGATCGTGTCGTCTAGCTAACTTGAAGTAACTTCACTCTACTCATTAGAATACTTTCGTCTATGCTTCACTACTTATGTTTTGTTTCTTTCTTTCCCACTAATATGAAGAGAGCACAGCTCTTAGAAGCTCAAAATGTCTGTTATCGCTATGCTTAAAATGTATGTCATGCTTCCTGGCGAAACCACCTTTTCCTTTTCCAAGTAAAAGTAACGTAAAAAATTCTATGGAATGTCTATAAAATTCTAGTCTTATTAAAAAAAAGTCTATATCTCTAGTGTCAACGTAAACTTTTATTTAAAGTGGTTGCGCTGTGGAGTATCCTTCCCGGCGAAACCACCATAATATTTCTATTACTGTACATATTATATGCTAATATATGGTATCTAATAATTCTATAACAATTCTATATTGAACTAACACCCCAAAATTCTCAATCTAATTGAAATATACGAAGAAAACGGTGAAGAAAAAAATTGGATCATTAGTTCCGAGAATTACCCCCTACATACAAACTTAGAAACAAACAAACAAATTTTACCTCTTTTTAATAATAATATAGACTACACAATATAACTTTACTATGATGAGAGTTTACAAAGGCATGCGTTTTTATTACACAAAAACGGCCCCGCGCGCTATGAAGTGAAGTTTGAGTTTGAATATTTTGAAAATAATACGTACTTAGGACTCTCAAAAAAACGCTGCAGTTAGTTTCCTAGTCTATTAGTAATGTAACTATATAGCAAAGTTTTGTGTAGCTACAGTAGTTTTATCACAAATCTATATACCTATTACAAGAACGGATACATTTTAAGCTAGTTCTCTCATAACATCCTTTATTTAGAAATACAACTCTCATAATCGGCCCATTGTTTATACATAAGTGCCTGTTCTGTGTATTTATAATGCCGAACAGTTTTTGTTATAGCTCTACGACCAAAGAGATTTAGGATACTATAAGGACAAAGAAAGACGTTCAATACCTATTATTATAGACATCACGACTAAAATTTTCGTCCGAAACTTGTGTCCTGCTTGGACACAAGTCACAAGTCTATGAGTTTTTTTAGTACGCTCCGCTGCCGCTCCAATATTCATATATTATTCTAGATGGCGTTACTGAGACGTGGGATCAAAGTTTTTCTATGACATTTCCTTGACATGCCGCTCTATAGTATTATAAATCCAAAGACAAGTCTTTTAAATCTCTTTGTCTCTTCGTATAATAAGGACATGCGGAGAAACGTCATTGAAAAACTGTGATCCCATGTCTCAGTAACGCCATCTAGAATAATATATCAATATCGGAGCGTACTAAATTACTTTTGTCCAATAGGACACATGTATCGGATAAAAATTTTGTTCGTCATATCCGGTCTATTATAAGTATTGAATGTGTTTGTTTATTACGAACAATGAGTGCCTCAGAGTGGTTTTCGTGACCGCACGGTGTTTTAATAATGTAACGAGGATCCATTAATATTGTACCTAACATTATGAATGCGAGAACGAACATTATTGAAGGTGTCGCGGATGATGTCGAGTTGGACAACAAACTTACATACCTACTTCAAATTCCTGTGATTTTATTGTTTTATAAATTTTATATTTTCTGTTTTTAACCGACTTCAAAAAAGGAGGAGGTTCTATGTTCGTGTGTATGTATTTTTGTTTTATGTATGTTACCTGATTTCTCCCCCATTTGTGGACCGATTCTCAAAATTATTTTTTTTATTTGAAAGAGTATAGGTATACTCCTGAGGTGGTCCCATTTTAATTTGGTGAAGATCTGGTGCTGTTCTTCCGAGATATACAACGGAACTCTTCAAAAATAGACGGCAAATCTGTCGTAATTGCTGGAATCGCTTGGATGTTTATTGTTTATACTACATCAAGACCATTTCATGTAAAATGTTACCAAGACGACCACACAAGGTTTGCCCTGCGAAAAAGATATCAGATCTCATGTAGAGCCAAGCTTCTGTAAAAACGTATGGCTTGGCTGTTTCGTTAAATATTCGCATCACCTCCACGACGGTAGCGAAACGGCGAAGCCATACATTTTTACAGAAGCTTGGCTCTACATGAGATCTGATATCTTTTTCATAGGGCAAACCTTTTGTGGTCGTCTTGGCAACATTTTACATGAAATGTTTTTGGTGGGATTAATGAACCGTCTCGAAATAGCGCGCATGCCACATCTCCTGTTTTTAATATTTCTATATTTTTATTATTACTCACCGAAATAGTACTCGACCTGGAATATGATACTGTTTTCCAACTCCGAGGGTTTTTCCTGGAAAATCTTCCCATTCTCCTTTGTGTCGTTTTTTCTAGCCTTACTCATGTTTATAAAACTGAAAAACACAGCGAAGAGATTAATGAAGTTCTCCCATCCATTTGATACAATACAAGGCATCTATTTAGGGTGGTTGTGTAAGGTTAGCTCACGAAATTCTAATTTTCTTGTTATTTTGCAATAAGCCGTTCAGTCAGTGTCAAGTTGTATGTTGATTAAAATATGATTCGTGATCATAACAAATGTGCTTTATCTGAGTTATAATAACTAAAATCACCAAAACAACCCTCTAAGTTAATTTTATTTATTTATTTATTTATTAAAACTTTATGCACAAGTAAAAAAAAACTGTACAAAGGCGGACTTAATGCCTTAGGCATTTTCTACCAGTCTACCTTAAGGTGGTGCAGAGATGGAACAAGGTAGGTGCAACAGGGTAAAAATTAAGGACAAAAAGTGACACATAAAAATAAATACACAGATAAGTACATACATGCTGCAACAAAATAAATACACAGATACATAGGTACCTAAATACTGAAGCAAAATAAATACACAGATGCATACATACTTAAACAGAAAAAATACATGGTCAAGAGAGATAAAAATACGTTTTTATCGAACAACTATTCATTTATGACTTTTTCATGAAATAATCTATACACCCCTATTTTTTAAATAGAACAAAAAAATATTGGGTTGTATCCGTACAGACCTGCATAATTTGCGTAATCAAAAGTAAAAAAAAAACTAAAATTCAATTTTTAAATATTTAGTTAAACTTAAATAACGAAAACAGCTGTTGGAGGTGGAGCATGCTTGAGCGAGATCACGCGAACGTGAGCGAGAGATGACGTTTAATGAATACTACTATATGTCATGAATAGCCTAGCCATAAATTGGGTGACTTTTTGGGATATAAACACCGCGAATAACTTTGCTGTTTAAGAATATTATTAATTAATTCTTTACTAAAAATTAGTGGTGTATACATAGGTATAATAAAACAGTAACGAAAGAAAAACTGTACATTGAGAATTTTCGAGAAAAACTAAGTGGCTTTTGTTAGAAAAACATAACTGGTGACAAAAAGTGACTTTTTAGAATTTTTGTTGTTTGTCTGTGTGTATGCTACACCTTAACGCCAAAACTACTGGATAGATTGAATTGAAATTCAGCAAAAATGTGCTTTGTAAATTAAGGAAGGCTTTAGGGTACATATTATCACAACGTATGTTTTGGGAGGTGAGCAATATTGATTTTAAAAGGTTTTTTTTCGTAATTGAATGCACAAAATGTTATTTACTTAGTTAAGTAAAAAATATAACTCTGGGAACATAATAATCATTTATAAGGGATATATGTACCTATAAACTTAGTGGGTTGTGTTAATTGATTTGGATAATTATAATTATAAACACATAGTTTACGATGTTTTGTTCAACATACAGCCTGACAGTGGACAGCAAATTGCAAAAATCACAAGAAAATTAGAATTTTGCGGGACCCTGAGGCTGATACATCCCCTTAATTAGAACACTAACGTATTAGTCTTTTGTAGAAATAGAACACACCAAAATTGATGAACATTTTTAAATTGTTACCACCACAACCATACATAAACTCACGCCTTTTTCCCATAGGGGTAGGCAGAAACTACAGAGCGACGTAAGCTACGATTCTTACATACTTCTTTTGCTTCGTTTACATTTATACTTGTCATACACACACGCGGGTTACGATACTACCTACGCACCTGCCTTTATGAAGAACCTCACCAATAAGGTCTATGTATGTCCTGCTAGGGCGTCCCCTCCCGGCGTT
Source organism: Euplexia lucipara (assembly GCA_921972225.1). NCBI lineage: Eukaryota > Metazoa > Arthropoda > Insecta > Lepidoptera > Noctuidae > Euplexia > Euplexia lucipara. The sequence continues at coordinate 4,094,777 of OV179146.1, read as the reverse complement.
AAATTCCCACTTAGGTAGGTACATCATCTGCCATGTAAATATCTTTTGTTAGTCGCCTTTCATTCATCCTTTCTTACTTTGATAGATTTTCAACTATATTGCAAACAGTTTAATGTTCATTTTCAATGGGCTTTTTGACTAAATTTCTAGATTATAAGAAAATACTCGACACATCTTTTTTTTTCAAATTGATGGAGAACTGCTTAGATTGCATTAATGTTGAGGAGAGGGGGCTTGTAACGTCATTAACTAGCATAAACTGTACCTATTGGTTACTTATATATAGTGACGTCATGCGACATTTTGACTCAATCCGATGTATGTATCGCCGTTATTGTTTGATTACGTGAAAAAAGAAAAAATATAGGGAAAATTTGACAATTCGGTGTAGCTTGATGTGCTGGCGTCCGTACCATAGATTAATATACTAGTCTAGAAAATCAGAGTCTGAATCTCGTCTTACGAACGTCGAACGTCTCTCCTCTTATTGGAAAATCACACGTTAATGTGAAAGCGTAATGATTAATTAAGGCAGTTGCGCTTGCGCCAGAGTAAGACCGCGAAATTCAAATATTCTTGTGTTATTAGCAAATAGCCATTCAGTGTGTTGATCAAAACATGACTTGCGACCGTTAAAAATATGGCTTACTTGAGTTATATTCATTCAAATCATTAAGACAACCCTCTAAGTTCGTGTAATATCATTGAATGATTATTTCAAGAAAAAGTCATTAAAAACTTTTCTACAAAAAATACAACCGACTTCAAAAAACACTAACCGGTGTAAAATAACTCTAAATTAGGAAGTCTGTGGCTTTGGTGGTTTTGTCTCATTCATGATTGACCACCGACTTCCGAATTTAGAGATATTTTACACCGGTTAATGTTTTTTGAAGTCGGTTGTATTTTTTGCAAAAAAGTTTTTATTTATCAATTTTTAGTTTTTATTTTTACATACCTAGATGATAAATTATCATCCCTTTCTACAACACATATTTACATATTACCAAAGAGATTTAAAATACTATAGAGCGGGCATGTCAAGGAAATGTCATAGAAAAACTTTGATCCCATGTCTCAGTAAATATGAATATTGGAGCGGCAGCAGAGCGTACTACAAAAAACTCATAGACTTGTATCCAGCAGGACACACTTTTTCGGACGAAAATATTGTTCGTGATGTCCGGTCTATAGGTATTGAATGTCTTTGCATATTACAATCAAACAAATAAACAACAACTGTTCGCGATGAAATCAAAAAGTTAAATTCATGAACAAAAATGTTCTTAGAATGAAAATTACCAGACCAAACTATGTATTTTTTTAATGAGACCAAAAAGAAACTAGTCCGCATCAAACTAAAAAAGAATCACGTAAATCGGTACATAAATCTCAGCGTAATCGGTAAACATACATACAAAAAAGTGTTAAAAAATAAATTAAAGTTTCATAAAATTGTTCATAAAATGAAAACTACCGGGTCAAACTATGTAATATTTTTATGGGACCAAATGGCAGCTATTCCGCATCGAACTCAAAAAGAATCACGTAAATCGGATCATTAATCTCGGAGTAATCGGTGTACCTACTTCAGGAGGGGTTTTTTTATGTATGTACATACATAAAAAAAACCCCTCCTGAAGTCGGTTAAAAATGGATTCAATTGACTTAGAGGGTTGTGTTGGTGATTTTAGTTATTAAAACTCGTAAACCACATTAAAGTAACGGTCGCGAATCATATTTTAATGAACATACAACCTGACAAACGGATTGGAGGTTGTGCACTGGATTGGAGGGTTGATAAGACACTGTGAATAAGGACGTACAATGGTGGAAGTACTTACTTGTTGAATGAAAATTTTATACTAAGTAGGTATATTGCACTGTCAAAGTGTAGAGAGTAGGTACTGTCTCTACCAAGGACTACTGTCGTGTGGCAGATCCTGAATCGGAACTAACTAATAAGTACTAGTGGTTGTCGTGACGTCATCACCGCCAGGGGATGTGGCGAGTGGTCACAGGGCTACGCCCCCCTCCCGCGGCGCTTATACTGTGGCCCATAAACACGAACCCTTTGTTTGCCTGTTGTAGGCGTGGCGTCTTCGGACCTACAATAAAATAAATCGCGCAAGTCCGCTCTGTGTTAATGATTGCATGTTGATTTTTGCAGACGCGCCGCGGTTCTATCTCAACAAGCGACACCGCCGCTGTAAAGTGCCGCTTTCTTTTCATGGCGCCTTGACGGTCAGTCCCCGCCAATTGAGGCCCTGAGAGAAAACTATTTTGACCTTTATGTCCCTTTTCTGTGTCTCTAGCGTTCTTTTCACACGAGAATTTACTCCCAACATCTCGGGTCCAGTAACGGTAATCTGTAATTGCCACGCTATTGTTTATAAAAAACTATAGAAAATATAAATCGGGCGAGGGTAACAAAGCTCGCACCAACTGTTTAAAAAGTATTATCTAAAAGAAATGTACATCTTTATGAGCGCATCCAACAAAATATTAATTACAAAATAATAAACAACAAGACCTTGCTTCGGTGGTCGGCCATAATGAATACAATGGCTCCATAACATCTGGCTACTTTCTAAAATACTAAATATCTAAAATAACTATAGGTTGTGCACCATGTGGTGGACCCTAAAAGTACCACGCAATACCTCAAATAATTTAAAGCTATGAGCTCGTTGCAGGCTCGGTGGCTGACCTGCAAAAACCTAAACTATGATGTAACCAGCACAACAACATATCTTTTACTGATGAGGTCAAGAAGCCCAGTGAATACTCGTACCTATATTTATTTATTAATAGCCATCTAGCGAATGGAAATAGAACTTCTTGCATGTTACATTTTATGTAAGTAGGTACACATTTTCTTTACGTTCTTTATTAGACATTCTGTTTACAATTATAACTTGTCTATTTTAAATTAATATTATTGCAGTAACAAAAATCGAAAAGATTACCTAGGTATGCTTAGATAGTTTGGTCACATTGAAACAAAGAGATTTAAAATACTATAGAGCGGGCATGTCAAGGAAATGTCATAGAAAAACTTTGATCCCATGTCTCAGTAACGCCATCTAGAATAATATATGAATATTGAAGCGGCAGCAGAGCGTACTAAAAAAAACTCATAGATTTGTGTCCGGCAGGACACACTTTTTCGGACGAAAATTTTGTTCGTGATGTCCGGTCTATAGGTATTGAATGTCTTTGCATTGAAAGGATGAGTGAAAGGTGACTAACAAAAGGTACCTATTTATGAGGCAGATGTAAGTGGGAACGCCGGGAGAGGTCGCCCTAGAAGGACATACATAGACCTTCTTGGTGAGGTTCTTCAGAAGGTCGCGCCTCCGGCTTGTGTGTATGACAATTTGACAACATGTATCATCATGTATGAATGTAAACGAAGCAAAAGGATAATGTAAGAATAGCAGCAGGCGCTATGTAGTTTCTGCCTACCCTGATGGGAAAAAGGCGTGAGTTTATGTATGCATGTACCTACACATTTTCAACATCAACCTTCACATTATTCACGTTACTTGTTTGCTATGATTTAATCATTTTAGCCTATTTCGAGCTTTGACGTCTAAAACGAGTCACTTTTTTACAATGTTTTCTTGTAGTTCTTGCTATAGGTTCAAGTACACAAAACAAAACTAGGTTTATTCTTAGCCTAGAATTGATTATACCCGGCTTATAACAAGAGCTTTGTGAGAACTATTTACATAAAACTTTATTAAGTTAAAATGGACTCTTGAAATCGACACATATCAGAGCACAATGAGGCCCATAGTGATGTGGAGATTTCGATGTTCATGACAATGGCCAGTGTATTTTATTCATAACAGATTTTCCCTCCAACTATGCTTTAATTTAATCACAATCACACTAAAAACTCAGTACAAAGCGAGTCTTTAATGCAGAGTAATAAAAATGTATGAAATTTCAATATTGCACAGTTTATTTTTAATCGCACCAAAAGGTGCCAATCTCAATGAATTAGCTTTATTCAGCCAGCCGATATCAATACTTTTTTTTTACGTACGTAGGTATTATTCGTTTCTATCCTACGTTAATTTTAACCGACTTCAAAAAAAGGAGGAGGTTCTTAATTCGACGGTATGTTTTTTTTTTTTTTGTTTCTTACGCGATTACTCCGCCATTTATGGACCGATTTTCATATTTCTTTTTTTATTTGATAAGGTATACTACCAGGTTGGTCCCATTTGTATCAATCCTCAGATCTGATGATGGGATCCTTGAGGAATTGAGGGAACTCCTCAAATAATATAGGCACACATATACCGACTTACATTTTTGGTAACAAATGAAGCATTTTCATTTAGAAATTATCATTTGGTGTCATCATAAACGTAAGAGGGTAGTTACAGAGAACAAAGAATTAAAGTATTAGTACTCAAATGTTAAGTATTATTTCTATTAATAATCTCCTAAAGTCGGCAAACAACATCCTCGAGGCCATTGTTATGCATTAAGAACTTCCGATACTTCAAAAATGTAAATTCCCTTTTGAAGAAATCATGTGTAATTGGTTCGAGTGGACACACTTCATGACTGTTATGGTTTTAAACAGGTAAATCCCTAATCAAGAAGGTAAATGTAATGCCACCTCTCACAACTATGACATCAACAAAAGAAACAAACGTCATAATTATGACACCGTTGACTTTCAACGAAATGACGTAACCATGAGACACATAGAAACGTCATGAAATGAAAAGAGTAGTAGTGACGCAACTTAGAAGGTATTTCAGGTGAATCAGAGGCACGTCACAAATAGCGCAATGAAAAACAAATGTACATATATTTTATCATGTCTTAAAATATATGAGTTGCATACCAAATAAATAATACAATAAAAATTTCAAAAAAATCATTCTAGTGTTATTTAATTATTTGTTCCCAACCGCCCCCAGTGGTGGCGGGTGGGAACAAATGTAAAATTTTATCCCAACGACCACCGGTGGTAGCAGTTTTAGTGGTGGCCGATGGGAATAAGCCCCATTTTTCCCAGTGTGATGAGTGTGTTCCCAGTCTTGTGAATACGTTTGCGAATTCTGGTCATCGTCGTTGCAATTTTTGTCTGCAAAGTTTCAATTTCTGTCTCTGAAATGTAGGTACCTACTTTCTTTTTCGCCGTAATTCTATAACGAAAAATAGGCAATAATAACTGGAATATTTATAATAGCAGTATTTCGCAAAATGTTTTATATAAAATGTTATAAATATACCTACTGACATTAATAAAATTCATCGCAATTGTTTGCTTCATTGCACAGACATTCAATACCTATAGACCGGACATCACAAACAAAATTTTCGTCCGAAAAAGTGTGTCCTACCGGACACAAGTCTATGAATTTTTTGTAGTACGCTCCGCTGCCGCTCCAATATTCATATATTATTCTAGATGGCGTTACTGAGACATGTGATCAAAGTTTTTCTATGACATTTCCTTGACATGCCCGCTCTATAGTCTTTTAAATCTCTTTGCTTCATTGCAATTGCTAAGTTCAAATGTAAAAGTAATCAAATGTATTTTTTTTTTAAATATCTATTAACTACTCTATGTATCTATAAACTAAATAACTACAGCTGTAAAAAAATTATACTGAAGTACTTACTGACCATAGACTATGCGCAGACAGAAGATCTACTTGTTGTCTCCAAATAGAAATCCTAACATTTCTCATGTTATTTCACTTTATGTAACTTTATTTAAGTACCTAAGTTTTAATTTTAGTTTTTTGTACGTTTAAGTAGTCATTGTTAATTTATTACATAATGTATTTATGCACTTAATAGCCTGAAACACAGGTTCAACCTAGTTCAGGCAAATTTACATCCGTGCACTATTTTTAATTCAAGGTATAAATTGTACAATGTGTCTCTTTTATAAATAAACAATTATTATTATTATATTATTATTATTACTTTAACTATCCACATTGTGCCTCTGATGCACACACACAACAGCAACATTTCCCAAGCACTAAACGGTTTGCCATTGGTTTGTTTATATATATTATGTAAAAGAAAACAAAACGAGTAAAAGTAAAAAAACTATTTAATGTTTCCAATATTTCCAATAGGTACATTTAATATTAATATTAGGTATCATAAGATATCAAGGTTCATCCTTAGGATAACGCAGATGAGTTCAGGAAGTGGCTAAATCCACTTCACGCATGTAATGCTGGTCAAAGACGGTTTATTCCACTAAATAGTTTCATTGATGGGTAACGTTAAAACGGGGTGAATAGAAACCTAACTTTGCAGGATATTCTCGTAAGATAAAAGTTTCAGTAACAGTTTCAACACCATGTTATCATCAAATAATATTAAACTATCTAGCATGAAAATCCCTGCACCTGGACTTTTAGTTAATATAAGTTTGAAATCGCCAATCCACCTTAAGCAAGCGTGGTTATCAATGCTCGTGCCTTCTCTTTATGAGAAGAGGCCTTTGCCCTGCAGTGGGACAGTAACAGACTGGTATTATTATTTATTACCTACCTACTCAAAGTTTTATTTCTATTCACCCTTACAATAGGAATTCCGAGTCCTTTTGTTTCCACTTCGTAGTGTAAGTGTGGGTCCAACAGGATTTTGACGGTAGTCAAGTCACTCATGTCTCCATAGTTGGAAATTGGTGGAGCTAATAAGATTTGTGACTAATATTTGTGACATAACGTCACGCCTGTAATCCCCGAAGGGCTAGGCAGAGGTGTACCTGGTAGTACACCCACATTTCGCCAGTTATGTTTAAGTCCCATGTAATAGGGGGCGAGCCTATTGCCATCAATCGGGCACAAATCCAGACTCCGGGCTGCTAGTGCTGCTACTGAGAAATCTCAGATGGAAAAACTCAATAACACTTTGCCCGACCCGGGGATCGAACCCGGGACATCATGCTCAGCAGAAGCGCTTGCGACCACTAGACCAACGAGGCAGTCAATAAAAGTAATATTTGTGACTGCCTGATAATTCGGATTATACATTTAATGTGACATTTTTAGTAATGGTTTTGACACAACGGAGCAGCTACGAGACCGGATCTGTAGGTACTTGTTAAAAATTTAGATTAAGATTGACTAAGTACACTATCTAAATTACGAATAGTATCTAAATGGAACCGTCGAAATTCGTAGATCCTATTGGACCCACTAATGTAGCCATTATAAACTTGGGAATCCTATTGGACCCACAATTGGAACTATTTAGTGGAACCAACATTCGTAAACCCTCCTCCGAAATTTTTCTAATTAACAATAAAAAACATAAATTAATTGAGGGGAACCATTGACCGTACATACTCATCTACGTAATAATAAGCATACCTACCAAGAGTATCGAAGAAACCTTTTGTAATTATAATAGTTTAGCTTGTAAGCAAACACATTCAATACTGTATAGACGGTCCATCACGACCACAATTTTCATACGATACTCTACGCAACGCTACTTAATGAAATAACCGCTGGGCGGCCAACCCAATCTATTAAAATAAAACAACATTGCGAATATCAATTTAAGCACTAACACAATAGGGTTTAGGATCCTGGCATACCAGTCATAAAAAGCTTAAATTATACAATTTTCAACTTTATGATTTTTGTAATTTAATAAGAAATTCAAGTGGTTCTGTATTTTAAATAATAAATTAACATTGACTTGAAACTATAAATTATTAAACATATAAACAGAGACGTGAAAAGTCATGGCAGCTGCGAAAACCGCACTAGCGGCATAATAAAATTTTAAGTACACGCTGGGCGTGATTTGCCACACAGTCGTAACGGAAAATATGAAAACAGAAGCGGTGTGCTTGAGCCGCACTGGCGTTTTGGAGGCGATAACACAGCGTACCTATGTGAGTCCCGCAGTCAAGGAGTTAAATTCAAAAAGGCCACTAATCAAATATATTTTTATTGCAACAATTGTATAAGTTCCGTTAGTATTTTTAAAGACACCCAGTATTCAGATTGTAATTAGCAGATTGTGTACAAATAAGGGCTTCAAATGCCTTCCTATGGTATACATATAATACATACTCATACGTAATAACGTAAAAGTTTTTTAGAGGTTCCTGTACAATAATGACTTATCGACATATGGCCCTTATGAATTTAAGCAGCGAGTCAAGTCTATGAGTTTAGTTTAGTACGCTCGCTTCCGTTCCAATATGGCTATATTATTCTAGATAAATAAATAAATAAATAAATAAATAGATGGCGTTACCGAGACATGGGATCACAGTTTTCATAAAACAATCATCGCATGTCCTCTGTACCTACAGTACCTATCATAAGTCCCTTTGTAAGCAATCTGATTGGGCCGCTGAATACCCCTCTTGCGGCTCACGGCCCACTATATTAGGAACTTTTTTCCTAAACCTTCAGGATGATTGTTATAACAACGAGCCAAATGACAGGTAGTACTACCCCTGGATATAAACAATTTTCACTTTAGGCCCAACTTCGAATTAATCTTGGAACAAAAACCGTATTGCACTCAATGACGTATTATTTATATCATTGATTGCACCCAAAAATTTAACAGTTTACTCGACCAGAATGTATAAAACAGCTGTTTTTTTTTTCGAGATTTTAAAATTCGTCACATGGTGAAAGTTGTTTATATTCATGGGTAGAATCTTTTTGGCGCGAAAGTACTATTTTAACATAACACACAACACTTAAAGATCATCGGCCTCACTTATATAGTGAATCAGTTGACTATAAAAAATAGGTTGAGCAACGCAACGTGTGTGTGAGCGGTAAGCGCGGATTATAGTCTTAAGGTCGATGTCCAAGGGTACCCCCTGAAATTCATTTTTGCGTTTTTTGCAATTAGCCGTTCAGTGTCAGACTGTGCGTTATTCAAAATATGACTTGCGTGCGTGACAAATATGGCTTACTTAAGTTTTATTCATTCAAATCATTTAAGACAACCCTCTAAGTTCATTATATAGGGTGACAGGTAATTAGTGACCGATACTTAAACCCGTGATTGTACTCTTGATTTCAATAAACTTTCCCAAAGAAACTTGTTTTCATACACAATAACTTATAACACAATGAAATAACAAAACGCTGTTTGAAATTCCCGCGCGCGCGCCTGCAATCGATCACAGTAGGCACGAATCGGCACGATCGATCAGCTGATAGTCTGACCTCAGGAACGGCAAAATGTACTAGTAGTAGTAGCGTCACACGCTTCCCTGCCACCCACACCGCTCCCGTTGTGCAGTACTGTCGTAATTGAATTAATTGAAAGTTAATGAGCATAAAAAAAGTTTCTTTAAGAAAGTTATTCGTATTCATGAATACAATCACGTGCTTAAGCATCGGTCACTAATTACCAGTCACCCTATATAATCCAATTAAATGACTATTTCATGAAAAAGTCATTTGATGGGATTATATTAACTAAGACGGATGTATTGGTGATTTTAATTTTTATAACTTAAATAAGCCATATCTGTTTTGGTCACGTATCATATTTTATTCAACACTAGCAGAGGTCACGCTGTTTCATCCGCGTAGTTCCCGTTCCCGTGGGAATACAGGGCAGGGATACAAAGTAGCCTATGTTACTGAGGATGAATATAGCTTTCCAGTGCTGAAAGAGTTTTAAATCGGCACAGTTGTTTTTGAGTTTATTAATTACAAACATACACACAGAAATTTTGCCTCTTTATAATATTATATATTATTATTATTATAGTGTAGATACAACCTGAATCTGAACGGCAAATTGGTAAAAACACAAGAAAATTTGAATTTCGCGGGGTACCTACCCTGGCATTTCCATCTTAAAGGTGATTCACCGGAACAAGTCCGCATGTGCCTATTCATCAGTACTTAGGCTTAATTCTGCAATTGTAGTAGCTTATTTCTGCGCAAGGTAGTCGAGCTGCCATAAGAGAAAAAGCTTTTTGCCTTGGTACATATGTGGTTGGGTATCCATGAACGTCTCAGCCTGAAATTGTACGAAAACATGTTATTCATTTATTTAATACTTCAAGCACACAAATGTACATACATAGGAGGACTTAATGCCTTAGGCATTTTCTACCAGTTAACCTTTAGGTCATGCCTCTGCATGACCTAAAGGTTAACTGGTAGAAACAGTGGTAGGTTCAATTCCGTTGAAAGAAATGAGATCAGAAATGTTCATTTTCTTCATGTTATTTTTTTTACTGGCCTGTTGGTCTAGTAGTTAGTGGTGCTGACTGCTACGCCGGAGATCGTGATTTCGATTCCCACCCAGGAAAAATGTTTGTGTCATGAGCACGATCATTTGTTCTGTGTCTGTGAATAATTTATCTTCTATACATATAATAAGACTGTAAAAAAACTGTGTCTGTACATTGAATATATTTAAAAAATAATAATTGAGGGGGGTTTAGAAACAGTAATAGAGCACGAATCCAAAAAAAAAAGGCTGTCTGTTTGTCTGTTTGTTTGCACACGCTAATCTTCGGAACTACTAGACGGATTTGAATGATTTTTTTGTTGTATAGATATTAAGTCTGGGCAACACATAGGCTATAATTTATCTTGGAAACTGGAACACCTGATGCAGAACCGCAACAGACCAGCTAAACTATAGGCGATACAAAAACGGTCCCATAGCAAAAATTGTTCCACGTGATGAGCATTTTCTGCTGAGAGAATAAATTTGAAGATCCGGAACACCTGATGCAGAACCGCAACAGACCAGCTAAACTATAGGAGATACAAAAATGGTCCCATAGCAAAAATTGTTCCACGTGATGAGCATTTTCTGCTGAGAGAATAAATTTGAAGATCCGGAACACCTGATGCAGAACCGCAACAGACCATCTAAACTATAGGAGATACAAAAATGGTACCATAGCAAAAATTGTTCCACGTTATGAGCATTTTCTGCTGATACAATAAATTTGAAGATCCGGAACACCTGATGTGGAACTTCAAGAGCTCAGCTACACTATAACATATATTGGAATGACGTCTTAGCAAGAGTTGTTCAGCCTTATGAGCACTCGCTGTTGACGTATAAAAATCGAAGATCTGGAACACCTGTTGTGGAACTCCAAGAGCCCAGCTACACCATAACTCAAATAGGAATGACGTCTTAGCAAAAGTTGTTCGGTCTGATAGGCATTTCCTGTTGACTTATAAAAATCGAAGATCAGAAACATTTGATATAGAAATTAAAACTATCACTAATTTCATTGCATAATTATAAAATAACATAAGTAGTACTACGCGGTGAAGGCGGGAACAGTTCAGGACTGATTTTCGATGACGATGGTATATCGTTGAAAATTAGACTCTACTGGCTAAAACTCCCATTTTTTTATCGTATGCCTTCGGGCTTATGTTATTTGAGTGTTTAATTTCCTTTTCCATTTATCTTCGTTACACGGTAGCTTACCCGGTAACGCAGGGGAGCAGCCACTAAGATTTTAATTGATCAGGTATCATCACAATAAAACTATAACCATGCCTGTAATGAGGTCAAATTTTTCCCAATGTTCCAAAGGTGCTAAATGATTAAAGACCATAAGATCTCAACAATCTACCGAAGAGCGTTAGGAGAGACTTGATGCTGTTCGAGAACATGAGGCTGCAACTTGCTCCGTGGAAACTTCTTGGGATCGCGAAGCACGCCTGCATTCTCAGCGTATTTACGCATCTACATCCAGGTCTCTAGAGACCAGTGAAGAATATGTGCGCGACTGACCGCTGATCGTGAACATCATGCACTGTCTCGCGAGTTGGAGACGTTCACGGAAAAAGCATGACGCTTGAGTTTTCAGCGTATATACGCGTCGACTCTAGAGATAAGTGGGGGAAGGAGATGCGCGACTGACCGCTGATCGTGAACGTCACGCAACATATTATAGGCAATAATTTATTTTGGAAAATGGAACACCTAAAGTGAAAGAGATATAAAAATGGTGCCATTGCAAAAACTATTCCACGTGAAGAGTGTTTTCTGCTGTGAGACTAAATTTGAAGATCTGGAGCACCTGTAGGGGAACTCCAAAGCCCAGAGACAATATAACATATACATAATAGAAATGGCGTCTTAGCAAAAGTTGTTAAGTCTGATGGCATTTCCTGTTGACCAACAAAAATAAAAAATCTGGAACATCTTGAATCGTCTCGCGCATCCCATTGATTTCCCGTCCCCGGGCTTATAGAATTTGACATCAGATGTTTCAGATCTTCGATTTTGACGACCCCGTTGTCGCTGGCATAAGCAACAGGATCCGCGTACGAAGTCGCGGGCAGAAGCTAGTCTATAATAAGAACATGTATTTAGAAATACTTATACAAATTAAATTTGTCAGTTGTTTAGTACCCATAACACAAGGTTTGCTTAGCTTGGGACTAGATGGCGTTGTGTGAAAAGTTGTCGAATTTATTTTTTAGTTAGTACATTATACATCCATTCGTATTTCAAACTTGTTTCTGCTCGTGGTTTCGCCCGCGTATAAAGTATTTTTACCAAAACGATATTTTGATCCAAATCCGTTCAAAATATAAAGTAGATAATAATATAAAGAATGTAAAGTAGATTTTGTACTAATATTAAGGTGGAAGCACCAGTAAAGCCCGCGTTATTCAAGTTTCCTTGTTTTTTTTGGTCAGGCCGTATTTTTTTATTTATTTTTTTGTTGATGTTTCACAAATTTTTCATTTGCAATTAAGTCGTTGGTGTGCCTATTAATAAATAAATAAATAAAAAAAGGCCGTATGTTGATCAATATATGATTTGCGCGACTGTAACACGTGTGCGTTGAAAGAATTATAATCATTCAAATCATTAACAATACAACCCTAGAGCCTACGGTGACCTTTGTTTGATTGATTTTGTGTTTTTGTCACCGACTTCGAAGCTTAAACTTTATTTGATTGATTTGGTGTTTTTGTCACCGGCTTCTGTAGCTATTTATTTTTATTTTGTTTTTGTGTTTTTCTTTCAGTTTTTTTTTGTTTGTTTTTTTGAAGTCGGTTTTATTTTTTGCAAAAAAGTTTTTCATTTAGCCATGTTTTACTATTTTATTTTGTTATTTTCATGTTTTAACAGTGTGTGCATGTTTTTACCTGTTGCCAATAAATATTATTTCTTTCTTTCGTTCTTTCTTTCTTTCTTTCTTTCTTTTTTCTTTCTTTCTTTCTTTTTTCTTTCTTTCTTTCTTTCTTTCTTTCTTTCTTTCTTTCTGTCTTTCTCCCTTTCTTTCTTTCTTACAGAAATAAATATCATTTTATAAATTTTAATCGTCAAGAGTAAGCCGTAGAAGAGATAAGGGTGAAAATTGGCACATGAATAGACCATTTTCGGATTAGCACATAGGATACTTTTCATTCGGCTAACGTAAAGACATTCATTGTGCTAACGTTCCCTTGGAATTATTTTGGTAAGATTTAACTTTTACGAAGGCGTAGCGGCGTGCAGAGGCTGAACATACACTAAACCAGACAAGTTTGTAAGTCGTTTGTATACCTACTACTAGTGGTGGTTAATATAGCAAAATAAAGCACCGTGCTTAATACACATAACATAAAGCAAATGCTATCGTGGCTTTCACAAGTTGCTATTTGCTAATTTGCGATCTCGGGCGGCTCACGTAAATACGATACTTAGATGCTTAAATGCTATTTTGCTTTGTGCTTTTTTGGTGTAAATGAATTCAGTGATAGGACACGCAATATTGATTAATTATAAATCTATAATTGTGTAAGTAAGGACGATTGATTGAGTGAGTTAATGTGTTGTTGTTGTGAGACTTTGTGTTTTGTAATTTTTTGACGAAAATTTCTTATTTTATTTCTCAATAACATTTATTCAATTATAGACAGTCCTAAGCCTGGCAAGACAGTATGAAGGAAAGTTTATTGTATTTTTAACGGTTCTGTTTTATCGTAATTCATAAACGAGATGTAATATTCTTTTAAAGCATGTTGTCAGTCACCGCGCTTGCTTTAAGTCAAGTACCTACGCGTATAAAAAAGCTTGCTTAAAATATAAAGCATTAAGCATAAAGCAAGTGATTGCCATCTAGCAACTTTGAACACCACTACCTACTACTAACCGAATGGACAAAATGTGTTCGAAATAAATAAATAAATAATTATTCCACAACTTTCAAACAATGCCATCTAGTCCCAAACTAAGCAGAGCTAGTGCTAGACAACTGATAAACATACTGTTACTTTTTCAAAATTTATGTTTTTGTTTCTAAATACATACCTACATAATATCATACATAAATTACACCCAGACATGAAAAGATTAAGATAAAAATACTGGGCTGGTATCCGCAACTCCACGTCAAAGCGCGTATTTTGCGTATGGAAGACATAGAACAAATGATCGTGAACCTCACACAAATATTTGTCTTGGTTGAGAATCCGAACGCACGACCTCCGGCATAGCAGTCAGGGCCACTAACCGCTAGGCCAACAGGCTAGTCAAAAAAAAAAGAAAAAATTACCTGCTCCCTAGTCTTGAACGTAATGTAGACCGACCCTTTGAAAACTCTCGCCAAAGAGCCTCTCTGGAACTTCCTCATCATTATGTGCTCAACTTGGTCATACTTCTTGAAATGTTCCAGAAGTTCATCCAGCGTGGCATTCAGGTGGAATCCCTTGGCGTAGATGGTCCTGCTAGAGACTTGTCTCCTGAATGCTATGTTCAGCTCTGGAACTGGTGAGTCGGGATGCCTTCTGACTTTCTTGCTGTCTTCAGATACCTATAAGATTTGGAGACAAAGTTAAAAATCGTTACTTTCTTACAGGTAGATTACAATACAAGAAAACTTGTGGTAAAATTTTATAATTTAGCTTTTTGTAGCGGATATCGATCTAACGTTAAGCTGAATTTGAAGAGTTCGGTATGTGGATGGGTGACACATTCATACATATCAAGACTCATCCGTGCCTCGGCTTCCGAACAACGGCTTAACATGCTTTTACATTAAGCCGTTGGTCCCGGCTGTAATTTAAAGATCTTTGACGGTCTTTACAGTTAGTCGGAAGCCCGAAAATCTGACTACCAGTTTAACCAATCGTGTTACCCAGTAACTGGGTTGTGGAGGTCCGACAAGCAGTCACTCCATGTAAAACTGGTATTCGGCTGCATCGGGTAAAGCTGGAAGCTGACTCCAACATAGTAGGGTAGAGGCAGGCAGTTGATGAGTAGAATACAATACAAATAGATGAATGCAATGTTGGCAAATATCCGAGTAAGTATGTAGTGCATGCATACTATACCATAGTGAGTGCACAAATCTTTAGACGTTTGGGGAACACGGTTTAAAGTTCTTCATCCCCCATAAAAAAGAGAGGATCCTCCGACCAGACGGGTGTTGTGTCTATTGGGCTACTAATGCCCCACGGTTGTTGTAGGGAACTTTTAAACGTCCAAATTGCGCGAATAACTTTGATAGCGCGATGTAGGATATCAGTTATTAGTTCGTATGTGGCGAGATAGATGTCGCTACAAATCTTACAGCTGTCATATTCAAATTCAAAATAGTTTATGGTGTATAGGTTCATAGGATGTGATATAAACACAAACAGTAAATACAAAGTTGAGCAATGTCCTGATTAAATAAATATGTAATAAGTACCCTATATTTATTTCTACGCCGGGAGGGGACGCCCTAGAAGGACATACATAGACCTTTTTGCTGGTGAGATTCTTCAGAAAGATCTGGTGCGTAGTACTCGCAACCGGCGTGTGTGTATGACAATATGTGTGAATGTAAACGAAGCAAAAGAAGCATGTTAGAATCGTAGCATATGGCGCTCTGTAGTTTCTGCCTACCGCCTGGGAAAAAGGCGTGAGTTTACGCAAAAAAACCAGTAGCCTAATCCGTTGGGCTATTGCAGCTTGATGCTGCAATAGCCCAAGTGTTAAGGCGTCAGCCTGGCAGTCGAGAGTTCGTAAGATCGATAACCACCCATTGCACAATTAACGCGAACCCACCCCAGACACAATTAGCATATTTAACTTAGTTGAAGGGGTTAACAAGTTTTCTAGTATAGTGTAAACCACATTGCTAGAAAGCTTTATAAAAAAACTCGCACTCCTTTGTGCGCGTAATATTCTCAAAAAGAAGATAGGATGTCTATGGTAAAAAATATTTTTAATCTGTCATACCTCTAGCAATCCGCTGGTGGACTTAATCAGGGCTTTTGCAATAACTTCGGGGTCCCTAGTCATCCTCCCAATTACGTTAAATCTAGGGAGGACGTTGATCGGCATCCAGCCCTCATTGGCCCGCATTTGATCATGAATGAACTTGTCACGAGGCAGGTTCTTATCCCCTGGAAATAAAAAAGTTGGCAGTAGTATCTTCACAGCATTTCAAAAATAATAGTTGAATATAAGAAATCAAACAAGTATCTATCTTTTGACAGGCCTGTTGGTCTAGTAGTTAGTGACTCTTGACTGCTATGCCGGAGGTCGTGTCGTTCTGTGTCTGGGTGTAATTTATATGTATGTATTTAGAAATATATAAGTATGTTTATCAGCTGTTCAGTACCCATAGCACAAGCTCTTAGCTTAGCTTGGGACTAGATGGCGTTATGTGAAAAAGTTGTGGAATATTTATCTATTGACAATATTGTGTACTATTTAATCACTCATATGTTTAAATCTTTGGTTTATATCCTATTCATTCCTTGATCCTTTGTAATGAATGAGTAAATGAACCAAATAGGTAGTTCTCAGGTAGCCACCGTTGAGGTAACTTGTTGTTCTATTTCCCAATAATTATATCTATAGTGTACCTACATATTTATATATATACAGGGTGTCTCATTCAAATCGGTCAGTATGGGAAAGTCTGAAACTATAAGACATACGAAGATCTGTTCTGAGGAACCATGTCATCGATTTTAATAACAAGAAAAACTGCATTCATACATCTTAAAAAACATCTGTACTCCGTTCGGAAATCGAACCCGGTTATTTAAAAAAAAAAAACCTACACTATTTCTATTTAGATATCGATTGTGTAAGTCTTAAGACGTAAATGTCTGTATGAAACATGATGTCTAAAATGAATAAAATGCATTGTTTTTTTTTTTTTTTTTTTTAAATATTATAAACTAGTACTTGACTGCAATCCCACCTGATGGTAAGCAGTGATGCAATCGTTGATGGTGAGGCGAATGCATTGTTTCCACATACTTTAATTTATTTTAGTAGGTGCTCGAAGTGACCACGTTTACAATATTACTACAATAGTACAGATGTTTTTTAAAATGTATGAATGCAGTTTTACTTGTTATTCAAATCGATGACATGGTTCCTCAGAACAGATCTTCGTATGTCTTATAGTTTCAGACTTTCCCATACTGACCGATTTGAATGAGACACCCTGTATATATGTTTATACTGAAAATATTATATTACCAAGTAAGTAAGTATTATTTGCTATTGTTTTCATATTGCACCTACCACTCCGTTTCTTTGCATCACCTGAAAGTTGACTGGTAGAAAATGCTTATAGCATTAACTCCGCCTATGTAAATTAGCGTGCTTGTATAGATAAATATGTAATACTCTTTAAATAAACTAATAATGAGAGATTTTGTTGTAACAGTGGCAAGTCAAGGACAGTCGTTTAGCAGGAGACTCATCTCGCTGAGGGTAGGTTTTATAGCAAAGTAAATACTAAATTCGACTGGCCTTTTGGTGTAATGGTTAGTGGCTGTGAATGTATCTTTATCTATAATATGTATGTATTTAAAAATATATATATGATGTTGTATGTTTATCAGCTGTTTAGTACCCGTAACACAAGCTCTCAGGCTTAACTTGGGACTAAATGGCGTTGTGTGGAAAGTTGTAGAATATTTATTTTAATGTGATTGCTATTACACCGGAGGTCGTTGATTCCCGCCCAAGCCAAATATTTGTGTGATGAGCACGATTAATTGTTCTCTTTATTTGTAGATATTTGGTTGGCTTAAGTCATCTGCCAAGCCTTTTTCCGAATATTTGGTTGGGGTATAACAGTAATACAATACCCCATAATTAGTTTAGTATCAGGAACCGGGTGTAAAGTTAAATAAAATAAATAAATGAAGTTTCTCATCCCCCATTGAAAAGGAAGGATCCTCCGACCAGGCGTGTGTTGCGCCCAACGGTTGTTGTCGGGAAAACAAATCGCGCGGATAACTCTAATATCGCGATGTAGGATATCAGTTATTAGTGCGTATGTGGCGAGATAGATGTCGCTACATTAGATTTATTTCGGATTTATTACTAGGTACTCGTAAGTTCGTAACCACTATTAAAGATCTAAGTATTGCTTAACCTTCGATCGACGCGTCGAATGGCTGATATTATTTGGGTGTAATTTATCTATAATATGTATGTATTTAGAAATATATTAGTATGTTTATCAGCTGTTTAGTACCCATAACACAAGCTCTGCTTAGCTTGGGACTAGGTGGCGTTGTGTGAAAGTTGTGAAATATTTATTTATTTATTTATTTATTTAGACAAATTTCCTCACTTTGTTGGCTTAAGAGGCCGTGTATAAAATTAAGAAGGCCCGTTCGCTACTGACGCCGGGATCGGTTTTGCGGTCGATAATATAGTAAAATATGGCTCACTATTCCTATTATTTACGAAACGAATATTATAGTATATTTAAAAAAAAATGGTACGAAGAAAATATAAATTTAAGATTAGTAAGTTACTTTTAAAATTTCTTAAAAGTGATTCAAACAATAGAAAAAAAAACAGATTAATCTTGAAATTTCCTGAAAGGAACGACATTGAAATTGTTGTTTTCCATAGGTTGAGGTAAAAATTTAAAAAGTTGTTCACGCACGTGCAAGTATTTTGGTAAGATTTTTTTATTTTTTAAAATCTATTGTAGTTTCTTTTAACTAAATGATCCAACGTCAGTCTCGCGTCATTTTTTGGAAAACTTGTGGTGAATTTTACTGATTTTCCATGAATTTACGTAATTTATTTCCAAAATTGTATTCCTCAACATGCAAAACAAGGAACTCGTCTTTTCAAATCACAAATAGGATTGTTTAAATTCTTCTTCCCTTTCTCACAAATAATGATTGCAGTTGATCAAAATCAGTCGATTTCAGGCACGGCCTCTTAACAAACTACTTCAGTAAGTACTTTAAAAAAAATAGTCTGCTTTTAGTTTAGTGGTTGCGATCGCTATTGACGAAAGTCAGGTCCTGGGTTTGAAACCAAGGTCGAGCTAAGTGTTGTTGCAGTTTACTATAAGAAATTTCTCAGCACCTGCCCTGGGTCTAAATTTGTATTCGATTGATGGCAAATAGGCACGCCCCCTATTAAATGGGACCTATGCATAACTTGTGAAATGTGGGTTTCCCTCTTTGAACGACAAGCGAGATATTTTGTTACGAACACCTCTGCCTACACCTTTGGTAAACACTGGGAGTGATAAAACGTTTTATGTTTAAACTATACCTACATACATACGTAAACTCACGCCTTTTTCCCATTGGGGTAGGCAGAAACTACAGAGTGCCATATGCTACGATTCTTACATACTTCTTTTGCTTCGTTTACATTCATACATGTTGTCATACACACACGCCGGTTGCGAGTACTACGCACCTGCCCTTTCTGAAGAACCTCACCAATAAGGTCAATGTACCTATGTCCTCCTAGGGCGTCCCCTCTCGGCGTTCTCACTTACACCTGCCTTGTATTTCATTCATCCTTTCAACCTGACCAAACCACCTAAGCAAACTCTTTTCAATTTGTGTTACCACATCTTCTTTTAAACCACAACGTTGCTTTATCACATCATTCCTCAACCTATCATTCATTGTTACTCCTCACTACGCAAGGAACGCATTTCTACAGCATTTATTCTACTTTCATGTCTTTTTTGCCACGCCCAACATTCACTGCCATACGTTAGTGTAGGCACCATCACACCATACTACATACACTATACCTACTTTTAAATAAATTTAAACAAAAGTTACATTGTAAAATTGATAAGCAAAAAGTACTAACAACATTTATTTTAATATTTTATTTATTGTTTTATATAGATAAGTAGGTACAAGTGTACTGTAGGTCATTGTTTCCTTATCACATCCTTATTGCGCTCAGCAAAATAGTGATGTTAATAGCAGTCTTTGTTACTTAATTCTGGGTTTGTGTATGTCGTACATCCGTCCAGTAGTACTAAAGAGAGACTTATTGAACACGAGTTACAAACTGAACAAACAGAACTCAAACTCGAACTAAAAACTACCTATGTCACAATGCTTATTAAGCTTTGCTGTTAATGATTACCTTAAGGATAAAAAGGCTTGGGAATGAGCTGCTCTAATTGCAATCGAAACATTTTTTTTGTTTCTTTTTGTCTCTTTTACCTCACCTAAGGGTAAAGAGGCTTGGGAATGAGCTGCTCCAATTGCAATCGAAACATTTTTTTTGTTTCTTTTTGTCTCTTTTACCTCACCTAAGGGTAAAGAGGCTTGGGAATGAGCTGCTCCAATTGCAATCGAAACATTTTTTTCTTTTGCCTCATTTTTCTTGCAATCTGTCACTGTGTATTAGGACATTTAGCAATCTGTATGGCGTGATTTAAATGAATTGCTTGGTGTGCGTCCTATGACACATCCCAGAAATTATAAAGCATCAAGCTATGTTGGCCGACAAAATCTTGTGGAATTTAGTGTTTTAGCCTGCGCATTCCTTTTGTGTCTATTGGATGATTTGCCAGGATATTTGGGTGGCGAGTTATTCTTTCTTTATAAGACTTGATATGGCTTTTTATTATTTCTTCTTTCACTGTCAGTATTTCCAGATCATGGTGTAGAGCTTCATTTGGTACAAACCAAGGCAATTGAAACAATGACGACATTTTTAGGGTTCCGTAGCCAACTAGGAACCCTTATAGTTTCGCCATGTCTGTCTGTCTGTCCGTCCATCCGTCCTCGCTTAATCTCTGTGACCGTAAGCACTAGAAAGCTAAAATTTGGTACCAATTTGGTAAAATAAAAATTGGAAAAAAATGTTTTATTAGGGTAGCCCGCCCCCCTATATGTACAACGTGGCGCTACAATGGTGACATTAATTTAACACACGGGTAGGGCTAGTGGCCATTAACCACATAAATTATGATTGGTTAAAATAATTGGTAATTTGAACAAAAACATTTTTCAAACAAACTAAATAATAAAAAAGTGACTACAATTGGGATCACTCTGTGCAAAAATTCATTCATGAAATTACTTACCTAGATGCACGTTACTCGTTTACGTTTACTCAGAGCGGCAACGCGTCACGTACGTCGCGGTGCGGCGGGCGGGGGTGAAAGGGAGAACGCGCGCGCCGACAAAAGGATTGAGGTATTGCTTATTCGTTTCAATTTCTTTGACGCGATGTTATGATCCGTGACCCCGGCAAATGACCGCTGCACTATGATTATTTTTGTACAGGATGCTTATTTCTATATTTTTTTATTTTTTAAAATTAATCAGTAAATAATGACGTTTTATGGAAATAAAATTACTTCTTAAAACGAAACTGGGATAACGTATACGTGTGTTAAGTTAATGTCACCATTGTAGCGCCACGTTGTATATGTAAAGTGGGAAGTGATTTTTTTTTTAATTTAATCCCTAACGTGTGATATATTGTTGGAAAGGTATTTAAAAATGAATAGGGGTTCACTTAAATAATTTTTTTGATAATGTCAATAATTTCGGAAATAATCGCTCCAAAAGTAAGCTGCAAGCTTGCACCCCGCAGGCGGCGAGCTTGCACCTCGCAGGCGGCGTGCGGACTGCAAGCTGGCACCTACCTACGACGCGTAGTTAGCGCACTGGTAGCTAGCCGTAGCCTAAATTCGAGGCGACGCCGTGCGGCTGCTGTGCAGTTGCCATGCCGGTATAATGTGCCATGGCCTTAAAGGTCATGGCACATTATACCGGCACGGCACCGGCACCGCTCCAAACCAGCAATTGACTTGTCATTCAATTTAGAGCCTTAAATCGTGGGTACTTATAGTATAATATATTTCTCAATGTCAAAGTGAAAAAGCCAACGGCGAGCAGTCAGCGCGCTTGCCACTACCACACAACTGGACTCGCAGCCCGCGTGCCGATAGCGAGCGGACCATGTGCTTACAGCGCGTCGACCGCACGCTTACAGCACGCCGACTCCGAGATTGACAGGTCTGAGGTCACTTCACTCAAGTTTTCACGGCGTGACTTTTAGTGAATCGACCGGCTGGTTAGATCACTAACCACACAATATTTAGATATAAGATGATTACTCACAATAGTTATTGGGCACTTACCGAAATAGTATTCAACCTGGAATATGATACGACTTTCCAACTCCGAGGGTTTTTCCTGGATTTCTTCATCCTCAGCTACCGTGATTATTTCTTGAGCCTCACTCATGTTCTAAACTGAAAAACAGAACCAGAATTTAAGTCATTTCCGTAACACACTAGTACTAACACTACTTAGTAAGCCTTCTGATGTAGGTACTAACAAATATGGATTTAATAGTAATCTGAAATAAATTATTATATTATTATTATTATAATGGCGATACTGATTAGAATAACTAAGTACGTCAAATTTCTTTGATCGTTTTTCAACTTTATGTTAAACATAATAAGGTTCATATTCAATTGGGAAAATTTGACACATTGGGGTAACTTGATGCGCTGGCGTCTATACCTACCTATTCTTAGGACACTAAAGACTTTCAATAAACGGGACATTACAAACAAAATGTTAATCCGTTACTTGTGTCCCAGTGAACATAAGTCTATGAGTTTAGATTAGTGCGCTCCGCTGCCGCTACAATATTGCTTTATTATTCTATAGGGTGACTCGTAATTAGTGACCGATACTTAAACACGTGATTGTATTCATGATTGCAATAAACTTTCCCAAATAAACTTTTTTTTTTATACATAATAACTTATAACACAATTAAATAATAAAAACGCTCTATGAAATTCCCGCGCTCGCGCCTGTGTTCTGTGATCGATCAGCTGAAAGTCTGACCTCGGGAAGGGCAAATAGTAGTAGCGTAGTATATTATTCTATATGGCGTTACTGAGAAATGGGATCAAAGTTTTTCTATGACATTTCCTTGACATGCCCGCTCTATAGTATTTTAAATCTCTTTGCCAGTCACCCTATAGATGGCTTTACTGTGATCACAGTAGGTTTCTATGACAATATTCTTCGCATTATCCTCTCATAGTAACATAATTAATATCTATGTAGGACACTAACATAACATCAACAGGTCTGTAATTATTATTATTATTATTTATCTTTATTGCAAGTAACATTGACTCATTGTGTTAGTAACAATTTTTTTAATCCTATGTTAGTATTCCTATTCTAATTACTTAACCTAAAACCATGAATAAATATGAGTCACTGCCACACGCTTATCACAGAAGTGGACAGCTTGCAGCAGCGACTCACATACAGACAATCGAGTCTGCTCGCCATACAGCGCAGGATGATGTTGGGGCTGGCCCGCACGCGGCGCACCAGGGAGGCGCATCGCTTCCTCATCGTTGCATAAAAACAATCGACTCGGGCTTCTGCAAACATGCCTGAAGCACTACAGTAGCGGGGCAACCCCATCAACATCCTGAACAATGCCCGAAGGGTTAGGCAGAGGTGTACCTGGTAGTAGGTATACACACATATTGCCAGTTATGTATCGCCCCTATTACATGGGGCTTCACCCCATGTAATAGGGGCGAATATTATTGCCATCAATCGGGCACGAATCCAAACTCCGGGCCGGGACTGTTCTGTGGCCGGGACCAACGAGACAGTAAATAAATATACAAGATACTTACTCCACAAAAAGATATTAAAAATAACAAAGTCTACCACAATCTCTGTTTTAAACAAATAGCAACAGCGGCAGCGTGACGCTTGACAAACAAAATGTCAATGAATTTGGAACTTCCTTCAAAATGAAAAATGCGTCAACTTAGGATAAAGTCCGCCTTTGAACAGATTTTTCTTACTTGTGCACAAAGAGATTTAAAAGACTATTACTACTACTTAGGTATTGAATGTCTTTGCTTGTGCATAAATAAAATTCTAATACCTACTTATATTCCTAAATAATGTTTATTGTTCACTCAGACCAATAAAAAAGGACTTACCCGAAATATTGACCTGACAACTGCGACCAGGAAACGAACAAACGACCTGAACACCACAGGGTCCAGAACGAAATGAAATATTCTTAGTTAAATAGGATCTTTTATTCAACCTAAGAACTGTGTATATGATTGTGTTCGTGTTGAGAATAGTGACGCATTAAATCAGTCAGTCGGTCGATTCGACCGGCTGCTCCTTCCCGCACGGCTGTAGGCATCACGGGGATTTTAAAATCATAGATATAACTAGCTTCTGCCCGCGACTTCGTACGCGGATCCTGTTGCTTATGCCAGCGACAACGGGGTCGTCAAAATCGAAGATCTGAAACATCTGATATCGAATTCTATAAGCCCGGGGACGGGAAATCAATGGGATGTGCGAGACGATTCAAGATGTTCCAGATTTTTTATTTTTGTTGGTCAACAGGATATGCCATCAGACACTAACCTTTAACGCCACTAACCTTTACGGAAAATAAGGCAAAAAAGGGCACCATCCCTTATTATTTTGCAACAAAAACAAAAGATCCGCACTTTTCATCACAGTCAACCACAGCAGACACCACTTCAAAAAGTAACCATTTTTTTCGAAACTAATAATAACACAGGAAACTTTATCAAAATATTACACCAAAATATCGCGGGACTGAGAAGTAAAACCGAATTGTTAGAACTACACTTATGTAAACTTTTAAGTAATAAGTCAAAACCCGGCGTCACATGCTTATCAGAAACTTTTATACAAAGCGGAAATGAATCAATGATAAATTTAAACGGCTATAATTTAGCATCATCCTTTTGCAGGCAAAAAAGTCAGAAACGCGGTGGAGTGTGTATTTTGGTAACGCGTGGTCAACATTTTATAGAACTGAGTAATATCAAAGCTCTATCGATTGACAAGCACTTCGAATGTTGCGCTATTGAATTACTTGATCAAAAACTGATAATTGTATGTTTGTATAGGACACCAAATATAAACTGGACATCTTGTTAAATAAAATCATATATCATTCTGACAAAAAAGTGGTAATCACAGGTGACTTAAATATAAATACATTAAAGGTAAATAAAGAATCAACCGAACTATTCAATCTCACAAAAAATTACAACCTAACTATGCACATAACCCAGCCAACACGACAAAAATCTTGTATTGATCACTTTATTAGCAATATACCAACAGCTGAAGGAGAAATACTTCAGCTTGGATTATCAGATCATGAAACGGCACAGCTACTCACCATTCCTACAACTACTAAAAAGCCTTTGCTTACAAGATATACATTATTCAAGAGAGATTTTTCTAAAGAAAATATTCTGAAATTTGGACAATGTATAGGAAGCCTATCATTTAGCGACGTATTAGAGGAATCTAATTTAGATCTAGCGTATGTCAAGTTTCACGATCATATTACATTATTTCATAATTTATGTTTTCCAACACTCAAACGGATCATTTGTCATAGGCCTAAAAAACTGATTGGATAACTAAAGGGTTAAAAATAAGCTGTAAAACTAAGCGTCTACTACGATTTAAATATTACCAACAAAAAACTGAAACGCGTAAATTGGATTTCAAGTCTTACTCCAAATTACTACGAAAATGTATCTTTAGCTCTATGAAAAACCACAACTATGGGAAACTCAAAAACAGCCAAAACATAAGCAAAACATCGTGGCAATTAATAAAAAAAGAATCTGAAGGCATACAATCAAAAAACTTAATATGTGAGATAAACAAGGACGGCTCTAATCTTAAGAACCCAATAGAAATAGCACACTCCTTTAATGACTTCTTCTTAGACGTTCATACAAAACAAAACAACACAATTAATAACATAAACATACCAAGTACATGTAATAGTATTTATCTAACACCGTGCGACTGTCCTGAGGTCCTGAAAATTATCTTATCACTTAAGAATACAGGCTCAGTGGGTCACGATGAATTCAACACAAGAATTTTAAAGGATTGTGCGATTGAACTAACTCCAGTCCTAACCTATCTTATTAATCTGTCGTTCAGTCAAGGTCAATTCCCTAGTTTACTTAAAAAGTCGGTAGTAAAACCTTTACATAAAAAGAGTGACAAGTCTATTATGGGTAACTACAGACCGATAACACTAATCTCCATAATTTCCAAAGTATTCGAAAAGGCTATGCATAAGCGAATATACGATTTTGTTACGAAACACAACATTTTGAGAACCGAACAATATGGGTTCTAAAAGGGCAAGTCTACAGCTCTAGCGTGTTTTGACCTTATAACCAAAATCTCAGAAAGTTTAGATAATAAAAAACAAACTACTGGAATATTTTTCGACATGAAGAGTGCTTTTGATCTTGTTTCTCATAAAATTTTACTAAATAAAGTAGAAAAGTGTGGTATTCGGGGCCCTGCCTATCAATGGTTGGAAACCTACTTTAAAAACAGAGAACAATGTGTTGAAATTTTAAGTCTAGATAATAACGGTCACTTGAAAGCACACCGGTCATCGTATAAAGTTAATAAATCAGGAGTGCCTCAAGGCAGTATTCTTGGACCTCTGTTATTCCTGATCTATATAAATGACCTGCCAAGCGTAACTACTGACCCTTGTATTTTATACGCTGATGACATTTCCCTCATTATGACATCCAATTATTCCAATATTAATAATTATACTGATGACATAAATAAAACAATTAATGCTATAATTCAATGGCTCCATAATAATAATTTGCAAGTTAATCTGATTAAAACTCAATTTATTTAATTTAGTAATTACGGGACGAAACCTCAAACATTAGATATAAAATACTAAAAGAAGTAAACGAGACACCCTTCTTAGGCATAGTTATTGACAAGAACCTAAATTGGAAAGCACATGTTGTAAAGGTCTGTAATAAAATAAATAAATTTGTATATGTTTTGGCAAAACTGAGAAAGACGTCGAGCCCTGAAACAGTTATGATGGCATACCATGGCTACATCGCATCGGTATTAAACTATGGTTTAATTATCTGGGGAAATTCTACGGACTCGATTCGTGCTTTTATCGCCCAAAAAAAGTGCCTAAGAGCTATTTGTGGTGCTGCACCATGGCATTCTTGTAAGCCTCTATTTACCAAAAAAAACTTATTAACCATCCCTTGTATGTACATTTATGAAATAGCTAAATTTGTAAGGCAGCACCCCATTTTCTTTACGAGAGCAAAAGAGGTATATCCGAGAAACTCGAGAGATCCGGACAGAATTGTCTTGTCACGAATTTCAAGAACAAACCTTTATCAAAATAACTGCTATGTGATGTGTGGTCGTATTTATAATGCCATTCCACGTAGCTTAAAACTGCACCCAACTTCGCGATTTTTAAAGTATTTAAAAGAGTGGCTGCTTAAAAAATGTTTCTACACTATAGACGAACTATTTAAATGTAAGGGAAAAACAGGTGTTTGATGTAATGTTATATAAATAATAATGTAAAACAATGTATAAATTATAATTACTGATATTTAAATGCTATAATACATATTAATTTAATTGAATTCGTGTATGTAAATTAAAGTAGGTAATTATATGTCAGTTGCTTAAACTACTATTATTGTGTTGTGTAACTTGTGTACGTGTTGTTATAATATATGACAGTACCTACTATTTGCATGTCAACAACCTGACAAAGATGTGTTGGTCTATATCAAAATGTTTACCATCAAATGTATTTACCACATTTAGCAGCAAATAAAAATGATTATTATATTATTATTATTATAGACTTAACAACTTTTGCTAAGACGCCATTTCTATTATGTATATGTTATATTGTCTCTCGGCTTTGGAGTTCCCCTACAGGTGCTCCAGATCTTCAAATTTAGTCTCACAGCAGAAAACACTCTTCACGTGGAATAGTTTTAGCAATGGCACCATTTTTATATCTCTTTCACTTTAGGTGTTCCATTTTCCAAAATAAATTATAGCCTATAATATGTTGCGTGACGTTCACGATCAGCGGTCAGTCGCGCATCTCCTTCCCCCACTTATCTCTAGAGTCGATGCGTATATACGCTGAAAACTCAAGCGTCATGCTTTTTCCGTGAACGTCTCCAACTCGCGAGACAGTGCATGATGTTCACGATCAGCGGTCAGTCGCGCACATATTCTTCACTGGTATCTAGAGACCTGGATGTAGATGCGTAAATACGCTGAGAATGCAGGCGTGCTTCGCGATCCCAAGAAGTTTCCACGGAGCGAGTTGCAGCCTCATGTTCTCGAACAGCATCAAGTCTCTCCTAACGCTCTTCGGAAGATTGTTGGGATCTTATGGTCTTTAATCATTTAGCACCTTTGGAACATTGGGAAAAATTTGACCTCTTTCTAGGCATGGTTATAGTTTTATTGTGATATGATACCTGATCAATTAAAATCTAAGTGGCTGCTCCCCTGCGTTACCGGGTAAGCTACCGTGTAACGAAGATAAATGGAAAAGGAAATTAAACACTCAAATAACATAAGCCCGACGGCATACGATAAAAAAATGGGAGTTTTAGCCAGTAGAGTCTAATTTTCAACGATATACCATCGTCATCGAAAATCAGTCCTGAACTGTTCCCGCCTTCACCGCGTAGTACCTCCTACTTATGTTATTTTATAATTATGCAATGAAATTAGTGATAGTTTTAATTTCTATATCAAATGTTTCTGATCTTCGATTTTTATAAGTCAACAGGAAATGCCTATCAGACCGAACAACTTTTGCTAAGACGTCATTCCTATTTGAGTTATGGTGTAGCTGGGCTCTTGGAGTTCCACAACAGGTGTTCCAGATCTTCGATTTTTATACGTCAACAGCGAGTGCTCATAAGGCTGAACAACTCTTGCTAAGACGTCATTCCAATATATGTTATAGTGTAGCTGGGCTCTTGAAGTTCCACATCAGGTGTTCCGGATCTTCAAATTTATTCTCTCAGCAGAAAATGCTCACAACGTGGAACAATTTTTGCTATGGTACCATTTTTGTATCTCCTATAGTTTAGATGGTCTGTTGCGGTTCTGCATCAGGTGTTCCGGATCTTCAAATTTATTCTCTCAGCAGAAAATGCTCATCACGTGGAACAATTTTTGCTATGGGACCATTTTTGTATCGCCTATAGTTTAGCTGGTCTGCTGAGAGAATAAATTTGAAGATCCGGATCTTCAAATTTATTCTCTCAGCAGAAAATGCTCATCACGTGGAACAATTTTTGCTATGGGACCATTTTTGTATCGCCTATAGTTTAGCTGGTCTGTTGCGGTTCTGCATCAGGTGTTCCAGTTTTCAAGAAAAATTATAGCCTATGTGTTGACCAGACTTAATATCTATACAACAAAAAAAAAATCATTCAAATCCGTCCAGTAGTTCCGAAGATTAGCGTGTGCAAACAAACGGACAAACAGACAAATAGACAGACTTTTTTTTTGGATTCGTGCTCTATTACTGTTTCTAAACCCCCCTAAATTATTATTTTTTTAAATATATTCAATGTACAGACACAGTTTTTTTACAGTCTTCTAATATGTATATAGATAATATCAGTGTTGCAAACCTTATTTTTGCAAAGTCTGATGTGCTCTTGTGTGTGACCCACCAGAAAACCACTAATCCAACTTAGTGAGCTTAACAATCACGCACGTCAAATAATAAACCAAAATATCTTTTCATAAATGACAGTGGGTACCTATTATTTTTTTTCTAAAATAATTATAGATTGAACTGTCAAATTTCACGAATTACCTATTTATTAGGCGATTAACACACTGCCACGCACCACGCATCGCGTTGCGCGAGAATGCGTGTTTTAACGTTGCTTTGTAAGTATCTCCGTTTGCGTATAAGACACGCACATCCAACACGCAGAAAATGCATCCACGCGCTTTCATTCGAATCAAAGATCCGCAACATGCAGCGTATTGTGTGGTAGTGTGATAATCGCCTAATAAATAGGTAGTTCGTGAAATTTGACAGTTCAATCTATAATTATTTTCAACTTTCATTTGTAACCGACTTCAAAAAAAGGAGGAGGTTCTATGTTCGTGTGTATGTATTTTTTTTATGTATGTTACCTGATTTCTCCCTCATTAGTGGACCGATTCTTAAAATTCTTTTTTGATTTGAAAGAATACACTCCTGAGGTGGTCTTATTTTAATTTGGTGAAGATCTGGTGCTGAACTTCGGAGATATACAATGGAACTCTTCAAAAATAGACGGCATATCTGTCGTGATTGCTGGAATCGCTTGGATGTTTATTGTTTATACAACATCATGACGTATCATCACGCCTGTATGCTCTTAGTGGTACGCAGGTGTGTACGATAAACCTAGATTTCGAAAGTTAGGTACCTATGTTAAAAGTTCATTTATTAAGGATAAGTGGATAACCCTATTACCATGACAAGTATCGTTAACAATTAACAATATAAAATATTAATGGAAAATATTTGTATGGGAACAACTAAACATGGAAAAATAAAAAAACTTTTTTGCAAAAAATAAAACCGACTTAAAAAAAACACTAACCGGTGAATAAGACAAAACCACCAAAGCCACAGATCTGCTAATTTTAAGTTAGTGTATTTTTTAAGTCGGTTTTTGAAAAGGTTGGTTAGTTTATTAAGTTTTGTTATTGCATGTCATGTTAATCAATATTATAGTGATCGATTGCCCAGTGCCCGCAAAATTACAAACCGTAATTCATTTGAGACTTAATTAACTCTTCTCTATATAATGTGTGACCGCGTGAGTCACTCTCGTGCTTACATTCGGCATCTTTTGGCGGACCTTTATTTGGCCGTACACGGCACACGATAATAAAAAGGCGGACGTCTGGTAACCCTACATAGAAAGCAATAAATTAGTTCGGTTTATTTTTACTAATGTACCCTACCCTGCCTATAATAAGTTACTAAATAAAAAAAAAGTCCTGTAATATTTAACTAAAGTACCATAAATTGGTGTCTTTATCACAAATGCAGGGCAGCCCAGCACTAGAAATGTCAGAAAAGAAATAACAAAAAAAAATACTGACCGAAAAAGTACCTACCCATAGAGATTATTATTTCGGTCGAGTTTTTTAATGTAAATTGATATTCTACCTCTAAACTGCATCATTTATCAACTTATAGGGATTACTTACACTATCCGATTTGTAGGATCCTAGTTAGGAAGCAACCAAGTGGTCGGTCGGTACCATAAATCGGATCCACTCTGTCTAACTGCGATTATATCTTCCGATTTTCCTAGTTGGGTTTCCTACAAATCAGATAGTGTAATAAGCCCTTAAGGCGGATGTGCCAGCGTAGTCTGCGAAATTCAAATTCTCTTGTGTTTTTTGTATCAGGCTGTAGGTATGTTAAACTAAACCGTTATAATAGATTATGTTTGCGACCATATCGCGTATGTGTTTACACTTTAAACCATTAAGACAACCACCTAAATTCATATTATAATCACATTGATCGATTACTTCATGAAATAGTCATTTAATTAAATTAACTTTTTTTAAATTATATTGGCAATTTTAATTATTACAACTCAAATAAGCGGTATTTGTTAAAGTCGCGAAATAAATTGAAAAAAAAATTCTTACAAGAAAATTTTAATTTCGCGGGCTACCTTTGCGCATTCACCTCTGCTCTCCCATAAATCATCAGAAATCAACTGGTTTATTTATTTATTTACTTAATAGCTTTATTCTTACCCCTTACATTTAGTTTTTGTGTAGGTATTGTACTTATTTAGTTTTTGTTTGTTAGTAATGTTAGTTATGTACTTAAGTAAGGTTTGTAATGTTAGGTGTAAGGGCCGCCTATTGCGGTGAAAGACTCCTCCAAAACGTTCCAGGTGGCTCTGTCCTTTGCCCGTCTGGGCCATAACTTAAGGCTCCGGCTATCTGTATGATGTTGTCACTCCATCTTTTAGAAGATCTACCCTTCCTTCTTTTTTATATAGGTATGGGGTACCAATTTGAAGTAAGGTGTGACCATCTTTCATCCTTAACTCCTTGAATGTGACCTGACCATTTCCATTTTAGTGTCAGCACCTGTTCAACCGCAATCAACTGGTTA
Organism: Euplexia lucipara; assembly: GCA_921972225.1. Taxonomy (NCBI): domain Eukaryota; kingdom Metazoa; phylum Arthropoda; class Insecta; order Lepidoptera; family Noctuidae; genus Euplexia; species Euplexia lucipara. The sequence continues at coordinate 4,062,473 of OV179146.1, read as the reverse complement.
CCTACGGTTAAATATTCAATAATTAAAACTATTAATTTTTAGGTACAAAAATATTATAATCATTCAAATTTCAAATATAAACCTCTGATTCAAAACCTTTCACAATAAAATTTATTTCCTCTTCTTCAGTATTTTTCTTCCTTCGTCTTTTTTTCTTTCCTTGCCATTTTGCTGTTGTCAAGCCAATTTGTTCGGCACATTTTTCATAAACACTGCATAAGCTCTTATAAAACATAAGCACGGTAGTAGCACCTCTTAGATATTGCTCTAAAAAAGCCTTTGGATCAATCTGGTTCTCCACTTTAATGGCCATATTATAAACAAATGTTCCATTAAAACTTTTAGAGTACTTTGTACTTTCAAAAGGATTTCTACATAAAGTATTCAGGCTATTAACATGGTGCAAACAACATTGGAATTGAGCAAAAGAGTGCATCTTTTTGTTATCATAACTCTTTGGCTTCTTCTTAATCTTGTCATCTAATTCAAAAAGTTTTAGTAAGACGTGAGCAGCTATCAAACTATCTTCATATTGCACTTTGTTTTTATTTAGGTACAAATCACTTTCATCAAAATTGAGGGTAGTTGGATATTTCTTTAGTTCTTCAATTTTTTTAGAATACTTGTTGTTGAATTGGAAGTGTCCTCTGAAGGTCCCCGTTTTCTCATCTATAACTTCTAGCATTACATAGCAAATGAGAAGACTATGTATATTCCCCAAATGGACTTCACATTTAGCCACCCACCACAGTATGGCTATAAAAAACAGTTGGAAATTAGATGGCACGGTTTCTATCAATTTCAGATCTAATAGCTTAAAATTTTCTTTTAAAAAATGGTTAAAACATGATTTCAATTGGTCATCTTTTAGTTCACAAAATGGTAATTCAAATGGTCTTGAAATACTGATTTCTTTGCTGACAAATATTCTTTTATAACTTGAATTCTTCTCTCTACTGACATAGATACAATTTTCTTCTGAAAAATCAGTCAACAAATCGAAACCATATCTAAGTATAGGCAGACAACATAGAGACGAGTCTTCGTCATCATAATCTTCTGCTTGGGGTGAGCAGAAATAAAGGTGGTGTGTATAAACGTTGATATAGGTTTTAGGCACATGGTTTTGGCGAATTCCGTCAGCAAACCATTCTGGCACACCAAGATCTAACTGTTCTTCTTCCACATTAGTTTCCTCATGCTCGTTTTCAACTTCTTTTTTCTCATTTTCTGAAGAAATTTCCTCATTGTCTGAAGACTTATCATCATTTTCTTTATCATTTTCACCACTTTCATCCTCATTCTCATCTTCTTCAGCTAAAATCTTCTTTTCAAATTCCTCGGGCAACCTCCAGTCAAATACAGGAGAATCATCTTCAGTTATATTAAAATATTTCAATGACCTACAATGCTTGCTGTGATACCCATCAATACTTTTTTTTATAACGTACAGAACTCTTTGCTTTTGCCTTTTCTTCAGCCTACCTAATATTTTCTCGACGGCAGTCTCTAAAGTTTCATTCTGAAGCCATTGAAATAACCCGTGAATACACTTTTGTTGGTCATTGCTCTTCTTCTTAGTCTTTGGCAATTTCAGCTGTGAGAAAAACTTTTTGAAAACCTTCTTCTCAACAAAATCATTGCCAAGCAAGGTTGCCAGTAGAGGTAGCAACTCTTCTTTCAAACCTCCAAAATTTTTGACCATGTACTCCACTTTATATATTTTACATTCCAAAACAAATGTTTTTATATTATCAATCTCAATGGGTTTTGGTTTAAAGTCTAAAGTATTGAACGGGATGTAAAGAACATTGTAGATAAAGAAGTCTGAATCATAACTTAACACAGGGCAGTTTAGGTGTCTGGCCATTGCTGCAATTTCATCATCAGCTTCAAATTCACAGACGGTATATGGTACATTCATGTCTACCAGGGCTTCAATGAATACATCGCGAAGTAATAGCGGGAAAATCTGGATATGTCCTTGAGTTACTGGGTCGAGCTTAGAAGCACCGTATATTTTAGACCTTAATCGGCTATGGGCAGTTTTCAATTTCCTGCGCTCGTAACTTCCGTCGAACAAAACAAAAGCAGAAATATTGCATTTTCTCAGATTCTTGAAGAAACTACGTACGTAAGAAAAGAACCTGTCGTAATCTCCTCCGAAGGCAGAAAAACAGTTCAGCAATCTGTATAACTGAGCGCATAAGCTGTGTCCATCAATGACTAGACTGCAGTCGTGTAGTAGAAAGTTTTGCAGGAATGCATGCTCTTTGTGATTAATATAAGTAGTCAAACCTCTGACTCCCATGCTTACAAACTCAAACAAAGTGTTTCAAGTATTATGTGTTAACAAAATATACCGCACTGTAGAACTAGTGAGGTTATGATTTTTATTGTTGTTGGGCTTTTTTGACTTTGACACATAGAAACACATGATGATTTACAATGACTGACAGAGCATGACTATTTGACATGACATTAGCTATTAGCACAACACCGTTTAGAAATAATATTTTTATATTTATATAAAATAACTAGAAGGGGGGTGACAGGGGGTCCAAACAGTCTTGTGTCTTTACTCAACTATGCTGGAATCTCCTTTACCTACTCGTATAATAGTCCAGTACTTTTTTTACCTATTTGACCTCCTCAACCCGCTTACTGGGTAATACCATACTTCTTGAGCTAGCAGTTTCGCTTGTGCCTCAGATCTAGTTGAAAACGAACGTCTTGTCAAGCCCTAGATAAGGATTTTTTTTAACCGGACATCTTTGGCGTAGCCGAGAGCCACATTACAAATTATCATTGTAGTTTACCTTTTACATCTTTGTATCTTCGAGAAATTAATGGTTTAGTCATAAACCACACGAAAAGAAGAAGATCTTAAAATATTACAACGGGCAAACCGTTTCGGAGATTGGCCGGAACAAACATACAATCATCCTGAAATATTATTGAATTGTGTTATTTTTCGTGTACTGCAATCATTTTTCAAGTGAGTAAAATCTCTTTTCTTTTATTTAACCCCTTAGCTAGCGGTAATAAACTCTAATAAAATTAAACTATCGAGTATTCAAGTGAGATCTCCGGATTTACCATACTTATTCATTTTCCGAGAATTATGTTTGGCATAACTTTACTCCAAGTTTATTATTAAGGAGGTATAAAATTACCACAATACTACGATTTGGCTTCGAATACGATATATTAATCAGTTTGAAGACATGCGCAAAAGGAGTTAAGAATTAAAAAGTAAAAATCAATACGCCCAAACCGTACTCCTGACTTTCAGAACGAAACATCAAACGTCAAGGCCAACATTCCCTTCCTCCCCCGCCCGCCCCGCTATTCTATATATTTCTGCTTTTGGTGCCGGCCGCGTGTTGTAAAAACTAAACACGTGTTTTCTTATAGAAATTGCTTCTATCGATTGATTTAACGTTAACGGTTTAAATCTTATTGCCTCTATTAACATTTCTGTGTGTTTTTCTTCAGCTAAAGGAAAAGTAAGTGTTCAAATCGATAACGCCATTTTAGAGATGCGCCGCGTCGCATGGATTTGGAGTTAACAATTTTAGGTTTATTTTTCAGTTTGATAAACATGACAGAAGCAAAGGAAGTAGTCGCCGAGACCAATGGAGAGGAGAATAACAAGAACCAGGAAAGTTTAGATGAAGAAACTTCTGATTTAGAGAGTTCCATCATACGTCAGGTTGAGTACTATTTTGGTAAGTAATAAACTATTGCATTCGACTGACGCAGACTTTATATTAAGAAGACGCATTCGGCCAAGGACTTGTGCATGCTTACAAACATTGTAAATGATGCAACGTTTTGTGCAACACTTAAATGAAACTCGTCAATGTTGCATGCTAGTAACATATTGTCATTTTAACCCCCATTATATTTTTTTAACCCTTTGACCAGAAATTTCCGTGCCCCTAAAGCTCGAGTCGTATTCCTGCGACAGTGAACATGCATGACTAGTTCTGAAATCTATTTCCGCCCTATTAACTGAGTGATACAACTAAAACCATTATTACTAAGAGACATTATTTACAAAACTGCCGCCTTGGTTAAGTGGTTGCAAGCCCAGCTGCTGTGCATCAGGTCCCGGGTTTGATCACCAGGTCGGGTAAATTGTTATAAAGTTTTTCATCTGGAATTTCTCAGTAGCAGCCCGGAGTCTTGATTTATGCCCAATTGATGGCAATAGGCTCGCCCCCTATTACGTGGGAACAAAACATAACTGGCTAAATGTGGGTGCACTACCAGGCACACCTCTGCCTAACCCTGGGGAGAGGTTATGTTACAGGCATGTTATATTATGTCAATAATTGCTGCCCAGTGGTTGCCGCATACAGGGCTAAGTTCTTCGGAAACCCAGGTACCCTCCGAGAGATCGCCAGTAGCGTTAAACCGTTGCTGGCCTTCCTCGAAGAGCTAGGATGGATGGAAATATTCTCACCCCACGCAAAATAAGCGCTTAGTCATGGAGTCGTGGACACTTGCCCGTTAAACCTAACCTAACCTATGTCAATAATTTAATTCAACCAACAAAACTGAATGACGCAGGGGCTCGAGTCTGCTATTGCAATTGTGTCTCAATGACCGGTCATTGATTGAATATTTGACAACTTTGACAGTTTTTGTATGTGAAATGTGTCATAAGTTTGTTAGTTCTTACAGACTTTACTTTACTAGTAGTATACTTACAAAGACACAGGTTATTGGTTTACAAACACTCAGTCAAGCTTGCTTGCTATCCCAGGCAAGATAATGTTGGCGCTGCCCCACAACCAAGGATGCATATTGTTTCCGCATCATCGGAAACATCACCTCATAGAGAAAATGTTGTATTTATCCAATATTCCCATTCCCATTATCCAGGTGACCTGAACCTGCCCCGTGACAAGTTCCTTCGTGAGCAAGTCCAGCTTGATGATGGGTGGGTGCCGCTCGAGATCCTCACCAGATTCAACCGTCTCGCCAAGTTAACTAAGGACACTGAAATTATTGGCAAAGCTCTGAATAAGTCCACTAATGGATTGTTAGAGGTAAGATGTCCATAGAAATTACAACAAAATTGAACCAACTTCCTATTAAAAACACTAAAGGGTATAAAATTACTAATAGACTTCTTAGGCTATTATAAAAGCTGAAAGTTCGTGATTTTATAAAAGCTGAAAGTTTTTCTGTGCATGTCTCCTATACAGGTAAGAATGACCACAAACTATAAAGTTTGGATTGTGGTTCAGGTAAACGGTAGAAAAGGTTTATAAAATAGTACCTGGGGTGGTTTTGTTCATTAATATTAGTGGTTACAACAAGACTTTCAAACTAGGTTTTTTTTACACTACCTATTTAGTATTTTTATATGAAGTTGGTTGTATTTTTTTCTGTAAAAAGTTTTTATTGTGCAATTTTTAGTTTTATTTTAATGATGTTTTTTTTTTGTTTTGATATTATCATTAGGTAAGTACTTATATGATTAAAATATTTTTTTTTTTACATTTTTACAAACAAAAATACAACTGACTCCAAAAAAACACTAACCGGTGTAAAATAACTCTAAATTAGGAAGTCTGGTGGTTTTCTCTCATTCATAATTATAAATGAACCACCATTATGGGCCGCCAACTTCCGAATTTAGAGTAAAGCTAATTTGCTAGTTTATAATAAATTTTATTCACCAATCTAAGCAAGCGTGGTCACCAATGTATGTGCATTGGTGACCACGGTTGCTTAGATGAACGCATGAGAAAAGCCATGAGGCTTTTCTCATGCGTTTTTTTCACATGCGTTTTGAGCTGTTATTATTACTACGTTCTTAACAGTTACTCGGCATCATCATCTATATAGCCTTTTCGAGTTGAATACCAGTGTTGTACATGTAGCGACTGCCTGTCGCTACATGTACAACACTGGCGCGTACAACACTGGTCTATCAACATAATCCAGTTACCGGGTAACACAGTAAATAGCCCTTGGCCAAACTGGTTGTCAGAATTTCAGACTTCATGTGTAACATTGTCATAGATATTCCGACAACCGTGAACAATGGCTTTACGTGCTTTCCAAGGCACGGAGGAGTCTTGATATGTAATGAATGGTCCCAAAACCCATGCTTTGATCAACCTCGTCAAGAATACCTTTACCTTCGATCGCCTGAGGTTCTTAAAATTAAAATCAATTCAAGTTTAAAACCTTTTCGACACAACAAGCGAAATGTGGGTGTACTACCAGGTAGTTCTCTGCCTAGCCCTTCGGGGATTACAGGCGTGACGTTATGTATGTTTTTTTGTATTTACCTTTTCATTCTAAATGTCGAAGTCGAAGGCGTGTTCAATTATAAATGTCATATAACAATATTGTGTTCGCGGTGACAGCTAGCTTGCACCACGCGGCCAGCGCGCGGGTTGCGAGCTTGCACCTTGCCGATGATGCGTAGTTAGCGCACTGGCAGCTAGCCGTAGCCTAAATTCGAGGCGATGCCGTGCGGCAGCTGTGCAGTTGCGGTGCCGCAATAATGTGCCATGACCTTTAGGCTATCGTTCTACCAAGTAACCTTACCAAGTCCTTATCCTGCGATCGACCTGTGAGACTCATTATTTAGCACAAGCTCCTTATTAACAGTTACCATGATTAGTATCCAATTATTTAAAAAGAACCTTTCCCATCTTACAGATGTCTGAAGACAACAAAAGAGTCAGAAGGAGCCCGGACGTACCCATACCTGAAATGAATGAGGAACGCAGGAAGGAACTCAGCAACCGGACAGTCTACGCTAAAGGATTCCCCAAAGACGCCACACTGGATGACCTTTTGAAGCACTTCAAAAAGTATGACCACGTCGAGAACATTATCATGAGGAAGTTCCAGGAGAGGTCTTCCAAGAAGAGAATGTTCAAAGGATCCGTGTTCATTACGTTTAAGACAAGAGAGCAGGTAATATACCAAGTGTTTCTTTTTCAAACCAGAAGAATAAATGTGTGGACACACAAACAAACATGTTGTTCTAGTGAAATGAAATAAAAATTAAATCATTTCTAATTCGATTTGGCCATAAATAAGCAGTTTAGTTAAAACTTTTTAAAAAATATACATAAAACTAGAATTAAAAAAAAAAACTTTGTCTAAGACAACCATGGCTTAAATGGTTCTAAATTGTATGTACTATCTTTGCTTTAAAGCTATATTCCAATCACCCTTTATAACTCAAATATATTGTGGCACTCTGTAGTGCAACAGTGCAATTTATTATAAGTTTCAATGTTTAATTAATCACTATTACTATCTGCCCCTGCAAACTTCGTTCCGCGTTTAAATCAATTTATTCGTTTTATTTAATTTACGTCCTATTCTCAGACCTACCCAAATACACACAAAGTTTCATGAGAATTGGTCGAGCCATGTTGGAGCCAGTTGTGTAACAAACACACAAGAGTGTAAAAGAATCCCCTTTGTGTTTATTTGAATGGCAACACCACGACGGTGCATTCAAACCCGTCGGAAGTTTTATATATTGGATTAGTCCAAATAATGTAGTATACGCTCGTAAAGTTGTTTACCAGCCTGTCATACAATGTAATATTTCTTCAACAAGCCGTAAACGACACAAAGCGAACTAACTTGCGCTCTTGCTTCAATAGGAACATGCTCAGCATTACATAATCCTGTCGCAAAACTTGATGTGAACTAGCAATTAAACAACACCTTCCCTTCAAAATTTCAGGCCGAAAAGTTCGTGGAGGGCAAACCACACGAGTACCAAGACACAGAGCTGGTGATCTTATGGCAGGACGACTATATAGTGCAGAAACAAGAAGAGTATGCCACCAAGAAGGAGCAGAAAGATAAGAGAAATAAGGATAAGGACCATAATGTAAGTAAAAATAATCAGAGTCTATGCTTTTTCTTCTTTTTAATTAATGACAAATTTGACACCCAGTTTTTATGCCGCCCTATGGACCTCTGAATCGTCTTCATATGCCATTGAGAATAATCTTTCCCCTGCATTACCCATGGGCTTGTTACGCAAATTGTGCTTGATCAATATTTTAATGTGGAGTTATTTTAATACTGTAAACTAGTGTAATACTAATATATCCTAAAAAATTGAAAGTGGAATCAAATTTAAACTTTTTTTGCAATAATTTCCGAGGTGCCTGGATGTTATGTAGCTTTGACAATTCACACAATATCTTTACAAATTATATTATTATACAAGGTGTTGATTTGCATCCTCGTCAAATTCAAGGACGTAATTATGCTAATGATTCTCGACCCAAATCAACAATAAAATGAGTAGGTATTTTTTTTATTTTTTTTGCTTAACAACGAAAAACCGCAAGTGTGAACCAGCCGTATTTAAAAGCGGCCCGTCTGTTACTAGCCCTATCACCGCGCTTTCGCACACAAACAAACGCAAACAATACATACACAACACATACGCAACGATCAATTCGTAGGCAATCAATACCGCCCCAATCACGGTGCAGGAACTCTCCCGCGCAAGCCCCTAGCCACGCCCCCGCGACCCTGCGACCCCAGTATGATTGATGTCGCCGACGCGTGTGGGTGCTTTGCTAATTCGGGAATGCCGCTTCTCGGTACATTGGTGACCACTGGATAGGTCGCGGAGGACCTGTGGCCTGGCCTCCGCGTTCTCCTGACCTGACGCCTCTAGACTTATTTGTGGGGAGACGTTAAAAGTTAGTTTACACGGAGGATGTGACAAGTGTAACAGAATTACGTGCAAGGATCATTAGTGCTTTCGACACTTTAAAAACGAATGTGTTAGTGTTACGTAAGCTGAAGGAAAACCAGCTACGTTGTGCTCGTTTGTGCAAAGAGTGTGATGGTGGCCACTTTGAACAATATCCCCGGGTAACCTAAGTAGGTAATTAATTTATTTGTACATTTTGTAAATACGTTGTTAGCTTAATCAATTTTATTAGTGTAAATAAGTTGATTTCAAATTTTTAACTACGCCAACAATACTTAAGAGTCGAAAGTATCACCACGTAGGTAGTTAGGTACTTACACTTAACTAGCACGTCTTTCCATTTCCATCAAACGTAGAAAACATTTTTAGATTTAGTAGATCGGTACACCAACTAAGGTAGGTATTATTGCCGGTCCTAAGCCAGAAAGGAAATTTACAAATCCACCAATTTAATCCACAAGTAAAACAAAATCACTACGAAAACTTTAGGTTGAAGGTTAGAGCAAAACTAACATTTTAATAATCATCTGAGAACAGGTCAGTGAACTTTTCTTTGGCGCACTAGTTTAAACTGCCATTAGTAACATTATCGTATTCCAATAATGCTCAAAAATGAGTTAATTATCAAGCAAAATTTATGACAATAATGTAGGTGATTTTGGAAATAATATTAGGTTAAATTATTGCTACCGGTCATCGGGGTCATTGCTTCCTAGCGTTCGCGCGTTCGTTGCATTTCGTAGGTAAGACGTCGACACTCACGCACACAGCTGCATTGTCGCTGTGTGCGAAGTCGGGTTATTCTGTTTTATTTGTATTGAATTAAGAGTTTAATTCTGAAACACTGTTAAATTTCAACATCAAAAAAATGCAGCGCTTGTTAGTTATTACCCGCTAACGTACTTTCAATTGATTATTTATGTATTTTATGACACCCTCCTGAAATTTGACGAGGATGCAAAACAACACCTTGTATAGCCTGTGTTATTTTGATTTAAAAGAGCTATGTTATTGTAAAGTTTCATTAAAATCCATTCAGTAGTTTTTGCGTGACAGCTGAGTAGAGTAACACACATCCATTACTTACCATTTTTCGGCGTTTATAATATTAAGTAAGGATAACTGAAGAAAGTGTACTATTTCTGATGCAGGTTGAAAAGGAGGAACTGAAACTACCCACAGGAACAGTTCTGTATTTCAGTGGTGGTACTGATCAGATGAAGAGGGAAGATATCAAAGAAGCACTTAGTACTATAGGTATGTATGAACAAATTTTTATGGTAATACTGTATTATGTATGTATGTAGCATGTGGAGCTTCTCAAGTTCCAAGTTGAGCTCACGATTACTGACAAATGCTTGCACTGACTGATCTGGTCTCCTCATATCTGTGTGGATCTTTCCTCAAATGACCATTTCAGACACTAATCTGTATGGCTCTTACATGATTTGACCAAGATAATGTCTGGAATTTAAAAGGGACTGATGTCTGAGTTTCTTTCGGTGTTCCTTCTCAGAGTATTCAGATAGTGTAACACCAACCTCATCTACTAGTTAAAAAATTATGTGTAAGAATGTTTGTAAAAACCTATTTACAGACATAAATATCATTTATAAATACTAGCGGACATCACTGCGTAGTTTCCGTTCCCATGGGAATACAGAGTTAAGAAGGCAATTAGTACAACCAAAAATTTGCAGTTGCAAAGTGTCTTTTAATTACGTCGTTAGTGTCGGGGATATTTTCTGGTAACAACCTCGAGCTTATCAGAATGTCTTACAAAATACTGCGAAATTCAAACATATCTATGCAGTTGCTGAAATCAGTGTTGTTAAATCCTTAACAATGCGTCGTCTGAAACGAATTTGTCAGATTGATTAACTCCAAGAAATGATCTCTAAAACTAGTAAATTTATAATTTACAGGTGCAGATGTAGCATATATAGACTTCAAAGTCGGTGACAAAGAAGGATGGGTGCGTCTCGCAAAAGAGAACACCGCAAAAGGTGTAGCAGAGAAAATGACAGACAACAAAATGAAGATTGCCGAAGCTGACGTAGAGTTCAAGCTTCTAGAGGGAGACGAAGAGACGACATACCTACAGAAAACAGTCGAAGAAATGACCAAAAGGCGAAAAAATATGAAGAACTTCAAAAGCAACAAGGGTAGGAAAGGTGGCAATAAGTATCACGGAAAGAAAAGACGACACGACAACGAAGACAACGGAAATCCCAAGAAAATCAGAGCATCCGACAGTTAGTTATCGATGGCGCTGCCGTATACAGAAAGCTCTATGATTTACCATAGACGTTAATCTTTAATACAAATATAAACTGTTTGTGAAAGAACCGGGACTGTGTTAACCTAGAGTTTCATTTGTTACGTAAAATATTTACTATTAAATTTTATCTCATAAGGATAACTGATTCTTTTTTCCTTTCAACTGAAATAACTTTGTGAAAGTAAACGCTCATAGTCGATAACGTTTATTGCTGTCGGCAAAGACTGCAATGTCATTACCTTTTCTAGTCTTTTAACCCTTTGTCCCCTCAGTGTTCCTGCACACGATGCCGTCACCGCGCCGACGCCGCACAATTACATTGTAGATACGAGTCGCGCGAAGCCCGCGAGCACCGCGCGGGAGTCCCTCGGTTTGATTCATTCCATTACCGGCCGCGTACGATTGTGCACACGCGGCCGGTAATGGAATGAATCAAACAGAGGGAACGCGCGCGGTGGCGGTGCGGTGGCGGCGCGGTGACGGCATCGGTTGCAGGAACGCTCAGTCGTGTGTCGATGACAAATGAAAATCGTTTAGTGGCAACGAGTTGGAAAAATATTCGCATCACTGTTACTCGATATATCGTATATTTTTATACTCACTTAGCAAGACTGGTACCTGAATAGTGTGACTCGTTTGGAAAAACAAATCTCATCGAGTAACAGAGTGTGACACGCACTCGCGATGCGAGTTTGTTTTTATTGTCTAGTAACATGTGTCAGGTATGGTTAATATTTTATTAACAGTGTATAGTTAATATACTATTATAATTATTCATTCTTTAATATTATCTAAACTATAATGCAAAATTAATGTAGTATTATAAATATTTTGGAATATTTTTCTCAACTAGTCACACACAGGGTGACAATCACAAGATTCAGTGTTACTCGTTGCGAATTTATGCTTAAAATGTCCCAGCCAGCACGCCATTCGTCACGACTACATGACAGATTTAAAGGATTAATTCGAAGCAGTTAATTAATTTAAAGGACCCTCATCTTACCTGCTATTTCTCCCGATATAAACCATTGCACTAAAAAATAAAGCCAGGTCAAGTAAACGAACATGATTGTCATGTAGCTTAGACTATATACCGTAGGCTTCTATCATCTGTGGTTGGCTGCAGAGTGCAGTGCTACTTAAGCTTATACTTGAGTTAAGTTAAGAGTGCGACTTTCAATATAGTATAATGTACTCTGTGAGTGCTACAGAATACATTATACTATAGTGCCACCATTATGACTTTCCTCTATGGCTACCATTATATCGCACAAGTACAAGTGTATGCAGGCAAAGAGATTTAGATAGATATTGAATATCTTTGTATGCAGGACATAATAATTATGGCATGACTGAAGATGTTATTTTAAAAAAATAAAAACTGCACAACTGGGAAATATCTGTAGGTCGCAAGAACATAACAGCCACTAACGTTCCTTGTTTGTTAACATTATTTCATTCAGATGTATTGTTTATTTAACTTATTTCCCCCGGAATATTTTTGCTGCCGTCTGCGTCTGCTTTTTTACTGATGATTAGTCATTTAAAGTGCGCTATCAAAATTCTATGCAATATTTATTTTTCTGTACTGACTCATTATTTTTTGTTTAAAATACAAATACTTAATAGTTTGGAAATTGAATTAAAAGTCAGTATTCTTTTCCATTGCATCTTCATTTTTATTGCCGATTGCGTTAACATTGGCTTAAAACTCACTTCATAAACGAAAGCTTTACCATTCGATTCATTCGTTCTTTTTGACAAGAAAAGGTCATAGGTCAAAGCTTTTGTTGTTATTATTGATTATTTAAATTTCTATGAAATATCGTATTCATCAGCTAATGGTGGTAATTTCGACGAATAATGTTGCTTTGTTATCGACTTAAACGACTATTTGTTTAATTAAATAAAAAATATCGCTAGTCAAACACTATATTTCGAAAAATGTCTAAGAAACTTGATGAAGCTAGGAATCTCACTTATTTGGGTATGTACAAAATATGTCTTGTTCAGATTTCACCTCTGCTAAACATTTTGAAATTTCTTACACTTCTGACGAATATTTCAGGTGTTTGGTACCTATGCCATATATTCAGGCTTTTAATTTGCTAATATTAAACCTTCTGTAATCATTTTTGTCTGAAGAGTTAAAAGTTGGCGTTAGAGACTAATTCTAGTTTAATATAAAGAATTTAAAAACTTTCAGATGTTCTTTCTGGAGTTCAAGGAGCAATGAAGCTTGAGGAATTGACACTTTCTGAAGGTCTACCATCTCCATATCCATGTCAAACCATAACTAGAGAATCAAATGCTCAAAATGATTCTCTAGCCGGTGCACGCCTGGAAGAAGTGGTTGTTGAACAATTAGTTTCTCCACCAACAGCAGAAAATAAATCAGAAACAGCAGATGATGAAGAAAATTCTTCTGTATTGATGTCCAGCAAAACATCTACTCCTGAAGAGATGACCGAATTTGTATTTCCTCCAGAATTATACAGAATGACAGAGGGGAAAAAGGATCAATATGGTTCCCTAACACTACTTAAACCTAAAAAGAAAAAAACTGATTATGACTCGGACGACACTTGTGATGAATATGTAATAAGATAATTAATACATTTTTGACTGGTTAAAATATTTTGTATTGGAATAATTATGATGATGATTTGAGAAAGAATTCAAGTCCCTGTTAATCTAGGATTTTTTTGCGAAAATTCCAATACTTTGAAACCTAAAACGTGATAGCTCATTGTGATGGTTTGAAAAATTTATATCGCCCTTTTAAGTTAATCTTTTATTTATATTCTAGGTGGAGTGTGGTGAAAAAGGTTTATGCAAATGCCAAAAGATGAGGGGCAGGGAATACTATACTTATTATGAAGAGACAAAAGAGAAAGAACACTATACTATGTACCCTAAAGGGAGATGTGAATTGCCTCGAGGAGCTACATTGCATTTTGCTGGAGCCCCCCAAAATATGAAGAGGGAGGATCTGAGAGAGGCTCTAGTAGCATTAGGTAACTTTTTTTGTATTGAATAAGCTTGTATTAATACTAGCCTGTTACCGTCTCACTGCACAGTAAAGGTCTCTATTTTTAGAATAAATATTAATTTTGAAAAGTAAATTTTTCCTTAAATGCTTGAGTTATAAAAAAATAATGGGTTCCTACTTGCCTGGAGTCAAACCCTCTTGTGCACAATAGGAGGAGTCTTACTTAACCACAAGGGCAGCACGAGTAATGTCAAATTCATAGTCGTCGTGTGTGCGTGTCATGTATGTGTGTGTTGGTTAATTTTAATCTACACTCCTCTGACTCATTTAATTTTTCGCACAAATAGATACCTAACTGTTTTTGAAACTGGGTGATTTAATTCCTAGGGGCCACACTCAAAATGAAACAATCACCCGTTTCTGTTTAAGTATGCAAGTATATTAATATTTCTTTCAGGTGCAAAGATAGAATTTTTAGACTATCAAAAGGGCAGTAAAGAGGGATGCGTGCGACTTAGTTTTCCATATGAAGCAAGAATTATAATTAAGAAGATGAGAGATAAGAAGCTTGATGTCCTCGGAGCAGAGTTGACTTTCAAAGTTTTGTCAGGAAAAGAAGAAAAGAGATACCATAAGAAAATCATAGAAGCCATTTATCAACTACAGGAAAAGTCAAAAGGCTTAAACAAGAAGTTAAAAAAAGCTGGCTACCAATATGTGAAAAATATCAATCCTGATAATGATTAACAACTTTTCTTCTGTTTGCATGGTTTCCGGGGCGCTGAAGGGTCTTCATATGTACTTAATGGTATACCTATGTATGTAATAGTCTAACACTTATTTTCTTCTGAAATCATAAATTTAGATAGCTATAGGTAAGTGATAACAGTATCAACCCCTTAATTGGGAATTAATTCATGTATACCCAAATAATTATTGCATTGTAGTTACTTGTTGTTTTATTAATACCTGCTTTCCACAAATGCCCACAATGCATCGTCAACTTCCGAGAAGGAGGTAACCAATGCGTGCCAGTGGAACCCTATTACTAATGTACGAGGGGTCCATTCGGTTGGCCACTGGCGAGAGACGCGTGCTGGCGCGTCCGGTGCGTGGCGACTTCTGTGTGGCCCGGTTGTTCCTAATGTAAAATCGTTCATAATGAACAACGTGAATGGTGCGTAACGGCAAATACGAAGACAAAGTAAAATAACTACAAAAAGCCGGCCGTGTCGAAGCACGCACAGTTGGATTTTGTAATCGGGTTGCGTGTACAATATTGATTTCATCAGTGGTACATAAATATAAAAATACAAAAACAAAATTCATTTATTTAGGTTGAGAATCAACACTCTTTTTCAACGTCAAAATTACATGAGACAGACATCACAGACAGGCCCCCAAAAGTCTGCCCTTCGCCACACCCTATGACCCTAGTGTTTTTGCTGTGAAGAAGAAGTGGCTGAACAAACTACCCAGCAACGCGTCTGTCTGATAGGTTAATATTAGAATTTTCAATTTGGTAGAAAGCTCACTTCATAAAGACGATTTCAAAAAGCTTTTGGTCTTAACTTCAGTTCACAAAAAAAAATAAATGTTCACTCACTCATGCATGAGTCATGACTGTTTTGGATCACCACAGATTAACTATGTATATTTCAATATTTTCAATCGACATTCGGTTTAATGACCTCTCAACTGTCAAACAAAAAGTTGACGTTTATTTTATTTTAGTGAATTTTAATCGGGTGTCTATTGCTATGCCTATTGCTGTAGAAGCATATTATTGAAGAGAAAGCATTACGAGTGTTACGTTTAGAGTGTTATAAACAAAATGAAGCCAGAACAAGGGGGAGATACTGAGATTTCGAATCAGGTAGCGGGTGACGTGATAGGCGACACAGCCTACAGCGAACGTTTCGTTCTTAAAATTTTGTTGAAACTTGCAAATTTAGACACGTTAAAAGAAGAAATAAAGGAAAAAGCGTTTGAAGACGATGTCTGCATACTGTGGGACATGACTGCCGAGAGAGATGTTGTTTTGTTTCTTCAGAAACATGATGTTCTAAAGTTATTCAATTTTGCATTACCGGTCATTGAAATCCCTAGAATAATTGAAATAATAGTGGGGATCATTGGAAATATGTGCTGTCAAAAAGAAGTAGTAAATGTGTTGATGAAGATGGATAATTTATTAAATATTCTGATTGATTACATAAACACAGATGATAGCCTTGTCTTGGTTCAGTTGCTGCGGCTGGTAAACGCATGTTTGTTCCTATCGAATGAAGATGAAGTAAACATTTGGATGGAGTTGTTTGTGAACATCGAATATTCTTCTGCTTTATACTTTATGCTACAAAATTCATCACACAAAGTGCTTTTGGTGACAGCATTAGAGAATTTAAATACACTGTGTTCATACTGTAATACTGATAAATTTAGAACAAAGTTTTTTACACATTTCGTTATAACGGAGGCCTTAGACTCGCTAATATCAGCTTTTACTGAGATAACAGTCAATCAGAAAGAAGTGTGTATTAAAGATGAGTTGGAAAGAATTCTTGTTGTGAGTCTTCAGATAGCGTTAAACTTCGTAGGATTTGATAAATCCCATGAAATCTTCAGCCATAGTACAGAAAGTGTCATAACTATGATTAATGTAATTTTAAAATACTATGAAGACAAATTAGTAATTAATAAAGAAATTGATTCAGACTTGGTGGACATTGTTGAATCAACAAACACTATTGTGAAATCGTTACAAATCACAAGTGCACCTGATAAATACTTTGAACTAAGTTTTAGTATATGGAAAGCCTCGTCATCAATTATAAAATCTGACAAAAATGGGTCATCCTTTGAGGAGAATGACAAAGAGGAATTAAAAGAGTTTGTGGCAAAAGTTAAACCGTCTTTGGCTACATTAATTTGTAACTATCTATCAAAGTGTACAGATGATAATTTACTAAAAGTTTTAGATCATATTGGAGCAGATTATGAAGATATTATAAGTTGGGTAAAGGATAAAGAATTGCAATCTCTTGTGTGTAATAGAGCAGCCAACTATAGAACAAGGTTGAAAGATAATGTGGATTCATAATTAAAAATATTTCTTTCGTAATATGTGTTTCATTAGAAGACAAACTAAAAAAAAAACTTGAGAGGTGTCAAGGGACACCCGGATGGAACGAAGTTCCCTTCGATTGATTAGTGAACTATTCAATCTTCTCTCTCTCCCCCTCCCCCTCCGTCTTCCTCCTCCCGCTCCCCTCCCTCTCCCCCTCTCTCCCGGGAATCCAATGGGTAAGAGTCGCACAGGACCGGTCGTTGTGGCGAAATTTGGGGGAGTCCTATGTCCAGCAGTGGACGTCGATCAGCTGAAATGATGATGATGATGATCTTTAGTCGGGTCCGTGGGGGGGCGGCGGGGCGCGGATAGAAACAAGCGCGGTTCCACCCTTGTGAGCACGGTGGGCATGCTCCCAACCCCAATTGACGTCAATAGGCTAATGAATATATCCAATGCCCGATTATTTATAAAAAGCGGAAGGCGCAGTATGACTCTACCTACTAACCTGCAGTGCGCTTTGCACCCCTTGTAATAAATATTCTTATGCAAAATGAAGTTACAACTTAGTTCAAACAAAAGGCAAGTACCGTGAAACCTGGCTACTTTGCCACTTTCTGCTGGCTAAAAAAGTTTGTAAATATTTTTCTCAAAAAAACTCTATGAGAATATACAATTAAATCAATCTGATAGATAATAAATTGTTTGTATCATTGAAATAAAATATAATATCTATTGTTTTCCCATTTATTATTGATATTTTGGTCCAAAAACTTATATGGCAAAGACAACTATTACTTGTGGTAAGATTGCCATGCCAAAATGTTGGATACCTTTAGTGGAATTATCATAAATTATTATAGTTGTCAATGTCACATGCATTATTTACAGTTAAAATATACTAAAATTGTATAATATTTGGCACTGGCAACAGAATAGTCCACTGTATGGCAAATTTACCCTCCGTGTTTTGAATTTTTCAAACAAAATAGAAATAACGGTCAGGGTTGTCGAAATATTTAAATAATTTTTAAATAGTTTTTTATTTAAATTTACAGTATTTATATAAAACATTTATTAAAATTAGAACTTACAAACTTAGTAAAGCTCAATCAATAACTATAAAAACAATCAATATAGAAACAAGTTTAAAAATCTTTAGGAACATAAAATCTTTGAACTTTACAGCAAATCCAAAAAAATGCTTAACAAAATTGTGAGATCGACATAAATAACATAATTTTACGGCTGACGAGATCCACTGCGGTATTTAGCATTTCTATGTAATATTTTTTATAGAATCTGCTCCCCAATTTACGCCTCGATTGATCTCCCATTTTCTAAAAAAAAAATTGTAGGTATTAAAAAACTGACTTCCAAATTTAATAAAATCAGAAGTACGTAAGTGGCAAACATATCAGAATATTTTTGTGACAGCCCTAGCCTCTAGGAAAACATGGCAAAGTAAACATCACTCAAGCTTTGCAGTGGTAAAGTAAATTTGCCAACAGAGATTTCTAAGGTTAAATTGGACAAAGAGACGTAATTTATAATGGTTTTAACTAAACGGCACTGTTAAGAATCTGATATAAAAATTTGACTTACCAACAAAAAGTTTATCCCACTATTTTTTATTAAAGTTTCGGAGCACGAAGTACTACACCGTGAGCACAAGAAAAAAATAACCGCTCAAAAATGACAGTTCTTTGAAAGCTGGGATGTCATGTAAAATAGGATGTTGCCAATTAATTATTAAAGTTTGATTTAAAGACGCTACACATGTGAAAAAAATTACGGTTTCGCTGTAACAAATTATTGTACTGTACAAGTCGGTATATGGCAAATTTAGCAACCATCGGCAAAGTTGCCAGGTTTTACGGTAGGTAATTAGATCAAGGGTAGAACAAAATCCTGTCCAATACATCCAAACAAATCCTGTTTTCAGTTCATACCTCTGAAACGGGACGTCCTAGGTAAAAAATAATGAAAATTTGGTATCCCCCTAGTTAATTTTTTTTCATTTTTTGTTACTAAAAGAACAATTTTTCAATCAGCATTTAAGAAACAAAATCGAACATCCTGTATGCACTCGGGCAGTTTCCGAGAATAGGCTTCGTACACAGCCCGCCAACAATGCGTATGGCGAGCGAACTACCGGGTATATTATACCGAGACTCATTAATAGTCTACCGTCAGAAATAAAAAAAAAGATTACACCCAAAAATATTAAATGTAAGCTTATGCAATATTACGTATTATTTAAGAATGTTTGTTTATTATTTTTTATGAATTGTTAATCGACAGTAACATACGCATATAAAATAAAACCTCAATAATTTGTTGCGATATTGAGATAGTTTAATAGCACTAGTTTAAACCTTAGTGGTTTTTGGTTGCTATTTAAACTAAGATAGATAATAAGATTCTTTTGTAAAATGGTAAATAAATAAAAAAAAAAAAAAAAAAATACACCCCCCGGGGAATAAGGTACTCTATTTTGTAGGTGGCCTTTGATTGGCCTTGGCCTTGATTTTGACTTAATGGTTAGTTTACTCTACACGAGATTATGTTTCTTTTGAAGTCCAGACATTATCTTGGTTGGGTCATGTGTGAACCACGCTGATCGGTGTCTGAGGTACTCTTATGATGAAAGAACCACACAGAGCTTAGACTTGTTTTAGTTAGTAAGTATTTAGTGTCTTTGTGTCTATTCAATGCACACATTTATTAGTAATCGTAAGCTCCTCACGCTATAAGCATTACCACTTGCGAGTTTGCGACCACTAAATAAGCGAGGCAGCCCCACTCTGTTTTATGCTGTATTTCATGAAAAAGTCAGCCAAATGTCTGAAACATCCCATAACAGGATGACTCAGTACCAAGGTTTTTCAGCGATGACAGACAACATTACAGATCGCCAAAACATGGAGCCGACGAAAACCGAGAAGGAATTTTTTGTTGCTTTGAGAAATCCTGTTTTCAGTTCATATCTCAGAAACGGGACGTCCTAGGTCAAAAATAATGAAATTTTGGTATCCCCCTAGCAAAATACACCCCCCGGAGAGAAAAGTACTCTATTTAGTGGGTGGCCTTTGATTGGCCTTGGCCTTGATTTTGACTAAATGGTTACTTTTAGACCACACGAACCCAAGTTTCTTTGGCAGTCTAGACATTGTTTTGGTCGGGTCATGTGTGAACCATGCTGATCGGTGTCGAGGTATTTCCATGAGTATTTCAAACATCCCTTAACGAAATATCCCAGGAAGCCGATTTTCCAGCAATCACAACATCACAGGTCGCCAAAATGTGGAGTCGACGAAAACCGAGAAGGAATTTTTTGTTGCTTTGACAAATCCTGTTTTCAGTTCATATCTCAGAAACGGGAAGTCCTAGGTCAAAAATAATGAAATTTTGGTATCCCCCTAGTTAAAAACACCCCCCGGGGAGTAAGGTACTCTATTTTGTAGGTGGCCTTTGATTGGCCTTGGCCTTGATTTTGACTTAATGTTTAGTTTACTCTACATGAGACTATGTTTTTTTTCAAGTCCAGACATTATCTTGGTTGGGTCATGTGTGAACCACGCTGATCCGTGTATGAGGTACTCTTATGATGAAAGAACCACACAGAGCTTAGACTTGTTATAGTTAGTAAGTATTTAGTATCTTTGTGTCTATTCAATGCACACATTTATTAGTATTCGTAAGCTCCTCGCGCTATACCTAAGCATTAGCACTTGCGACCACTAAATAAGCGAGGCAGCCCCACTCTGTTTTATGCTGTATTTCATGAAAAAGTCAGCCAAATGTCTGAAACATCCCATAACAGGATGACTTAGGACCAAGGTTTTTCAGCGATGACAACATTACAGATCGCCAAAACATGGAGCCGACGAAAACCGAGAACGAATTTTTTGTTGCTTTGAGAAATCCTGTTTTCAGTTCATATCTCAGAAACGGGACGTTCTAGGTCAAAAATAATGAAATTTTGGTATCCCCCTAGTTAAATACACCCCCCGGGGAGTAAGGTACTCTATTTTGTAGGTGGCCTTTGATTGGCCTTGGCCTTGATTTTGACTTAATGTTTAGTTTACTCTACATGAGACTATGTTTCTTTTCAAGTCCAGACATTATCTTGGTTGGGTCACGTGTGAACCACGCTGATCGGTGTATGAGGTACTCTTATGATGAAAGAACCACACAGAGCTTAGACTTGTATTAGTTAGTAAGTATTTAGTATCTTTGTGTCTATTCAAGCATTAGCACTTGCGACCACTAAATAAGCGAGGCAGCCCCACTCTGTTTTATGCTGTATTTCATGAAAAAGTCAGCCAAATGTCTGAAACATCCCATAACAGGATGACTTAGGACCAAGGTTTTTCAGCGGTGACAGACAACATTACAGATCGCCAAAACATGGAGCCGACGAAAACCGAGAAGGAATTTTTTGTTGCTTTGAGAAATCCTGTTTTCAGTTCATATCTCAGAAACGGGACGTCCTAGGTCAAAAATAATGAAAATTTGGTATCCCCCTAGCAAAATACACCCCCCGGAGAGAAAAGTACTCTATTTAGTGGGTGGCCTTTGATTGGCCTTGGCCTTGATTTTGACTAAATGGTTACTTTTAGACCACACGAACCCAAGTTTCTTTGGCAGTCTAGACATTGTTTTGGTCGGGTCATGTGTGAACCATGCTGATCGGTGTCGAGGTACTTCCATGAGTATTTCAAACATCCCTTAACGAAATATCCCAGGTCGCCAAAATGTGGAGTCGACGAAAACCGAGAAGGAATTTTTTGTTGCTTTGACAAATCCTGTTTTCAGTTCATATCTCAGAAACGGGACGTCCTAGGTCAAAAATAATGAAATTTTGGTATCCCCCTAGCAAAATACACCCCCCGGAGAGAAAAGTACTCTGTTTTGTGGGTGGCCTTTGATTGGCCTTGGCCTTGATTTTGACTAAATGGTTACTTTTAGACCACACGAACCCAAGTTTCTTTGGCAGTCTAGACATTGTTTTGGTCGGGTCATGTGTGAACCATGCTGATCGGTGTCGAGGTACTTCCATGAGTATTTCAAACATCCCTTAACGAAATATCCCAGGAAGCCGATTTTCCAGCAATTACAACATCACAGGTCGCCAAAATATGGAGTCGACGAAAGCTCTGTGACCAATTTTAAATGCAATTCTCATTGGTTTCAGGAATCCTGTTTTCCGTTCATATCTCTGAAACGGGACGTCCTAGGTAAAAAATAATGAAAATTTGGTATCTCCCTAGTTAAATACACCCCCCGAGGAGTAACCTATTCTATTTTGTAGGTGGCCTTTGATTGGCCTTGGCATTGATTTTGACTTAATGTTTAGTTTACTCTACACGAGACTATGTTTCTTTTGAAGTTCAGACATTATCTTGGTTGGGTCATGTGTGAACCATAGTGATCGGTTTCTGAGGTACTTTTGGTATATTTGGTCTGATGCAGCCAGGATATCTAGCACACTAATACACTCTTGGGAAAATAATAGCAGATAATCGTGATTGGCTTCGCTTTAACCAGCATTCAAATGCACTAAAAATATACCATAACCGTCAACTCTAAAACAAAATTGATGCGTTTATTTTTTTTTAAATAAAATGAAATTATTTTTTTTAGAAGACCTCACCCCAAAAAATAAAACAACATTTAAAAAGTTAAAAATAACACTTTCCTATCCTTGAGTCATGAATACGTCAACTCGGGGTACCGCTCAACGATAGGGAAGTGTTATTGTTTTACTTTTTGCGGTGGCGGTTTTTTAAATTTTGAATTTAACTTTTATCAAAAGAATTTTGATAAAAGTTAAATTATAATTAATAAAAAATTAAAAGCCCCAGATACAATTAGAGGGGTGTTATAAGTTTGACGTCGATGTCTGTTTGTCTATCTGTCTGTGTGCCTGCCTGCGTTGTGCGTGTCTGTCTGTGTCTAAACGGATGAACCGATTTCGATGCGGATTTTATTATTTGAAAACCAGTTTCCTGGCGGTGGTTCTTAGCTATACTGCGTTCTTAGTAATATGACTATACCTATTGCGTTAAAGCACTTAATAATTCGTCAATTTAGATTTTTTAGATTTTGGCTCTCTAAAATAATCTATACCTTAAAAAAATAATATCGTTGGAAGGTAGTAAATAGGTATTAAATATGTATCCTTCGAAAATTGGAAATAAACTGCCCATCTTTATACTACACTAAATAATTGAATCGTCATTATGCAGGGACCAAACAAATTACTCGATATTTTTACAACCAATATTTTTTCAGTCAGTCAGAATTAATATTATTTAGGTAGAATTAAGGTATTAAAACACTAGCAAGGTGGAACATTCCAGGGAGCAGTTTATCAGTTTGGTCCCTCCATCTTGACGTCATGATG
Organism: Euplexia lucipara; assembly: GCA_921972225.1. NCBI lineage: Eukaryota > Metazoa > Arthropoda > Insecta > Lepidoptera > Noctuidae > Euplexia > Euplexia lucipara. The sequence continues at coordinate 4,038,984 of OV179146.1, read as the reverse complement.
GAGGGACCAACATTTTGTTAAGTTATTCTGCAAATATAGAGGTAGCATTTTTTTTTAGTAAAGGTAGCAAATAGTAGATTTATGGTATTATTTTTTAATATATGTATGACAGACATCCGAGACTTGGTCCCTCCATCTTGACGGTCACGAACAATTATAGGCATCATTGCAGAGCGGTTATTACAATGCGGAACACCATTGTGCGTACCGCTAAGGAGTGTAATTCCCTGTCGCAGTTGGTGGTGTTTCCTGATAGCTACAACGCAGAGGTTTTTAATTCAAGAGTGAATAGGTTACTTTTACGCAAGCATGCTTCATCGTCAACCACATCATCGCTTACCATCAGGTGAGATAGTGATCAAACGCGTGCCTATCAATAATAAAAAAATGGCGCCATTTCATAAGGTACTTTGACCGCCTCGTTAGTCTTGTGGTCGCAAGCGCTACTGCTGAGCGTAAGGTCCCAGGTTCGATCCCCGAGTTGGGCAGTGTTAATGAGTTTTTCCATCTGGAACTTCTCAGTAGCAGAGTCTGGATTTGTGCGCGATTGATGGCAATAGCGCCCTTTATTACATGGGACTATAAAATAACTGACCAAATGTGGGTGTACTACCAAGTACACCTCTGCCTAGCCCTTCGGGGATCACAGGCGTGATGTTATGTATTTCATAAGGCACGAAGAAGTAATAAAACGACAATATGTATATAGGATTATATATTTTTTTACACAGTATGAAGCAACATTTACATTACCATAAACGAGTTTTACACCGTCGCATTCGCGGCGGACTAAAACTATTCGAATGTAACAGTACATAGTAACAAAACAAAGCTCACTACATCCATACCTCACATACTTGTCACACAATGATATGCTCCTCACGTAAAAAACAACGTCACAATACTGAAAAGGAAAAAGGAGATTAATAAATTTACATATATTAAATGTACTTAAATACTAACTAACCACGAGCCTACGTGCCCCGCTTGAGGGCAAAAAACGCACGAACTTCTTTTTTTTTAAATATCAATTTGTATATAGTTTACATAATATATCGTTAGAGATAATAAAAAAACAGGATAAAGACTAGACTTTACACTGATCAACGACAAATTGGCTAACAGCAACATATCGCGAGGGCGTCTCTGCGCGGGCGACGACGCAGCTTGCAACATCAATATATCGACACGTCATCTGCACAGTCGCGCTCGATGACTCGCAGCTACTATGCGTTTCAAATGAGAATCAATGACGTCTATCTGTCAGAAGTCACTTGAAAAGTACCGCGGTCCCCAACACTAATTCATTTAAGACGTTATTTCATTTTAAATAACAGCGACTCGGTAAAACAAAAAACAAAAAATAATTGATAACACGAATAAGGTTTCGTTGCAGAGCGTACTTTTCAAGTGACATCTGACAGATAGAGGTCATTGACGTTCCTATTCTCCTTTGAACACACTATTATGAAAACTCCCTTCAAATCTGCACTACTCGCGAAATTAAGAATACGAGGCGAAGCGGAAAATCCTCAAGGATGTCCTCCGCCCTCCCCAAGGCATGTCAGACTATTACTGAATAAAAACCACCCCGGGTTTCCGACTCACGCTTGGGCCGGGGGTCGTGGGAAGGGATGATTCTTTGGCAACCCTCAGCTGGTAACCGAAGAGTACTCTGCGAGTAGTGTAGACCTTTATATTGTGCTCAATTCAATGCGAACATCGACCGCGACTGCGCAGATCGAGAAACACAGATCGTACATAAAAATTAAAACAAAATAAAACATGTGACCGTTAAACTGTCGCCCGCAGAGAGTCGCATCATACATAACATACATATAAATGTTACATGTTACCTACTCAATAAGTTACATAAATAATTTGAATTTAAAAACGAGTCTTAGGCTTCTGAATAACATAATTATAGCATGTAGTACCATGACAAAACCCAGTTTCGCTACGCACAGTCAACTAAGTAGCGGCCATGTCGGGTTAGTATTGTCGACCTTTACAATTTAATCTGAAACATAATGTATGTTGTAACGTTGTTTTCTTCCTATATTCTTAAAGACTATAGAGCTGTATTAGGCTCAAGAGGCAACTTCGCGCATTTAAAAATTGAACAGACCACGTAACATTGTAAGACTGTTCGACTTACTATCTTAAACTAACCATCTCTAAAATCAAATACCTTATAAATATTCAAAAAGTTAGAATGTCTATATTAACCGAACGATATAATATTTTGTGTATGGGCTACAATACTTAACGACATTCACAACTTCACATTATATATATAAACACATTACTCAGGTACATGTGAACATTTTTACATAACAATCCGTTTGGGCCTCGTCATAAATATATATTTGGTGATTAAACTGTAAAGGTTGAGTGGTCGTACATGGTCAGATAATTAGGAGACTGTATAAAAAAATATATTTACAGATAAACCGTAGCGGAATAAGCCGCGGCTGATACGAACGCTGCTTTACCCCTTTGTACCATCAGGGATATGTTTTATGTACGGACGCCAGGGCATAAAGCTATCACAATCTGACAAATTTTCCCAATTTATAAATAACCAAAAATATAATTCCAGTCTGTTAGTATCCCATAGCAAAACAAAGGCCTCTTCTCATACAGAGAAGGCACGAGCATTGATCACCACGCTTGCTCAAGGCGGATTGGCGATTTCAGACTTTTAGCAACTATAGGTCCAAGTTTCCTCACGATATTTTCCTTCACCGCTGTCCATGACATCTAAGATAAACTAAGAAAGTTCATAAAATGAATTATATAAGTCACATTAGAACTTGGAACCTAAACACCACTTTAACTACTAGGCCATCACAAAATGGACCTTATAGTGATTGTGATAAAGTTGAAAATCTATCGAAGAAATTTGACAGATTGGGGTAGCTTGATGCGCAGGCGTCTGTACACAGCTGTGCACATATTGACGTAACCGACTGTACCTCCACGTTGTATTAGAGTCAGGACACATTGATCGACAACTTTCGACGGTTTGTCCATAAAGAGAGCAAAGTATGAAATGCATCGACGCGGCGAACGTGCTCTGATGAAGGACTGATACAAACCGCGATCGATCGTCGATGGCCTTCGGTGCGCGGTGGATCGTATAATGCGTACACGTATAGTGTGCTCCTTTTTAATCGACAAAATGCAAAAGGGTGTCGTTCGATCGATCGATCGATGTGTCTTAACCCTTACACGAACATTTCTGTGTTCGTTTGTCAAAACAGCCTTTAAATTGATCGAAATTTAAAATATTTACTAACGCACCGCGTCTTTTCCTTTTATCTACCAAACTCATCATTATTACATTGTCGCTATCGACAAACGAACACGAACGCCACACGATAAACTAAATAAATTTCGACGCTATTCAACTTCGATAAAAACTAATTCACTTACGTTTCGTCGATTTAAAAAAAAATACAATAGTGTAGAAATACTTTTACATAAATTTTATGTAGAAAAGAAATACATCCAGATTACCACCTGGACTTCAGAATCAAGCCAATTCGTATTATGGTCCGATTTTGGCACATTACCTTCGAAATACATAATAAATAATACTATTTTGACTGCGAACGATGGCAGTGTGAGTTGAACCTTTTCTCTTGGTAATAGGAGTGAATATTGAATGGCAATTGTTCTCTAGCTTCTGATATAAACGTCGATACACTATATATTTGTTCGCCAGCACGATGTTTATCATAGAAGCAAGGAGAGCGGCTGTAATTTTTTCGGATGTATTATTTTTTTCATATCAAGTGCAAAACATATCGCCATGTTTCTATGACGTAAGCATCGCGCTAAAAGAAAATAATCGTTCTACGACATAAAACTCTTTGGTACATTTTTGTGAGAAACGACAAAGCTACTGTGAGCAAGCGATGTATAAAAATACGATACTTGCTTGGACCGAATTGAATGTAGTCGTGTTAACTAAAAGTTTTTCTCACAATAAGATAATGACGTTGTATGATGAAGCCGATGGAGTCACTGGAATGTTCGCAGCGAGCGCTCCACCGCACGACTGAGCCCCACAAATACATATTGCTTTCATAATAAGCGTATTATTTTAATCCATCAAGAGTAGGTACGATACATTCAATTTTTTTTTGTACTTACACAATCTAAACACGAGTAAATATTAAAACAACCAACTTTCCCCGTCTTCGTTGTCTTGAACGGACAGCTTGAATAGAATAGGACAGCTACGGGGTCCACACCGAGATTAACTTGGTAGAATAAATATTAGGAATACATCTACACAGTCTGTTTATATCGGCAAAGGGTGATCAATACATCACATTTGTGGGGATTTTCACTGAAATATAGTGTTTGTGAGCTGCGGGAAGGCCTCGCGCCTCGCCGCGGTGATGGTGAGGGTGTAAGGAGTGGTGATTGGCGAGATAATGTCGGATGCAAATCCCTGGAGTGGGATCTATTGATAACCTCGACCGTTCGCACACGCGCTTGGCTGGGAGCCTGAAGCGATGGAGTGACATGGAGATTCCTTCGCTGCTGGAGCCTACGCCCCGGAGAACCCGTACACCTCGAGCACTCGGATCTCGAAGTCGCCGCTGGGACAGAGCGGCGGGTTGTTGAAGGTCGAACAGCGGTCAGTCTTGCCGAACCTGATGTTCTCGTCCATCCAGATGGCTTGGCCTTCACTGTGGATGTTAAAAGTACAATATTAAAGTGACATTCAATTCAATGTATTATGCTGTATGTGCGTGCAAGTGAATGAAGTCCAAGTTCAGTATCGGGGATTTAAAGTTGGGATTTGGGATGAATGATAGTAGAAAATGAAGAAGAAAACTATACGTACATTTAGACAGTTAAGAAAAAAATGGCCGGCAGATGTGAAACATCACAGTTGATAATTATTTAAACAAAAATCATATATGGAGTAAATTAAATAAAACGCGATGAAGTTGCCGCCACGCCTTACTAGGCGGTTTTACACACAAGAATCTGAATAGACGTTTGTTTCACATCACAACCAACCATTGTATATAATTTACACAATGGAAACTCAGAAATCTGTAAACCTGTTCCATACAAACAAAGGTTGACTGGTAGAAAATGCCTAAGGCATTAAGTCCGCCTATGTACATTTGTGTGCTTGAAGTATTCAATAAATAAATAAACATGAAACTTAACCCTTGTACAGAAGTTTGAATTTCCATTAGCAGTGTGAAATGAAGCCCGGTGGGTACAAATCATACATTACAACACCAAAACAGGGATATTTAAAACAAAATGGTGAACGCACGAATACATGCTTAAAAACTCATTCAAACATCGACCAATTTCAATACAAAAACAACACTTACATTCCTAAATTAAAGACAACACGCATTCGATACATCGAACCAATCCGACAACCACACGTCAAGTACATATGTACAACGAAAACCACCCTTATTGCTAGGGAAATAAGGGCGCTGGAATCGTCAAACTGTAATACGGTTGTAAGGGACATCGGACGGACATACCGAGTGTGCGCATGAGTTCTGTATAACATGATTCTGGACCCACCAGGGTTAAAATTAAGTTTCGTTGTCTTTTCTAATTACTATGTTTTTTTCTGCTGTTGGTTTTAATTTAGACTGCAAAATAACCTGTTTTTGGAAAAACATTTCATTCAAAATATTTACGTTTTTTTTCTGATTTTATTTTTACTATTATAGGTACTTGGAGCTGATTTTACAATGATCAAAATAACTTTTATTTGAAGAAAAGAAATGGCGGTTTGCCGGATTATCCATATAAAAGCTGTCAAACCACCATTAATATACCTCAGATAAAACTTTAAAAATGACCCTTCTGTAAAAATTAAGAAAATCATAATTTTCATGAAAGTTAATAAAAATTGGTCCAATGTAAATCAAATAATGCACTTAATGTAAATCTAATTGGATGGCCCATTGTCCATTATTGTACAGAACTCATGATTTACAAATGTCTGTCAATCAAAATTCAAAATAAAAGAAATTAAATTCATTTATTCAAATTAGGCTAAATTAGATAAGACAGTTCCCTAAAGAGCCCGCCCTTCGCCAATTCCTAGTGTTATTGCTGGGAAGAAGTGGCGGAACAAACTTCCGTAGCAAAACGTTTGTCTGATAAGTTAGAAGAACTTGAACACTGAATGTCCCTTAGAACCTGTATATGACGTGGGGTTGATACTTGAACACCCAATCTTAGATAGTTAACGTTTGTGCAACTTAATACTTTGAAGTTATTTAGTTTAAGTTAATTTTTGATTGACCATTTGTATGATTAAGTAAGATCCTAAACAATTTCGGTTGCAATGGAAACTGAACTTCATCATGTAAAATACTGCCCAACTAAACGCAAAAGTGGTATCTCAGAGAAAGCGAGATAATCTACGTACTAAGCGTTTCAAATAAGAATAGGAACGTCAATGACCTCTATCTGTCAAATTTCTCTTAAAAAGTACGGCCTGCAACGAAATCTTAATCGCGTATCAATTATTATCTTTTATTTGTTTGACTGAGTTGAAGTTATTCAAAATGAAAAAACGTCTTAAATTAATTAGTCTTGTGGAGTGCTTCGTTTTATTTATAAATTCTGTTTAATACACGGTTGTTTGTTGTTGTTGTTGATAATTGTTTTTGTTTTGATCTCCCTGACTGCTCGAAAATGTGTGAACGAGGCGCTGTTTTGCATGGGAGGGCTCGAGAGATTATCTCCAATGTAAACAAATACTTTGACAGTACAATTTAGAAAATTATTTGTTCGTAATTCGTAAATACATTATATTTATAAAACACCTTGTTTTGCTGATCTTACCCAATTTATTCGAATTGACAGCTATGACGTCACAACATGGCGCAAAGTCATTCCTATTCTCATTTGAAACGCATAGTACTGTATTAGTAATTTTAAGTAAAACTGAGTTAGGGAAAACGTTAAAGTTGTTTTTATGTTTCAAACAAGTCTGCCGTGATTGGCTTTCATTCATAAAAAAAAAAACTATTAACTATCAAGGGTCCGGCTTGCAATCTAATTGGATGCAGCTGAATACTAGTGATTTATATGAAGCGACTGTATATTTGACCTCCACAACCTGCTAACTGGACCAATATGATACCAATACATATACGGGTTGTGAGACCGGAAATACACGGACTGCTCGAGCAGTTAGTGCCGCCTAGTGATCAACATACACAGACCGCTCTTGCAGTCAAGAGTCAACAACTTGAGGCTGCCATTGATAACTGCTCGAGCAGTTGGCAATTTCAAATCAGTATCATCATAGATTTTGAGGAGGAAGCACTTCTGCTGCTTTTGCTCAGAAAATTAGATGGCGTGTTTATTGCGAATGGATAACTAATTTCGTAATTGCAAAAAAACAATTACCGTTTTCTGTGCAAAAAAAATCCGCAAGAAACTCCTGCTAGGAGTGTAGGTTAGTTACTAACAACACCAAGAACATTTTTTAACTGTAAGTACGTATTACATTAGTTCCTGATAACTATCTGAGATTTTGAATTCAAGAACACACACACATTCAAACACGCATCACACAACATACCCTCCACCGATTGTAATCATAGTATTATCGGCCGCCATGAAAAGAGAATTCGCGTGCGGAGTCCGGACATCACTCTCTCCCTCCTTCTTGTCCTCGAGGCATCCCACCCACGGGTACTTGGCTCGTAGCGGATGTAAACTGTAATTGATATAATAATGTAGTTGCAACTGACCCGCCTCCTATGGTGATCATCTTGGAGTCGGCCGCCATGAACAGTTCGGAGCCGTGCGCCACGCGCTCTTCGACCTTCCCGTCGGCTCCCGACGTGCAACCCACCCAAGGGTACTTTGCGCGCTCTGGGTATAAGCTGGAAGCGAATTACGGGTTGATGCAACATGCTATGGTTTTTTTTACAGGGTTATAATATGTGGGGGGGGGGGTTAAATTTGTTCGTAATATGGGTTTAAACAATAATATTATCTATAAGTAAAAAGGTCTAGATAAGATTACCTAAAAAACATACGATGTTCAAAAACGGCACACTAACGCACGCACGCGTCCGTTGACGGCGCGACGAGATACTGAGGTCAAGTGTGGCTAGTTAGCCACATTTTAACGTGTCGCTTGCTGAGCGCTTATAACCTATCTACACCTTTTTATTTATATATCATTGGGTTTAAAGGTCTTAATCGATTCGTGTTAAGGTGGATGTGCCAGGGTATCTTGTTACGGCCGCTAATAATATTTAAACCAACATATTATTATATTATAACCTGACACTGAACGACTAAGTGCAAAAAACACAAGAAAATATTAATGTCGTGGGCTACCCTGACGCTTTCACCTTAAGGTGACACATACATAATAATTCGACAGTTTTCCCATCTGTCATTAAATATAGGTCGTTTTTTAAACACACTGATTTTTATTCTTATTTTTATCTTTTATTTTTGTCTGATGTTTTCAATCTTTCCTTGTTTTTTTTATTATTTGTATTGTTGGTTTTTTGTTTTATGTTCTGTGCGTCCAAATAAAGTATTTTCTTTCTTTCTTTGATAAATCTGTCAACTACTCCTACGACTTACTAATGTGCCAATTACTCATACGACTAAATGAACTAAAAAAATTGAAATCAGCGCTTTTTTTCGTAGTGTATAACATATCTGTTTATTAGAATATCATTGGTGTTAACACTATGGGTTGAGCACACCATAGTGCACCGCAATGCGGGTTTTCATTGGTAATCAAATATCAAACTTATCTTGGTTAAAATAGAGTACAAAATAAATTGTGCTGCCGACTGTAATGCCAACAAAAGTATGTTGATTATATTGTTTATTTTCGACTTTATTTTAAAGAATCAGTGGTGATATTGGTTTGGCAAGGTAAACTGCGCTTTAGTACGTTTCGTACTTTTCCAGTTTAAATAACTATGTAGAATAAAAGTATCGATACTGCGAATGCAGTCTATATTAAATACAGTCGAGTACGAATTTAAATTTAGTTTTGTTTTTAATTATTTAGGAGGGAGGATGTAATTTTGATAAGATGAATGATGAGTTTTGTTTTACAACACTCATTTATATGAAATACTTATTTAGCTATATGTGTAGGGAACGTTTTAGGCTTGGGTACTATTTAGTTCACAATAAATAAAACGTTTATTGAAATGTCAAAACAGCACACCAAGGTTACAAATGTTTGTACAAGTTATAAAACAATAATGTTAGGATGGATTACTAAATAAACAGATATAAACAGACACAAATAATAAGCAATAACACCCGGTTTCAGAAACGAAATTTTGGTGCAATTAATTTAACCAGTCACAGCATTAATCGCAGTCGATTTTTAATGGATAATATTCGCTTCAGAAATTGAGTGTAGGTGTTAGGATGCCACAACGAACTAGGTAAGATGAAAAAATAAACATAAATTACATTATACATGTACCAGCTTTTACCCGAAGAGCATTGACAACACAATGTAAGTTTTTTTTTTAAATCCTTGGCTATAGATTACAAAGCATAAAATATATGATACAAATAAATAAATACTTAGAACATTAAGTGAAAGAAAATGACTGTGGCAGTAAGTCCGTCTCTGTAAATTAGTGCGCTTGGAGTATAAAATAAATAAATTAGTTTATAAACTTGAAATAATGCAATATAGATATACAGTGTGGATTGGATCGACATACAAACTGATACTACGAGCTTTGTTGACTTTTTCCTATTTTTTTGTGCATGGAATTATTATTATCAATTTTATTTATTTATATTAAACAAAATTTTAGTTTTAAGTCCCTCATCTAGATTACAAAATAATATTCGATAAGTATTTTTTTCTTATTCAAATTCATGGAAAACTGCTTAGATTTAGCGCATTAAAGTTGAGGAGAGGGGGCTAGTAACGTCATTATCTAGTATACACTATACTGGCTAGTGACGTCATGTGACATTTTGACTTGATGTGTCGCCGTTATTTTTTGATTACGTGAAAAAATAAAAGATATGTATCGAATATTTTCTAGTAATCTAGATGAGGGACTAAACACTAAAATTTAGTCTTACCTAATAGCTGAATTTTTCCAATTGTTAACAACAACAACTCAACAAGAACAAAACAACTTCAACAACAATAACTTAACTTTTATCTAAATATTAAATGTGGGTTTGGCCACTCAAGTTCGAAGAAGTTTTTTTTATTATTTTAACAGGAGTAGGAAATACTCATGGATGCCTGTGCTCACAATGGCCCACGAAGGGTGGGCCGTTTTAGGGGGACTGTCTTTATGTATTTTTTTGACTTTCAAAAAGTGCTGATTCTCAGCCTAGTTTGAATAGTCTTTTTTTTTTTTTTTTTTGATTTTTTGGATGATTCAGTCTGGGCAGAGCCGGAATCTTTTGATCCGGTTATTTTGAACGACAGACAGCTTAGGTGTAAGACTAAGGTTTCTTGGGGGAAAAATATCTTTTACAATGACCATAACTACGAGTGAAATAAAAAAGTGAGTGTTTATTTTTGAATTTTTAGCTGGTTTCGAAACACAGTTTAAGTCAGCTTGTAAAAAAAAATAAAGCAATAAATATAAATAAATAAATATTCCACAACTGTTTCACACAACGCCATTTAGTCCCAAGTTAAGCTTGAGAGCTTGTGTTATGGGTACTAAATAGCTGATAAACATACTTATATATTTCTAAATACATACATATTATAGATAAATTACACCCAGACACAGAACAAATGATCGTGCTCATCACACAAACATTTGTCCTGGGTGGGAATCGAACCCAAGACCTCCGGCATAGCAGTCAGGGTCGCTAACTACTAGACCAACAGGCCAGTCAAATGTGTTTACTTTAAGCTAAGTAAAATGTTCTATTTTACTCATTGTATCAGAATGTGCGTCGACTTTCATTGCACTCTGTATTTTAAGTAAATAAACATATATAACTACCTACAAATTTATTTTAGATGAACCGAATACTTTATGAATGGTAAAATTTTTACCAACTTTTTTTTCACATACATAATATAATACTGCTGACATCCTTGCGATGGTATTAAGACAAGATATTTTTTTTAAATAAAAGTAAAACTATTCCCTAATCTAACTTCTCTAGTGACGATGACGGTTATAAAATAATAAAAATAATAATACCAGCCCATTACTGTCCCACTGCAGGGCAAAGGCCTCTTCTCATACAGAGAAGGCTCGAGCATTGATCACCACGCTTGCTGAAGGCGGATTGGCGATTTCAAACTTATATTAACTATAAGTCCAGGTTTCCTCACGATGTTTTCCTTCACCGATGTCTATGATGTCTTAGATAAACTTGTAAGTACCTACATATGAATTGAAAAAGTCACGTTGGTACTTGCCCGGATTTGAACCACAAACTCGTGCATGAGAGGTAGGCGCCTTAACCTCCGGGCCATCACGACAGTCAACGTTCATGACGGTTAATATTTAAAAATTACCGTTACGTCATTATTCAACACGTCACTACGTCTGATAAAATATTACTTATTTATTCTAAGGTTTACCTAAAGAGGAATGTCTCTCCGGTCCCGAAGTAAGCCTGCCGGTTGCCGCGCTCGTCCTTCTGGTTGCGCTCGAACCACCTCGTCGAACAATATGCACCGAATACCTGGAAAATGGTTTTTGGAAGGTATTAGTCAAAAATAGATGGTTTGGTCACGTTGAAAGGATGGATGAAAGGCGACTAACGAAAGGTATTTACAAGGCAGATGTAAGTGGGAACGCCGGGAGAGGACGCCCCAGAAGGACATACATAGACCTTATTGGTGAGGTTCTTCAGAAAGGTCAGGTGCGTAGTACTCGCAACCGGCGTGCGTGTATGACAACATGTATGAATGTAAACGAAGCAAAAGAAGTATGTAAGAATCGTAGCACATGGCGCTCTGTAGTTTCTGCCTACCCCCGTGGGAAAAAGGTGTAAGTATATGTATGTATGTATGTATGTATGTATGTATGTATGTATGTATGTAGTCAGTAGCTCCTTCATTAGATACTAAGACCCATCCATACCTTGGAAAGCAGTTTTTTTAAACCTAGTACCTAACACTAAAAAATATATATAAATGCACCCACGACACAAGGGAATCAATAGATAAACAACCACACCCTGAACAACTACCTGTAGGCAATACACATATTTCTATTATTATAAGAGAACTCCGGACACGCGGTGCAGCAGCCAATCTCCTCAGCCGCTGCTCCAACCGTGGGGTCAAGTACGGCTATAGTCAAAAGCCGGAAAGTGTGACAACCAGTAGGGGTAAGCGGTACAAAACCCTGTTACCCAGTTACTGGGTTGTGGAGTTCAAATATGCAATCGCGCTATGTAAAACACTGGTAATCAGTTGGATCCGGTTAAACTAGAAACCGACTTTTCTATTTTTCGTTTTAGTTTTTTTATAGCCTATCATATGTTCTTATTTAATTTATGTAATGTTATACTCGAATCTATTTGTAAGTACGATGCACACCTTTTTAAGTAGCATCATCACTCTTGTTTAACCGACTTACAAGAAAGTAGGTTCTCAATTAGAACCGATTTGTTTTTTTTATTGTTTGACAGGGTATACTTTCCATGGACCACATGTATGTCTGTGTGGATGTAATATCAACATAAATGGAAAATATTAAATCATCTACATACGGAGAAAATTGTAAAATAAAAACTATTACAAAAAAATACAATTAAGTACACAAAAATACAATACAAATTGACTTCATAAAAAAAACACTACTGACTTCCAACAATATAGTACGTTCGCGTTAAGAATGCAGTAAAGTCATCATTATCCGTCGGCCTAGCCCCGCCCCCCAACCAATTCTAATCAAATTCATTTTTATAAATTCATTAAACTTAATCTTAATATAATTTGTTTAAATTTAACAACACTGTGGAATACATCTTTATCTTGCAGTTGCACTGCGTTCTTAACGCGAACGAACTATAGAGTAATATTCCACCTATTAGTCTTTTTATGAAGTTGATTGTATTTTTTTATAAAAAGTTTTTAAGATCGACTGTTACAGTACCCCAATAATTAAGGTCATGGCACATTATACCGGCACGGCACCGGCACCGCTCCAAACCAGCAATTGACTTGTCATTCAATTTAGAGCCTTAAATCGTGGGAAGTATAATATATTTCACAATGTCAAAGTGGAAAAGCCAACATGACATTATGAAAACGTGCAAGTAGGCGTGTTCAATTATAAATGCCTTTATATAACAATTGTGTTCGCGGTGACAGCTAGTTTGCACCTTGCGGCCAGCGCGCGGGCGGCGAGCTTGTACCTCGCGGGCGGCGTGCGGACTGCAAGCTGGCACCTTACCGACGATGCGTAGTTAGCGCACTGGCAGCTAGCCGTAGCCTAAATTCGAGGCGACGCCGTGCGGCTGCTGCGCAGTTCTAGTCTATTGTGTAATTTCTTTTAGTTTAATTCTTTTTTTTCGTTTTTATTATTGTGTGCCTGTGTTGTGTGAAATAAATGCTTTATGTTTCTTTCTTCTTTCTTAGTATTAGACGAAGATAAAAGGAACTCACCTCATTGTTGCACGTCTTGATCATGAGCAACGTCGGCTCGTGATGCTCGACGCGCACGTAGAAAGTGGTTAACGAGCAACCATGCTCTTCCGTGGTATACAGTAACACTGGCTGGTACATCGTGATGCGCACCGGCAACCACGACCACAACGTGAATAACTGGAACGATCGGGAATGTATTAGAAGGTGATTTTTGATTATTTTGCCGAATGAGGTTGCTAACTATCGAGAATGATGATTGCGGTTGCTAATCTAACGATGGTCTACTCAATCTTACTATTTGGTACTTAAACTTTCACTAAATAAATATTAATTGCTAGAATAAAAAAATATTTATTTCTTTAAATTTAGTGTCAATTCAATTATTTGTGTTTTGTGTGCGACGATGACGTCATTTGTCATGAACGCACTTTGTAATCCAATTAAAGACCAATTATAAAAATAAAAACTTTAAATTCTGATAGGCAATGATTATCTCGAAATCTTGGCGAAAATTATGGATATGTGTTGTCTAACATTTAGGGTATTTTTACAATGTCTTTTGATTTTTTTTTGTATATTTTCAGCTGGCAACATCTCAATGACGTCACAGTTAGTGGGTGTTGAATTAGTAAACGTGTACAAGTGACATGTGCTTGTAGTGCGGGTATAGAACAATATAAACACATACAGTTCTACTTTTTTATGTTAGTGATAGTGCAACATTTAAACATTACTTGCGTTAGGTCATTTTATTACTCTATTTTATTGTAAATCTTACTAATATTTTTTTACACAACATAATAAGCTTTCTTATAATCTTACTACAACGCGAATTGCACTATCACGGATGATTTAGATGTACAGTAAACTGCACGTTAGTAGTAACATTGAGTCCAGCTTCTGCCAGTTGCAGTTACCAAAGACTTGCAGTTACCAAAGACGTGCAGTCTCAAGTACAAAATAACAAAATGAAATAATGACATATCATGCAACATTTAAACACTGAAAATAAACAACAAAATTGAATAGCTCAAACAAGAGCCAATTTCACAACATCAAATATTTTTGTTTAAAAAAAGCAATGTTTTTACAATGTTAGAGGTAACTTCTAAAGGAGACAAACGCAGCCAGAAAACAATAATATTATTCTAAACGAATGGTTACTAATAACTAAATAATTAAATTATTAAAAATTGAAGAAGACACATCTATTTCGAGAAAACTTAGGACTTACACTCTCTACTGCCATTTCTCGCAAGTCAGTTTGTACCTTTAAAAACGTTAAATATCTTGGAAAAAAACAAACTAATGACGTCAGACTTTTCTTTAAATAATATTTCTATGCTAATAACTAATTCATTAAGGTACGTTTCTAGCGTCTGTTTACAGAATTATGCGGTAAATAGTTTAATTTATTTACACAATATTATATTGTATAGATATTTACTAATAGACTACCCATGCATTATGTGTATTAAGAGTTCCTAGTTTAGTGTCGTTATTTCATATTTCAGGCCAGAAGGGGTAAACGTAAGAATTTCTGTGCTTATCACAACTTCTTATTGTTAAAGGAAGATGTGAAATTGGCTCTTGGTTCGTAAATGATACTAATGATAAAAATCGACTGCCTAGCAGGTTGCAAAACATAAAATTCATTATGAAAAAATGTACTAATGCCAAATCTTACACTATTTAAATGATATTAATAATTCCAATATTTTTTATTTAGGTTGTTTCTTTTCTTTCGTGGGATAGGATAGATAGGTTAGATACTACCCAAAATATGTCATATTTCGAATTCTGTTATCAATTTTTGATTCTGGTACCCATTATTTTTTTTTCAAGAAGACTTACTAGGTACTTGATTCTCCATTTACATTTGTTTTTTATGTCTACAAAAATGTATAGTTTAAGAGTTTCCAATACCCTCATTATGTCCTTTACCGAAATAATCTATAGCGACAGTTTTTAAGTATATTAATAGTGGCTACTTTAAAAGTTTACCTACTTATGTGATCAGGCACAATTAGGTGCAACTACGTACAGTGACAATGTGGAGTTTAAAGACACATGCATACAAATTGGGGTTCCGTAGGTGTGGGTGTCATGCGAACTCATTTTTTACACAAAGTTGCGAATATTGGAGACTTGACTTTTGAATTGCAACTATTTAAAAGTAAAAGAGAAATAAAACGGTAAACTTATGTCTTACACCGACATAAATACCTACTTTCTTATTGATTTTTTAACAAACTAAAAGGATGAAAACTAGATGTTTTTATTCAGAATTAAGACGGTAGAACTTGGTTTTAACTAGACTCTAATAAGGTACAGTTGTACAAAATAAAACTACATAATGTATACATTACGTCGCGCTGAACACGCTAACCTAGCATGTCAAAAGCGTGGTAACAAAATTACCAACAATCTAACGCTCAAAACGAACCAACAATCATCACACACGTAGCTACGGAACCAGCCAATTTAAAAACGATCTACATAAAGTGCTCAACTGAAAGATAAATCTACGTTTACAAGTGCCACCACGACAACTATCCCCCTGTTGTTACAAGTTAGGTGTGAACAGATGTCCTGTCAAACCTTCTGCCTCAAGTCTGATGCGTGGAGTTGGTCCTTGAAGACCGCATTAGGGAATGGAAACCACAGGGCCAGATGGGCGGAGCGTGGGCTCTGCGAACCACGGGGGAAAAACGATACTCGACAGCAAATCTTCCGTTCTATATCTAAAAGGCGGTTAAGTGACGTCTGGTCATTTTTTTTTTCTTTTAAATGTCGTTTTATGGTCTTTGATTAGCCGCTGTCATTAAACCTTTAACCGCCTAAGTTGGATATTATCCGACAACAATTTTCGGGCCCATTCCGCCTGAGTCGTATTTATAAGACAAAAAAAAAAATGTTTGTCCAATTTCATTTCTTGGTTCTACTTTAAATTCTTTCTCAAAATTACATGATAAATGCACAGTATAAATATTAATATAGTAGGACGACGCCTTTGATGTCTGGAAAAATGCCGACAACTTCTACACGCGTTAGACTTGAATAATACCTCCCGCACTACGAACAGCGTTTTGTTCGCAGTGCGGGAGCGGCTTTCCCGCGTCTCGCCCCTCACACCCCGCACAATTGCTCTGTCTAGGCGGCTTCGTTGGACGACTGTATGTTTTTAGACTGTGATAAATGTATTGAAGATTTATAAGTGGGGGGCGCTGGGGGCACGAAATTTGATATAAAATGAGGCGGTATAAAGGTTAATAGATTTCAATCCAAAATGGGCCCAGCAAAAACTCCGAAAGAAACTCTGAAGATCACAGAGGCACCACTTTTAAGGTCCAGTCATTGTCTTGGTCAAATCATATGCGTGTCCACCAGCACGCCTAGCATGGCCTGCGTAGAAACCGATTTGTCTACAGAGGAATCGACAAAGTGACCGATTGTAGAAACATTTCTTTTGTTTTGAGCACGACAATATCAAGAATAAAGCGAAGAAATGTGTAGATTCTTCAGTCTACAATTTCGAGCATTTTTTTCTGCTATATAATCGACAGAAACGTTTCTATTATGCGTTTAAAATGAGAATAGGAACGTCAATGACAGATGATGATGATCTGTCAGATGTCGCTTGAAAATTACGGTCTGCAACGAAACCATAGTGCATCAATAATATTGTTTTACCAAGTAAAAGTAATTCAAAATAAAACAAAAAGTCTTGAATTATTTAGTCATAATATTATTACAAATAAAAAATACTGTTTTCTTTAATATTTTCATTGTTGGCAACAATTCACAACAACATCTACACAGACTGTGATGCCGAGATAAGTGCATTCCGATTAAATTTTGTCATAAATACTGGTAACAATGCCTTATTTTATTTTAAACAACTGTTGGTGGAATAAATATTAAAAACCCACATTTGATGATGGCAACGACGACAATAGTGACCACTCAGTCAGTGATACAGAAATGAGCAAAATTGAAAAGTTCAGTTCTGATTTTTTTTAAAAGCTTTCTTGATTCGTAATAAATATTAGATATATTTAAGAAATATTATTTTTTGCTGATCCTACCCAGTTTATTCGAATTGACAGCTATGGCGTCACAACATGGCGCAAATTCATTCCTATTCTCAATTGTCGATTCTTCCGTCTACATACCAGTTTCATTTAACGGTGATCATGCCACGCATGAAGACGCGGCGAACGGGAAAGGTTTGAGATAGTCATGTCTATGTCCACCATCATCTCATCTGCCTAGCCTTTTCCCAAATATGTTGGGGTCGGCTTCCAGTTTAATCGGATGCAGCTGAGTACCAGTGTTTTACACGGAGCGACTGCCTGTCAGACCTCCACAACCCAGTAACTGGGTAACATGATACCCCTTGGTTAAACTGGTTGTCAGACTTTCGGGCTTCTGACTACAAGTAACGACTGTCAAAGATCTACAAATGACAGCCGGGACCAACGGCTTAACGTGCTTTCCGAGGCACGGAGGAGTCTTGGTATGTAATAAATGGTCACCCATCCACGGACCGACCTCGTCAAGCGTAGCTTAACCTTCGATCGACCCATGCGGCTTTTATAATTTAGCCACAAGCTCCTCAGTCATGTCTATGTCCACCAGTGGGGCAAAATGGGACATAATTTTAATGGTTTAAGTCAGTAGCCAGTGTCCCTCAGTGGTGGCGAATTTGGTGGGGGACAACGGGAACTCTCGCTTTTGTCACCTAGCTACCTTTTAGATATAGAGTGGCAGAAGTATACAGGAGTAAATATAATCGGCGAGCTCTGAAATTGGCTGATGTATTATATTCGTTGTTACTAGTATGCTAATAAACTGCCGCACATGACGTCTTGGGTAAGATTCCCGGGTCGGGCAGTGTTAGTCGGTTGTTTTTTTTTATCTGGAATTTCTCAGTCACAGCCCGCAGTCTGGATTTGTGCCCAGTTGGTGGCAAAGGCTCGTCCTCTATTAAGTACATGGGACCCAAAAATAACTGGCGAAATTTGTGTGTCCTATAGGTCTTCTGCCTAACTCTTACGGGCGTGATGTTTTGTATGTATATTCGTACCTAGTTCTTAATTTAATATAATGGTTTATATTTGGCGGGTTTTAGATTTGTTTTAGCGTCAATTTTCCAATCAAAAGATAACTTTTATGTGAGAAATAAAAATTGCGGTTTGACAGCTTTTGTATAGACAATATTATTATGTCAAACTACCATTATTTATTCATCAGTTAAAAGTTATGTTACTATTGAAAAAATTGCCCTTACGGAAGTTATTGTCTTGGCACTGTACATTATAAAGATGTAGTACAACAAAACAAACAAAAAAACAATAAATACGCACATTAGCCGTCATGCAGACTAGCTTACACTTACTCACTTACCATACAAACGCAAATAAAATATTCAAATTAAAAACAAGCTTAATTTTTAAAGTCGTTCCTTCCAAAGCTAAAACGCTCCGAAAGAATAAAATAATTAAAACACCTAGTGACAAGCGGTGCATCTAAACATCGATATATAATGTCGCAAGCTCTCAATAGGGGCGACACTTATATTTGGTGACTTAATACTTGTATCTTACTTCGCTCTGGTCTAGAATCTGCGACCTTATGGCTTGGATAGGGAATACGCCCATCGATAGGGCGCGCGGGCCCGGCGAATGTGAGCCCTAACGGGAAAATCGACACACAGTTAGCACTCACACAAAACAATCGATTACATGCGACCTTCACATCACTATTATCGATATTCTCTCAACACTTTTGTTAATTTCTCAAGCTTTGTCCACTTGTTATGGCATTTTATATTTTATACATCTGTATTGACTCCGGAGAGTTCTTCACAAATATCACACTCATGCCAACTGTCAAACACATTGACATATAATAACTTATGTTCAATAAATTATTCTAAAAAGAAAATATATTGTACATAGAACACACTGAAAACAATTAGAGAAACATGAATAAATCAGACATTCAAAGCGAATGATAAATATGAATGTTCGATATCGTTCATTCGTTTCAAATATTTAGCTAATGAGAATTAAAAATCGAATCGTATGAAACATCGACGTACACAACAATATATTCATTCACAGATCTTGGCTACATAGACCGAACATAACATAACGGTGGTTCGACAAACGAAACAATATGTATCTTAAATAAATATGTTAGACTGGACTATCGAATAAGTATGACAATTCGATTTATTAAATTAGTCGTGTTAGGGTTGCAATCGAATGAATTTAATGGTAAATAAAAGCCAAAGCCACGCCTAAGTCGTCGTAGTACAATACCATTTGTTTGCACGTTTCCTCAGACATTCTCTGCGAAACAAGTAAAATAAACCGATATACAAATATATTCTTGTATATATTTGTGAGTGTGCAGTGTGTAGTTAGGATATATTATCATCGTGACTGTTAGCATCAAAACTCCCCGTAAGCAGAACATTAAACCTACAACGTGGCTTTTATATTTAATGGGAAATAATAATATTAAATTGACAATAATAAATATAGCCTCTTCCATATATAAATTTGTATACATACAATATAAAAGGCTGCTGCTAGAAAATACATAATTATAATAATATGATTTTAGTACATTAATTAATAAATCAATATATATTCCTGAAAATAAATCGTAATAATCTTTTACCATTCCCATACATTAGCAGTCTTGTAAAATAAAATTTAAGCTTCCAACCACATATAAATATCCCTACCAACATTACACCTGTCAAAGAAATGTCAGAAAGGGTAAGGGTAAAAGTGACAGTTTGGTTGTTAGGGTAAGTACCCACCTCGCGGATGGTGAGAGTGTGTGACATCATCTGAATGTTGACTTGTGATTGGCTGGTGGGAAGGTTGTCGGACGACCTGGAGCGAACGAGGCGGGATCCCGTGATGACCTGCTTCGACTTGAGGGTCATCTCCGTCTTGATGAATACCCGGGATATGTACTGTGAACTGTGGAAGATTGTGATTAGATTTTTGAAAGGAATTCAATTATTTGTGACTTTGCATCAAAAACCTAAAGATTTGAAAAAAAATCAAAAGTTGGTCCGATTATGTTACTAAATGTGTATTAGGTTCCCAGGTACAAGATTTTGCCTGCAACTATATACGTTCGCGTTTATGAAACCTAAGTTGTCCTATTACAATTGACAACTGAGTAGATTTCCGACATTGAACGACTTGGATCGGGTAAGATTTTCCAGAGTTGCCCCTTACATCCAAACTTACAAAGAAGTAAGTTTCACCTATTTATAATATTGGTAAATTGTAAAAAGTTATTAATTTTAACGCAAATGTTTAGTTTACTGTATATATTGTTTTGTTTTCATGTAAGTATAAGTTTAAGTAATTTTGAATATTTGTAACTGGGTCTAAAACGGCTCTAGGCTTTAAGCATTTTTGTGAAGATCTTGAAAATTCTCACCCACGACTTCTCCACATGTTTCTTATTCATTAATAACGACATAATACACCCACACAAATATTATTCCCAAAACCCTAACACAGATTTATGGCTAAGCTTCACTAACCCCAAAATGAAACCACATTTATCGTCATTTAGCGGACTTAGAGTAAGATAAATCATAAATAATCGTAACAAAAGACACAGATTTCAGTATTAACATATGAAATCTAATAAGGAGCCACGTTGTTCAGGATTCATCTCATTTGCATACTCTGATTGAGACGAATTAATTATACATTCGACGCGCACACCCTCTAATGAACGAAATTTTGTAAAGAAAAAACTTTTTTTTATATAATTTGCGAGAAGCGTAAACGTGATAAGGAATAATAATGCTCTTTAATTTTCGATTGAAACGACTAATGCTTTATTTATAAAATTTGTAAACATTGGGGGCTTTAAGAAATAGTAACTAGTAGTAGATTATATAATTATATAAAATGTATAATATAATTACGTAATCTTCTACTCGCATCCGGACATTATCAGGTTTGTTCTCTTCAACATACCTACTACTGAACTCAAAAAAATATTTAATTATTATTTATTTTCTGATGTTCCTTTTATTTTAAACAGTATAAAATCGTGAGTTATGGTCTAACCCAATGATACTTACTTTTATAGTAAGATGTTGAATTGAATGATGAGGTTTTTTACCATTTTATGCATAAATAACATCAGAAAAAAACGTATCTAAATGTCAAAATCGATGAAAAGATAACACTGTCTCTAGATTTATTAAAATTTTAAAAACATATTTTTTTTACTGTTTTTTTCTATCAAATTTGATGTTCATTCTCTTACCTTAATGCTCTAATGCTGAATGCAGTCCTAAGCAGCTTGGTAGGTGAGGCAGGCATGTTCCTACAAAACTTGTCAATGGCGTGGTCGACGCCGTTCTTCGTGGCTTCGGCGTACCAGTCAGAGCTCTGGTTCGATGCGTGTTTGTTGAATAGGATTAGGATAGCTAGCGCCACCCTGTAGAATACCTGGGGAAATAATAACGGGTTTAATTACAGTAAATAAATAAATATTCCACTACTTTCACACAACACCATTTAGTCCCAAGCTAAGCAGAGGTTTTGTTATGGGTACTAAACAGCTGATAAACATACTTATATACTTCTAAATACATCCATATTATAGATAAACAGTGTGGTGATCACTTAACCAGTGATAGCCTATTGTAACCAGTGGATTGTAAAGTCATAGAGCTAACCCAAGGCCCACTTGACTTTTCGGATTCATGTGCGTATGGTGTAATTATAATTATACTGTTACTCAAAACAGGGGCTCGAGTCTGCTATTGCAATCGTGTCTCAATGACCGGTCATTGATCGAATATTTGACAACTTTGACAGTTTTTGTATGGGAAATGTGTCATAAGTTTGACGTTATACGTCAAAAATAGATCATTGACCGGTCATTGAGACACAATTGCAATAGCAGACTCGACCCCCAGAAGTCTTGCTCAGAGAGCAGACTCTTTGGTGAACCAGTATTCAGTTCAGCGATTTGTAATGAGTTATCATCAAAGAAAACCTTTTTCCAACCTCTCTGATAAGTTATTGCGCAGATGTGAAAACAGTATTAATTAAATAGATTTAATAATCATGGGTATTTTTATGTTTCAACGGTAGATTATTTTAAAATAAATCCTAAAGGGGTGAAGGGTGGACGTTTTGGGCGACTGTCTTTTAATTTTTAACTTTCTAGAATGAAAAAATCTCATCCTAATATAACCCTTAGACAGTCATGTACAGATAACTAACCAATAAGTGTTCAGCACGCCAAGTGTCACGCCTACATGACGAATTTAGAATATTCAATTATAGCTTGGCGCTGAACGATCGTTTTGATTTGTTTTGTTTATTTTGCTTAAACCGACGACTGGTGAGGTCCAGGGGTTATTATAGTCAGTGTCCTACCTTGATCCCCTCATGGAAGAAGCAGTCGAGCACTCGCACGAGGTGCGGAAAAGGCAGCGCGGCGAGGATCCACCACTGCCAGTCGGCGTAGATCCGCTCCGGGCCGATAGCACCCGACAGTCGCGACAGATGCTGCGCCGCCGACTTCTGCAAACAACTCATACCACTGTACGGAAACTGTTTGGCGACCTGAAAAGATAGTATATGGTAGAAGTCATGTTAACCACAAGTCACAATGAGGAGGGTTAAATTTTAAAATTCAAATTGAAATGCGGTATAGTTCTGAAGTATTTGATTTGCATCATGGCATGGATACGCCTCACTAAGTTTTAATTTTAAAATAGACGGGAAAACACAGTTACAGCTAGAGAGGGTTGTATTTTCTGTTTATATTTTAGGAAGTTTTGATCCTTATACAGTTATGTCTGTAATAGAAATAGGGGCATTTGAAGTTTTCACAAAAGTTTTTGATATTTGGTCTATTGAAATTTTTTTGGGATTTTTTTTTTCAAGGTCATTGCTCGACTTCAGCAATTGCAGTATGTATCTTTAATTTTGTGTACGACTCGTACTTGGCCAATCTTTGTTTTTTAAATCTCTGCAATATCCAATATCTGCTTGAAATGAAATACAAATAGTCGTTATTCTTTGTATTCACCAAAAATGGTTTCAGTCCGATTCTCAGATATGGGAATCAAAAAGAAAGTAGACACCTCCTTTTTGGTAACACGAAAACACTTTATTTAGGTTGACCACACTGGATGACCACATACACAAACAACCAACTACGGGCAATGAGTCACATAACCCTTGGCACAAATCTCGTCTTGCAATAATTAACATAAACTCGAACGTCGTATAAATCGATAAAAGTTCAAGTGAACCGATCGATTTTTACCTCGATGGTCGTTGCCCTCCATGTTTATTATTCATAGTCGATAAATAGTGATGTGCCCTTCGCGATATCGTTATCGATAAGTTTATTGTTAGACAACGCTGGTAGAAGAGCCACGTGACGTGTGATATAGATATGATAATTATTCAATTGCATTATGTCGCTTGTTTAGATTCATTTTATTTTAAATTTTGCGATCACAGATGATTTTTGTAGATCATGTGTCAATGTGGGTTGTTTTTTTTTTTAAAGTTATTTTTGAAACTGAACATTGAACTTGAAACTTATATTCTGTTTAAAATAAAGTTTAAAAACTATTAAAAAAAATTGACACATGGGGTAGCTTGATGTGCAGGCACCTGTACATTCATGGTTACGTTACCTACTCGATAAAATGTTTGGAATAGGAATAGCTGATATTTTTTCGCGTTTTCAGTGTTTGTTGAGTAGTAAACGATTTTTTTATTATGATGATTCTTATTGAAGCTGCATTTCGCGATCGTCAGTGTTCTGACCTACTTTCAAAGTCTAAATTACCCTTGACCCTTTCTCTATGGTAAAGACTTTTCACGTTCAACGAGCCTCTTTGAGCCTTTGTTTCAGGATTAAGCGGAGGTTTATCGAACTTGCAGAATTCATGAAAATCGTGACTTCAGTCGCGTTTAATAAGGGAGATTAGTAGTGACATAGGTCTTCCTGTTGATTTTCTTCAGAAAGGTAAGGTGCGGCGTGCGTGTATGACTAGATGTATGAACGTAAACTGAAGCAAAAGTATGTAAAAATCGTAGCAGGTTGCGTTTAGTAGTTTCTGCCTAACCCCATGTCAAAAAGGAAATTTATGTACCTATGTTTGTTAATATCCCCCCGCAATCTGAGTTTCCTTCTATCAGGGTTTTTGGTACCTGTATAACCAACATTTACATTTCAAATAAATGATGGGACCCTGAATAAATAAAAGCTGAAGGCTTATCAGTTTTAAACATTTGAGCCTCTATGTTTAGCGTGTTTATTTTTAAAACCAAACCAATATTTTCAAGTATTTGAAGGTTTCAAATATGAATGGCATTTTATGTCATCGTCATCTTGCAAGGGCAGATGGTTTCTTAATTTATGTACAGACGCCAGCACGTCAAGTTACCCCAATATGTCAAATTTCTTTGATCGGTTTTCAACTTTATGTCAAATAAAATAAGGTTCACATTCAATTTGGAAAATTTGACACATTGGGGTAACTCGATGTGCTGGCGTCTGTACCTATACATATTTGTAATTATGAATTCGTGGCATAGTTAGATCAGGTTAAGCTACGCTTTTTGAGGACGGTATGTGGATCTGAAGTCGACAGAAGCGCGAGGTCTGATAAACAGTTTTGTTAAAGGGTATTTTGTTAGTTAGCAACTAGGTGGAGGTCTGATATGCAGTCGCTTTATGTGAAAAACTGGTATCCGGCCAGATTGAAAGGCAACTCTGACGGGATTTGTAGGGTCTATTAGTCATCAACGATCATGATAAGAACTATGCAGATTAGAGACTGAAATGGTCTTTTGAGGCAAGTACACACGGCTACACATCAAGCTAAACATTTCTCGTTTACACTGACCTAACATTGAACGGAAATCCTATAAAATACGAGATCGGCTTAAACTGGATATGTATGGCTTGATGTGCAGCCGTGTGTACCACACAGATATTAAATACGATTATCGTAATATTTTATCTAACAAAACTATCTAAAACACTACCGCGCTATTACGAAGAACTTATATCATGGCCCCACGGTTGGCGCCATAATATATTTACTTACATGATAAAAACAAATGGAATAGCTCAAGAAACCCTTTGCGTGACCTGAAGTTATGGAGTAATGGGCCTGATAGCGCCACTTCTGGGAGTTGGCACGCCATGTATTAGGGGCTACAGGTACATACTAGGGATGTGATATAAAATTTGGATCTGGATACGGATCCAAATGTATGAATTCGTAATTTTGGTTTGAGAAATGGTTGTGGATATTAAATAATTCCGGAATTTCCGATGGTATGGTGGATGGAACATACAAATACAAAAAAAACTCATCAGCCCCCAAGGGAAAACCTGTCATCAAATATCCCATTAGACTCTAGATTAGCTTGGGACTAAATGGCATTGTGTGAAAAAGTTGTCGAATATTATTATTATTACTTACTTACTCTGCCCATATCCGAAATTATAAGAAACTTATATATTACATTCTGTTACGGTTTCGGATAATAATATGCAACACTGTTTTGCATCGTACATATGCCAAGCACATTAAGCTACCGCAAACTGTCATATTTTCCCAAATGAACTAGAACCTTATTCTGTTTGTAATAAAGTTTAGAAACCGTCAAAGAAATTTGACACATTCGTGTAGCTTGATGTGCTGGCCTCTACACAATATCCAAAAAGAGGTGGTAGTTTACAAACCCAAAACAACTAGTAGTTACATAACTTTTACTATAGGACAAACATAAATTCGCTAACAGCCCGATTTTATTTTACGATATCAGTCATTGTCCAATTTAAATATAATATTGCTAACCACTTTTTGTGTTCAGTATTATAGTAAAAAAATAATGCTGTATTTTTATTTCATAATAATAAAATAAAATAAATAAAATAAAATTTATTGTGTCAAAAACATGGTTTTATACAATTGTTGTGTTCGGAATCCTCTTTTAGACAAGTAATGTCTGTAGTAGAAGACTCCGCCCCACCCTATTTCGAATAGCGTGATAATTAACACAATATTTTTTAAAATGTAAAAGTTTGGTTTAGAATACTTAACAAGAATAATAAATTAAAATATTAAAAAAAAGAGTATAGGAACTTAAAGATAGTGAGTGTGAGTGTGTGTGTGTTTGTCTGTGTGTGCGTGAGTGTTTGTGTGTGTGTGAGTGTGTGTGTGTGTGTGTGTGGCTGTGTGTGTATGAGCGTGTCTGTCAATATAAGTGGGTGTGTGTGCCTCTGTGTATGTGAATAATTCCGTGTTATAACAATGCTTCTGTGTCATCATACGTAAGTGGTTTTATCCACTTAAGTAGTTTTTCTTTACAATCATAATTATTTAAAGAGTGTATATTTATCTTTTTATTTATACTATTATACAATTGAGCTGATCGCTTACTATATTGATTATATGCAAATTTGGTCTTAGTTGAAGGTATAACCGCTATGCTAAACTTTCTTCTTTTCGGGGTAATACCCACTTTGAAGGGCAAAGATTTGTGCTTTTTTAATATCGCTTGGACTATGTACAGCTTTCTGACAGAGAGTACATCACTGATCTGATAAAGGTCTGCAGTAGGGAATCTTAGCTTTTTGAAATGCATAATCTTTAGGAGTGCGCGTTGTGCTCGTTCTAAATGTATCAATTTGGTCTTTGCTGTACCTCCCCAAACCGGAATACAGTATCCGAGCACAGATTGTACAAGTGCAAGGTAAACTTGTGTGAGTAAATTTTTAGATGGGCATTTGTTGTTCGTTTTTACCATTGGTGCAACATGTCTTAGGGTTTTGAACATCCAACTTAATTTTCTAATTCTGGCGGTAACGTGCTCTACATGAGGGTACCAGGATAGCCTATTATCCAATACTACACCCAAATATTTAATTACGTTCACTTTGCGAATACTTGAGCAGTTACAATTTTTGCCGTAATCACCCTTACATGTATGTATAACGATACCAAATTCATCAGTTGGTTCATTACGCTTAGAAATACTAAAACATATAAAATTAGTTTTTGAGGTATTTAGCGTTAGGAGGTTGAATTTTAGCCAATCAGCGACACGAGAAATACCTGCCTCAGCACGATGCTTGACATCGTGCCAAGAGCTCCCATGGAAGACAACGGCTGTATCATCGGCGTAGGAGAAAACTTTACTATTAGGTAATGTCATACTACAGAGGTCATTTATATATATTAAAAAGAGGGTTGGGCCCAATACACTTCCCTGAGGAACTCCGTACAATACAGCCGCATCGCCACTTATATGCTGGCCAATCTTCACTCTTTGTGTCCTGTTTGAAAGGTAGTCCTTTAAAAGGTCAAGAGCTATTCCCCGAACACCAATCCTTAACAGTTTGTTTACAAGGATAGAGATAGAGACGGTATCAAACGCCTTTTTTAGATCTAAAAAGACAGTGAGGCACTTTTGTCCATTGTCTAGATGTTTGGTTATTAGAGAGGATAGAGCACCAACAGCATCTTCCGTAGACATATTTCTTCTAAAGCCGTATTGTGAGTCGGATAATATATTAAATTTGCTCAGATAATTTAGTAGTCTAGTATTTATTAGTTTTTCAATAATTTTTGATAAAGCAGTTAAAACTGAAATTGGTCTATAATTACTGATATCATCTCTATCTCCACCCTTGTGCACTGGCGTGATTATGGCTTCTTTTAACGGGGCTGGGAAAGTTCCTTTCGTAAAGCACAGATTTGCAAGGTGTGTGATGATGGGGACCACTACCATGCTGGTGTGCTTTAAAAACTTTGTGGATATGTTATCCCAGCCCGAAGAGCTGTTAGACCTAAGATTCATTAGAGTTCTATGCACCTCATCACAGTCGGTTTCGAGCAGCACAAAAGAATTAGCTAGTGGGAGTGCATCACTGAGTGGGGTAGGGTAATTCGTAGTTACAGGTTGAATTTGCTGAGCTAGTTCACAGCCAATATTAGCAAAATAATTATTTATGAAATTTATAGATTCGGAGGGGGATGACTTTAGGTTAAGCAATTCTGTATTTTGATTATCTGTTTTATTAGTGTATGTTATAGATTTGATATTTTTCCAGAGTTGTTTTGAGTTTTTTATTGAATTTGAAAGAAGCTCTTTTTCGTATTTTCTTTTTAACCTTTTTAGTAAATTGTTACAATGATTCCTATATCGCGTGTAAGTTATTTTTAGTATTAAATTATCTGGGTCTAGCCGAATTTTCCTTTGAAGTTTATTACGATTCTGTATGCAGCGCAAGATTCCTTTAGTGATCCAAGGTTTAATAATGCGTTTGCTGCTAGGAATATTAATTGTAGTAGTGTTAGAATTAATAGTATCGGTAAGAAATTGCAACAGGAGTTTACATAAATAATCCGGATCATTACAAAAAAGCAGATCGCTTATGTTCGATTTTTGCAAATGTGTTAGAGCCTGTTCATAGTTAAGCAAAGTAGTAGTTTTAGGTATAGCCTGTTTACATTTTTGCTTAGACAATACTAGAAGCGTTGTGAAATGATCCGTGATAGTAGAGTGTAGGATAGCAATGGTAGCGGAAAACTTTTTCTTATTTATTTTTAACATAAAGTGATCTAGGCATGTTTTATCTCTAGTGGGTAACACATGCCCAGGCAGGATACCGTGAAGAGAGAGCATATTGAGGTAGTTTATTCTATTTTTTTGTTCATGAGACTGCTCGGTCGGCTTCGTTATAATATTAATATTTATGTCACCCGCGATATATCATATATCCGAATGTTTCGGATATTGTTACGTATCCTCATGACATCCCTGGTACGTTCTACAAACCACCCCTTAGTATCGACCGGTAATTTTAAATGTAAACTTCAAAGGGTAAGTTGTATCGCTGAACCAATTAAGTGCCAATCAAGGTTTAAATGTCAAGTGTAGGTGCTTCAAAGATACCGAGAAAGGGTATCATTTTATGTGCTAACCACGTATTTACTAAGATTAGTATAATTTCCATTTAAATTATTATTCGAGGCAGCTTGTGACTGAATAATAACAGCCGCACTAGTAAATTTCTGAGCTAAGGTTAAGCTACGCTCGCCGAGGTCAGTTCTGTGGATGGGTGACCATTCAGAAAGTCTGACATACAGAGAAGGCACGATAATTATTCACCTTACAGTATTATAATAATTAATACAAAATGATCTTCGTTCCGCCTTAGAATTAATTTATGAAGTGTAAAACTGGACCGGGAAGACATTTTGTTACCTGTCAAGTCATCAAAGATAGCGCTGCATTTTAAAATGTTTAATGGGGTAAGTATTTGACAAAATTTTAAAGTTTTAAGTCCGTCATCTAGCGAAATGCACGTCGGACGACGTCGCGAGGGAAGTGCTAGTTTTATATGTATAAAGTACATATGTATAATGGTCTTAGTAACAAACTACGCAGTACCGCTAAGTATATAAGGGCTACTAGCAGCAATTTAAAAGTCAAATTTATTTGTTTAATTGTAAACATACACGCACGCAACCGTTTCGTCTGATACGAAAATCTAATGTTTTCACTGGTATACTACCTATTTACTATTTAGTTCAAATAAACAAGACCCCGATTACTATGAAACGGGTTAATGTTATGTAAATTGTTTTAAATAGATAACATGGCTATTTCTAGGAAACTTGAAGTTTTATTCATTGGTAGAAATCAGTAGCTAAGTAAATTGTGTAACAAAATCGTAAGTATTGGATTTTGACAATTCAACATTGCGTTGATTTAATTGTCAAACAGGCTATAAATCAGTTTAAAAAGAAGTAGATAAACATAGTATGTTTGGAAGATCATCAATTTAGAAGGGTTCAACCTATTTACGTATTAATTTTTACATTCATACATAACCAATACGATCTACGATGTCCCTAATTTATGAGATTGATTGTTGTTTTATTTTTTTGTGTTATTAATATGTGAATTTTGTTATGATCCAAAGACACGTAATTTCAATTTATTTTATTTTAAATTTTATTATGCTTCAATAGGTGTAACTTTTTTACTTTTGCATGCTGTAAGGTAGAGTAGATGAGGAACTGTTATTTGTTAAAATATCGACATCTTATTTTGTATACCCACATTCTTCGCAAAATAAATGATTTGATTTCTTGCTTAAATATCGAGTGATTGCTGATATTTTTTGTCAAGAAAGCTTTTGCAAAATCTACCGGAAAAGTCGTAAATGAAGAGGATATTTCTGTATGAAAAAATCTAAATAAAGATACTTTAAATTAAAAAAAAAATGAAGCTATGTATAATGCTATTTTAATTTTATAGCAATTACAACTGCGGTGTACAATAAAGAGTATTATATTCTATCGATGCAGTTTGCTAACGCCCTATCAGCCGCAGCCACCGATGGCTGTCAACACCTGCACGCGTAGCATGATCACCGAAGAAACGGTCTTTGTCGTGTCTCGGAAGAAAAGAAATTAAGTGTTCATGCTACGCAGGCAGGAATATTGAAAGAAATTTGACAGATTGAGGTTCCTGTCTATATTATCTGTCACTTTGCCGATTCGTCTGTAGACAAAGGCCGTTTCTTCGGTGTTCAATGTGTTCATGCTACGCATGCAGCTGTGGAAGCCAGAGACAGCCACCGGTGTTCGGGGGCTTTAAAGTTCTATAGTTTATACCACTCAGAGCAAGAGGGGGGACAAAGTGACCTATGTGTAGGGGCAAGAGACAGCGCGCGGCGTACCGTTCCGTTGGACTGTGTGTGTTGCAAAGCCACAGGCTAAATTTTGAGTGTCGTATAGATACAAAACGCATAAAAAGTTGCCATTATACCACTGGTGGAATCTGCCAGTAAAAGAAAGAACGAGAGTATAACGCGATCCAATCGCATACGCAGCTCATTCATCCGAGGTAGTCTTGGTGTCTGCGATGGTATGGCCACATCACGCGCCACCCTATGGAGTACGTTGGTCGGGGATGCATGAATATGGCTGCCCTTGGGGCTTGGTTCCGTGGTCGCTCTCGCAAGCGCTGGCTGGATGTCGTCCAGTTCGACATGAGAGCCAATGGCCTAACTGAAAAGGATGTTGAAGATGCAAAGTAGAGGAAGCTCAGTCGGAAAGCGGACCCTGGCAATAGCCGGGATTAAGATTTAAAAAAGAAAAAATGTATACGTTTGACCCAGATATAAAATGTTTTGTGCCTTAATCTGTTTGACACAAAGGAAAAAAAACAGTAAATTCGCCTAGCTTTAAATACTTTTCCTTCTGAGTAAAGTGAGTGCCAAGTGGGTAATCGTGAGGACCTCATGTAGTAGTATTGACTAGAACCGACTCCTAATGTTATAAGCATATTTACTTTAATAATTTGGTTGACGGAGTTAACAACGTCACTACAGTACCGTATGTCTCTTAAACTGCTAAAGGACGTTTTATCTTGATACTATCATTGCTCAAGTCTGTTTTTGAAACTCTAATAACTTTGTGTAAGTACTTAATATATTCTAAAATTTTCCACAATTCGACCTAACTTTCCTGGGGGCTTAGTGAAAATTCGACTCGCAAGACGCATTCGATAATTCGGTAAAAATCACTGTGCAAAAAGTTCTTATAGGTGAAGTAAGTAGGTATATCATCACACTACGCCTTTATTTCACACTTTTTACAGAATTGAATTGAATAGTAGGTACGTAAAGCTGGTCATAAAATATGTTATTCATTTGTCGACTACTTTACCTCTAAGTTTCAGCATTCCTTGTCAGGGATCAGTCAATATCGAAATGCACGGCGCGATTTACTTTTATTAACCGCCATGAGAAGATAGTAAGAAATCCGTTCGTGAATAGCAATCACACTATCTAAACACCTAGGTACTTGTATCCCGAACCGTCCCATACAGTCTACTTATTTTTTTTACCCTAAGGCTTAGGTCACCGCATCACACAGTCTAGGTCAATACAGTTCGATCAATACGAGTAAGTATGTGTCAACGGCACGACTCGTTCATAATAATATAACATAGTTTATTGCCCTGCAATTAACTTGCCCATGCATAACTGCATAAATATAAGGAAAATCTTAACCATATAATAGACTGGCTATTTATTGATTTTATTTACTTGTGTACTGTTATACATAGAATAAACATGTCAAGCCTTTTTATTTTTTCGATTACGTCACAGTCAGCATTCGGAATGGAAATGACAGTTTGAAACGGCTCGCTTTGTGGAAAATGTTTTATAGATTGCTCAAACCATTCGTCCCTTTACCGTATATGTATACTTGTAGATAAGTAATTCGTAAAGTTTAACAGCATAATTTGTGGCATTGAACAAGTTTCTTCAAGCGATGGTAACTGAAGTTTTGTAAAATTAGCAATGCAAATTACGGGTCGAGACGAGAAACTTTGAAATACATTTCGAAGTTACAAATTTACTAAAATACAACTGTTATACATCTTTAATAAGGTATCTAGCGGTAATGTTATGGGAGTTGATTGTCCCGTCAACAAATCAGCGTCGAGTGAAATCATGAGTGAAATTTTACCGCATCATTGAACCGGGTTACATAGGTTGATAGGTCATGTAAGGGGTGAAACTAGAACACTAATCCCGTAACACACTTGTCTTATTGGTTAACTAATCGTATTGACAATTTAGCAATATCGATAACAGTTCGATCTATTAGCTACTCCAAATTATGTAAGAAAGTTACTGCACTGCGTTTACATCTAGCGCGCATCCACCGTTGTGGTCACTGTGGGCACCCTAATTAAGGTCAAGCAGAACAAATGATCGTATTCATCACACAAACATTTGTCTTGGGTGATGGGAATCGAACCCACGACCTCGGGCATAGCAGTCAGGGCCACTAACCATTAGATTAACAGGCCAGTCAAAGTCGTACTTTATGTATCGATGATATACCAATCGAGTTAATTTTTTACCTTCTACCACTACTAATACAAATTCTACTACCTACTCTAGTATTGTATGTGGCATAGAGACTCGTAGAGCAGTAGTTCAGTTTAAAATGATGTATTTTGTATCTTTCAAAATCAATGCATTTCAGTAAGGTAGTTAGGTTAGGTAGTTAGGTTAGCTATACGATAGGTATGGTGAGTTAGGTTAGGTTATACGTAGGTCGTAGGTATATATGTTTTCATACTAATTCTAAAGGTTTGAAGAGCGCATTAGAGACTTAACAAAAAGAAGTAGCAAGTAGTTATTAACTATTTTGGATCTATTTGTTGTCATATTAAAAGCATGATTGTATGTCTGTAATATGAAATTCTCGTGTCGCAGTGTTTGTACCCAAACTCCTCCGAAACGACTTGACGGATACGTATGAAATTTTGTGTGTGCACACGGCTAAGTTTTCTGTACATTAAGAGGTCAGTTTATACTGGAAATGTATAGCTTGGTGTGTAGCCGTGTGTACGTTACCTACATTCAGTAGGGAATAGGCTGTAAACCATTATTAAGCAAATAGGATCCAATTATCGAGATCGCTTAGCTCGCTAGTTCTCAGACTAATTTGGATTTTGGGATTGGGATGATAACATATATTAGTATTGCTTGCTTTATTTACTTTTTTTTTCATTTTTATTGCACCTACCACTGCTTTTCTCTGCATCACCTGAAGGTTGACTGTTTGAAAATAGCCATGGCATTAAGTCCGCCTTTGTACAGTCGCCAGCACATCAAGTTCCCCAATGTGTCACATTTCTTTGATCGTTTTTCAACTTTATTTCAAACAGAATAAAGTTCATATTCAACTGGGAAAGTTTGACACATTGGGGTAACTTGATGTGTGCTGGTGTCTGTACATTAGTGTGCTTGAAGTATTAAATAAATAATGTTTTCATATTACACTTGGTTATTAACCGTACGGTTCCAAGCTTTTACTGTAAAATATCAGGGTCCTTACTCCTCAGGGTGATATAAGTTATGTAGGTGGTATAAGCAGAATGTTTGAAGTAAACTTACGGCATGTTTTTTAGCGATCTGCATAACAGTCTTCCATGTAACTTCGTTGAGTAGTTTCGTTTGTGTGATGAACATTTTTTCCTTGGACGCCACCAAGCTCGCCATGCAGTGGTAGCATTCTTCTTCTGTTATAAACAAAGAAAAGAATTACATTAATATTGATTGGGTTAGGTGTATCAGTAGTAGGCACACCCACATTTCGCCAGTTATGTTTAAGTCTTATGTAATACGGGGCGAGTGTATTGCCATCAATCCGGGCATAGATCCAGACTCAAGGCTGCTACTGAGAAATTCCAAATGAAAAAACTCAATAACACTTTGCCCGACCCAGGTATCGAACCTGGGGCCTCATGCTCAGCGGTAGCCTTTG
Source organism: Euplexia lucipara (assembly GCA_921972225.1). NCBI lineage: Eukaryota > Metazoa > Arthropoda > Insecta > Lepidoptera > Noctuidae > Euplexia > Euplexia lucipara. Next base: position 4,003,957 of record OV179146.1, on the reverse strand, counting down.
CGACCACTAGACCAACGAGGCAGTCAAAGACACGTGTTACAGAAATCAGTGTCCTCTCTGTACAAAATTATGATAAGTGATATTTATTTCTGTAAATGGGTTCATACAAACACTTTTATATGTATGTCATTTTTTTTATTAGAAGATGAGGTCGGTATTTCACTATCTGACTACTCTGAGAAGAAACACCGAAAAAAACTCAGAGGGTTCGTGGCAGGGCGGGGCAGAGCTTCGACTATTATTTAACCTGGTACATAATGAGAGAGAGATACATAATGTAAAACACACTTGTCTACAAGCAGCCCTATTCACTGACGACTTCAGAATAGACCAAATCTAACCTACTTACCAATTATAGCAACCACAGAACAAGTTTACGAGAAGATTTTGCTCATTTCTTAAGAAATATACGCATGAATGAATGTCTTTACAAGGCTCGTTCCTTTGAGTTGTTGTTCAATGTTAATTGGGAAATTTGGGATCCTTATTGCTCCTTTCACACCCTATTCAAGAAGACTAATCCCACTACATTCACTCGCACGACAAAGGCCTTAAATTGCTAACACATTATCTTCCGTGTCTTTTTCAAACATGTTAGGGTTTTCCGTAGAAATAGATGCTGCTCAATACCAGTGTTATATATGGAGTGATTGCTTATGTGACCTTTAAAACCCAGTTATTGGATACTACGACGCCTTTTGATAAAACTGGTTGCTAGACTTCTGGCTTCGGGCTTCTGATTCTTCGGGCGACTGTCATCGATCTACAAAATTCAGCTGGGAATAGGCTAGTTGTCTAAATTTTAGTTTCTACATAATCCCTCATCTAGATTTCTTACTAAAAAACATTAGACACATATTTTTCCTTCTTTCATTTACAGACGCAAGCACATCAAGTTACCCCAATGTGTCAAATTTTCCCAATTGAATATGAACCTTATTCTGTTTGTCATAAAGTTGAAAAACGATAAAAGAAATTTGACACATTGGAGTATCTTGATGTGCTGTCTGTACCTAATCAAAAAATAACGGCGATACATCGAATCAAAATGTCGCATGACGTCACAATTTCGTACAGTTTATACTAGAGTATGGCGTCACACGCCCTCTCTCCTTAATTTTAATGGGTTTCATATAAGTAGTTTTCCATCAAATACTGAAAATGAAAACATAATAAAAACTGTTATTTTTAACTATTTAATTGATGAACTTAATATAATTTCAATATTCATACACCGTCAACATGCCTATTAAGGTGCTTAGTGGTCACCCAACAATGAATCGTCCTGGGCAAGCGTAGCTTTTATTATTCAGCCACGAGCCCCCCAAAACCTTGAACTTCAAACACATTCTTCACTAAAACACCCAAAATAATCTCTGCTGTAATGTCGATTTCAAGGTACTATTGAAGCGCCTACGCCATGAAGTATATAATATGCTCTTTGTTCAGTTAAATGTACTACGTACAGTACTATATAGTGTATAGCGTTGAGCAATATATGTGTTAGTATTTGGCGGTACTGCCAAATGGTTGGTTGTAACGAATCTAAAAGCAGTTATGGCTCTGTTTTGTTATAGCCGTAAAAGTGCGGAACCCTGATTGCGTAGCACATATATTATAGTATCACAATCCGAACGAAATTTGTAGAAGAAGAAAGTAAGAAGAGAAATAAAAATTACAAGGTGTTTCTTATGATTTCCAATAATAATGTTAAAAATTTGTTAAGTAAGCCTTGGTATGCCACGTCGGTTACCAGAGAATGAGAGGGTTTTTTTTAACTCTCAACTAGTGCTTCATAATGTGTTAAAAAATAAATGACCTTTTTATTTACCGTGAGGCATAACATTTTGTTGTTCATTATTTACCTACTTTTTTACAATGCGTGTAACTTGTAAGCACGACCCTACATTGTCATTTTCTTAAAATTAATATTCTCAAAAATTTCAAAACAAAAGGCATCGCCATTCCTTTACAGAATCAGACTGCGGGTTAATTGTGTCATGATTATTCTGGTAACGCTCTCATGATCGAAATGGGTGCTTTGTTTGTTTATTGGGGAGTATTTTGAAACCAAGGAAGCTACAAATAATGGTGGTTTAGCAAGATAACTGCTTAAATCCTTTTATATACCTGTGGTATTGTATAAATTCAAGTTCTTTTAACTTATCAGACGGAGACGTGTTCCGTGATCGAAATGGGTGCTTTGTTTGTTTATTGGGGAGTATTTTGAAACCAAGGAAGCTACAAATAATGGTGGCTTAGCAAGATAACTGCTTAAATCCTTTTATATACCTGTAGTATTGTATAAATTCAAGTTCTTTTAACTTATCAGACGGAAACTTTGTTCCGCCACCTCGAGTGGCGAAGTGGCTTTTTACGGGACTTTCTTTTGTAAATTTGACAATCAAAAAGTGCAGATCCTCTGCATAACATGAATATAATAAAACTGTGAATTTGATTTTAATTTTACCTTGCATGGCATTATCACATTTACTAATCAGAAGTTATTATGGCACAATGGCATAAATGATGCATACTTTTGCGCAAGTTGCCAGTATGTGTTTACCGGCCGGTATTCTTTAAAATGATACCTTCTACGTGCAGTAAACATAAAGGTTGATTTTACCTGTATCAATAAGGAGCTATTATAAATTATGATTCAAAAGATTATAACAAACATAATATGCTAATATACAACGCAAGGCACATTTTCATACGAATTGTAATAAAAATACCTACAAAGTTGAAAAATATACATTTGCAACATTGTGTAGCCAGACCAATGTACATAAGGCTCTGTTTGTCGGTCAATGACCTGTCGTCTTGTGACTGACACACTTTCAGGTGATATTATTAGTTCTAAAGATACAAATTTTACGATACGAAAGAATAAGGAACTGTACAATACTTTTAATACTTCAAATAGCACTACTTTCTCTAGTGTTAACATAATACACGTAGCGCGAGGTCACCGGTGTCCTCTCGGGGATAGAGTGAGGAAAAAGGACGTCATTTCTCAGTAGCAACCCGGAATCTGGATTTGTGCCCGAATGATAGATAGCAATAGACTAACTCCATGTTATTCAAACATACTTGGTGAAAAGTGGGTGAACTTATAGGTACACCGCTGCCTAACCCTTCGGGGAGTAAGGAGTGATGTATGACACAAAAGAATACATCTGAACAGAACACACGGAAGCAGGAGGGTGTGGGTTCGAATCCCACTTCTGACACCATGTTATGTTCTGTAGGCTTGTTAAATGAGACACCGTTGAGGTTGACTTAGTTTATTCTTACGACACACAGTATATTACCACAGTATAAATATTAATACAGTAGGACGACGCCTTTCATCTCTGGAAAAATGCCGACAACATCTACACGCGTTAGACTTGAATACTACCTCCCGCACTACGAACATCCGTTTGTTCGCAGTGCGGGAGCGGCTTTTCCGCGTCTCGCCCCTCACACCCCGCACGATTGCCCTGTCTAGACAGCTTCGTCGGACGACTGTATGTTTTTAGACTGTGATATTACATTGGAGTATAATGGTAGCAGCTTCACAGTCAGGGACAGACAATGAAGTGACGCTGTCATTATGAATAGGAACTGGATACATAGATAATATCTAGTGAGGTGCACACTATTAATCTACTAAATAGTGATGCCACAACATACTTAGAGGAAAAAATGAATAGAAGGTCACGTTCCACGAACCGACCTCAGCAACCGTTGCTTAAACCCTAAAGATCGAACCTTGCCAAAGTAACTTCTGCTATTAGGTACTCTAGCTCAATCAAAACAAACGGATACACAACACCAACAGCAAATATAACAACCACAACTCTATAAAATCCAGTACAATAAAAAAAAGAAAAATCCAATTATAAAACACTCCAGTATAATAATTGTTCCGACACAGACCACAAGCACTGAAACTCTATTAATGCGCGCCGCAGTTACAACGAAATGAAAATAAAACAAAATGAAAACTCCGGACCAATCCCATTGGGATGTGAAAACGTTTGCCCTAGTGCTGTTTGTACTGTAGAACCGGGCATTGAAGATAAATCTCGTTAAATTAATTTTACCAAGTAAATATTTCATTTTGAAAAGGTCAGTGCGGAGATTGAAAGGGAAACAGCGATGATTGCTGTGAAAAATTTAACGGTTGAACGATGTAAACATGTGAAGGCCAGAGTAACAAAACAGCGAAATTTTAGAGTAACAGTGTGCATATACATAATATTTGCCATACAGTATAGCAGATTCATAAAAGCCAATAAGTATAAAGAGTACAAAAAAAATTGGATGGAATTAAGGGTAGATTTAAGAAAAACGTGTGCGGTCAGGGGACCCCATCAGAAACTAGGTCCATGGCAATCACAGTCACACTCGTATAAATCAAAAACAAAGAGAGAAAGGAAGTCTCTCAGAGTAAAACATAACGCTTTTCCCTTACGCGACGATTTCTGTCAGATAACTCTAAGCGAAAGTCGGGATAACTTCGATCCAAAACCAGCAAAATAATAACAACGTTTCGCACCAAAAAGATGGAAGTGTCTCTGGTAACCGTAGCGCATGCTCAATCCAAATGCAACTCAATTTGTTCAATTTCATCCACGTCTGACCTACATTGTCTTAACTTTATCAACAAGCCAGAATTGGCGGGATACACGGGACGTCCTGCGATTTCCCCGTCATTAGCACAGCACTTGTGTGCATGACAAATTGAAGTGAGACATCCAATTTGCAATCGACGCTCCCGGGTATATTCAAGAACCCTAGAGGCAGGATACGGTTTCCAATAACCGACGTATATGTTGAATTTATTGGTGTACACGTGTCTTGCTCAGATGTTCGGTATTGGAATTGGATTGGTTGTTATTTGAATCGGTAGAATTGTTGCTATGTTTGTAAGGGCTGTTTGAGGATGATCAAGTGTGTTTCAGTATGGTCCGTAATTTGATATGATTTTTATTTTTTAAATCATCAATACCATTTCTGCTGCCATTACAGCTTTTCTTTCCGATAACGTTAAAACTTATTAGTGTACTAAAAGGAAAGTTGTTTTGTTATAATCACATGTTTGGGTTATAATCGTTCTTTATAAATTCACATTAGCCAGAGTAAGTTGTAAAACCTAAATATAAATGGAGCCATAGAGCAAACGCAAATCGTTTCACTAACGACCGAACGATTGTAATTAATAGCTTCCAAGCTAAACGCTTTGAATAATTTATCAAGATGAAAACGTTCAGTTTTATAGTTGGGGTTTAGTTTAAAGTTTAATGTGGGAATGTTGGATATCGGCTTTGTGTGCAGAATATATCTCAGTAACGTGGTCAGCTCTACATGGATCTCTCTGAATACACCTAAAAGAGCCCCCATTTATACGAGGTGTTTTTTTTAATCATGGGACACGTTTTTACAGGATTTTCTACCCAGGAATATGAACAACTTTCACTCCGGGAACAACTCTGAAATCGCGTAAAAGAATCAGAAGTTGCATGGAGAAGTTTGACACCTACTCGACCAAAATGAAACAGTTGATTTATTTTTCAAAATTTCTGAGTTGTTTCTTGCATATACTTACGTCTGATTATCTTACCAAATTAACTTATTGGTCCTTTAGGACCAGTAAGTAGTAGTAACTGGTCCTTCTGCCCCTGTATTCCTATTATCTGTGCAACCACATGTCATCACAGGTGTTCAGTATTATAGCGATGTGGCTGCGGTAGATTAATTAATATAATTAACTTGCTCACGGTGAGATACCTCAGCATATGTGATAATTTTGTACGTCTTAACGTCACAATTTGGTAATGGTGTTACTTGATTTATGACTTTAATTAGTTTCACTCGTTTATTTGTAACGGTGTTTTCTAATTAAATTAAAAGAAAATTATAGAGCTTTTAGTCTCACAGTGTTTTAATTTTAACTAGCATTTTGCTCGCAATCGTCCGCGTGTATTTTGTGCATGGGTAATGTACAAAATGCACGCGGACCTTTTAGTTTTGCAAATAATATATAGCCTATGACAATCACAACTAATGTGGCTTTATAATGGTAAAAAAAATCAAAATCAGTTCAGTAGAGCCAGAGATCCTCAACCTCACAAAATATAAGTATGGATAACACTTGGACAATAACCTAAATAAATATATGAGAACATTTACGGGAACGTGACGACTTGTAATTGGCTGTCTGATAATATTACTGTTGTATCTCTTCTAAAATCTTTAAATAAACAAATATAAGGAGCTAGCCCTGGCTTATCATCTCGAACAAACCCCATGAGCCCATGAGCTGAAGACAAGTCAGAAAATGATGCGATTACTTAGCTTACACAAGAAAGCTTTTAATACCCGACCAAGTAACACAATTACAGATCCGAGGGACGTCAGAAACGTAAGTGGTTCCATACTCAAGGATAAGTGCATTAGTCGGGGTGATGGAAAAAGGAATGTAATTGGGTTATGATGAAAGGGCAGCTGCCAGTGTGGTAATGGTTTGTGAAATTGGAAGATAGATGGTTTCAATACTGATTTAATTTATTTTCTTATGACTGGATCTGATTTTAGTCAGCGTTGTGTGTGTGTTGGCGTGCAACTGACGAAAATCTTGCACAAAGACCTAGTTTTGTACTACAATAGGTAAAGCTATGCTCCCTCCGCTGTTTGCCAATACCTCAGGAACAGTTTAGTTTACCTCGCCATCTTATTCTGGCACCTAGCTTTCAAAGTTATTACAGTTATTCCTCACAACTAATTAGCCAGTCTACAATAGTTTTAACTCTTATACACTAACATTACCTGTCACATCTACTTTTCCATGTATTCCTAGTATTCTTAGTTAAGTAATATAATACCACACAAAAATTGTTTTTGCTCGGCTTTGTTTTCCTGTATATGTTTTGGTTTGTTTAGTACTTGTTCCACAGTACCTATATTGTATAGCATGTAGTGTTTACCGCTTAATATTCTACATCTAGTACTGTTATGTGCTGTATTATATTAACTATGTATTTATTGATGTAACAATTGTTTGGTAAACCAATAAATAAATAAAAAGCATCGTATCGTTTGTTGTTAAAGACCATGTAAAACATTTCAGACAGTTGGTTCATAAAAAAAACTTTAGTATTCAGCTGCATTCGGTTAGACTGAAAACCGACCCCAACATAGTTGGAATAAAGCTAAGCAGTTAATGATGATGACAACGTTTGTCTAGAGTATTGTATGGCACGTGGAGCTTTACTTTTTCTATATTCCGTGGTAATACCTCATCTACTAATACTCACAGGGCAAACAGGCAGTTCAGTAACGAAGAGCGTTACAATTTTTCATATTGCAGAAAAATCTTCCTGTTTTTTATGAAAACCATTTGTAAAGTGTAAGTAATGGTGTATCGGAATGCACAACTATAAAGATCAAAGTGTGAAATAATGTATTTATTTATAGATATTATTTCCAAATTTTAATCCGTTACTTTTACAAATAAAACGCTATAGAAAACTATGTTTAACCAGATAACCTTGCCTTTATGTAGGTATGTATAATCTAAATCAATTTGTTAGCTAAGTAATGTTCGTATCGTTAATTTCATTTTATCTGCTATGGTGAACAAAACACTTTCTTTCAGTACAATACGCCATTATCAGATTCCATTACCAACTTTTACGTAACTTTGTTGCTCTTGATACATTGGCTATGAACTGGAAAACTATCGATGGAAATTAATTGTAACTTTGTGGGCACTGGACTTTGTTCATATGCCTTGAGACCTGAAACTAATATTATCCGTGATGAGACTAACGGTTGTTTGTATAATCTTTCCATGGTCTAGAAAAGTACAACACAAGAGTTATAACGAAAAAAGTTTAGCAATTAATAGAAGCAGAGCTTTATATCATCCTATCCTCGATATTTTGGACTGGCCTGTTAGTCTAGTAGTGAGTGACCCTGACTGCTATGCCGGAGGTCGTGGGTTCGATTCCCACCCAGGACAAATGTTTATGTGATGAGCACGATCATTTGTTCTGTATCTGGGTGTTATTTATCTATACTATGTATGTATTTAGAAATATATAAGTATATTTATCAGCTGTTTAGTACCCATAACACAAGCTCTGCTTAGCTTGGGACTAAATGGCGTTGTGTAAAAGTTGTGGAATATTTATTTATTTATTATTTTTATTTTCTTGGCATATTTACGAAGGCAGTTGGTTCAAAGGAGATAAATTAGCTGCCATATACAAGTTTAATAAGTTCCTTTGAGAATACGAAATTAATGAAAGGTCGGACGAACCGTTGAGAAGATCAGAATTTACTAGAAAATCATAAATTAATATAAACGTAGAAGGTAACCAACCTACTAAAGAACTTTATTTGAAGAAGGAGTCTATACACACTAAAATAAGTACGAAAAGGTACCCTTAGAAGTTTCATAACTACAGAATAAACATGTTTAATTAAAAGCTTTATAAGTTTGACACTGCTCGAGATTTTCATAAAAGCTAGCTTTTAATCAAGATACGGCTGGAGGGGTCTACTATGAATAAGTTTCGTTATTCTAGTTTTGTGTTAGCTAAATTAAATGTACCGTACTACTGAGTAATTACTGGAATTACTCCAATAATGCTCACTCTTTAACTCCAGAGATAGCAGGCAAGACTAAAGATGCGTTTAGAATAATGCACATTGCGATATATTATTTTTATTGGCACATAATAAAAGGCTAACATGAAGTGATTCGAAATTTCTAAGAGCATAGTTCACTTTTGGATAAGCCTATTATGTGTACAAATTTCATCCAAATCCATTTAGCCATTGCAAAGTGAAAAAGTAACAAATATACACAAAACACACACAAACCAGCAAACTTTCGTATTCAATTTCAACTCAGTTCAAATGTGTGATAATTAATATTTCTGGAAGTTTTTTCAAAATTATCACATCTCACAGTATTACGTTTCAACCAGAACTTTTAAGCATTGAAAAAAAGAACCAGTTCACTAACTAAATCATTAGCATACAAACCAGTGTCTACTCTAAATCAGCCTCACAATCTAGCCCAGAATTTATAACTAGACTGAATATCGATCTCCTTCAGTACCTAGTACCACAAGCTACTATCTGAACGGAGCGAGCAGAGGGTTCATGAATAAGTGAACACTGAACAATTACCTTGTTTCAGCGCGTTAACCCCAAGACTACACTTACGTAATTTATGAGTATTTCAAGTTCTATGTTAGCCCGAGAGTTTCCATATGGACTTGTTTGTTGAACTTCGTTGAAGGAGACGGCTTATTGTATGTTTGTGGATTAAGAAGGTCTGTTTTCAGTTATAAGTGGTAGTGTATCATCTGCTATAGCCCAGTCATACCTTTTCTGACTTAGTCATAACCTAGTCATCATTGCATCTGCTTAGCCTTTTCCAAACTATGTTGAGGTCGGCTACCAGTCTGACTGGGTAACACGATACTACCTAGTTAGATTGACTTTCAATGTCAGACTTCTGACTTCTCATAACGACTGTACAAACGCTTCAGTTATATCCTAGTATGACTCAGAAAGAGTTAGCTAAAAAAGACTTCACCTTCGCTATGATTAAAATTAATGAACAATTTTTAAACATAATCGAAAATTCTAGAACAGAAATTGTTTCAGGATAAGATCAGTATTAATTTTTAAAGGTTAAAGTTGACTCGGATAGTACGTGTAACGTTACAGATAGCAAAATAAATAATGAACAGGCAACAAACAGTTACGATCGGATAACCATTACCATGTTGTAATGTTTATTCATGGAACAATAACATGCTCCCGTGAGTGACTCTTACGAAGCACCAAAACTAAAAGTTTATCCGTTTCGAAGACGGAAATAGTAAATTGCGAAGTAGTTGCAAATAAACCATTAGTTTTAAAAAGATTTTAAGGCTTCTTTGATATTACTCTTAGTGTTAATGCCGTAAAATCATAAATCATATCAGTAAATTTTATAAGCAGAAGGTAAAATGTAAGTAAGAAGAACACAATAAAAACGTACACATTTCATCTTTCAATTGAAAGTGAGAAAACGTAACGTCCCACCACACTCCGCCAAGACCATGACAACGTCCTGGCAGCCACACCCAACCTTCAGAGCACTCGCCAATACAAGACAAAAAGCAATTTAAAACACATGTCACACATTGGCCCTATCAGCCAACGAGCCCTGCAAACGGTTATGGAAAACACTGCACAAATAAACGAAGAAGTTGGCAGTCGTACTGGACTTGACAACAGATAATCGCCCATTACCAACGCCCGAAGACCATTACCTCGGTAAACCGCCGTAACTTATTTACCGCTCGAACCCAAGTAAATGGTCCTGGCAGACGATACATCAATGCCACTAACAGAATGTTTTCGTACTTTTTACCGCAAGTCTTTCGTTATTTTGTAGTGGAACGTCACCAAGGGGCGTGTGTTAGATCGGTGCCAAAACAGATTGGGATTCGTTGAAACAAACACTGTCAAAACAAATTGACTGAGATTGTGTCGCCAAAGACTTTGTCGTACGGATCACATTTTTTAGAGTAAATTTGAATATTTCTTTGTTATTGACACGTTAATAACGACTCTGGAAAAAATGCCTTTGATATCTGTTTCACTGCTAGGACACTTGCAATGAATTTCTGATTTAGTTATTAAGTACTAACATAAACTATGTTACATTGTTACTAACGCAGTGGATCTCTTTGTAGTGTAATACATAAACGAATAATAATAATACGAGATAACAAGAACGTTGACTTTTATCTGTACAAAAAAGTTCTGACAGATTTGATCAATGATCAATGTTTAAAACCCGTTCTAAACCCAGAACATACCTTTCGTAATACATTCTGTGGTGCTAAAATACGGTCCATAGAGACGTGACATTATGTAAAACTTCCACACAACAGAATTCAATCATTCTGTTTGCGACGGGATGGGAATTGTGAAAAGTGTGGCCTCCAAACTTCCACACCGCTGCCAACCCATGTCTTCCTTCAGAACCATAACACATTGTTACTACGGCACTAAGATAGGCTACCACAAATTACATTTTTTTATGACTTCACTATACAAAGTATGCCATCCAATGGTACAAAAAACAATAAACGTTATATTGGACAGATATTACCTCTTATTGTATTCATTGCGGTACATAACGCAGCTGGACTTTTACGATGGCCTCACCCAAGTATTACTTGTTGCCCTGAACATGTATATTCATAAAATAATTATTGTTGGGGATAAATAAGTGACACCTTGAGTTGACATCTAGAAGTGTCTGAAGACTTTGCAAAGTTGTGTTAAGAAATTGACGAGATTATAGGGATATAAGTTTTAATGAATCAGTTTTGTAGGTAGCTGTTAGGCGGATCAATTACATTTTATATATGTAGACGATGAAGAATAAAGTAATGGAGAACAAAGATATGGTGGGTGAGATAACCCAATTTACGGAGACGAAAATGGTATGGTAAATACCATTCGCATGCAAAGACCGTACATAATCACATTAAAAAGTAATAACACAAAATAGACGACGCCAAAACGAAATGTCATACATTGAAAGGAGCCTCATCAACTTTTTAATTTCGCCACTAATTAGTCGCTCACGTATTCCGAAACTTAGCCGCCGCTGACGTCATTGTACGTGTAAACAAAACACATGTTCGTATAATGAGTTGAGTTCGTACTAATTAAAAGTTATCATAAAGCATATAGGCGCGGTGATTTCGCTCATTTAGCTGACAACTATGCCACCTTTTGTAGTGGTTTGATGTTTATTATATATAATTTAACCATGTCAGTAGCTAGGCTGGCTTTATTAGGTACATGTCAGTGTGGAACGGTAATAAGTGTCCTGTCATGTTTGGGTTGATTTATGGTTAGATTGGAAAATGTTTCGTGACATGTGTATTCTCTAGCAGTAAAATCTAGTTAGACTGGAAGCGGATACTTAGATTAGGATAGGTAGATTGAAACGAAAAGCAAAATAGTTCTTATCTTCAAAATTCAATATGGTGGATTCACATTCACATAATTCTTTTGCAAGATAATTGAAGTGTCGACTTTGCCCTTTGGCCTCTTATCAAAAGCAAGGGTTATCTGTCTGAAACCACTTGAAACCAGATATTTGGCGGGGATAAGTCAGTCATTGCAAAGTCATTTGGCTATCCAGAAGATAATATTGACTATCAAAGGTTACGGTTACGCGCTTCTGACTTTTATTAAAAAGTATCTTATTTATTGTACTTGGTACTTATGTATGTATTGTATTTTTTGACATATTTATTCTTAGTTAATAACAGACTATGTAAAATATTACACATAAATATAGCAGAGGGAGGTATTCTGTTACAGGTGTATTTGTTCAAACCTGTTTAATATGAAATAAACTTATTATTATTTATTTAATCATTGTTTTTGCCATGTCAACAACATATGGTTGAGCACTTCAGGTGGTTAAGGACTTATGTTTAAGGTATGCTATATAAGCATACCACAAACACAACAATACATTTTATTGTTGTGTTTGTGGTTTGTGAAAATCATGCGAAAACTATTATTTGTATAATTAATCAAGATATCTTAATCTGCAAAAAAGGATCACTGAATAAAATTAGAATATTATTCCAATGCTATTGACACCCATGTCGTAAGTTAACTGAGCTAAGTTTAACTTGGATAAATTGTATACAGAAAACGGCAAGTTTCATAACCCCTTCGCAACCTGCATTTTAAAAACATAACCTGTGAAGCTACGAGGGTTTGTGCAAGTATAAACATTTGCGAAATATAGCAGGTGCTGTAATAAAATGTGTGGGGTACGGTCGTTGAAGTGAGGAAAATATATACGCCTTTTCCGTAAATTGCCTCCCCTTGTGCACGTATAGGCACCTTTGTATGGGGCTCATAAGCTCGAGTTGAATATATTGCATGCTGCCTGCCACCTTACTATTGTACGATATACCTTTAGAGACGGTACACGAGGCACACGTAGGACCAATTTAAGAGGTAAAATTTCTGTATTTTATTTTCCAGAAAGAATTGCAATTTCTTGAGCAATATTAGTTCTAGCTCTAGCTGTATATCTACTGAAAGTCATGCTGGAGGCATAAATGTTAATTACTGAGAAATGACTAGTTAAATCTCCGTGAAGTTATCAAAAATACCAACGCAATTTCTCCAAATTAATACGAAAACCAAAAGAATGTTACGAAACCCTACGTAACACGTACACGAAGCTTATAATTAGATTTATCACCAGTTCCGAGCGAAGCAAAACATCGTGAGGAAACTGGCACTTTTAACAATAAACAAACACACGTTTGATAGATGGCAGCACTTGGGTCATGGTGGAAGCAATGACTGTTGAATATTTTATATGAATGGACGATCAAAGTCCGTTGCCCTAATCTATCCATTAAACAATTTATACCTTGATGGTGGTCGCTATGTGATCGTCATTGGCATTGCAATCTTAGAGGTCACGTTTAGACGTGAAGATACTGAAGCGAGGCTAAATATTGACAAAGTAGTGTAATGAATGAACCAACGAAATAATTAAGTACCCAAAACTCTCACTTGACTCTTGAAATTCCAAAGACCACCTGTTCCATTTAGTTTTTAGCGCTAAAAATATACAGCTCATGAATATCTAGGATCATGAATCCCAAGTCATTGACCTGCAAGCTGCAGCAGAAAACCGTAAAGATCTTGGTATTACTCAACTTGATGACAATCGTAAAATGTTAACGTCGCACTAAAGTCTCGGTTCGCGATATATTTTCTTTTAACATCGTAAGAGATGAGGAAATGGAAATCTCGTTTTTTAAGGGGATACGCCGGGGTAGTCCACGAAATTAAGCCTCAAAAGGCCAGTCTCCCAAAACGCCTTATTGATGTTCAAAAAGCACTAATCTTCAGTTTAATGATTCAATTAATTAATGACTTGACTGATGATCTGACAAGAAATTCACGATGTTGATTTTCTTTGCAATTTGCAATTCAGTAAGAATTGAGTTGTATGGTAAAGAAATAGTTATTCCCAATCCCAATTGTATCAAATCTGTTCATCGATGTAACAAGAAAAAGCTAGTAACAGTTTCTATTTGACCAATTTGAACTTTATTTATTTATTATTTATTTTATTTAACTTAGGTGCTACGAAGAATTCTGCGAGGCTATAACGCGAAACTGACCTCCTATATTATTTGTTTCCTTAAATAGCGACATTAGCCTAATATATTCCCACTACTGGGATACAGGCTTCCTTCCTATGATAGTAAGAAGGCTTATAATCTACATCTTATAGTTTCTAGATGTTAGACGTCTTCAAATATTTGGTTCTAGGTTTCATTACGTTGTTTTTTTATTTCCAATATTTCGGAAAACAGCGCCCTCCGCCATGTCTACAAAGGTTTTTAAACCCATCTATACGTAAGGAGGAACAGATGCAAACAAAGGTCGAGTTTACCACAGTGCATGTTGACCTTTTAAGTCCACGAGCATTTCAAGAAGTGTATAGAAACTTTCCACCACTGGAAAATACCGTTCGAAAGCAATACATTTTCTTTCATTTCAATAAAAGCACCTGAAGTACTAAATGTATTTTATTCTTTTGAATGGAAACGAAATGCTGTCAATAATTCTAAACACACTTGATAGATATGTTTGCTGCCTAAAACATTAGTCGGACAATTGTTCAGACAAAAACGTTTCAAATTACTGTTAATGTTCTCTAACAGCTTGCGTTGTTATTACTTAAAACACGAAATTGGTGGATTAAACGTACTATTATTTCACACGCCTAAATAAAAGACTTTTTAAGGTCCCCTGCGCATTTGGAAAGACGTGTTGCTGGGGGAATTTGTTGTGTCACTCCTTCTTCCCAGCAAAAACTTTTTGGGGGGAATGTCTTAAGTAATTTTGGACTCTTAAAATGAATTTTGATCTCTACTACGAAATTTATTTGGGCGACTTGCTTTTTAAATGTGAATTCTGTAAAAATTGTAGAGGAAACAAAACAAAACGGAATTAATCTCGCCTTTTTAATTATCTAATTAAGAAGTGTAATAATATTGAGAAAACAATCACGTTGTTTATTTAAGACTACTATTATGATCCACCGTACCGCGATATCAAATTAAATTACCTTTAGAAATACAAGAGTAATGGCACGAGGAAAGTAATTAGCGTCTGTATTGCTCAACGGAGATCTGTATTCGCTGTTATTACAAATTAAAAACTTAATATAAAATTACTAGATGAAATATAGACATAGACAAGAGCTGAGGATTCAAACCCCCGGATAGTCTAATAACTAGTCTTATCAAGGGGTATCGTGTTACCCATTTTCACTGAGTTGTGGGTGGGATTGGCTGTCGCTCCATGTATATCATTTGTTTTTGGAAGCCGAACTCAACATAGTTGGGGCTACATCTGATTAGACTACTGGATCCCTAACATATTTAGTTGGGAAAAGGCGAAGTAGGTAGATTCAAATTCACAAATCTTTATTGCATACCATAATGTGTTAAAAGTTGGTGAGAAACATTATAATAGATACAATTATGGACCCTGTCGGGCACAGCATAGATCAAGTAGGAGAGAGAGAGACACGATGACAGAGATGATGAGCTTATAAAGTTCAGTCGAATTCAAAAGCAGATATAACATTTAAAATACAATAAAATTTTCTCTGAAAAAAGTATATCCACAGTGACAACGTAATCCCGTAAAATATGTTTAAAACGCTTTCTTATACGCTGAGGCAACGGTTTTGGTTATAACTGGAAAAAAACTGGGAAAATATGAAATATTATAATATGCCAGTTGCCAGTGGAGGCAGCAAACGAAAACATTCTCTGTTTTCGTTTGCTTGCCACTGGCAACTTTTAAATTTGATGAAGCGCGCATACTTAATTCATTACGCTACTGTGTCGCTTTGAGACTTAATTAAGAAGTTAATAGGATTACATTTTTAACCCTAATAACAGACGAGTTATTTTCTTCGTGGCTTTTTGTTTAGCAAAACCGCACTTTTTTATATACCACTGTGGTGGCCAACAATCTAACGGTCCCGGTTGGTGGTGAGCAGTTACTGTAGTCAATGGACGACTGCAACACTAGAGATGTCAACCGTGCGCTGCCGACCCTAAAAACACACTTCTTTTGTTGACAAGCTTAATATGATTAATTGCCACATTCCATATACAAAATAATCCGATTTGAAAATGAGTTGACATCACCGAACCGACTGAAATTGAACACAACACAACAGATTATAAAAAAGAAAATAGCAGTAGTAAAAATGCCAGATAACAACAGCAATGACACATGCTCTAATCTGCTTCTATCACGCATATCGACGAACTGTGAACCCAAGCGTTCATTCATAGACGAAGGCGGCCTTTGACCGCTAACCTTAACATGACACCCGAATGCCACACTAAATACTATATCTACACATTTTCCCAACAAGTAGTATACCAGTTTATTAATCCCGTAACTTTTATGAGAAAACTAACAGTGTTGACGAAATTCTAGAGCTTGTACTTGAATGAAATGATGAGGATAATTATAAATATGGGAAAATACGCCAGTGATATAATTGATAGCTTTGTTATTAGGTGCTACGGAGCCACAATTATTATCTCTATGAAACATACGGAGATGAGGATGAATAATATCCAGAGATAAACTCAAATCAAGTTTTCCCAGTGATAAGATTTTAAAAATTAATCATCATGGCATCGAAAATCAAGTGCTAGATGACGCGATGACCTTGACCACTGAATCAGCCACAGAGATAAAGAAAACACAAAATAGATTACTTGAATCGAATAGTTCTACAGTGACTATACTGCTGTAGACAGACAGTCAATTCAAGATTACTGTAATCCTGAATAAAAAAAGTATTACAACCGTTATCAATTCCGTGCAAGATAACACTGGCTTTATTTATATCACACAGTCAAGTAATAGAGACTACATGTCTCTCAACACGTAAATATGAGATTTACTGCTAGGATTAAAAAGACATCTGTTAATATCGAGGATGCACGTGGTCTAATAAAGACAGAATTAAAGCTGTTTCTTAGATTAGCCTTTTGCTTACTATACTTATTTGGTCAACCTCCAGTTTATAATCCGGATGCAGCTTTGCAAATTGATATCAAATATAGAAAATCATCCTCTTGTATATCCATATCGTCAATTTAGATTATATTATTTCTATTTATCTTTATCTCACTACGAATTCGCTTCTAAACTATATCATCTTTCGCATAATTATCCTTTCAAAAGCCAATGAATGACACAACACTGGAAAAACAAGCGACAATAATGATAAGTTATTGCAGAACACTCATAAAAAAGTGCTAGCTTCATTGACAGCTAGATTTCGTTAGTCATCGCAGGACCTATATGAAAATGTGAAACTAAGAGTATTAGGTCTGTAGTATGTACCCTACAATGATACAGCATAAAATAACGATAAAATTTGATGGTGATTTTATGTCACCGTGACTAAGCAAAATTTCAATGTTGTTTCACTTCTTATGATGACTAATAGCAAGTTTATCAAAGTTAGGACTTAACTGAATGTGTTCCACAGGCAGTTTTTGTGAAAGTATATGTGTATGTATGTTTTAGGATAATAAATAACGATGCTAGCGACGCTGACGAAGTCGCAGAAGTCATTTAGATAAACTAACTCAGAATAAAATAAACGTTAAAAGAATAGAAGGGCACATCAAACACTTACCCGACGACACTTCCAAGCCTCATGACGTTGCAAAAATAGAGAAGACGGCCCTTATCTCTTCCATCGAATATATTTAAAGCTAAGAGGGCTCATCTAGAGTACGTAGTGTTACTTTGGGTTGGATTGGCTACTACTATGTATCTAGGACTGAATAATATTGTCGGTGAGCATTTGGACAATAATGGATTATCTCATAGGATAACTACATTTGTACCATAAGCATTATGTTGCAGGTGTAATGATACACAGAGTACCGTATTTGTACAATCAGAGTTAGTCACCGATAATTACGGAGCTTAATGAGCGTACAAATTGTCAGTCACGCCAACACGACACCGAGCCAATTTAGTGCATTACTGCGGCCTTTACTGCCATATATGTTTTATTAAATTAACAGTTGCATTGAAAAGGTCAAAGTTTTAATAGAGACAGAAATATTCTAGATATTTTCGAAGTAACTAGAAAATACAACACGAGCTATTTATAAAGCTAAAATGATTGCTGTTTATTTGATAAACAACAACAAAATACATGATAAAATGATAATAAAACGTCTGAGCGTCCCCACGGAGCTATAAGATAGCTCGCACAATGCAATACCGTTATATAAATTTATTGCATATCGATCGGTCAGGATTACTTATGATAAATTCTATACAGTTTTATTGCAACATTTTTAGTGAACAGATAAATAAATACCGATATTAGGACGCATCAAGTGAATTTTAATATACTTTATTCACTTAAGTATATGCAAAATCACAAAAATATTAACTTTGCCTGCAAAAATTATAATTAGTCGTTTAATTAACATGGAGGCTTTCAAACTTTTAAAATTAATTTTTTATAACGTTCATGGACGCTCAACTATAGTTAATATAAGACAGAAAATTACAGGAAGGCATGAAAGGTTTCGCTCGTGCTTTCAAGATAATACCCAATGGATTGAGTCAAATAAGTCAGTAACTGAAATAAATTTGCATAATATGTGGCTTTGAGGGTCAGAAATTTAGGTGTTATCAATTCTTATCCATTCAATCTACTGTCGATAAATCCACTGATCTCCTACGATTTATCACTCATGTCATAATCATAAGTTATCTTCCGGAGGTTAAAAAACATGTATTCCTATATCAACCTTTATTTAAGCTAACGTGGGGAGTTATCACGACATTGGAAACAGTCGGCATATGAAATCTTCTTAATTTTCTAATTTAATTCAAGTTGGTGCAACCCAACTAAGTTATTTTAAGTTAATAATGACTTTTTTTCTTATATTTTATCTCAATAGTAAACAATGCTGCTATTTAAGTGCAGAATATTAATGTTTTCGTGTGTATTATGTAGGTTTATGATAATTTGGGGCACAAAGTAAAACACATCATACATGCCAAACAGTTTTTAGATTTTGCACAATTCTTGTGTTTGGAATAAATTATAATGTTCAGCTGTCTGATAGTAATAACTGACGTACGAAATTATTTTAAGTACAATCATTTCACTGTATCAGATGAGCAGTATTCTTATCGTACAAACTAAAACAAACAACTAAGTATAAGTAAGTTAAGTTATATGTTAAGTAAGCGATGTGCAAAACCCGTACAATAGTGACATTTAACGCCGCACACAAAGTTACGCATGATTTTCAAGGATTTATCTCGATGTTTCCACCCGATTAAGCATCTATTTACCTTGTAAAGGATATAGTTACAGTTTAGAACAAACGGCTCATTAATAGCTGTAACGAACACGCCCTTCAACCGTTAACGAAGATGGGTTGAGCTCGGATTTCTGATTGAGATCGGATTTAGTATATCGTCAGCAAGATGTAATAGATTTACTTAAATATAAATGAATTCAAATTGAGTTTCTTTCAACAATCAGCTCACGTCAGTCCCTTACATCTGCTACAATTGGAATGTAGAAAGGCCCAAAGGCCTTCTATTCAAAACTGTTCATGGCGAACTGTGGGCGTTTGATACAAAATAAATACCTGCTTATCCATTAGACATACCGGTTATGATGATGGATATAACAGAACTATTTTTCAAGTGTTGCCCACACACGTTCCGACCACTCGAAGCTAAGTATAGTGATAGCATATCTGTTTAAAAGATTGCAACACTGATAGATTAGTGAGCAAATACCACAGTAACGCATCCTCCTGAATTTAATGACTATTGTTGAGGGATATCTGTCTGACTCCGACAAATATTAATACATTTGAACCTAACATTGATTTAAATAGTATTTATGCTGATTGAGTGGTAAGGGACAGGCGAGACGTAGATATTTCAGTCACTTGTTATCACACGCATGTTGTAGGTACCGACGAAAATATTTAAGACTAAAGAGATTATGCGATGCACGTATTTAAATATATCGTTAATGCATCAAGATTTGCACAACTTTGCAAATTTAAGTAAGGTTACATCAAATTCAATATTTGAGTTTGTTTAGCATTGTGTCTACAAATCAAGAACTTGTTCTATGAGTTTAATAGTACTAGCCGTCGAGTTTAAAGAGACTTCATTAATTAGAAAAATGAAATAAAATTTAACAGAAGTCAGGAATAGTTTCTATCCGATACTTTTTAAATCGACTGAACCAAAACGAATTTGCAAAATATTTTATCCGAAAAGAATGAATAAGAGAAGCAACGACTCTTCGTAGAAAAAAACTGTGAACGCTCCAATAATTGGGCTTCGAAAGCTTTCTGTTTTCAGTTAACACCGAATGGAAAAAAATGTAGCTTACGTACAGGAAAAGCGTTATAGAAAACTCGGCACATACCGTAGACACGTGTCATTTAAAAACGTTTTAAAGCACTGTAGACTGCGTTTTTTCACTGTCCATCATCCATTTCATATGTAAATGTTCGCACTGTTATGCAAAAATATTTAAAGAGGATTAAACAGTGGTGCGCAAACATTAGCCTTTCGCATCTGCTTTTTATTGTACGCTTAGCGAATTTATTTCAAACCCTGTTTTAATGCTTCTGTGGATAACTTTGCGCGAATACACATTAATACATACCATCGTCCTGTTTTTGTTATAATTTATTTTGAATACGTCTTCATCCATACATCTCTATTCACCGTCATCGCAATAGTAAGCTCCTTTCTAGACCTAAAATCTTATATACAATCCTTCCATCGTTTTTTTGTTTCTGTGTTTCATCGTCTTTCTTTACTCCTATAACCATCCAAATTTAAACTTCAAGCTTTCCTCACAAAATGATTCTCATTTGTCCAAACCACCATGATGACCGAGTACCACACAACATCCCGGTCGCTGCCGCTACTTTCAAACTTCCTTTTACTTTTTAATAGGCTTTTTCTATATTTTTCTGCATCGAATTCTCTCTCTGAATAGATGATGATAACATAATTATACTCCCTGGTTAAAAACAATGCATCGTAAACGATCATTATTTTTGTCACATTTATTTTATAACACGAAACTGCCAGCACATAGCTGACTGACATTTGAAAACAATCCAATTCTCTGTTTACCCAAGAAAAAACGTGAGCAATGAAAACAGAAATAAAACAGTAATGTTACTGGTTTCAATAGACACGACATAATCCTTTGTTTTTACGTAAATTTTATCGACATAGATACAACTTGATATGACGGAGTTGACACGTAACGTGAAGCACATGGTGTTACTACTCTTTGCGTGTGTTCAAACGCAGGCAATTCAGTATCAGTCGTTTATATGATTTGATCCACTTTAATGCAGCCCCTTTGACGCAAGCTATACGTGTGTTGATAAATGTTTAAAAGTAAATTAACGAAAGCATTATGGATTCTCTTTGTGTTTACTGTTTTTATGATTTTGGCGGTGTTTGACATTCGAAACAGATGCTGTTGATGTTTAATTTTAAACATCTTTGTTATCATTTTCGTTTATAAGAATCAGTTACTATGCTAAATCAAATTTATCTGACGCGAAGTTTTCTTTCAATTCTAAGAAATCTGCTACAATTCTAACCAGATGTCTGCAAATTTCCGTATTTTAAAAGGAAATTGCAAAATTCTGCAGCTCAAATCTTCAGAAATCCACTTAGCAGATATCCAAGAAAATTCTATTGGATAAACCCATATCAGACTTTATTCACCAACCTTTTTCTGGGATAGACTTGCTAAATCGACAGGAAGTGACAGACGGGCGCCCCAACGGATGCGTTTATACTGTTTATCTACCAACCTGCTCCGACTAGAGGGGATCGCTAGTTCTCCGTCGCACAGTTAATTGAATCTTCCATGAGATAACTGAATTAAATTGAATATCGTTAACGCTTTAAAGATCAATGGGGCGGGAATTGGCATTTCTACGCATTTTAATGGAATTTGTGAAGGGTTAAATGGAGCTTTCATGGTTGGTTAAGCACAATTTCTGTTATTAAAGTCTGTGGTGTATAATGTAAATAACGTTTTGTTGATACCGATTTGAAGAAAAAAGTAAGAAGAACTATTAAATCCCACCATTGTAAAAAGACCGCAAATCATATTGAAGACATAAGCCTTCGTTCATAATTTATCATAGAACCATGTTGATTGCATGGTTCTATGATAAATAATGAACGAAGGATTATGTCCCAATGCTTAATCAGATTTTTTTTTCAACCCGAATTCACGCTGGATTTACAATTTCATAACATGACAATAAATCATGGGCCAAATATAGCTTCAAACATTTCCCAACACAACAAAATCTTCCTGGGTCTTGACACAAACCAAATTCCGAAATATAAATAAATTAACATGGGTCCTATATCTAAAAGACCTGTCACCGAGGTTCGCAGATTATCTCCTCTTAGGACCTTAGGGAAATTCAGAGACCTTTTGAGTCGAGGGTCGGTTGATATTAAGTGACCCGCACTTGGCCTGTGAACTATACGTAGACTGGGAAGCTGTAGGATGAATTTCAAGAGAATTTATAATAAGTCTGTGGTGGAATTTTTGCTTGAAAAATCTTAGTCGAAAATGTTTTGTGTTAGGTGCTGATTTTTTAAAGTTAACGTTACGGAAACGGACTCGAAAAACGACCATGTGAATCAAAACTGCCGTTAATTTGACGTTAAAAAACAAATCGTCTATAATAATATGTCTAATATTTATAGTGTCAATGTCAGTCCCAAAGTTTGCGAGAAGAAAAGAAGAAGTTTTCTGTTACTAACATGCAATTCCTGATCGATAGAAACAGGTAGGATGAACGCATTGCATGTAAAGTATTTTAATCTGTCATATCACTGATGTCTCTCATTATGAGTCTTGTCTTGGCTGTCAAGCATATTTCAAACAAGCACACCTACACTTCCAGTTTCTACGGTTGATTAAAATATTTGTGATGTCTATCCTATTTCAGTAGACCGTGAGTAATGGGTTGCTATTTTCGTTTCATTCCGAGGTTTTTCATGGGCAGTTGAATTGTAAATATTGTGAACTAAATTGATACAAATTGACAGAGGTTTAGAACTCTAGTTTAACTTTGATTTTAATGAATCTTAAGAAAAATCTGTTTACATTATGCGATTTAGGTTAACGAATTTTCTGGCATTAATACAGCCATGATTAAAAAAGACACCAACGACAATAAAAGAAATAGATAAACTTACATAGTCCTAATGCCGCAGAAGCGAATTTATATACGAAAGTTTCTTCATAAAATTCTCCTGCGCTTACACAAGTTACAAAGGAAAAAAGTTTAGGTAATGACGAGGCTGACAAACCCTTGTAAGGTCTCAAAATAAAGAAAGAAAAAGCAAAATCTGCTAAAAACACAAACACTAATAAAGACAGCCAACCTAATTAAAACTTATAACCCCACTTATCAAGTCAAGCAACACGTCTTCAAAGTCTTCCTTGAGGAGACCTTAACGAATAACTTGAAACCTTTTCTCAAAGTTAGCTCTTCACCGATAAAGGCTGGTACCGTCGTCATCTAGGAGGGAAAATAAACTTCTTGATTAAATTGGAAATCTCATTAAGTAGACGTGCGTAATATTGGCTCAAGTTTGTGTACGAAGAAATTGGAGACGTAATGAAGAGTCTGGCACGTTAAATAGGTTTAAGATTGTAATTTTGATATCGTTTCAATATAAAAGTCAATGAGGTATCGGGAAAATGTTGTTACTGGAGCGATTTAAGAATTTATATATCTAGCGGAGACAGGTACAGTGCCTGTTATTTCAATTACTTTATGTGAAAGACATTTGACATAATTTCGTTTTTTACAGCGCATTGAATTCAAACAACAAACATCGTAAGATTACCATAATTTATTAAAATTGTAAAGATTGTTGTATTTTTTTACTTTTTTGAACCACGTTTAAATCTAGTAACATAGAAAATAAAGGGCAAAAAAGGCATATGGACACGAGTAAGCTATGTGCAAAGACAGAAACGTGATTTATTATTATTGAATCGATAGATAAAAGAACCTCAAAATTGATATTAAATCGTTATTTAAAACGGGTAAAAAGGTATGATCGGTGCTATCATGAAACTATTTAAAATATATATATAAAAGAAATTGGGCGTACTTTATGTAATTTACATACTTAAATATAACATAAGTTATGTTTGGAAAGCACTTACAGTAACAGTATACAATAGAACCTTGACCCGTCACAAACCGCGACTGCAAATGATTTTTTGTGATCACTGGTGACTAATAAGCCATTGTCACAGCACACTGGGAAAGCCACAATGTTATTAGATAGTATTCTTTAATTGTAGAATTTTCAAGGAAAATGCAATACCTGTTTTGACTAATCAACGTTAAGTAGATAATCATAAGAACGTCAAAACTTAATCCGTAGTAATATTATAAATAAGAAAGTAACTCTGTCCGTTTGTTCGTCGGCTTTTCAACGGCTGAACGGATCGTTATGAAATTTAGCATGGAGATATCCTGGAGGACATAAGTTATCTATTGTCTCAAAAAATAAATTTCGTTTTTTTTTTACTTTTTTCAAATGTTGGCCCTATCAAAGATGGAATGCCAGACAATTTAAATAGATATGATCAAAATGTCTTCCCAGGTCAATACAGGTGCCGATTTGACATGTTTAAACTAAAACGAAAGAAGTTAATTTATTTATTACAGTAAGTTATAACAACATGCCGAACAAAGTTTCCCAGCAGCTAGTTTGATTAAATATAATCAAACACAGTTTAGTAAATCTTCTAAATTAAAATACTGCTGATAAAGAAGCTTTGCACAATGAGGAGTTAAATAGTGAACTCTTAATTAATGTAGGCCGTTTTGTAACTTTACGTCGTACACACCAGTATTTCCCGAAGGTTATGCACAATTGCAAGTTGTAAGAACCTATAAAACACCCACATTGCGCCAATTATTTTTATGTAAATAGAGCTCGCCTATTGCCACGAACCGGCCAAGAATCCAGAATCCGAACTTCTATTGAGATATTCTAGATGCGAAAACCCAATAACTTAACCCGCAGTGGTAATGGAAACCAGGACCTGGTTGGTGCTTAGCAGTAACGCCTGAGACCAATGAGGCAGTCAAGCCTTGTTTGCTCATCCAATAAACAAAACAAACATACAGAAACAATTATATTATCAAAACAAAACAGACAGAACATTCTAAAAATAGCTTCTCACAAAACATATAAAAAAACTTAAACAATGTAGTTCAAAGGCAAATCACAATTACATGTCATTCAACGCAAAATTAAAATTCAAGCTAACATTTCCAGTAGATTTTGCATGAAAATTAACTGGAAATGCTATTGAATAATAACTGAAATGCTGTTAAAGCAATAAATATGTAATTTTATTATGAATTCAATGACAAAAAAGATTAAATCGTTAACTAGATAACAACTATTATGCCAATAGTCATGCCATTTGGCAATCCAGAGAACAATCTGACCTAGCAGATTTGACTCACGAAGATTTTATTAATCCAATTAAATAATGAACGCATGTTGCAGTGAGCTATGATACGTCCACTTCCGTGCCGAATGATTCGTTTATTAAAATGAAATGATTTAAAGAACATCCCTACATACAGGTTATAGTAATTTATCCCTGTACTTTGAATTTTATTGTTTTATAATTATATACGTCTCGCCGTACGTGTAGGTATTTACCATGTTTGTCAATGTTGACATTTTGACGTTTAATTAAATTACTTGCCGTCATATACCTATGAACCGAGTATAGGTCCCTGAGGAACACCTGTCGTTGTCTATATCTAAGATACGAAGGAAGAAAAAGGAAAAATAATAATTTCAGAACCATTTTTTTCCAAAGTCGGTCGGGCAAAGTGTTCTTGAGTTTTTCAATCTGCGATTACTCAGAGCAGCCCGGAGTCTGGATTAGTGCCCGATTGATGGCAATAGGCTCGCCCCCTATTACTTGGGACTTAAACATAATGGCGAAATGTGGGTGTACTACCAGGTACACCTCTGCCTAGCCCTTCGGGGATTACAGGCGTGACGATATGTATGTATGTATGTATGTGTATTTTTTTCGCATATAAACGTTAAAACGTTTTGTCTACATAAGTATATCAATTTTCGGAGGAAAAAAAAACAATACACACTAGATACTTAGTAGCGAACGTGCTCAAAAGCCTAACATTGACATCTGCCAGAAGCAATGACAAATGTATTGTGTTACATGGCAACGACCTGCCAGTTAGGGGCACAAATAGTGTTGTATGCTCTTGCTATTATCACGTGGCTGGTGCTGTTAAACTAACAGCTACTTTTATAAAAAGATTTCCTTTGGTGGAGGCTAAAGTAGCAACGAATATCACGAGCCATTTTGGAATCATTCTAATAACTTGACGCTATTATCACAATTTACAAGATATCGTATAGCCATATGCATGTAAGCAAAATGATCTAACAGTACAACAAAAGAAACATTAGCATTGACACAATTATAGATTGTAAACATTTCAATAATAAACGGACATTATAAGTAAAAGTCCTTGCACCACACCGACTTGTAATAGAGGCCAACCACCCATGCGATTGCAAAGTATAACGATATCACATGAGTTTCTATGATTCATTGTGTAAATATAACAGTTTGAACGATATTAGAAACAGGGGAGGGTAATCTTGTTACATACATTATGCTAGTAAAGATTGCAGATATATCTTAAAAGGCGAGCTACATTTAAAACTAGAACAATCCGAGCTTGGTTACGTGGAATGAGACAGCATATATTTTATTATTGGTATTGCGTTGATTTGATCTACCGGTTCTAAATTTTTTATCGTTTTGTGGAACTCTTTGAACGGAACCACATGGCGTAATCTGCACAAAAATATTCAGCCAATTCTAAGTTTATTATCTTTTGTTGTAATAAATGTTCAATTATATTATTAATCCGGTTCACATTCTGTGGTTTTAGTGCAGTTTTATCTTTATGATACCACAAATGATATTTTTATAGCCAAATCAATTTGCAATTGAAGATCGGCTATTAAGATTTTGTAGGTAAATCTGGAAAGAAAAAACGTTGACAAACTAGAAAACTGAATGATTAATATAGTTTTCGGTTTTTGTTTAATTAATACGCCTTTGAAGCGAAGTTATAGAAGACATACAGTTTCCAAATAACAATTTATAATATTAATCTTCAATAGAAGATATAAAGCAGTCGGGTACCATGGCTGCAATCTGTGGTTCGACCAATGGTCGTAAAACTAGTAGCTTTGATATACGGCCGTCGGCTGTCGTGAACGACAATTTTGTTTATAACAAATTACTGCATGAATGTAGGTAGTTACGTACGCGTATGTTGTCAGGGTTTTCTCCTTAGTGTTGGGCGGAGGTAACATATTAAATAGAAGATATATCTAGAATGATTGAATAACAACGAAATTGCGAAAGATAACATAAATAAATAAATAAATATTCCACAACTTTTTCACACAACGCCATCTAGTCCCAAGCTAAGCTAAGAGCTTGTGTTATGGGTACTAAACAGCTGATAAACATACTTATATATTTCTAAATACATACATATTATAGACAAATCACACCCAGACACAGAACAAATGATCGTGCTCATCACACAAACATTTGTCCTGGGTGGGAATCGAACCCACGACCTCCGGCATAGCAGTCAGGGTCACTAACTACTAGACCAACAGGCCAGTATATAGGTATCGCATTTCAAAGCATATACAGTTCTTATTTTCAATTGAAACTGCGTGATGTTTTAGTATAGTGGTTAAGTGAATAATTATCTCTAACACGTCCGACGCCGACGATAACGTCACAATCAATATCAAAACGCTTACAAACAACACCTGAAGGGAACATCTTGCCATCAAAGAGACCTTTATTTGAAAGACATAAATTAAATTAATGAACGAATTCAATTCCAAATTCCTGGGGTCTCTAATTCACCAACCCGGAAAGGTAAAGCTTATTGACAAATGATTTGAGGTTCTTCATGACAAGATTTATTTACTCACAAAAGCCTGACTTTGTAAATAGTGAGAGAGAACATAAGGCACAGCATAGGAGGGAGCTTAACAAAGATCGTGACCTATATTCCTCTGTGAGGGTTCACGTGGATTTGGGTCAGGCACTTATTGAGCTCAAATGGATGCAGCGCTACATTTCGAAAATCCTTTGAGGTGTAAATGCAAGTAGACAAATTGAGATCCACTTAAGTAGCTGAGCTTTTAGCTGTAAATAAAGTGGATTCTAAAATATTTCTGCTAGTAATAAAAATACTATGAAATGAGTTGGGTTGGGGCGTATTTGTGGCATTTCATGCTCGTTAATGAATACGTTCAAACTCAAGTCAAGGTAAAAAAAGGAAAATATAAAATGCTCGTGGAAAATATATTAAACTACATAGAATACTATGCAGCCATAATTCAGAAATCCACTTCAGTAAGACAGGATATGTAGAGAAACCTAGAATTGTGTACAGTCCGCAAGCAGCATATTACCCCAGAAAGTTACAGCTCAGCATAAAGAGTAGAGAGCGACATAGCTTCATTCAGGCCTTGCAATCCATTCATACAAAATTAAAATAACGAAGTGATACAAATGCGAAATGAAGACCAAACAATGGCTGGAGTCATAACTACGGATCTCTGAATGATGCAGCAATGAAGCGCTGACTCCATAGAGAATAGCTGACTTTGAAAATCTTTAAAGGCTGTACAGTACACGTCTCCCTATACAATAGCTTGACCTACATTCGAGCAAGTGAATGAACGCCGGAGTATTCAGAAATTTAAAACGCTATAAAGACAAATATAAACGCTAAAGGTCCGAAAGAAATAAAAAGCAATTTGGCATTAACTGACTTTAGGACTGCAAAAAAGAATAAGTACTAAAAGTAAAATATTCCAATTTGGGATCGAGCAGAAAATAAAACGAAATTAATTTCGATCAGGTTCTCTAATTTATTCGACTGGAAGTTTGAATAGGTCAGAAAAAGGTTTGTTATTCCAGCGAGAGAAACATATGAGGGTGGTGCCTAAACCGGGTAACACAACGATCGTCGGTGAAATCCAGAAATAGACCAGAGTTTAGCCAGAGTGGTGTCTGTTACACTTTAAAGCGCCTTTAGATGTCTTATGTGTAGGAAGAGCGCCAAATAATACAACAAAGTTTGGTTTTTTGGCCAAAGACGATCGTAACTTTATATTTTTGTACCAGGGTAAATGCTAGTTATAATTAAATCACCAACAATTAAGAAAAACTCCTTATTTACGATACGATTGAACGTTTCATGTTTTATTAACACTCATTTGAAAATTCGCGAATCGAAATATACATGCTTAAAGTTGAATGAGTTGATGACATAGGTTAAGTAGGGTCTGATTGGATCCCAATTACTGTCAAATACAGGCTATATTTTGCCGTACTTGAGTTTTATTTCAAAACAAGATTGGATATAGCAAACAGAAACATGAAAGCTAACTATAATAAAACGGAAAATCTGGGAACCATGCCCGATTTAATCTTGAGAACAGTGATATATTTGATCCACTTTAAAATGAGAAAATGTACAGCAAAGTAGCAAATAGTACTTTCAGTGTAGTAAGTACCGCTTGTAGACAGGAATATAAAGGTAGGTATTGATGCCAAATGTACTGAACATTATTCCAAAGTTGCTGACGCATTTTGTTACCCTCGCATTATATGGCCTTACCATGCCAGTAACTTTATGACAGACGTTTCTAATAAGACCTTTATTATTACAGCAATAAAAATATACGGCTCAACAGAGAAAGTTGGTATTATTAGCCATCGTGGAAAAATTGGGACACCGTTTCGTTATCCACTATTCAATGTAGGTACTTCACAGAATGCATATAATTTGGCAGCAGTCTTTTATTGCACGATAGAATTTTGTTTTGGCCTCATAGCTTTTCGTGCAATGTACAAAAATAATTTAATTTTTTTATCGTTCATCTAGTCACACAGCATTGCTATGATATCATTTGTCTCACTAACTCATGACATTGTGTGGACCTCAGCTCATATGGAAATGGTACCGACCTTGGTAGACCGTAACATTCTGATTAGATCTCACGCAATAAATCTCGCTATAAAACAAAAATACTTGTGCCGTTAATTTAGCAGTAAAATAGTCACAAAAAGTTTCAGTAATAAATGTTTTTTGATGGGCCAATTAGAGTAGGCAATTTTATAGGTGTATCTAATGTCTCGTATATCGCAGTATCAATAAACAAGTCCGAGTTAGGGTGAAAAAGGGGGTTCTACATACTTTGCACTACATAGAGTTCCGATGTTCCTTTGAAAAACATTTACATACCTAATCGAAAAGTAAGTTTGTCGGAGATGAGGCACGCACAACGCACGTAGAATTACAAGGCTTTTCATAGTAATTAAGTATTAAACAAACGAGAGAAGAACTTCGTTAGGTACTTGAAAATTGTTTCATCAACAAGAATACCTCCAACCTTTCAGTTGACAAAGGGAGGCTTACCGACTTTGACGTCGGCGTCGTAATCAAAGCGAGCAACAGAAAACAAGTACAAAATATAATAACTTGTAAGTCCTCTGAAAGTTATCAAAACGAGATATTGTTAGCGGAGACGAAGTATCACTTACTTTGTGTGTCTGTAACTGAAGCAGGAAAAGTTTTATTAAGTCTTATCTACGTGTAGCGGGTAATATTAACCGTTTGTAGAGTGCGAGAACGGAACAGGAAGCCCTGCTCGCTCCAATGCCTACAGAAAACGAACAAACAGTAAATAATGAGAGTTCTATTCAACCTTTTTGTGCGGCCCTTTCGACCTTTGTATAGGCATTGTGGCGAATTAAATTGGGTTACAATACGTATTTAATCGAATACCCGAAGAGTAAACACTTTCCACTGAAATCAAATAGATGGTAAATCTTTTGATCTTTGCTTATCTCGTATAAACTGTTGATAAAGTAAACGCGTAAAGATAAGAGAGAACGTTGAAACAGATTCCTTAACGGTCACATTGTTTAGCAAACGGCTGATGGTAAGCGTTGCCAGTTATGGATCGATACGAGGGGAGCAGGCACTGGCGGGGAGCCAACCACTAAAACACGGCAAGCCAGAGTTCACGACGACGCTTTAGAGCAAATTACAAACGCTAGCTTTATTTATTAGTGCAAAAACAACATGGATAATGTTGATGACGTGGAACACTCGAACGATATCTGGTAAAAACCAGAGCGGGCAGAGATAACGGTGAGAGCTACCAGAGTCACGGACGTACGTCTGTTCAAATTAATAAAGTGAACGACATTGACACACGAGTAGTGAGGGACAACAATAATAACATCGTTGGATACGACCAAACAGATTCGTACGTTTGAGAGGCCCATATGACCACAGACGTCATAAACTATTTCAGTTTAATAACATACCGTGCCGCCGCAAACGTGACCGGACAGGTTAACTAGACAACTAGTAGCCTCGTAGCTAAACTCCCAGAAGACAAGGAAACAACACAAATAAGTCCCATAGAAACTTCATTGTTCCAATTACCGTCTAAGGATTTCTTCTGAGTATTGTCTGTTGCCTCATCAACTGTTTACTTTCAATCAAATCGTCGCGAGAATAGAATCTATGTCGCATAAATACGAGTACAATACATAATAAAGCGGGAGATGACAATGAAGGAAATTGTCACTTTTGAAGTCATCCGGCGGCTAAATTGACACCGCCTCTCCACCTCCTCACAACACGGTTCAAATTATCCCAGACGTATGATAAATGGCTGGTATAACCTTTATTTATATAGTTGCGCGTGTTTACATTAGTTACAGCAGCATCGTTAAGCGTGGACATATGAATATTTAATTTCACATTAAACCACGCACATCCCACATCGATCGTAAACGCATGTTCGCATTCCAGACAATTATATGAAAACGTGCTACGGAGGAAGTGAATCGTATGGGACTGACAGCACGACGGACGGACGCAATGCAAATCTGTGGCGTACCGGCGACGTCCATTTATCGTTTTGATCACGTCAACCCGGTCAGATCCATATCGAACACATAACCGACTCTGCTACATAAGTACGAGAGTTCAATTTAGATGTTGATAAGAAAGATCAGGGATACGAATTAGATGCAAAGAATAGACGGTCTTAACGTAATGATATAGAGTTGGTATTCCTTTTTGAAAAGTGGAAGGGTAATCGCGACATAGACGGGAGACTGGTCCGGCAATTTGCCTATTGCCGAGTTCAATTATCGCCCCCCGCACTCATTACTGAATTAAGGCGAGAGCGACTGTAAATTTTGTGACGCCTGTGCTCTAGAATTGAGAGTACTTTATGTAGCCGGTTATTACCTGACTATATAGAACGGTAATTGACAAAAAAGATGGGGAAAAAAAATCACTAACAAACAGTAAAAAAACATCAAAAACAGTTTTTTTGATGGACAATGAGAAATCAAAAAATTGTATTATACAACTAATTCTAAACTGAGAAAAATTCAGAAGTGTTATAATCTCAAAATCACTTTTCGAAAAAGAAGTCCATGCTATAGTTTGTCTAATATTACATTGTATTAAATATACTTATAAACGCTGGCAATGATGAAGAGGAACCAATTAATAGGCCGTATATTGGAATTCCAATAAATTTCGTCATAATAGTAGTAATGACAATCAATAAAGCTGCGGCAGTGTTCATAAACCGAGCGAGCCACAGTAATAAATTTAACAGCTTCCATTCAAGCTTCAAAAGATAGCTTTAATAGTAATTAATAAAACCGCCTTGGTAACGCCAGAGGAAATTGGCGTTCACATTATAATTTGGTATTCTAATGACGATGAGAACTTTGAATGTTTCGATATTTTCATTCCAATTTTTCCGTAAAATTTATCTGCTATGAAATCGTTTCAGCTGCTTTTTATTAATTGCGCGACAAATAAAACTGTTTAGCATAAAGGAGACAGATTTGTGCCATCGTTATGAAATATGCTAAACAGAAATCCAGTTTTCATTACGAGATTTATTTTAAGGAACAAAAGTTAGCTTCTTTGTTACGCGGTAATTTAAAACAGTGCGTCACGTATTTACAGATAAAATTCACAGTAAAGTTCTTTATTAGAAAAAGACTTAAGAAGAAAACTAAATGTGTACCGGATTTTCCTTAAACCTATTTCAACTTACGCTCTAAACTTGATTACAGAGTCAAGTCTAGTAATCACTTGTAAGTAGAATATCTACCTAATATCACAAAAGTTTAAATTAGACACAGTATTGCAGCTTAAGTTAGAATATAAAAGTTTAATGCATACTACGTCATTTAGTAGGCGATTAAGAGCAACAAAATCTCCATGTAGAGGATGTTAAAGAGGAAAACCATGACGTAGCAGTAGGTACTCACCAGGCATGAAGTGCAGTAATGCAGCGGTGATGGGGTACAGGCTAGGGCTGTATGTGATATCCGGGCAGGCGTACCCGAGGACTGATACGACCCTGTCTGCAACCGCCCGACCCTTGCGAGTCAGATGGTAGCCCAGGCAGTGGGTCGCCTCCACGAAAGGCGGCAACATGATCGGCTTGTCCGGCAACTCAACTGTGCCGAACACCTGGAAAAGAAAATAATAATAAGGAAACGCACCATAAACAGTACATGCGGATATGTGGTTGTTTGGCTGTCCGGTCCTGTTTTTAATATTTCCAAGGTACCGCCTACAAGGTCAAATTTAAACCTGGCCCTTGTAAGCAAATAGAATACATATTTTAAGTAACGCAAACGTAACGTCATGAATAAATCTTCAAATTGGCAGGAACATCCACTTTTATACAAGTTAAAATAACTCAATACTGCAGATAACATCGATACGATTATTATGTAACATTGCCATACCTAATATTTCCCAGACTCAATATACGGATTCTTTCGCCAGTCGAGTGAAGAATTTAGATTTTATGTGGAATTAAAAGAACAATGCGAGTTCTAAGAAAGATGCCAGACACTCGTTTATTTTTATAAGTCTGCTTAGTTAAGACAACAAGCTACCAACATAATAGAATACTATAAAGAGATTCGCTTTTACGAAGTTTTATTAAACTACATAAAGTTTCAAGCTCTTCATGGAATCAAAGGGGATCTGAATTATTTAGTTGTTTACCATCTCAAAGCAGTAGACGGATGGCAACATTAGTAGAGTAGCTATCAAATATAGACGTCCCAATTCCACGTCCGATTTGTGGGATTGATCTGGTAACGTCAAAGTCGGTAAGCAGGCTTAGCCGTTTGTTTTATTCTGACGTCAATCGGGTATTAGAACGGGTCTTAAAAACTACAAGTTAACAACCTCTTCTAATGAATGATTGGCTTATCGTCTTATCATCATTCATTATTCAATGACTATGGAAATTTACATGCTTACGTTACGCAAAACAAACTAGCAATTAAATAGGACACAAACACGGATTGATAATAATACGATTAATCAATTTATCAGTCCTAAGATTCTTAACTTAAAATTATATCACCAAACAGTAATGAAGGATGTTTCGCAAATGGTAGAAGATGTAGGCGATTTTCATATTAGTGTGCACGTATGAATTTGTTATCCAATCTGTGGTTGACATGTTCTGTGGATGCGTGATTATCCACTTTGCGGCAAGGACAAGATGAAGCGAGGCGCACAAATTATATATTTGAGTCTGCATATCGGCTTTGAAACACGCTACCTGGGCTGTACAACGAAGATAAAAATGATACCTGAACAAGTGATTCAGAATCAAGTTTTAATAAAAACGCAGTGAAGTTTTGGACTCGATGAATTTAATAGCCTGGCCGGTCTCTAGTTGCATTACTTTATATGTTGTATGAATGATGTATTTGAATGAGAAAACATAATTATAATTTTTGGTCATATCAATGTTCATGTATATTTTGTAAATATTTTATACGCTTTATTCTCTCAGTAATGAAGTGCTTTTTATCTGTCACTGTCAGATTATTTTGTTTGTAATATAAATCTTTACTTGTACTATTGCAACTTAAACTTCTTGAAAGGCAAAAGTTTACGTGATATATATACAGCCAACGTCAAGTGAGGCTGATATGAATAATTTCTTTGCATAATGCCGACTTAATCATCGTTGTAAAGTAGTAATCCTCATGTCACGTTTCCTGACTACTTAATTAGAAACAAAACAGCGTATTCTTATTATCATGACTTGTACAAACAAGCCTAGATCAATATTTTTGTACAGAAGATGATAAGAGCCAACGTTCATTTACTTGTTTTGGCAATGACTTTTGTAGGGCTATAGAATATTTAACGAATAAAAGAGAAGCAGGTTTTAAATCAGTGATACTACAATATTTTTATCTGTTATTTCTAGCCTTGGAACAAGTTTAAAGCATAACTCGTAGATCTATAGTAAAAACAAAAGGTATACCAATGTCTAAAAGTTCTGCTGAGTTGTTAATACATGTAGATTTCCAAACAATCGTTACAGAGGCTGAGAAAGCCAGTCACTGGTCTGCTGATGAAAAGAGCATGAACAAGCATGACGCCAAAATGCACACATGTTTTATGGTCAGCCAACGTTAAAATCGGTTCACTGAACGATACCATTCTCAGGTACGATAACGATAGAATAAAGAAGTAGGCCCGTCGTCGTTGCGTAAATTTTAGAAGCCAACGAACCCAATGTTTGTAAATCGAACGTTACGATAAATAAAATAAATACATGCAATAAACATTTGTCACGGAGACAACAGCCGGTCCCGGAGATGTGACGCCAACTAACTAAAATTAGACCATCAACAAAGCTCGCGTAAAAGAAGATTCGGATAATATTCGCATCAAAAATAATGTAGCTTCACCGGACAGTGATAATTTTAGTGCAATAATATTCTGTGTCATAGTTTCTCAATCGTTTCACGGTTTATTACAAGAATTTTATTCGTTGGAAAACACGGAATTTTTAGATTCTGTGGTCTAGATCTAGATAAATAAGATAATACGCCCACTGAAGCTAGATACAGTTGTGGCGTGATTATATGAACGGTACATATTTGTTCTTGCTGTTTTCATAACGTCGAAACTGCGCCAAACTATGCTAAGCGGAGTTTTGAATGCTGGCTTTATGAGCAAAAACCCTTTGAAGCCGTGCGCTCAAACTCTAAGCTGGCACTAACAATATGCTTACGTTTACAGCTTCTCTCTGGATCACAATGGATTAACAGTCTCTAAAGGGAACACCAAGAGTCTTGTTGTGAAATGCTTATGATAAAGAGGGGATTTTTTAAGTTAGAATTGATAATAGAGGATTTACAGGGATTGAAGAAAGATTAAATGGAGTTCCATTTAATCTTTCTTCAATCAATATATTAACAATCATATAGTTGATCATGTAATCGGAAAAAAACCGAGTCTGCTATCGAAAGCGTGACTGTAGGCAGGCACGATGAAAAGGAGGATCTATTGAATGAGTAATGTTCTTCGTTATTTTGGTGAATATTTGATTAAGTTCTAAATCTCTAATAGTAAGATGCTTTTCAAAGCAATCTCGTTTTTTTAAACAATACTTATAATAACATATATTTAATAACTTTTGGTCTCTACACAATAGTAAACAATACACCTTTGGTTGTAATATTTTAAATAGGACTAAAATAACAAGTCATTTCAAACACGGATTTCAAATAATATGTCCGTAATCTGGCAATAGGTATATTATATTGTGAGGTAACCAAGCCCCATTAGCTCGCAAATTATTGACTTCTACTAATGATTAGACAATACACTACGCTTTTATAAACAGTATTCAATAAAGACAGATTCTAGACAATTTTATACAAACGAATCTCAAAACTAAACATTAAATGAAATAACTATATTATTGCAACAAAAAACATAGACTAAACGGAACAGAATTAGCAACCGTAAATATACACACTTGACTGAAGATTATCTCACAATCCAAAGATATCAATTCTGGATATAGATAAAACCTACCTACGAGTTTCCAAGATGTATACTGGTTAGGAACTAGAAAAATACTACAAAACTAAAATATCGACTAAAAACGT
Organism: Euplexia lucipara; assembly: GCA_921972225.1. NCBI lineage: Eukaryota > Metazoa > Arthropoda > Insecta > Lepidoptera > Noctuidae > Euplexia > Euplexia lucipara. The sequence goes on along the minus strand of OV179146.1, from coordinate 3,966,594 downwards.
GAAAATAATCACTTATCACTTGCCTAACCTGACCTCAATTGGGGTCGGAGGGAACTGTACCTATACCAGTTCTTAACATGACTGGACTATCTGGCCTCCATACCCTATTAATTGGGTAGCTCCACTCTAAAATAATACATGGGGAAAACAATTACATCCATCGGCAGGTACATCTCTGTCTAAACCTTTGAGGATTACAGGCGTGATGTCATATTTATGCTAACACAAAAATGATTCTGACGAATTAAGACCCTCCCTCTTTTCTGACTGTAATCAGTTAATAATGGTGGAATGGGGGTTTCAGAAAAGCTCGTAGGCAAGTCCGCTTACGTATAAACGTTCTATTTATTATTACTGTCGCGTACCCCACGTCCGGGGATGCTGAATAATGAATGCCGTTGTTCGTCCACCACTTTTTTGTCTACGGAACAAGTCCGTTAATATCAATGCTCAAGCCTTCTCTGTATGAGAAGAGGCCTTTGCCCTGCAGTGGGACAGTAACAGGCTGGTATTATTGCTTTATATTTCTCCGTTTTTCCACTCCGTAGCCTCGCTCCGCTACAGAAGACAGACATATTAAGTTAATATGTCTGTCTTCTGTAGCGGAGCGAGGCTACGGAGTGGAAAAACGGAGAAATATAAAGCAATAATACCAGCCTGTTACCTCTTCTCATACAGAGAAGGCTTGAGCATTGATCACCACGCTTGGCCAAGGCGCATTGACAATTTCAAAGTTATATTAACTACTAGCTTTTGCCCGCGGCTTCGCCCGCGTGGATGTCGAACTTCCGTCCCCTATGTTTTCCCTTTAAGGGCTGAATTTCCAAAAATCGTTTTTTAGTGGTTACTTACTCTTCACTAAGAACACCCCTTCAAGTTTCATGCCTCTAATACCAGCGGTTTGGGCTGTGCGTTGATATATAATCGTTATAATTTTAGCATAACACTTCCGGATAGACCGGATAGACAAAGTGGATCCTTCCGGTATGTATGCATAAAGATTTCTGGACCTACTGACCCGGGAAAGAGCGCCGTACAAATGACCATGTGTAAAACAACTGAGACTAAGATCAACCTGCCCAGGCGTATTGATTACAACCTGCAACCGTACCAAGTTTGGTTAAAATCCCTATAATAGTTTTTGAACTATGCGTGCACAGACAGACAGACAGACAGACAAAACTTTTACTGATTGCATTTTTGGCATCAGTATCGATCACTAATCATCCTCCAATATTAATTTTGAAAATATATTCAATGTACATAACATAATTATTATCTTCGTAGTGTGTGATAGTCCACTGAATTGTATGGCGAACTATATTGTATCTTAAGATAAAATATTATAATATCTTAGCCGTGTGCAGCGCCCCTTGGTGAACTCCACTGCGGGTGAAGTAACCTACGACAAACTTATTATTTGCGGTTGGTACAGTAGTCGGGTCTAGGGATCGAACCGCAAAATTAAGTTTGTTTTTCCGGGATAAAAAGTACCCAGTGTGGTGCCCAGGATATTAAAGAATAAGGATACTAAGTTTCATCGTAATCGAACCGGTAGTTTTTGCGTCATACCTGAACATACAGACAGACAGACAGACAGACAGACAGACAGACAGACAGACAGACAGACAAAAATTTTTTAAATCATATTTTTGGGTTCGGTGTCGGTCTAGTAACAGCCCCTGCTATTTATTTTTTTGATATTTTCAATGTACAGAAATTTTACTTCTACAGATTTATTATAAGTATAGATAAGTCCAGGTTTCCTCACGATGTTTTCCTTCACCGATGTCAATGATGTCTAAGATAAACTTAGAAAGTACATATGAATTGAAAAAGTCACATTGGTACTTGCCCAGATTTGAACCACAACCTCGTGCATGAGAGGTAGGCGCCTTAACCTCAGGGCCATCACGAGGACTGCGTTAAGTTTTCGCTGCGTTCTATTGAACTATCCCTGTTATTCTCTATTGGTTTATATTTCTCCGTTTCTCCGCTCCGCAGCTTAGCTCGGCTTTTGTGGACAGGCAGCCTAATAATGCTGTTAGTCACGAGGGCGTTAAAGTTTTTCTGCAGCATAATGAAATTAAAGTTTACGTCGGAAAACAAGTGCCGGTGAAATGCGGTTGCAGTGAGAACAGATAAAAAACAACCGCGTCTCAATCGTTGTTGTGTCTACACCACAGTACTACTTTAAATCTATTTTCGTATTGGGTTACGTCAGTATTTATATAATTCTTCGAATGTTACTTTATTTAATTCCTAATATTCTGTTAATCTACGTCGTCGTACTTAGTACCATCATCATTTGTTGCGCGTCGCTTCAATTAGTGTGAAATGTATGATTAATTACATGCAGGTTCACGTTTACTCTTATGCTCCTGCCTGCTACACCTGGGACATTACGAGTTAAACGTTAATTAAGATATTACGCAGATAATATTATGGTCAATATGAAATACTTTTATTGTAATTTGGCATTGTTTCTGGCGTAAGACAACTCAGGTGACGGTTTTTGTACACATCCAAGGGTTTTAGCACGTTTTATTACGAGTCGAACTGTATTTCCACCTCTGCGAGTAAAGTCCTCATTGAAGCACGGTTAACGAACTAACTTTTACAACTTGAGGACCTTATTAATGTAGCCACTTATTTAACGCTATTTTGATTCAATAGCCATCGCGCAGTTAACCACAGACGTTAACGTAAACGCAGGTATAACAGGAGCATTAGAGAGGCACAAAAACCAGTATAAGAAAAAAACCGCAATCATCCATACGCGGTTCGCGTGTGTGCCACGCCCCCAGCGCGCGCGCACGCTCTCGAGCAGCTTGCGCCGGCCGTCCTTCGCTCAGTCAAGGCCGCCCACGCGCTTAGAATGAATGTACGCCAAAACCTGATCCCAGCCTGTTTTGTTTATAAACGAAGCCTCAAAATAGGTTACACAACTTTTTGCACCACGTGATCTCCCGGGTTAAGCATATTAAGCATTACCGTCGCTACAAGCATTAATTTTCATGTTTACATCGGAAAATGATTACATAAATATTGTACATAGTAAAGAATAGTAAGTAAAAAACTTAATTGATGCAAATGCAAACATACAATCCGAAGTCAGTCACGTAGACAGTGTAAATAACGGTTATGTCAGTCATTAGTTGTGTTCGAACGAGGTGAATTTTGAAATTAGACAATGACGAAACGAAGAAAATAAATTGGTTGCGGTTGCTGATATTGGAGCTTTAAATTAATCTAGTGTTTCTTGGCATTTATTCGCTGGCATAATAACACAAAGGTAAATATAAACAGAATGTTTGTATTGCCAATGCGTTGATAGCACTTATTGAGGTCGAAGCGCACGTGGGCCGACGGGGCCCATCGCCCGGTTGTTAAGCAGGATTATACTAAATCCAACAGAATCCATCTGAATATCTATCTGTTATGTTCAGTTTCAACATGCACATTTGCATTCAACCTTGATGTTTGACATGAATAATGTTATGAATTATTGAGTGCTTTCAACGAGTCCACTGATATAGTCATAGCAAACTGACGCACTGTATTAAGTGTTGTTTTCAAAACTGATATCTATTCCGTTTGGATTTATGTCATCTTCATAATAGATAATTGCACATGAGTAGTTGTTCAATTGAAGCTCATTATTAAAGAAACAAAACAACAATGTAATACGCAAAATGAAGTTGAGCATTCCAAGAACCATTGCTTAAGAAGACAATTGGACAATTGTTAGCTTGACACGAATCATAAGGTGTACTGTATCTGGACACGGATTATAGGTACATGTGTGACAATGGGCACGTGCGTGGGCAAAGCGTTAAGGCCCTAATTAGTACAGCCACAACCCGACGCGACCTCTGGCCACCGACAATCAACGCTTAATTGAATAAAGTGGACCGACATGAGCCAAATTGCGAATTTGATGCTCTTTATGTAAGAAGTTTGATTACAGCTAGGATTATATGACTTACATCAAGAGACCTTTCATAATTCAGTATTCTTTACAATTGACAGTATAATAGTAGTCAATTCATACATATATTCAAAGGCCAACAAAGGGCTCCCGCCGACATACCACAGTGGCATAAATATGTAAATGAACTCAGAGAATAAGGCAGAACTTTTCCTATATGCCGCTGTATAAATAAATACGCGGCCGCTGTTATTCTCTCTTGCGAATAAGATCGATGATACTATTTTCGGCGGAGCAAATCCACAAGGCGGATTCCGTCGGAAATAACTCCGTGTTTTACCATCGTACTGTGAGCGACTGTAAATCTTCCTCGGCTACAGGTTGATTGTGAAAAACACTCCGGTTATCTACGAGACTACATATTAGCAACGAGTAGATGGATATGACACTAAAGCACTTAGGAGCTGGTGGTATAATATTTAAGATATATGTTACAGCAAAAAAAAACACAAAAGTAAAGTTATAAAACACAGACACGCTAGTTGTGAACCATAAACCATTGCGAAACCAAGATACTGGACTAGCATTCACGCAACGCGCCGGCATGTAAACGACACATGAATGGACTAGGGTTGGAGAGATTGATTTGCATAAATACAAAAACTAACATCTGGTCAACAAGTAGACACTATGAATACGACATGACGTTTCAATATCACGACTAGTCTTTATACCTGGTAGTTTAGCAATTAGTGAAGAGTGTAAATATAAATTAAAAAAAATGAGAATTTAGTTACCTGAATAATAAAAGACAACGTTTTTAATATTGTAGAATTGTAGATCATGAGCATTTCGTTTTCGTATAGGTACCGACTGAGCCGTATCGGAATTATACAAAACATTTAAATCAGACGAGTGGCACTTTAAAAGATAATGGTTAAATACACAAACATTAGTCTGGTAGCGTGGGCAAATTCCATTGGCCTATTTTGACAGACCACATAACGACAATTAGACTCGAATGTGTCATAAGAGAAGACTATTTCCGTATCTAGTTTGCAATGCCTGTAAACAGTGTTGATTTGATAACCTCGTGTCAAGCTTGTTTACAGTACCTAGTTTGATTGATAATGTGATAGGAACAAACGACCCGGGGTTATCTATCAGCGAATATAATGTTCGAATATACTCAGTGCAGAATTATTTTTACATATTTATCAATTCGTGTAGGTCATCACTGTTTACTTAAATTTTATTTTTGGTTTGATGAGACATACAAAGATTTCAACGTGAATTATGATAGCCGTAACTGTGGATGATTATCAAAACTTGAAGAGCCTAGTTCCAATTTCTACAGAAGACAAATTATAGAACAACTTAGAAGCGAAGCTTAACCGAAATTGCTCTCAACAGAAACTAAAGTGCGGTTAGAGGAAAGTGTTGTAATCAGATCAGTGCGGGCGCTTAACGTTTCACGCCGAGTTTGCAGCAAATTGAACGTAAACCGAGATAGCTTGAACTTCGGTGTAGTGAGTGGTGTAGAAAACTAAACAAATGTACGAAACGGGAACAATTCACTGAAAGGAAATTCATAAAATTCCAACTTCTATAAACCATTTCTAAATGCGAAGTTTGAAAGAATAGAGATCATGTTGTTTTATAAGACGGATATATGAAAGACGGTGAGTACAAAATGGAGGATAGGTCTAAGAAAAACTTAGAAAGAAAAGAAATTTGTTCCAGACGCTACTCGTAATAATTTAACGTCTAACAAACACGTTTACGCTCCCCATACCACACAGAACATTGTTATTCTAACTCTCTTTGCGTATGATATAAATATTGGCAGTGTTCATACGATAACGTACTGAAATAGATCGACCTAATAAATAGGAAACGAGTGTGGCTCCATTGCGCAATATTAGCTCTGACACGGATGTGAATGCGCTGAGATTGTTGCAAAACACATGGCATTAGAATAAGTTGTTAGTGCACCTGCTGGTGCCTTGTTTACTAAACGTTTCCGCATCTCTAAATATTTGTGCTAATATAAAAACTTTGTTTGGTAATAGATGCTGACAATAACTCGTTAATTAATCCAATTTGCTATACAGTTTTGGATAAACATATAACTTGGTGGGTGAGAAAATTAGTTATAATGTATGTACAGAGAATACATTTTATGCAGAATAAATAATTCAAACAATCTTAGGGAGCAATCGTTAAACACATATTATAAAAGACATACTTGTTTAGATTTAATTCAGAAAATTTGTTGTACAAACAATTTCAGAATCCTGAAAATACATACAAGTGCCAAATTTTTTTTTAAACATACTTATACTACAAAATTAAAAAAAAAGCTTTGGAAACTGGTTCCAATACTATTAAGGCAGAGAGGTACGTGTATATGGAAATGCAAAAGTAATCCCATTCAACTTTATTCTGTTGCTTATTCTAATCAACGTACAAGTAACTCATTACTATTCAAGCGACGGATAAAGTTAAATAATCGGAAATGGAAGTGTATATCCGAAACTAAATAAGGTAAAGTAACTAAAAATGTAATCTAAGGAAATGAGATGCAAATGAAAAGCAGTAAAAACGATGAAAACGAACAGGAATTTACGTGAAACAGCTAATACCAACAAGTAACGTCAGTTATCAATAAGGACCATAACAAGGGACTGCAACGCATTATTCTTGATAAAATTCAAAACACAGTGACCCAACCGGGTTCGGGGACCCGATATGAAGCTGATACCGTTAATTTATTAATTAAAACAGCCGTAAACATCTTGGCGACAGACACTGCAGGCGATAATGATACAATGATACGAACAAAGTTCGATTTCAACCATTCCTTAGTTATCACATCATATTTTGTATATTTACGTCCTATTGTTCACGTTTCTTAGTAAGATATATTACTAAGATTTACGAGTCCAGTGTCTCTTGATATTAATTACTGTGGGTTCAAAGACAGACCTGGGTTTTTACTTGGTCTGTAATTCTTGAGTCATTAGTTACATTCTGTATTGTTCTGTTATAATTACTAGCTGGACTAGTAATTATTGCCCGAATCAAAGTTGTATCAGAACACACATTTATATGACTTAGCATTTTAATCAATGCTACAAACTACGGCTAAGAAAGGGTGGGTGCATGCTGCATGACCGTTGTGAGCGTTTGAACTGCTGTTTTCTTTAATCACTTAGTAAAGGAACAACGAAAATGTTTTTACCACAAAAAATGGCTTTTCATCAGTAAGCCCTATTTTTTTATATTTTTTACATAGATTTCGGGGCATCACTAATCATCATCATAAATCACTAAGCAATGTAAGTTTTCACACCTTTTATAAAGTGATGTAGAGTCTTTCTTCAGTCTTTCTTCAATTAAGCTAATTTGTATAAATCGTGTATCCGTCTTAACACATAAATTAACTATTAGCCGTTTGTTTCTATTTCTATATCTTGCCTTAAACCTTCGCAGATCCTATCATTGCTCATACATAAATCATGACAAATCATGATTAACTGAATTTAAATCAGATGATATGAATTTTACTTGTACTGATATTTCTTTATTTGTTTGTTGCCAGTTGCTAGTAAAGATGTAAGTAAACTTCTAGGTTTTGTCGATTCTTCCTCTTCCCAATAAAAAAACCGCTTTGTTAGTTCCCTCTTCTTCTTCTTCCGTTTCTTCTTTAATCATTATTCTTTGTTCGATTTTAATGTCAGCAGTCAGTTTCCAGCAGTTATCGTTTCACAAGTTCCCATTATGATCACATTAAAATCCAATATCAAACATATCAATATATAAAAATAAATATTGATTACTCATCATGTTACTCATCACCTGACCAAACTCTAAACCGCATAAAACAACTACACAAAGAGAATTCCCTACCTCGTATTTGCAAAGTAGGTAAATTAATCTAGCCTTTTACAAAAACAACTTGCATATATACTTTACTCACATAGGTAACAATGTCAACATTATTGTTAAAGTATGCAGTTAAGTAGTCATGCGTTGCATTCATTTCACGATAACAGTGTAAACCGATCTTGAACGTGCTTCGGAAAAATGAATTATTGAGTTAGGGCAGTTATAACTAGAGTAGGTACTGTCCATGCCAGCATATTGCATTTGTGGTTGTGCATTTACATACATAGTGTCATTTATCACGCTGACTGGTTGAATTGTTTCAAGTTAGTTGTATACTGCACCGCTTGCGAAATCTACTTTTAAAAATGTGATAATCATTTGAATTACCCCGATTATTTATCAAGTATTAATACTGTTTCTACTACTGTTCTAATACTGTTTTACTCATTATAGGCCTGTTATACATTGGGCTCAATACGCATTAGGGGCGATATAGAACAGACCTGCCCCAGACCACTGACTTACTGGTAAACCAGCTGGACAGTTTGGAAGTAGGTATGATTTACACATAAGTGCCCTAGACCACGAAAGTGCGAACTTCATAGATTTTTTATAAATTGTTCCCTTTAAAGGGTAAAAATACGGTTGATTTCCTGGGTTCGGTGGTGAAGCTCAAACGCTTGATGGCAATAAGCTCGTCCCCAATTATTCATACCTAATTAGTGAAACGTGGGACACTTTCTGTGGGAATGACGTTGCGTTAAGTATGAAAGTTTGTATATAGATTATAAATACCATCAGGTACACAGCTTGTATAAAGTAATATTACTATTGGCGACAATATATTCAGACAGTTGACTTTCAGCGACGAGTTTTTCTAATAGCGAGGCTAATTGGTATCTACAGCCGTTTTTCTTGTACTCCTCGATCATCCTAATATTATAAATATCTAGAAATAATGGTCTAAAGTATTTTTTATCGACTCCACATTGCGTTATGTGGTATTGATTTTTGTCGCTTTTAATGAGATCACCATCTCATTAAAAGAGACAAAAATCAATACAATATTTTTCTAATACATTGCTGATTGATTAGGGGCAGAACCTACACAAATGATTTTCAAAATGTTGATATGAAAACAATTACAATACTAATGTGTAGTAATCATTATCTTTCTTACAAACAATATTCCACTGTGATTAGATTTTCCTTATCAGCAGTTTTTAATTATGTAATTTAAATACTCATTGTTTTCTCTATGACACAAATTTAATTAAACCTATAATTGAGCGTTTTGAGCGTTTGAGTTCTGTCATAATTATGAAGGTTAGAAGATAGGTACATCATCGCATTTACTAACACTATGAGTTCTGTACCACATTATTACTTTTCTCGTAACAAGATCCTTAGTCTTTTACTCATTCTGTTCTACAAGACAAAAGCCTCTTCTCATACTGGGAAGGCACGAGCATTGATCACCACGCTTGCTGAAGCCAGATTAGCAATTTTCTACTAATTTCAAGCCAAGGTGTGTTCTTCCTAAACTTAGTTCCTAAACTTAATTAAATTGGTATTGGCCTGGATTTGAATCCACAACCTTTTATGGATATATTTAAATACCAAATTATGTAAAATTTAGAATACATTGCAGCAAAAATAAAATATCTTTCGAAAAAAATCTTCATTCTAAAGATGTAACGCTCTCATACACTTGACGATGTTTAGAGTTAATTTAATTAGCACCCGGCGTTTAAGAATAATGGATTTTAAATTGCTTCAACAATTATAATGAGGCTCCATTCTTCCCGTTGAGCATGACTAGAATAAAATGACTCAATTTCGGTACTTACGTTGGTAGTGATTCAGATGACAATAAAATCTTAACATAATAATATGTTAAAATAACTAATTTAATGGATGATGTCGTTGATACAACATCTGCCACTAAAGTTTAAAGACTTAGATGACCCCCACTGCAAATTTCTTACTGTAAGATTGAGATTCATTTGAAAGACTATGAATGATTGATGCCTTCTATAGGTAAATGGATAACTCAACAACGCTTTTTTCAGACTTCAAACAGAACTGACGTAATAGAGGTGTACGTAGATGCATCTCTATTACGTAAGCTTACGGTGACTATAGGCATGATGTTTATCAATAGTCTAAGAAATGTATCATAAAAGGGTCCTATTCTCTTAACAAAGCTAGTAGCTGTTAACAGTTTGCCAGCGCTTACAAGCGCTGACTCTTACGGGGTGTCAACGTTGGTTGATGCAGACAGTTTTCACACTTTATTGAATTGAAGGAAGTGATTTGCGTCAAAGAGCCCTTAGAAGTTACAAGTACGGATTTGTTTGAAGTCATTAGTTCATGTAGTTTCCTGATGGAAAACCGATAGCTTGGTACCAGCTGTCTTCACGAATGCACCTTAAGTCATACGAGTAGTCTGGTATTATTTTACTGACACCCATTATTGAGTAAAACATTATCTCTAACAAGTTTAGTGTTCAGAAAGCCGATTTATAAGTGAATTTATCAGATAGAACAAATAAAAAACATTGTTATCCATTACGCAAACAGATCTATTTACTTAACAAGACCAAATAGCAAGGAGAGAATACAAGGCCGAATTTCCATCTTTCGGTAAACGAAGCAACAGTCTAATTTCCGTTGTAAGTCAGAATTTCAAGGTTAAAAGACAAAAAATCAAGAGTGAATTACAAAGAACTGGCAGATTGAAAAGCAATTAGACCACAAGGAGATCAACTCCGAATAAAAGAAAGATTTCGAATATTCATATTTATTGATTTGGGACACGTTTGCCGCATGCCGAACGAGCTGTGGGCCAGTGAAAACCAGAGTTGGTGCCCTACAACAGACAACAAAAGAGATGGCGGGACGACCTGGACGTCTTCCTTGAGAATTGGAGAGAGGTTGTGCGGAATCGCGGCAGATGAAAAGGAAGGAGGCCATTGCCCAGCAGTGGGACAGTTCAGACTAAGATTTGAATATTAAACATCATGCAAAAAGCAGAAGAAACTAATGGTCGAGTAAGAGGTTACTTAGATGATAAGTACAATAGAGAAAACGTAAAAGCAATTATCGGTCTGTTACCAAGCAATTATTCAATACCCATGTGAGCAGCAGCATTAATTGGTAGATTGGTACCAATTGCGCAAACTCGATTAGACAGACAGAACCACAAGTGCTGTGGTTTGGCGCATTCGAATAATTCTACGATCGATGTGGCACTAAGAGTAGTATTAGTGGCTAGAGGCACTTGTCAGGCGTGCCGATTAAATACCGCAGACATTTCATTTCCAACCCAGAAACGGGCATTAATTATGCGCGAATTACAAAACTGAAGCCGGTTTTGGTAACTCGTGAGACATGTACCGTGATTTGAGGATGTTTCAAACAAATCTTATAACTTTAAAATTAAACTCAATTGACAAAAATGTTTGTATTTACGCGCCTCACTTTAAAACGGCTGCACCTATTTGTTTAAATCTCTTTTGTTGTATTTGTGCTGGTTTCTGGATGGTTTAGGTTTACAATTGGACCTGGTGGGTGGTGCTGCTATCGGGTTCGAAGCCAACTTTCGATCTGAACAACGTGTGTCAGGTCCGCTTGTTAACAAATATTTGAAAGACAACGAAAAGGTTTGGACAATTTAACTGACCAAAAGACTTATAAGCTGCACAAATATGTATTACTGAAATAAAAAAGAGAGCTAGGGGATAAGTTATCCGTTTACCGTTTCTATACGCAATATTAATCTTTAATAACGTTATCTTATCGGCGTATATTGCTTCAATCCGTAACCACAAACACCGCACAGCATGAGCTGTTCGTACATTTTCATTAACCCATCGTGCATCGCTATAAGGCACGACTATTTTCCTATATAATGCTACCCATATTTTGTTTTCCACTGTATTTTTGGCCTATGCATGTGTTGAAGGCAGTTATTAAATTATTACTTTACATAGTTACCCAACAGTTTCTGCTCCAACTCCTGCAATTTCTATTTTAAGCGCAGACATAAATTCCATATGCAAATAAACCAGTTTTTCTGCTTTAACATGGAAACAATGGGCGTTGCGCAAATCAATAATTCTACTATCGTTTTAAATACTATTTGTGGTAACTAGATGAGTGAATTAACTCGATAAACGATCAAGGTCGAGGAGTGCGTGCGAACTCTTGTAAGTGCAGGAAATAGGTTCTGTCTGTCCGTATCTTTATGTACTTCCTGTGGTGGCACCGGTCGTTATTCGACTTAGTCATAACCAGTAATATTTTCTGGTCCGCCGCCGCTCAGATCAGCTGACTTGATCACAAGGACGTGCCTCCTCAAGCGTGTAATGCAAGTTGTTTTCACATGTTTTTGGTGCCGTTTTTTGCGTAGGCTAGTGTGTTTATCTTTCTTTCGGAGGCTTTGTTGTTCTACGTCCAAATCTATGATTTCAGCGTCATAAAAGTTTTCCCCATTATACGTAAAACAACATCCGTAAAGCCACTTAAGAATTCCTGTCTCATTTTCTTTCCTAAGTCATTGTTCTGTTAAACATGAGCTGAGATTGAAAAACATCAGTTATATAAAGTTAAATAAAACTATTGATGTTCTACTCACGTGACCACAATGCAAGCAACAGAAGGTGAGAAAAACAAAATGGTGCTTGTCTATTTTAAGACTTGGCTCCAAGCCATCGCGCGCGCGGCTTTACCTATGTAAGTATATCAATTATCGGTACGAAATGATTTTATGTGACAGTAAATCAAAATGGGGCCATTTAACGACTAGTTTTGCCCGAAACAATTATCGCTAAAATATTATTTTGACGAAAGCAAAATGTCATCATATAATAAAAAAAAAGGATAAGAGAGTTTATATCAACACCATAAAGACAAAAACAGGTTCCATAAAAACGATGAAAGATAAGAAAATAAAACGCGTTGTATAGTAGTATTCTTGTTTAGTTTTGACACGCCTCTCTTGCATTATCAGAGGTTATTAATCAGTGGTTCCACTGCTCTTGCGCACGAACAAAACTACAGAGCTAGGAAGACATGTCTTCCTTACTCATTGACATTGCCAGCAGTGATAGCTTAGTGGTGTGACCGGTGGACTGCCAAGTCATAGGTGCCGAGTTCGGAGCCAAGGCAGGCATATCTGAGTTATCGTGTTCTTGTGCTTATTGTATCATTATTAAAAAAATAAATGATTGATTTATTAATTGATGAATTATTACTTGCCCACTTCAAAAATGGTGAAAGGAAACATCATTAGGAAACCTGCATGCCTGAGAGAATCTTCTTTCTCCTTACGAATCTACTTTTTGGTAGGGGCAACTAGAATATTTTTTTTATTTAAGTTAACTTAAGTTTGACGTTCAAAAGTGCCTTCAAACGGCCCAATTGAAATAAATGGTTTGACTTTGACTTAGATATTTCTAGACAGTATGTGAAGCCGATTCAAAGGCCTATGGGCGGTATAAAAACTCTGACACCAGGGTTTTTCGGACATTACCACATGGAAAAGACAACTCAATGTAATTGATCAAAACTCCCGCAAACTTGATTAGAGAAGCTTAATTACTCTGTAATTGGGGCATCTCAAACTGTTCCAAGATAACAATAATTCCAATTAATAATGCACTGATACTTATTGATAACTTGATATTAATCACACTTTTGACTTTAATCCGACATTCAGTAATAATAAAATGTAATTAAGATTTGGACAAATTGAATTAATTTACAAAAGCCGCCTTTTTGAGGTAGGTATAGTATTTAGTCACCTATCAATTGCCTCGTTAGTCTTGTAGTCGAAAGCGCTATTGTTACACGTGACGCCGTGGATCGATATCTGGGAAGGACAGGATTATTGGTTGTTTCCATCTGAAGTTTCTTAGTAGCAACCCGCAGTCAGAACTTGTGCCCGCTATATGGCAATATGCTCGTCCCCTATTACTTGGAAGGACTAAATCATTTTGACGAAGTGTAGGTACTTATAGGTCCTTCGGGAATACAGGCCTAATTTTTCGGAAGTCTGTAGCAAAATGTTAATCCAACAAAACAACCGCAGCCACAGAGTTACGAAAATGTAGATCTATATTTTTGTATATTCCATACATTTTAGTGTTTTGAAGTCGATTTATTAATGCGTAACAGGTTTTTATTTTTGAATGTTTAGTTAGGGTTAGTATCCGACACAATTTTTTGTTATCTAATTCTATACTAAACTCAAAAATTACGCAACCGATTTTGATAATTCCTCTACCATACAAACACATACATACATATCGTCACGCCTGTAATCCCCGAAGGGCTAGGCAGAGGTGTACCTGGTAGTACACCCACATTTCGCCGTTATGTCTAAGTCCCATGTAATAGGGGGCGAGCCTATTGCCATCCATCGGGCACAAATCCAGACTCCGGGCTGTTACTGAGAAATCCCAGATTGAAAAACTCAATGACACTTTGCCCGACCCGGGGATCGAACCCGGGACCTCATGATCAGCAGTAGCGCTTGCGACCACTACACCAACGAGGCAGAGGCAGTCCTCTACCATTAGTAAGCTATATTATTACCGGGTACAGAGGATGCTTACCTCTCTCCAAACACGTCTTAATATAACAGTTCGTTACTCTGCAAATGATTAGTATTTAAGTATTTTATTTTTTCTTTCTTATTTATACTTATTTTATATGTCTATTCAAATAGTCATATATTTGTGTAAATAGTACACCACAAACTGCCTACTCATCTTTCCTTCCACTATCAAGTCCATCCAAAGGCTGACTGTAAGAGATCGCTTTTAGGGATAAGGCCGCCCATTGTATCACCATATGTAGCCCTTAAAGTTATGATTAGTAACTTTTTATGGTGTACAATAAAGAGTATTTTATTCTATTCTATTCTTAAATGCGAAGGAAACCGTCCGAAATTCACACGAACGAAGTTGCGAGCGAAGTGCCAGTTTCCCGCCAGGGCAAACTTCCAGTAATTACGAAGTTTGTCCAAATCAACGTTTCTATTTACCAAAATATGTAAAGCTTCTACCCTCTGAGATTTAATTAGACTCGTATTTTAATATGAAGTAGCAGAACGACGGGCTTTCGTCCGTCATAATCGGATTAGGCGTAATGAGATTAAGTCGTGACGCTAGACGTCTGAGTACCGCGAGTATTTTCAGGGCTCTATAGCTAGATATCATTACACATCATAAAACAAAGTCGTCCTCCGCCACGTCTATCTGTCTGTATGATCGCGATAAACTTTAAAACTGCTGTATTGATTTTCATGTTGTTTTCAACAATGGATAGAGTAGTTCTCGGGGAAAGTTTGAGTATATAATTTGTCAGTTTTTTATACATCGGTTAAATTTCACGCAATTATTACTGAGCACACGGCTTCACGCGAGCACTAGCTAGTAATAATATAATGTTGTCGTGGCCCACAGGTTAAGGCAGTTGTCCCACCGCCTCGGGAAGGAAGCGACTAACTATTAGTTTTTCTCGATTAAGAAATGTACCATATATTATGAAACACATGCCAAACAAAAGAAGAAACCGACATGCCTTTGAGATAATTCTCGACGACATGTTTAGCCAAGCCAGAAGCCCATGGATGGCATAAGAACTCTGACACCCAAAATAATAATGAGTAAGTACTATACAAAGGTAAATTATTGTGGCCTGACGACGCTTGAATTTCTCTAACCATCTATTCATCCAGTGCATAAATATCCAGTGTTTACAATCTGATAGTCACATCAAGTCGTAATGTCTAGGTCATGAAGACCACAGCGCTATACATTCGGTCTAGGGATGTGACAATATATCCAACTTTCAATAATGTCGACCCGTAAATAATCTATACTAATCTATACTAATATTATAAAGAGGTAAAATTTGTTTGTTTGTAAGTTTGTATGTAGGGGGTAATCTTCGGAACTAATGATCCAATTTAAAAAAGCTTGCTCGGGTGGAAAGCTACGCTATTCCCGGATGACATAGGCTACTTTTTATTCCTGTAATCCCACGGGAACAGGGACTACGCGGGTGGAACCGCGTGACCTCTGCTAGTGATAAATATTTGCATTGCCAATACAATAGCTGAAGCATTGGTAATCTTAAACATTGCTTTCGTGATTAGATATTAGTCTAGAGTATCAGATGTTGTTGTTTATTAAAAATAGTTTGTTTGACAAAAATAGATATAGCTACAGCAGTGTGTTCATTAGATCTATGATTTATTTGTTGATAATCTTAAACATTGCATTCAACCTTGATTCGATGATATCAACATTTTTCAAGCTTTCGATATAAATATCGATATTTTAATCTGAGCGCAACCCTACTTAGGATACTTTCGTCGGCTTTCTCCGTCCCACTCGCACGTATTGTATGACGTATAGCGATATCGCTGTAAATCCACCGTTATCGGTGACTGACAACGTGTGACGGATTGCGAGGTCAAGGCGCGAATGTCGTTGGCACTGCACCAGAGTTCACAAGACGAGTTCCCGCTGGCGACCCTCGAATTTCACAGATACCTTAAGACTAGAAGCACACGCTTCGATAATAATGGCGTAATGCCTAATTACGTTTTGGCCCTACACAAACTGCATCGTCACAGATTTGTTGAGTCATAAAAACGAGAACGTGCCCTCAGCGATAATTTACGAAATAATCCTATTAATTTGACATCTAGTCGTGACGCGTGGCGTGCTGAACACATTAAGGCTTTGTCATGACTGTGGTGGTCAAAGGGTTATCCATTATAAAAATGTCAGCATCATGATCCCTAGTTTCTGAGCTTTGCAAAAACAATTCTTAAGTCACACCACAGGAATGGCAAAGTTAATTGCTCTATGTTACACTTTAATGACTGCTACATATTGTTCCATACTCAGAGAGTATTTGGCAGCGTTGTGCGTCAACCTAGAGATGTATTTAAAATAATCGGTTGCTCTGAATGCCTGAACTCGTTGATGGGTGGGAGCAACATTCAATCTGCGGTCAAGGGGATTCAGTTGTAACAGTACTGTAACCGCAGGTACAATACATTACTACAATACAATGACTATTTTGCAGTAGACTTCCTTTTGTGAATAGACCTATGGCTGGTTTTATGAGTCATAATTTCATTTCTGTCTAGGGAAATACGCAGTAAGCTCCGCAAATGTTGATGGATAGAATAAATACAACAAAAAAAAACGCATTTTAAGTATGGTGACTAGTTAAGACTAGTCATCGTTGTAACTTGTACACAGCAACTAATCAATAATGTTCCAAGATGTTAGTCATGGAATTTTCTCCCATTGGGAAACTGAAGCAGTCGGAGTTATGCAATGGAAGGCACGTGAAAGACCGTATACAGGGTAGCGGCACTAAAAGCCATTGATAAAAACCCCCTACTGCGTTCTGCGATATTTTTCCGATAAAATTTCTCGAAAAACTACAAAACTTCGCAGAACATCCATAGTTCAAACAAAAAATTCTACGAGAACAAACGACGTTTGGTCATTCCCAGCTTTGCATCGGCCAAAATGCACAGAAATTTTCCTACGACGCGTCATACACACTGCGTCGTATGCCAAATATCATTCGGACGCAAAAACAATATGTAAATAGTTACATTACACTAAGGTGTTCGGCAAGTAATGCCTCCCCCGTTTCCGAGAAAACCGGAACACTGGGGCTTCTCACCTTGGATAGCACGTGGATTCCCAATGACTCATACTGTTTACTTACAACGACATTACTATGGTGATGATCATCAAAATTATTTAACTACTCCGTTCCTCTTCTTTTTAGCGCTTGATTAGTGACTTGTGGCAGAATTTATGCCGTCCATGGGCTTTACTCACGATGTTTTCCTTCACCGTTTTGAAAGCAAGTGATAGACATTATACAATACGCACATAACTCCGACAAGTCTGGGTTCAAACTGGATTTTTATGATTTGGCAGTCTTCCGGTCACACTGCTTAGTGCTTACTATGCTGTTAGGTTAAACGTAAATTATGAAATTGAGAAGATGATTTAGAAACCACTGACAAAAACGTTTGAAAGATTAGCGGTCTCGTTGCTTTGGTTAATCTATTGCAAGCGCTACTGCTGAGCATGAGTTACTGAGAGAATCTCTTGGTAGCAGCAGAATTTATGCCCGATTCGTGGCAATAAACTCTCTCTCTTTCTCTCTCTCTATTACATGGAACTTAAAACACAACAAGCGAAATGTGGGTGTACTACAGGTACATCTCTGCCTAACCCTTCGGCGATTATAAGTAATGTTATAGCAAAGAAGAATATGGAACGTAGAA
The DNA here is from genome assembly GCA_921972225.1 of Euplexia lucipara. Taxonomy (NCBI): domain Eukaryota; kingdom Metazoa; phylum Arthropoda; class Insecta; order Lepidoptera; family Noctuidae; genus Euplexia; species Euplexia lucipara. The sequence continues at coordinate 3,948,433 of OV179146.1, read as the reverse complement.
GTTATAAGCGCAAATAAAATCCATCCTAGCCTAGATGCCCAGAAATGTTCGTATCATCTACACATCGGAACTCCTGCCAAATACTCCATAAAGGTGATAACAACATAACAAACAGTAAGATGTTCGGAATGGAATTCCTCCCCCGTTTCTGAGTAAACCGGAACACTTGGCTTGCTACCTTGCATGGCACGTGGACATCCCAGTGACTCATCCCACTTACTTACATTGAAACACGTTCCAATGCAAGTATACATTTGTCACTGGAATAAATGGGGTCAATGTGTTGGACGACAATAGAGATTTCGAGGAAATTGTAAAGATGTTAATGTGATTGTGTACAAGCATTGCTTGTGCTTTCTCGGAAGTATAAGCTTAGGGTGCCAATTTAGAAACAACATTATAAATATGAAGAGACGTAAGTGTTAGAATATGTGGCTGATTTCCAAGTTGGGCACGCGTCATTTTTGGAATTTCATTGATGAGTTACTAATGGGTTGTGGTCCTATCAGTGTGAATGAAACAGTCGATGTTTGTGTGACGAACAGTATCAACAGTATTGTTTTCGTAGAGACTTATTGCACGTGCTGGTAGATATTGGATAAAGCTGAAAGCTTTAGCAAGAAGTCAGAATAGCTAAATCGGTCTTATACAAGTTCGCTTACTTCTTATGGTTAAGATGCGTCCTTATTTATCAATATTCAATATATTCATGGTTTCCAAATTAAAAACGAGGTTTTAAAGAAGTGATTAATATGGACCCTGTCGGGCACAGCAAACGTAGAGAAGAGGAATAGGGCTTTAGAAGTACATCCTGAATCTGGCGTAGAAGGTGTTATGTCAAGGGGTATTGCTACACGACATAATATTCTTTTTGCTCAAGTAATCCTCCTTTATCATTTCCTCTTAATTCAGTTTCATGAATATATTGATACTTAAGTATTACAACACGTCACTTAAATCAGTAACATGTGAACTCAAACATACTTGCTATATTTTATGTTTCTACCATTGATGACTTGATCAATAAATATGTGATACACGTTTAAATATCAGTTATGGCTCTTTAGCTATATTTATATTAGACTTCATGTGGAACTAATACAAAATGATATCTAAAAATGTGTGCTATATGGTAAATGTGTACCTATACTAGAAGTATATTTATAAAGGTTATAATATTACTTTTGGCAATACCTAATATGATCTATGTGTAATTGTGTATGTCCGGAAATCAAATCAATTTATTTAGATACTGGGAATAATGACTGCGGGTCAAAAAATATATGAATAACGATATGATACTACACTCAAACCACAACATGAACAGGAGTGCTTTTCACAATCTGGAAAGCTCGTATAATGCAATCATTAAACACACTCACATACGTGTTTTATGCATGTGGGGAAAGACGTGAGCGCAGCGCCGAAGGTGAGCGAGCTGGCTTCATGCCGTGCCAATCTCTTACGTGCATATTAATGATGCCGTTATTGTGCATTTCGTACATAAAAAGTACCCAAAAAGATTTGTAAATACGGCGGAAAATGTTCTTCTTTACCAACACTACGTAAACAACATACAATAAATAAGTCAGTCATAAATTCACGGTACTTGTATATATTAGCTACAGCCACCTGTCGTGTAATTAGTCTGCCATTGTTAGGCCGCCGGCGGTTAATTAAGATGCGCGAGAGATCCTATTGTGACGCGAGGATGCGCGAGCGCACGTTGATGTCGTACACAAGGACCCGCTCGCTTACAGACAAGCCTACAACTCGAACAAATTTCAACTAAACAGACGTATATATGCTATGCCACACGACACTAATGCACGGCCTCGTGGGCCAGATTGACTTTTTATTGACAACTTCACGCACATTTCAGTTACAAGGACAACTTGTGCCTGTGTGAGTTCGCTTTGTGGTCAACAAACGGCCACCTGACTTGAATGTCGAAGCGCTCGCTACTTCGCTAGTATATTCGTTACTTGTTGCTAAATCTAAAGAGAACACTTGAATAAAAACTTGTCGGAAACTCCGAGACCTTGACAGGGACGTCAGCTCACACTCAAGTACATCTTATCTGGGGGCGCGATATCTAACTAGCATTTGGGAGTATTGTGCAAAGTAAATAGACATGACCTTGGAAATATTAAGCGCTTGCCGGCTCAGCAAGATAACACTCTCAGCCGCGCGCGTTACCTTGCGAGTTCAAACCGAATTTCTTCAAGTGCGAAACAAGTTAGTGAAGTTGGTCGCACACCTTGGAAAAAAACCTATCGCTGTCGCGTTGCGTAATTTGAAAGAGCACTGACCTGTGTAACCATGTCCCAGTAGAATCCATCAAGCATAGACTTTCCATGTTGATGTTGTCTGCAGAGCGCAGGCCAGAGGGACGCGCGGACAGGGCTGTTGATTGGCCAGGAGTTTTCTCTGATGAGTAGCTTGAGCTCGCGTTTGCGGGCTTGCTGGATGAGGGGCTGGATCTCCTCGAATGTTTTGAGGGGTGCTTTCTTGCCTGCGAATAAGGGTGAGGGTAAGCACTGCGTCCAAATAGGCGAGGGGTCGGAGACGGCGAGGGACTCCGCGCTGGGTGCGCGAAACGCGGCGGGTTCTATGTACATCGCACAGTTGGCGCGGGACACATGCTTTCGGTGCGCGCGCGCCGCCGGCACTGCCGCCCGCCGCCGCAAGCTCGCCAGCCTCCGGAAAATGCGATAGCGCGCCCCAACACTGTCACACTTCCATTGTTTATTTGACCGTGTGACGTGCGCGCCGGTACAACAGACCCTATATATATTTTTTTATTTTTTTATAAAAATAATTTTAAATTTCATCAATAGTTTTAATTAATTTATTTGCCAGTTGTCATTACTAATTTTGACTTAATTTAGTTTGAATTAAAATGAAATTTCATTAAGTTAATAAGCCGTCAAGTCCCTAAATCATACACAGAGGTCACAATAAAATTACAAACTAAATGAAAAGAAACTAAGTAGGTACCTATATACGTCAAGTAAACAACACGTAGATATCACACGATAACAGCATGAACAGTCGTATAAATAGTAACAGAAATCAAAGCAAAACGCAACGTTTTGGACGCGAGCCAATAAAACGAAATTTTCGTATTGCATACGTAATCGTAGGCTGACACTGTAAACGAAACGAAATAAAACAGTTGAAGAGGATACGCCCTTTGCTCGGTCTAACATACGCTCTAAATACCGCACATTGGTTGTGTCAAGTTGTAAGTTCAAATTAAATAAATTAAAGTTGGTATGTGAATTGTTGAGGGTAATGGCTCCGGGTTAAAAATGTACGACTATTGATTATCCATTTAGCCACAGAAGTAGTAGTGGTCAACTTCATTTAACGTAATCACTGTGTAGCCCAACTACATCGGAGTTAAACGATAAGGTTTAATTTTTATTTGTTTTACACAATTTAATAATATTTAATTGCACAAAGTTTTATGTAAGCAATAACACATCTGTTTAAAATTAAGTTAAAGTAAACAATAATTAATCTGTCAATTTTCCTACATCAAGAACAAATAGCGACGAATGAAAAGAAAAAAAGAATCTTTTGTACAATTTCGGATGTTCGCGTAAGCGTTCAGGCAATTGAAAAGCTTTCAGGGGCTCAATTTTCAGGCGTTCGTGACCCGCAATGCCAATTTTCCGCCGTAATCTTTACTGGCATATACGAAAGACTTTTGATGTGGATTTAAAACTATTTTCGTAATACAACAAAGTTCATGAAAAAAAGTATATTTGAAGAAACAGGCATTTCAACAAAAAAAAAAAAAAGTTAGGGTTTAATGATTCGTAGTCTTTCAATTATTATATGTGTAAAAGTCGTTTTTATTACATTGCACGATTGTATCACTTAATGACGTCATTATATGACGTAAAAAACCAACATGGCCGATTGTACCGACGATTAACATTGAGGTGTTAAGTAAACAACGATAAGACGAAGTTATCTATAATGCAGTCGCCGACCAACCGCCGCTATTGACAGACATAGACAATTTATTTCTAAGTTATTACTTAGATACTTATGTCATTGTTATGTTTAAGTTATAATGCACAGTGATACAAGACATTGCAGATTTTTTACAACTTCTTTACACATTTACTTTTATCTTTTGGGTTAAATATGTTCTTGATGATTATGGATGACAATGTATTTTGTGGATGGGCTATAAGGGGGTGATGGGTTCATAAGGGGGCCATCCACAAATTACGTCACACGTGGGGCAGAAGGCGGTCAAAAAAGTGAGACATCGTGTGACAAGGGGGCAGTACGAGTAAAAAGCTTACTGACGTCGCATTTTCTAAGACTAAAAATATTTAATTGGACTTTATCTAACATTGGTTCTCAATCTGTGGTCCGCGGATAGATGGTCGTATCTGGTCCCCAGTAGCTTTTAACTGAAAAACCGATGTAATAAAATTACAAATATATAAATCACGACATAGAAGGGTGACTTGGCGACATTATTTATCAATGGTTTTAAAAACATCATCTAGAGGCGCCACGGTACCCTTACCTTCTACGCCCTACCCTACCTTACAAAGTTTTAAAGCCGCCCTGGTCTATTTAGTAAAATGACAAATTAAAACTTACGGCAATAAATTCAATTCTTTCGATTTCTTTTCACCTAATAAAAAGGAAAAGATCTTTTCTTTTCCTTTCGGAAATTAAGATCCCCCTTGCCCCTAAACATTATCTTATTTTTGATACAATTATCTACAGATAGTCAATAATATGAAGGCTGTTATTTGACTTGGAGGTATATATTTCTATTCGGTTAGTTAATTTCCGCCCCTTCCCGCGCGTAAGTGGCTCTACTTCCGATGTTGTTCAAATACATGTTTTCTTATTGTATTAAGTGATGGGAAATTTACTCGATAAGTTGACCAGGAATAAATATCGTTGATCGTTTCTCAAGCCTGACAATGAATTTCATGCTTATTTATCATTTATTATAGAGAATAGATACTCAAAACCTTCTTAAGCCATGTATGGGGCCCTTGTCACACAAGATCAAGGAGCCTAAGAAAGTAAGTAATTATTTACTTGGTTAGTGCAAATTGACTGCCTACACCAATGATATTATAAGTAAAATGGTGTAGATAGGTTACTTAAAACATCATTCGATCTTCAAAAACGGTACACTAACGCACGCACGCGTCCGTTGGGGCGCGACGTCACACTGAGGTGTGAAGTGTGGCTAGTTAGCCAAATTTTAACGAGTCACTTGCTAAGCGCGTATAACCTATCTACACCTTTTTACTTATAATACATTGTCCTACACCATGATTAACTGTTTTAGAAAATCAAACTTACAATACTAGGAGCTACTAGCAAACTAGTAAATTCGACTGAAAATTGAACTTCTCTCATTTCCATGTAAATGAATGTCATAATTTTGGGGCCCCCCCGTGCACCCGGGACCCTGGGCACGTGCCCATTGAGTCACTATGGTAAACATGGATCTGAGAGGATTTAAAGAACTAGATAAAAATATATTTGCCTACCAAGGTACAAAACTCACGGTTTGCCAGTCCGTCTAGCTAGCTCGTTGTCTTTTGACTCACTCTTTCTCAACGAGGTCATCACATTTGAAAGGCCAATTAATACCTAAGTTTTATTATGTTTTGGGCTCTACAGACTAGTAATATGATCTAACTATTCCTTTGGCTATGCTAATTTGCGTAGAGATATCGCGACATTGCGCAGTATTACGAAATATTCTTAACATGGAAAGTAAATTGGACATTATTTCTAATAACAGTTTATTGATAATCTAGAAATACTTGACCGTATAAATATTATACCTAATGTATGCGATAAAGGGAGAAATAAAATGTGATGTCATACGGTCCTTAAATAAACCGTGAAAGAGAGTGAGAAGCACAATATTGGAATAGTAATTTGATTTTTATTGAATATTGAAACACTGAATTGAATGAATGGGTAATTTGCTGTACTATATGGTGGAAGGGGCATTGACAAACAACCTGATTTCATGATTCCGGACACACCAGAGTCAACATTTTAAATCGGTTTTTCTTAATTTCAACGTTTTTATTCCTGTCAAGAATCATGTAGGTTGTACAGAATTGATGGTAAGTATCAGATTATGCGTTGCTGACCCAATCCCATTCCAGCCTTAAACTGGCACTCAAAGTAAATAAGACAATTATAGTTAAGTTGCTCAAGAAATTGTAGACGAAAAGACCTTTCTCGTAGATTTTCGTATTGATTATAATTTACCAAGAACTGATATGGCGATTATGACGTCAGCCGTTGCAAGTATGTACGCAAACCACGAGTTTATTATTGGGTTTAAGATACCGTTTGTTTTATCAGATGGAGTAATCTCCTAGCTATTTTCGGTTTGTTTTTATCGAGATAATCTGGTTATTTCACCCCATTGAGCTGTTACTAACTGTGTGTTATAGTCTGAATATCACATAATTAACATTTTGTCCTTAATGAATCAAGGGTGTCAAACAAAAATCCGTATAAAATCACAACTCTACTTGGATACTCTTTGTTCTGTACAATGCTTTACTTATAAATCCTCGTCCATATTAATTATAATGAGCTATTTGACAAAATTTTTATTTTAGGCCCTCATATAGATTACAAGAAAATATTCGACACATATTTTTTTTCTTTTTCCAATTGATGGAAAACTGCTTAGATTAAGCGCATTTTAGTTGAGGAGAGGGGGATTGTTACGTCATTACCTAGTATAAACTGTACTGGCTAGTGACGTCATGCGACATTTTGACTCGATGTATCGCCGTTATTTTTACGCCGATTATGTGAAACAATAATCTATATGAGGGACTAAAAGCTAAAGTTTTGTCTCAAATAGTCCATTGTAAGAAAGATGTTAACGGTTCACAAAACAATGTAGTTTTAAGTAAAATTTGAACATTCTAGAAATAAGTTTATAGTTGTGTAGTGTTATGCTATGGAAAAGGCTATGCTCGGAATCTCTCTGCGAGAGCCCAGCGGATTAGCAGGTTGAAGTGGCAGTGGGCAGGGCACATAGCACGGAGGACTGATGACCGATGGGGTCGAAAGGTTCTCGAGTGGAGGCCACGTATCGGCAAGCGCAGCGTAGGACGTCCACCCACAAGGTAGACATAAGACCTCATTAAGGCCGCGGGAACGCGCTGGATGCGAGCCGCTTCCAACCGGTCTTATTGGAGATCTATAGGGGAGGCCTATGTCCAGCAGTGGACTTCCTATGGCTGAAGTGAGTGTGAGTGTGTGTGTGTAGTGTTTTATGAAAATTCTTTTACTAATAGAAAACCACATTATTTGTGAGTGTCATTGTGCTATCTATATTTTATTTTCAAAACTAAGGGGAAGTGAAGGGGATGTTATAGCAGGAAAAGCAAGAGGACAAAGTCACGGGTGAAGTACTAGTTGTATGTGTCAGAGGAGTTGGGAATGATACGAAATAAACTATGAAACGAGTTAACAAAACTGACCAGCAGCGTTATTGGGTATCTCCGTTGACTGTGATGATCATAGGGCAAATTATTCAACGATTAACTGTCAAACAACTAGTTTTGTATTGTGTCATCAGTCAGCAACAGTGTGTATCTAGGGATGACGTCATGCTCACTTGTAGAGATGTGACGAAGCGCACTGTACCCCGTCTGATAGATAGGTAGTCACCGTAACTTGAATGCCACATAAAGTGCAATACTAATTTTTGGAAATTCTCAGTTGTCATCGAAGTTCAGTGTGAAACTGAAAGCAAGTTAGTTAATGGCGTTGAAAAGATTAGCCTTGCAGAAAAACAAAGTGACATATGAGCGAATGTGACCTATTAGGTATTGCGACTAAATGACGAATTTGACGAGTGGTCAACACAACCTCAGGGAGTACTTACAGGCGTGATATTATAAATTAATGTTGGAAAAATAATATCACAGCAAGTCCTGAGCATATTTATATGTGACATAGTGTGATATTGAATATCCACAATGGTCCGCATTATCAATTGCGCAGGGGGAGCACAGACGTAACGGCTAGCACTAACGTTATCAGCGTTTTCAATAGACTGTTTTTTGCACTCAATCAGACATAACATACGTAACACGCCATTGATATACAAAACAATGTTTTTAATAGCAATTTTCCTTGGCAATTTGGGAATGCGTTGTAATAAGGCAGTTCTGTTGTATTGTGTCAACAATGAGAAGTTTCTACTTATTTTCATGCGCAAATAACCAATAATAATGGGACTAACCAACCACATTTATTTAGCTTAATTCAGTTTTTGTCTACAGAAAATTACAGTTTTAGATGGTTAGATGCGTACGAAAGAAAAGAAAGAAAATGCGTTTATTAGCATTACAGTAGGCACGTGCGCTAAGCTGAACTGAAAGGACGCCTACGCATCTCGAAAATATAGCGAAAAACGGCGTGTTTGTCGTTTTGAAAAATATCGCAACTAATGCTGGGATACCGGATAGGAGTCTTTTTATCATTGCACAGTTTTTTTAGTGCATTTTTTAAAATTCTATTTGTTTTTATAATTATTATCCTTATCTTTTTTTAAATTAAATAAATGCGTTTCTTTCTTCTTTCACCTTAATCGAAACTGTCTAATAGGGAATCGTAGGAGTTATTGATACGTAACATACCTAACATCACGCTTGTATTCTCCAAAGGGCAAATCAGAAGTGTGCCTATAGTAGGTATGCTCACATTTCGCCTATTGTAAGCTCTATGTCATAGGGGACGGGTCTATTACCAATAAAGTATCTAGTATCTTTAATCGTTTAATTTCCTTCCACACGAAATATGAAGAAAAAGCTGGTCGTATATATATAATTATTCAAATAAAAAAATCCAATATAATATACTCATATTTACTAGAATGACTCAGAAGACGATATTTAAGTACCCGTTATGAGGACATAAATTGTTTTATTTTACTCCTTCTTTGAATTGACCAACATGTATGATTCAGGTGCATTGTATCCTTGTCCTTACAAGTAACAGAAACAAGGTCGAATCAAACAAACTGGCGAAACACCACAAAGGTGATGAGTATTAATATTCATTGCTAAAGCTTCGAAGTGCGACATAATACCTTCAGAGCCCAAAATCTGATCTGATTTCCAGCCTTTTCCCATTTCACACCCATACTATATTTTCTTGAGAGGTGCTTGTAGCTCAATAATAATAGCCTCACGGTTCGAGGTCGGTCTGCAGATGGGTGACTATTCATTATAACTCTTCGTGCCTCGGAAAGCTCGTTAAGCTGTTGGTCCCTGCAGACTTTTGTAGTTCTTTGACAATCGTTACGAGTAGTTAGAACTCCAATAGTCTAGCAATCAGTTTATCTAAGGTTACCATCTAAGGAACCTAGGTTACCCACATAGCCCAGCGGATTAGCAGGTTGAAGTGGCAGTGGGCAGGGCACATAGCAAGGAGGACTGATGACCGATGGGGTCGAAAGGTTCTCGAGTGGAGGCCACGTATCGGCAAGCGCAGCGTAGGACGTCCACCCACAAGGTGGACAGACGACCTCATTAAGGCCGCGGGAACGCGCTGGATGCGAGCCGCTTCCAACCGGTCTTATTGGAGATCTATAGGGGAGGCCTTTGTCCAGCAGTGGACTTCCTATGGCTGAAACGATGATGATGAAGGGGTATAATGTTACCCAATCACTGGGTTGCGAAGATCGCGTAAAACACTGCAACACACTTCCAGCAGCATCCAGTGAGACTGGAAGTCGACCCCAATATAATTAGGAAAGGCCAGGCTAATGTGATGTGGTATATTTCCTTGTGACTTCTTAATAGACGTCTATATTCTTTTGACACTTAATTCACAAAGGAGGACCTTCAGACTAGATTAAAAAACATTGTGACGTCTGTTTTAGAATCCGAATATCAATGCGCATGATTCACTCGCCATCTAAGAAGTCTTACACTCTGCGATAAAGCGTGTATTTTTATCTTTTAAGATTGTGCAAAGCCACAGTGCGTGTATACAAACGTATGACTGGGTGTGCAGGGTTGTTAAAAAAATATAAATTATTTTAAATTCCTCTTCTTAGCGTGACGGACATTTTTCGCCCTTCGGTCATTATTCATCCATTAAAAACAGCAGCTTGTAGGTTTTAGGGCTTGCAGAATACGATATGATACACCACTCTTGCAGTCTAGGTTGGTGTCGCGTTTGTTAATCAACTCCTCAACCTCAACCCAAGCAGGACTGAGGAATTTAAGTTAAGGGACCATGATGCTAAAAATCTTAGCTGTTAATAAAGGTACCCACAAAGGGCTGATAATGTACGTTATGGACGAGTCAAAACGTCTAAAACACTGATGATCAACCTAATTTTAAGTCCTCAGTCTTCCTAAGGCGAAGATTAACTGGCGACTCCAGCCTAGAGCGCAGGCATGATGCTGTTCCATTGCCAATGAAACACTTCATATCGTGTTCTGCCTGTCCTGATACCTGCAAGTTTCCTCGGCTAACCTAATCAAATATTTAGCGTTTCAAACGTTTCAAATATTGTAAATTCTAAGTAGGACTCTCATAATTTTTCTTAAACGGAGAGAGTTATTTTGGGGCATTGTAGGACACTGAAAAATTATACCGATGTTTTTCTCGTTGCTCTCTAGTACATACATGCTTCAATAAATATGGCCGCCATTAAACTAAAAAACATACGGTACGCTGACAGTCTGCTCTTAGCTGTTATATTTTATTTACTATCGTAAGTGGTCAGTTTACACTCATAAATAAAGCAAAAATTCCTCAGACAAGCTCATTAATATATTTTTTAATTTCTTAAGCAGCATCTAGTGTATGACGTCGGATCTACGTCAACCGCGCACCGTCGCTCGCGCGTCCAATGGGTTAATTTATTAACAAACTTGGCAAGTTCCATAGTATATTATGTTCCTATATTTACTCATTTAGTAATTTATACTCTTGCATGGAGATATTTATGAAGTTCAGTGCATTTACTTGTTGAAATGCGGGCACATTACTGCCTCCATAGTTATTCAAGTCTGTTGTTGCTAAGAGACTTTCTTTATTTAAAACGCAAAGACCAATAACATTCCCTATTTACTTGCGTAGTCTATCGTGTGCCATATTGTGAGACAGCACGTCGCCACTTAAGAATTAATTACCATTAATTGTTATTAAATCATCACCGCTAAAAGTATTAGCATTCAATTTCTGTATAGCGTCAACCCTACATTAAAATAACCCGCATAGTGGTTAGTGTCTTACGACTGACATCTACAGAGGTCGGATGAGATTCAATGCAATTAAATCTATCCGATGTTTACCGACACTTGGCATCACCATTGACAGATGGCACTACTTACTTTACTCATGTTTATTGTTTTGTTTTTATATGCACACGCGCATCCAACATTGTTTTGATCATTTAATCTAAGTTACACATTTTAATAGTAATCCCAGTCTTATTTAAGGGCCGGTTGTACCAAGGTACGCGAAAGTATGGCCGTTGTGCGCTCAAGAACTGCTCAATTTGTGTAATAATTTTGTTTTTATTATAGAGCAGAATACAAACGGTAATTCCAGACCCAAAAAAATAGCAAGCCTCATTTTTTTTTATGTAACTTTTACTCAAAACTCAATACTTAATTGTAATCCGTACCTATGTTAAAACATCGAATCAATTTGTAGACCCTGTCGAGCACAGCAAGATAAATTTTTAATAGGAGAGGATGGCACTTTTAATTAAGAGAGAAAATAACTGGGTTTCATGACGGAATCTCAGATAAGTGGTGTCAACTTCATGATTATTTTCAATCGAGACAAATTTCTTTAATCATATTTCTAACTGCACAATTCCTTTGGTCGCATAATCAATGCTGACTAAATATTTTATTGCGAATTTGACTAGAAATAAGACTTTAAAAAGCCAAGAATTACTGTAACCTCGCTTTTAAGTCTACTAGATTATATGGCAAGAATTTCAAACACCGACATTGTGCTTTACATTTTGAGCTGATGATATCGACAAAATATGTAATTAACTGTACAAAAGAATGAATCAGTCAATGCTATGGCAGTGCTATAATTAAACATGCATACATAAACACATGCGTTTTTCCCATGGGGTAGGCAGACACTATAAAACGCCACCTGCATTCTTACATGCTCCTTTTGCTTCATGTAGGTTCATACATCTGGTCATACAAGTACGTCGGTTACGAATACTGCACACCTGTCGTTTCTGGGGAACATCTCCATTCACCAATAAGGGTAGTGTGAAGTCCTTTTAATGTTGCCTCCCGGCTTTTTCACTCACATCTGCCCTTGCTGCCTTTTGTAAGCCTCCTTTCATTAATCCTCTGACATGATTAAACCAATTATTTGTCATATTCCCAGCAATCTACAGTCAAATTCAAAGTTACAGCACACATTTTGAATTAATCTTAACAAGGAACGCATTTCTACAGCATTTTCTTCATTTCCTTTCTGCTTACATGTTTCTTTTACCACGTCCATTATTCATTCTCTTTCCGTATTCAGAACTGAACACTATTGTGAACAGTCAGTCGCAAGGCCCATCTTAGACATCGACTGGTCAGTCACAATTGCATGGATTCCATACATTTCCCACATTAAGATTTCCACATCTGCATTAATATTTCCAACTCTTGTTAGAAGAGTCTATTTAGAAGTCGCGAATAAAGGAAAAATAAATAATCAGGTAGTAAGTATATTTAACTAAATTACTTTCACATCATTAGACTTGACTGAAAAAAAGATCCCTTTCATCTTTATGCTTCATTCATCAATGCCACCATGTCTTGAATCTGTTCTGCTGACGCTGCAAGTAAACTTGAGTGTCTACGTAGAGAGATAATGATTAAGCCCTTTAATAATTCCCAGATCGAAGGTAAGGCTGACTTGGACGAATGTCTTATTAATGAGCTTATCTTTGCTTGCTAACAAATCGTTATCAAAAATATCAAAAACATTGGAAGTTTGGAACCAAGCAACTATCTAACACAGATACAACTATTGTTCATCGTCAAAGTCACTATTTGATTAACTATGCCCGCGATTTCATTCGCGTGAATGTCGGAAAATGATAATGTGGTGTTTTCCGACCCGTCTCTTTGTAACCGGATCTTGTCCAAAATTTCAACGCTATTGTTTGCGCGGAAGTCTATTATTTTACCAAAGTAAAATAGACTAGCTATCTGCTAGTGTAAATCCCGTTAAAACACTTTACCCTATTTTCACTTTAGCCTATTTTTGTAGAACTAGTGTTTACTCTTTCAAATGTATTTAGGGAACAGCTGTTATTTTGGCATCACAAACTGACACTTCAACTATACTATTGATTTGTAAAGATGTATCTAGGTATTCATTTAGTATTGCGATTTGTGATTGACCCGTCAATACCCGACGTGATACCGATCACGAAAACATTATCATGGTAATTGTTATTGTACATACATTATCCTGTTGTACATATCAACAAAACTACAGTGATCACACAAATACATCTACGTTTTTCAAACGTAACGTAAAGATTAGATTAAGAACTTCATACCTTATTCACACAAATACGCTGTCGAGACGAAATTAAGATTAAAAATTACTTAATGGCACAATCTTAATGTCGTCAAGCATCGAGAGAAGATAAGGAATGCGCTGTCGCTTTCAAGAACAAATATATACGATGACTCAAGATATTTAGCACAAATCGTACAATTATTTGTAAAGGAAAATCTGAAGATAATGTGTCATTTCACATTTTCCTGGTCGTTTCGTCATCTGAACCGGATTTATGGACCGTTATTTTCTTATAATTTAATGTTGCATGATGAAAGCAGTAAAGCTTAGTCTTCAGGAGTTATATGACGTAAAGGCAGATGGATATTAAAGGCAGTGCCAAAGATAAAACCAGGACACTTAAGTAAGAATAGATTTCAACCCACTATTACTGACAAATGCGTTCGCTGACTGGACAGGCCCACATATCTGTCCTCAAAAGACCATCTCAGACTTTAATCTGCATGGTCCTCACGTCATGGTCTTAACCAAAGTTACCAGGACCAGGACCAGGACCAGGACTTTAAAAGAAATCTTGTTTCTTTTCTGAGTATTCGGATAGGAAAGCAGCGACCTCATTAGCTTAAAAAAAAACATTCTGCTTGATTGACGTATAAAAACCAATTTACAGAAATAAATGTAATTTTCGAAGGGTCTGCGTTAGGGAGTAGTGCAAGCCCTTTAGGTCTTGCGTATTGTGTACAAGTATAGGTACCCTTTGACTCACACTCATGGGGCACGTGTTATGTTAATCATTACAATACTACGCCTATCCTGCAGTGGGACCATAACAGGCTGGCTGTTGCTGTCCCACTGCAGGGTAGACGCCTCTTTTAATACAGAAAATAAATAAAAGTCGCGAATATTAATCACCACGCTTGCTTAACGCTAGTTGGCGATTACAGGCTAAGTCCAGCTTTCCTCAAGCTGTTGGTGATGTCTGATATATAAACTCAAAAAGGACGCATGAGTCACATAGGTACTTTCCCAGATTACCGGCAACCTCGAAAGACGAGACCTCAAAACACAAAGCCAAAGGAAAGAAAACCCTGTTGCTGACAGTCTTAATAAAACCATCGAGTAATAACTGAGGATTAACCACAAAAAAGGTTCCACTTAAGCGTTTTTAAGTAACGGTGAATGAGTTTCCTAACCCTTTTCCTTTTTTAAACGCATAGAAACAACGATTATTGACACATAGGGTTCAATACTTTCAAATAAAGATTTCCTCAAACGTAATCAATGACAACAATGTGGGAATATGACGTTGAAACTTTTGACGTAGCTCACGTAGCAAAAGGCGTCGTGGTTCTCATCAGTTACTCACCACACCATTATTTTAATGAGTGTCAAACAGGTGACTGGAGGTTGTCAACAATATGAATACAGGACATATGTTAATATAATTATGAAGGTACAACTTCTTCTTCGTGTCGCTGGCCCGAGAGTATCGCCGATCTCTTTTATCCCCAAAACTTTGCCAGTTACACGGTGTCGGTCAGAGGTCACTTTGACTCCACGTTTTAGGACATAGGGGCAGAACTCACGGCAACAGAAGTCAATACTAACTTCACTGATACTAAAGGATTCCCAGCCAGATCGAACTAAGCGATCTGAAGAAGGCACTTAGTGTGGATTCTTCATGCTAACTGATGACGTGTACTATTTTTTTTTTTTTTTTATTGTGAATGTAAGGACTATGTGGATTCTTTTTTTTAGATTTTCTTTTCTAAATCTTTTTAAGTTCTTTTATTTATTTATTTTACATTTTGTCTGGCAGTTTGAGTTGTTTATGGGACCAACCCAAATGTTCTTTCTTTGGTATTGTTCGTCGGCACGTGGAGCTCCTCAAGTTCCGAGTTGAGATCACGATTAGACAAATGCTTGCACTGACTGATCTGGTCCCCTCATTCTGTGTGGTTCTTTCCTCAAAAGGCCATCTCAGACAATAATCTGCATGGATCTTACATGATTTGACCAAGATAGTGTCTGGACTTTAAAAGAGACTGACAAATAGTGAAATTTCGATCTCACTTACTAAAAAAGGTGACGGGTAAAAGTGTTTGTAAAAACCTATTTACAAAATAAATATAATTTGTCATTTATCAAAAAAATGTAAAATACTCGTAGGTATAGGCCCAAAATAATTGAGGCTTCCGGCGACTGGGACCGCAATTAACTAGGACCGCGGTCCGTCGCCGGATCCGTAAAAAATAAATATTTTTCTTCCGGCGACTCGGACCACTCATAGATGATAATTAAGACACGTTTTTACTTTTGCAAAGGTACATAAACAGACGCCGGTTATTTTAGAAACAAACGAGAATATAACAGGAAAATATGAGGGAGAAGAACGAACAAAGACGTACCTACCAAATAAAAAACGAACAAAATTTGCAAATAAACTGCTCAATAGTTCAAGGTAAGTATCATCTGATTCTTTGAAATCAGGAAGGAAATGAAGAACATTTTGAAAAGCGTCCAAAATTCACAGCAGCACCGACTCATGCGCATACGCGGAATACCGATCCCGATGCATCACTGAGAAACGAAATTAAGATTTATTGTACAGCTTCTATGACCGAACGTTACGGGCGCTTTCATATTTCAGATAACTAATTGTTTACGTTTGAAATTCTGAGAACTCGGAACAACGTTGGATCATAAAACGTAAAACCTCAAAGGTGGGGTATTAAAATAATTATTTTCAGAGACTTGAAACAGCACAAATACAACAACAAAATAAAATGGCGTCGGCTTCCATTTCTGATATCAAAACAACTTACCCTTAGGCCAATCCAACACCCCCTCCATCGTGGGTGACTTGTACAATTTTTGAACGAAAGACATTATACAACATTAAAAACACACTCTAATTGAGAAATCTTGTCCGTTACACGAAAAATGAACCTTATTTTTCTTGTCACTAAAATCACTGTTCAATCAAACTATGTAGAAGAGTCTTCTTGGAGAATGATGACAGAACTTATCGACACCGTAAAAAATTTCACTAGCAATTTTTGACACAGTTTTGCTAAATTCAACAAAAAACGGGCTCTCTAATTTGGGCCACAAAGTCATTAATGCGATTAATTAAACAATTAATTAGAAATTACAATGTAAAAACCACAAGTTGCGCTTGACTGGTGGGTTCTTATGCTGAATCGTGACTAAGACGATTGCGACTGTGCCCCGTATTTTATAAAATTAATTCGCTGGTGTAACATTCAACTTGTATAGTTCAGCGTTAATACCTAATAAACAACTATTATGTATTAAAAGCATTTAAATGCAAACCCATAGGGCAACTTAGCCCTTACATTTAAGGGTCTTGCATCAAGTTATGCAATAGATTAGCGCATCTGTTCGCTCTCACGCGTTACATTGCAAAATTTTCGTCTAGTTGCGTCATCATATTAATGAGAGTCATCTAAGGGCACTTTCTATTCAATGGGAAGTATTGTTTTCGGCGTTTTCTGCCCAGACTTGTGACCTTTCCAATTTTCGGTTAGATTGCATCATACTTTTACTTTCGACGAGAAAAATCTATAGACGCCTTGCTTGGGAGTAAAACCGTTTCGAATGCCGTGGCGGGAAACGCCATGACATTCTCATGCTGTCAAGCGACCTCTCAGTCGCCGCACACCACTCCCTTGTTTATTCCATTTACTCCACATTTATTCATTGGTTTTCCTTAATTATAAACTCTTTCAAAAACCATCAATTTTAAAATTAATAGAAACAGAATTCAAAACATCCATACAAGGGAATGGGACAGTCAACTTGTTGATGCCATTTTACACAAATCCGTGATTATTCAAGGCGAAGAGAGGCAGGCGATGTCTAAGTGCACGGAGTCACGTAGACCATAGAATAGAACAGGATATTTTTGGAAATACCGAGACAAATTATATTCCACGTAAAATGATTGTATAGATACCTACTTTTAGTAACTAAGTCAGCTGTTATACTTATTGACCTTCTTTTATTTACGATTCAAGTTTTTTTGTCTTCTTTTATGTCCTACGTAAGTCCTTATATACACGTCTTTTCGTGGCAAATAAAGCTTTTTTTCATTTATTTTCTTTCCTTAAAATCAATCCCAGATAGGGCTTACAAAACCGTTACGGCCCGTAGCCGAGAGGAATCTGGTCTATATGTATCTTTTCTTCCAGAAGCAAGAGTACAAAGAGCAAACTACATAACAATGTATCATGTAAGGTTCAAAGATCACATTAAAAGGCCATGGCAGGTGGTTAACCCTTTGTAACAGAAAACGTCCCATTTTCCTCAAACGTTTCTTCATTGTAAGAGTCATTTTCTCATTCTTATATCAGCATGCCCAAGAATATCCTCGTATTTTCTAAGTAACATTAATTAACTAATCTTGGTAATTACAAACGTTATTAGGATTACGCTTTCTAAGCTGGATGGTTGTGATTAGATTTGGGTTGAATAACGATTTAGAATTAGAACAATTTTTTATTTACCGCTATGCTAAACGGATTGTTTGAATGATTTGTCTCTAACTTACCGTATTTCACGATACACGAACACAAAAACATTTCAATTAGAGTGTATAGTTTCGCCAGGTGGCGTGTTGCCCCCACTGCGTAAACGACATGTGCTCGCCTTTCTACTTGACCTTGAGATTGCATGCGCAATACATTCAACAACAACAAAAAAAATGCGATTACTCTCCGGAATTTTATGCCAAACAACGATAGGGCCCCCCCATCTTATTTCAGTAAACGCTTTGCCTATCCACACAAAATAAGCAGGTGTGGAGATTTTATTATCAAAACCATGTCATTAGGGTCTGTACTTTCGCCAGGTGCTAGGTAGGTGGCGTAACCCCCACCATGCGCGAGCGCATGGCATCGGACCATCAACGCACCACTTTACTGCTCTTTCATCATTTTGCAGTTTTATTATTTGCAACACTAACTTAGTGCTATAAAGTATATAATTTTACCGTATTAAAAGGAAGTCTTAACATAATGTCATGCAAAACCAAAACAAGGTAAAAAGACGATGTGTAGGCTCTATGTAAGTCTTGAGTAACTAAAATACACTATTTATGGCTCACAAGCAAAACAATGAGCCATAATATAATTATTGTATTGCCTATGAACTAAGTATTTAATAACTCACTATAATATGTGTTAGAAAGCCTTGAAAATTAATCTTAGGAAAAACTACATTCGGCAAGGTTGTTTCTCCAATAAATGGAAGTGGAAAGAGGATCAATACAATAGAAAAAATAGTCTTTAGATCTCGAAAAAGTAACGTGCCATACACAGAAAAGCTTATTGATTCACTTTGATTCAAAGGCGCAGACATGAAAGGCATAACTATTGAATTTGGTTGCCTTTTCCAAATGATATTGACCTGGTGGTACGCTCGAGAATTAACTGGATACAGAGGGGACAGGGCGATGTGGCGATGCTGGAGAAAGCCTATATCCCTATAAGCCTATAAGATGTTGATGATCCAGACTTAAAGATCGATTTTCGACATCAGAACACCATAAGTTATGTCCTATTTTTTTCCTAATTGGTACGTTTTGTCTGATGTTCTTTTTGCTTTAATATGTTAAAAACCATGTAAAACAATTGTGTTAGTAGATTATTTCCTAAAAGTTGAATTAAATCCACTTATTATACTTTTGGATTAGAAATTAAGAAAACAGACTCAAAAGAATAAAAGAATTTAATCGGACATGAGGCGATGTCTTGTCCTATATTTAGTACTTATAATAAATAATATTGTAAAATATCAAGTTAAATGCTTTACCATATCTGAACTGCACGCGTGACTTTTTATTAATTACTCATCAATTTAACACGTCAAAGAAAAATAGGCATTTTCCTTCATTGAGATAAACCAGATTATAATGGCTAAGAAAACTATAAATTAACGCATTTAACTCTCTTATCAGCAGCACTTTAGATATTACTGTTATCATCAGCTCAGATTTCTTCACTGATAAGGCTTATAGCTGAGATGAGAATTGTTTGCCTCCTCCATTGATAGCAAACATTGTGTTGTGACCTAGATAAGACTAGAATATTAATAGACTTTATTGTTTTGTGTAGAATGTTCTAGTAATAACTGCATGAAGTAATGGGTCCACACGACAATGTTGATTTTAGCGATCGGGATACGTGTCGCGTGAAGGCTGAAGTAATGAAATAGTATAACTTAGGAGACTGCAGTGTGTAAGATGATTTGTATAACAACAGCGCTATTCTGTGGAAATGTACTGTCTCGTTGGATTAGTGATTGTACATGCTACTACTGAGCATGAGGTCCTGGGCTTTATTCTCGAGTCAGCCAAGTGGGTTTTTCCTTATGAAATTGCTCAGCAGTTCAGTGTCAGGATGGTCCAAAATAAAATCAAGTTATTAATTCAAATTAGGCTTAGGCACTTTTTTAACGTCAAAAATTTAAATATCCTAAACCACTTCCTAGTGTTTTTGCTGGAAAGAAGTTGCGGAACAAACTTTCAGCGCATCACGTCTGCCTGATAAGTTGGAGGAACTTGAATTTATGCAAAATAATTAATTAACATAATTATGAATTAATCAATATAGTGGCAATAACAATTTAGGGAATATACGCATGATGTTACGTATGTATGTCAAAATGTGGGTGAAGTGAAGGCGAAGTGAGCTGTAATCCCATACTAATTGACAGTTAATTTCACCTCACTCTTCGCGGGGAGATTTTTTACAGATTACAGGACAAGAAGTTTCCTAAAAGACCACAAAACCGTGGAAGACTATGGAACAGTCCTTTGTCCAAAAGATGAGCAGAGATGGTAATCAAATAACTACTAGCACAATCATGACGAATCAAGAATTCAAGACGTCAGAAGACCCACAAACAATTAACGTTTGTAATAGACACTATTCATTATCATGTTTGCAAAGGGAAGCTGTTATATGAATCGTACTAATAGACCCCTCACCAATGATATTTACTCAAGTATCCTAAGTAAAGACACTCTCCCACGATTTTAATTAAACATAGCATAGATGGAGAGACGATTCACTTCAGTAGCTTCTCTGTTTGCTTTTAATTTCGAATATCTTTAATGTAAAGTAATAAAAACTAAAATAATAAAAGAAACGAACATTAGAAGAATACATTCTGCGCCTTTGTTCTGAAGACCTCACGCCTAATTAACTTTAATAGACAAGTCTCGTCTAGACTTATTTTTAATATTGGCAACACTCTTATAAACAGTTGCATCCATTCTCAATCTGAGGTTGGAATAAATTACAGTTATTATATACACTTATTATTCATTAGAAAGAAAGCACTTTCTCTTCACATATTTTTACTAGCGAATTTTAGCAAAAGCATGTACGAAATTGCTTGTGGATAAGAAAAAATGGAACTGTCGTTTTAAGAATGCTTTTAGACGTCTCAGTCTCAATAAAAAAAACTGGGACACATTGCAAGAAGTAAGGACACTATATTTCGTCAGCATAATTATTTTAATACGTCAAGCAAAAATTTGTCCGAGCACAGAGAAGTTTGAGACTAAGAATCGTTAATGTTTATTTGCAGAAGATGTGCAGAAAACTAAAACCATCGAACTTATACCACTGGGCTTTGTCGGAAAAGCAACTTTATGGACTCTCTTTCTGGACTGGTTATCGTAGCTAAATTGAAAAAGTGTGGAGAGGATAGTTGATACAGTCGAATTTCGATCATTGAGCGTCTACAAGTTGATTTCAATACACAATAGTAGTAGGTGGACATTTATTAGTGACACAACTGAAGTCGTAATTAGATAAGACTCCTGTATTTATATTTTACATCCTTCCGATGTATTTAATAAATTATAGCTTTTAAGATCTTCGGTTGGGGCCAGGAGACCAGAGACAAACGCTTTGGGCTTGTTTGGGCTCCTGTCTCTCTTCTAATTTTTTACTAACTTATTGTTTTAAACATGTTTTAACCTGGGCGAATTTGTTATTATTATATTATAATACACAAAATGATAAAATAATTGCATGATAAATAAAACACAACAAACATTACAATATGAAATTATTCATACGTCTAAAATCGGGTAGATCATGTCCAAATTACAGTAACATCACGGATTTTCGCTCAAAATATTGTCATAGCATTCGATATTAAATTGATTTCATGATAAGTGTGTTAGTTGACAGTGCACGAATATATGTTTAGCCAATCGTTATTAATGAAAGATCAACAAATATATCCAGGAAGACGATTAAACTTTAAACTTGTTACAAAACTTCGTGAAGGACATTATCTTCATTCATTCATTCATTCTTCATTTGCTTCATTGCGTGGAAAAATCCTTTAAAGAAGACGAAGATTTCTCTGAATAACCCAAACATCAAACTAATAGATTTTAAATAAAAACACACGCCAAAGAAAATGCTGTCAGTCACCAGAATTTTGCTACACTTGTAATAAAAAGTGATAACAAACGTATAAACTGGGATTTTTTAGTTCAGTGTGAATATAATGCCTAGCATCCGGTTGACAGTGATAAACATTCAACGTTCTGGCTTACTCGAGGGCATAAGGCAGTCGCTGTGCAAAATGACGGCGGAGAAAACTGCTAGAAGCGTAGAGTTACAAGAAATAAAACGGTACCGGAACAAAAAGGTCAGGATGATTGGGACATCGACGCAAATCCGAATACTATTATCACTGTAAATGATTCCGGAACTACTCGTACCAGCAGCCTTGAAATGTTTCGTCAGTTTTCTTAATTTTTCAAATTTTCGGGATAATCGATTGAGTACAAGATTTTCGCCACCAACCCATATTCTTCTAAATGCAAAAATAAACTCTTCTTTTAAGTTACCCCAGCCGATATGAAAATACACCTGGTACTGCCCGCCAAAATCCTTCTAGAAAAAATGGCGCAACTCCGCAACAATACCTTCAAATATTTCGCACCTTAAAAACACCAGGTAAGTACAAAATAATACGCGATAGTACAATAGTACGAACCGCGTTGTCAATATTAACTCCATTCGCTAAAGTTAAGTCACTATTGTTACGACTGAGAGTGTTTAGACAGTGCAATGGACAACAAGCCCGTGTTTCACAAACAATGATCGAAGCATTACACTCATTCAAGGAAACTCGTCGGCTATGGAGAAACATGAAGTCAATGAATATGATGAATGGCGAAAAGTCTAGATAATGAAGTAGATAGAACTACCAGTCGATTCAGTAAGTCAGCCCGCGGAAACTTGAGTAAAGTGAACTGTCAATGGCTAGCTCATGGTATGGAATGACAGCACAATTCGCCCTAACTTCATCTACATTCTCACGACGTGATTCTTCCAGAATAATACTGCAGGTTATTTCTAGGTTTTCGAGTGAACAGCGTGGGATCTTGCATGTTCCTGGAGCTGTTGCTTAACGCATTCAGTGCTGACGACGCGCATGCGCGTTTTTCGGACTTTTGCCATGTGCGACGCGACGCGTATGCGCGTCCACCCAATTTACCTAACTTTCTTCAAGTGCGGCGCGCCGCACCTGTGCGTCCATTGTTCATTTTTTGTTTCGGAAACATCATAAAATAAGGGTCAATAAAGGTGTCTACTAACTAAGGTGTTAGAAAGGTGTATGTTTCAATTGTTACATACGATAATATACCCTATGCCACTCCACAACCGAGACGAATTCTATAACACCTCATATGTCGAAATCCGCGCTAAACGGTTTAGGCTGTAGTGCGTACCAAAGAATGAGACATACATTCATAATGATACATACGCTCAAAAAAAACAAGCCTCCTTTCGGCAGTCGGGTAATAATTCTGTTCTGATAACCAGACGATTCATAAAATCATACTTGATAGACCATGAAATGGCAACACTAAGTTTTTTAATTGAATTCATTCATTCACTGTTTACGAACTTACGAAAAAACGAACAACAAAATATTAATGATGAAAATAACAGGTAACTTGATCCGAACTCGAGAAAAAAATGTTACAAAAAAATACTACAGTGTGATACAACCTTTACATGTACCCTAATTATTTTATGACTGTCATAAAACTCGAAAAATTTCAAACTCACATAAGCGTCGTGCCGCACTTGGACAAAGTATTGAAGGACGCACTAATGCGTCCAGCCGCACAGGGTCGACTTTCTTCAACCGCGCATAAGCGTTCATAGCACTACACGAAATATTTATTGAACGCGTATGAGCGTTTGCCGCACTGGGTTAGTGAGCTATTAATTAGCATTTGCGCAAAGTTTGCTAAAAATTCAGCAGGGAACGCGTTAAGCAGAAATTGAAATAAATCATTTGACTCTGACTTCACTTTTCGAATAAGAAAATTGTCATTTCACTTTCCTAGCTTATTTGACATAATGAAGGGATATCAGCAGATTGCTAAATTACTGTGCAGCTAATCTACTTGGATGTTATCGTTAAAAAAATGAGGTTTATCGACCGCTTTCATCCTGCAAGTTGCACAGCACAGCAATTATTTTCTGTTCGATTTCTCAGATAAAAACAAATTTTGTCCAGTTTCTTAGCAACAGAGGTATATATATATGTTTTAAACACACGTAATATGAAAAACGTGCTTAGTGTAGAAAATTTTAACCCAACCCGAGCTATTTAAAAGGTCCCAGGAGCTCAGTTATGTGTTAACAACTATCTTTTACGGACCCGTAACAGTATCTTGGGCATTTTCGGAAGCCGTTTGGAACCCGAAACGCTCCCAAAAGTGTTAATCTATGTTGTGAAAGCTAATGTTATGAGAATGCTCTGGTGACGTATAATATCTGAGCTAAAAGATCATTACTGAAGGCGGTAAATGAAGTCTAGACTTTTTATAGGCTGAGAAGATCGCTTCGCAAAGGAAGTCTCGTTAATGATTTTATCTTTAAGGCATTAGAGGCGAAGAGATTATTAAATATTCTTGATGTACCGAAGATATTCATGATACTTGGTAGATTTTTTGGATTGGCACTGTCGCTCAACGATTTTAAGAACCTGGGTAAGTTGGCTACAAATACACATCTTGATTTTAGAACACGGGACTAAGGGCTGACGAATAAATAAGGCCGTTTGTCATATCACCCATAGAAAAGCTGTCAAACCGCCAAGTTATTCCTCAGTTATCAGTTATTTAATTTTAGTCATTGTATCTGCGATGCTGATGACCTTTGGAGAAGTGTAGTATTGGTTTTCCATTAACTCTTCGTTTTCTTAGCGAGTCGATGGCAAACATTGACGAAAAAATTGTAAAATTTTATGTTTGGCCCAGTTTTCAGCTAAGATAACACCATCCGCTGACGCAGTCATGTGGTCCTCACAGGAGCAGGTAACAAGGCGCAAAATAAAAGGTGGGACATGGTCTGCGGAGACACACCGCACAGGCACAGGGTAATTTAATTAAAGTTAAAACAAAAACTTCATTTCTTTTACTTGAAGAGATTAATTTGCCTTTTGCGCAACCATTTCTATTCTTTGTTATTTTTTTGCACATAATTAATAGCAATTGTAATTATAATGGTTTTATCACGCAACCATATGAGGTGTTTACAAAAACTACGGACGTGAGGAGTTTTGTTGATCGATTACCTTATTTCAGAGCTGGCTGCAGTGGGTTTTCTAGGTAATTCTTCAAGTATCAAACATTTCTTTTATTACCAACATATTTCATAGAGTTTTTCCGAACTAAACGTCGTTCGACTAACGACTCTAACGAGTAGTTTTTGTGACTTCGGTTTGGTTACCAAAGACGAACAAATCTACTTTAACATTATTTTTTATATGTTAAATATCTTGCTTGTACAGCATTTTTGGTTTCCGCGATAGAATAGCTTCACGGTCGCTACGATGATTTCAAAACCGAAAACTAATTAATAATGAAGAGTTAAAATATTTCGAAGCACACCTAAAAGGAAGGAATACCTGGATTTTCTTAACAGAACCGGAAATAAATTCCGGTTCTGTTAAGAAAATCCAGGTATTCCAAGTGCAAGTTTAATAATTATGGCGCAACGCCCGCCTTCTTTTTGGTGCCGTGGGCAAATCTTCATGGATTTCCTCCACTCTAGGGAGGGCGGAGGATTCTGTCTGTGTGTAGGTGCTTATGCACCTACCTAAACCTTCGAGTACTGTATGGTAGAAAACGTGATATTACGTCATTCTTTAAAAATATTATTACGAGCCTGAACTGCCTGCACCAGCCTTTCGATAACGGTGGCGATTTTGGGCTACCTCTCATCAATTTTGGTTTTTTAGGGAACCAATTTTGCGTTTTACGGGCCCACAGCTCTTTCGGCATGCGGCAGATGTTATTCCCAATCCCGTTTAAGTCAGGCAGCCTTTTGAACACTGTCAACTTTTCCGTTTTGGAGAGCCGCGTGGAGTTTCGTACCTACATGATCAGTTAGTTTAACACCCAATGCACATTTCAAGTGTTTTG
The DNA here is from genome assembly GCA_921972225.1 of Euplexia lucipara. NCBI lineage: Eukaryota > Metazoa > Arthropoda > Insecta > Lepidoptera > Noctuidae > Euplexia > Euplexia lucipara. Next base: position 3,922,365 of record OV179146.1, on the reverse strand, counting down.
ATATCTGCACGGGTGTGCCCCCGTCAAGACGAGCCAAGCGAAGCGCAAGGGCACTACCTACCTTTTCTCGAAGTGTTTCGTCGTTTTTTTAAAACCCTCATAGAGTTGGTTTCCGATGTACCAGAGAGTTCATATTCTCAGTATATGATGTCATTAATAGACTTATTAAACATACAAAGTGTCAATTGAATAGCTTTAATACTTTAGATTTTATTGATATCTAAAATACACCGATTTCGTTACTGACACACTGACACACTGATGATCATCAATATGTTTGGGTACTTCCTGAAGTACTAGAAAGCTGAAATTTGGTATGTAATCTAAGTTTAGTATACAATCAACAAAAAAAATTATAAACTCATAACTTTCGCCCCCCAGCAAAAGACTGCCTAGCAACTTACAAAAACAAACTGAAATCCCACCAAAACATTTCATGTAAAATGTTGCCAAGACGACCACATAAGGTTTGCCCTGTGAAAAAGATATCAGATCTCGTGACCGTGTAGATTCAGAAGCTTGGCTCTACATGAGTTTTGGTATCTTTTTCACAGGGCAAAGCTTATGTGGTCGTCTTGGTAATGATTTAAAATTTTTACATGAAATGTTTTGGTAGAATTACTTAGTAATTATTTGAACGCCTCCGACTTGTCAGAACCTAAGAGCTCTTACACACGAGCGGCATGTTCCCAACGGCAGAGGTAACAGCAGACGTCGACGCGGGTCGGCGGCAACCGTCGACGCGTCGACGGCAGCAGTCGACCTATAGCAACACTTGCAGTTGTAGTGTGCCGCGTTGTTGAAATGTCGACGGTTGCCGCCGACGCGCGTCGACGTCTGCAGTTACCTCTGCCGTTGGGAACATGCCGCTCGTGTGTAAGAGCTCTGAGAGGAGCCAAATCAAACCCGATTATTGCATCGGATATCCGGAATGGGCTTATTTCGATATGGAACATCCTAAATTCAAGATGCGAGACTATTCTGGTAAAAAGGAGCGAGTCATTTGTGAACGGAATAATAATATGAGTCAGATAGAAAAACAATAACATTGGTGGTTAAATACGAAACTGGGACGAAATATTTACGGTACTCAATACCCAAAACTGTATCTAAGAATCACTCTCTACCTACCTACTCTACCTACTAATGTTGCAAGTAAAGATGTCAAAGTAACTTCTCGTCTTCTTGTCTGTCCGTTTGTTTGTTACTTTTTCAAGCCTAAACTACTGACAGATAGGGACCTGGAAAAGGCCCGGGCCCGTCCCTGGGTTTCTTTTTCTTAATAAAACCCGGGTAAGTGCGAGTTAGCATCGCACCCGACGGGTTCCGTACCATGACAAGCAAATATACGCCGAAAAAATCAGCATTCTTGTACGGGAGTTTTTTGATTTTGAAATTAATTGTTATGAATACAGTAGGCACTGTTATAATACGTACGCTCGGTGAAGATATCGCCTACCTTGTACGCTTCATGTGATACAACCCGCTAACAGGAAGACAGGAGACAGAGGTTTAATATTATTTTATTGGTCATAGGTAAGGCCTTTTAGTACGGCCGAAATAACGAGAATAAAATACTTATGCAGACAAAATCGCGGGCACCGCTGAATCACGTAATTTTTGTCTATTCTTTTAAATATAACCATGCAAAGCAATTTTTAACGGCAGAGGATGTAGGTACTGGAAGAGACAAAGATAACAAATAGACAATATTTCATGTTTCATAAATTAACATTGTTGTGCAAAAAGGACATGGTCATGAAATAGGTATAAATGATTTGGTATTGATATAAGGCTTCAATTATTGAAATTTTGTATTATATAAATTATAATGATTAGCATCACTGTTCTATTTTTGGAACTTACTACTTGATCTGGTATTTTTCCTTTTAAAATAATCCTAAACCAGCAAAGTGCGAGTTGGAATCGCCCACCAAGAATTCCGCATATTGACAGAAAAGTAATAAACCATTTTAAAAGATCATTTAGAAGAAAAAAAAAACACATTAATGTATACCTGCAGTAAAATGCTTCAATACGTTTTCTGCCTATGTATGGAATCCCCAGATTTATTTTTGCAAATTATAAACACAACTTTGTCCTGTAATTAGGTATATGAATCTTATAATTACAAGATAAAGTAGGTAGTGTCTTTAATATGCAGAAATTTGCGAAAACTTTGAAGTTAAGTGGTAAGCCAAAGTTTATAAATGAAATAAAAAAGCAAGCAATTTAGTTTTATCCTATTTATTTGCTTGCTTTATTATAACTTGTAAGTACACAAGCAAAGTTTACAATTTAAGTAGGTGTCAGAAAAATTGCACAAAGGGTTATATTTCTACAAATTTTGTACAGAACCCTACAAAAAAAATATATATATATTTGAGTTTCTATATTACCTACCTTTTTAACAAATAAATGAAGAGAAAAAAATGTAATATAACAAGTTTAAGTATCACAAATATCATATTGATAAACAATTTAGGTAATTACCAATCAGCTGTTTTGTGAATTGTTAATAAAAATTCTACTATAGAAAGATAATAAAATAGTACTAGGCTTTTTATCTAATTAAACAACAACATTGAATAGAATTTATCAAGTAATTATTTTCAATTGAAACTTATGATATCATGCGAGTATAATATTGTGACCTTCATGTAAATTATATAAGAAGAACATTTGTTCATGAATAATAAAATATTTCAGTAATCATGTAAGAAAGACCAAGTTCCATACCGAACTTACAAGTCCTGAATAAACTATTTAACTATGTAATACAAATTAATGTTATTAATTAAATACTAATTAATGTAATTATTAGTACTCCTTACCTGGCGGGCTATCAGTGAGGATTGTAATTCCGGTGGGGTCAACATGAGGTGGGAACGCCTCATACAGATCGGGCTCCTCTTCAAGCACGGCCGACAACATCACGGAGGGCATCCCGGCTCCACCGTCACTCACACACACACTATGACTAGACACTGCACAACACTACACTTGACTTGCCGAGTGTCCGTAGCTCTCTCGGAGCTCACACCCGTGAGCCACCCCGAGCCATTCCCGACTACCACTTCAATGTATGAGTCTGACTTGCCTAAGTCAAATCTTGCTGCACCATTTTTAAATCTGGAATAAGGGACAGAGTTCAAATCACTGGAAATGTGTCAAGACTGCCAATATATGTAACACTTTA